>CM038797.1:23432092-24632092 GCA_021764765.1 Vicia sativa
AAGAACTTTTTAGTTCTCGAGGCTTTGTCGCTTTGAAACAATTAACCTTTTCAAAACTCGATTCCCTAACACAACCTTCATGATGAGTCCGAAAAGAATAATTCTTTTGATTTTCCTATGAATTTTGTTTATGTTTTGTAATTGCTAATCATGTTCCTTTCTTTCTTATTTTCATGAATGAGCAAGAATGGCTGAATGGCACGGCATGGAGATGAAGAGGAGCACTCAGATGTGAAGGATGGCTCTAGGAAGACAACAACACCGCTCGAATGCTTTTAGAAACTGTAGCATTAGAATAGAATTAGGACATCTTTGTACTTTTGTAAAATTTAGAATACCTTGTAATATCAAATTGATAAAACAAATGTTTCAAATTCAAACTTACAATTCCAAACTTTTCTTGCAAAAAGCAATGCAATTTGATACAAATAAAATACCAACTTGAATGACATCCTAGATTGGATCCTCATTAATGTACTTACTTGAAACTAGTGAAACGAATAACATACTCGTTATGGAACTAAACTCTTTGCAACTAATGTTTCTCCGCTAAAGAATTCAAACCCAAGAACACATCTTCCATTGACTTAAATTCCCAAGAAATAAAGAATTCCTTTTAAAATTTAAATTCAAAATAAATAATTATTCTTGAACTCAAATTCCAAAACAAATAATTCCTTCCGAACAAATAATTCCAAATGCCTTTGAACCAATAATTCAAACTGCTCTCTTAAAAAAAATTGAAACCTCTTGAATTTTGAATTATTCTCAAATTGAATCAAGAATAAAATAAAACCTTCCTTCAAACCCAACACAGCTTTTTTTAATGAAAATTTCCCAGAAACCCTCTCAAGCCACAATGAATGAACCTCATGCTTGAAACAATGAGGTAAAACAAAGGGAAATTTTGGGTGCGACAGTTGCCCTATTCAATCATCTTGAACCCAGTGAGAAAGATTGACGGCTTTCGAACGCTTAAGGTGGAAGAGGATTGAATACCAGAGACCCCAAAACATTTTTCCTAGGCGGAAACCAATGTCACAAAACGGATAAGATATCTCGATTAGAGCCAAAGAAAAGACGCCGATGAGAAAAACTTTTTAGCAACATCGTAACAAAGAGTACCAAATGAGAAATATCAAGATCTCCATACCACTGATAACCGAGTAAACCCAATGAGTTTAACAAGAAGTTTTAATGAAAATGCTATGAGAAGAAAACCAAACTCCTCAAGCGAAAAGAAAAATAATATGCTAAGCCATCGTAATGTCTTAAAGAGAATGCTATGAGAAGAAACCGAGCTTCTCAAGCTTAAAGGAAATAAGATAAATTAAAGATTCAATAGAATCGAGAAATTGTCGAAAATCCCAAAGAGTTAAGGAATATCTGCAACTTTTAAGATGAAATTTGAGAAACCTTTAAAGATCCCAAAGAGTTAAAGAATACCCGCAAACTTTAACGATGATAAAATCGAGGATTTTTCAAAATCTCAAGACTTAAGGAATACCTGCATCTTTAACGAAGATAAATGGCTAGAACAATATCAACTGCTGGTGCACGAAGGTGCGAGAGCCATGGCATGTGAATGTCTTTGACCGTGTAACTTCCGAGTTACCAGCCAGAATCAAGAGCGCACCCGAGAATACACTTCTCCGGATAAACAAATTAATATCCAGACATCGGTGTGGTAAAGATGTTTATGAAGTCGGTAAACTTGTTTTCGACGTTTCTACCGATGAGAGATCTTACTGAACATGTATGTACATGTTGAACAACTTCGTCTGACAAGATCTTCAATTCGTATGCAGATAGCTTTACCTATGATAGAAGAATTAAGTTCAAAGACCGCGATCAAAAACTTTGTGGTAATGAGCTTCAATTTGTCGGCATTGTATAGACAATGCGCTGTAGCAAGTGGGTATGTGGGTCAACTTCCGAGTTGGGGAAATATCCCGAGATTGAATAAACATCCCGCCTCGTGGACATTTGTTGATTAGTTGATGACTTACTAGAGAAATAAACACACCAAGTTCAATGTAGTTTTCTCGAGAATTTCGTAGAAGAAAAATTGCAAAAGTTACGCCATTAGAATTTATCGAGAAGTCTTTCTCAAGAAATCTTGAAAATACCAAGAATAATGTTGTAATAACCCTTTCTCAAGGAGACTCTCTTGGGAAAAGCTTCGTTTGGGAAAACTTCAGAAGAAAACCGTGGGAAAATTCACTGGGACTGTTGATAATCAGGCGACATTAGAGTCCATTTGAAAGAGACGACTATTTCTGGGGTTTAACTTTATATAATTTCTCTTTGTCTTGCCCAAGACAAATGAGTTTGTATTTAGGCCCTGCTTCTTTCATATTGTGAATCATAAATAAAAGCGTTGTTTTGATTCCACATTTGTGTTTGTTTTTCGCTTTTTCCCTTTTCGAAATGGTAATCCTAAAAACCCAAATAAAACAAACAATCTTCAAAAAATATATAATAAATGATCCTGATACACTTTCACATTAACTTTTTCTATAAAAAAGAAGATAAATCAAACATAAATCAAATATGCAGATTAGCGTATGGACAAATCCATTGAACTAATAACTCCATGCTCATCCCAACTTTGAATTCTCCGTGTTCGATGCCGAGGAAGAAGTTGAAGAAGAGATCGATGAGATTTCTCGATACTAAGCACGAGGAAAGAATCATTCAACCTCACAAAGAGCCTTGGAAGCAATCAACTTGGGTTCAAGAAGACAAAAGAAGTGAATATCGAGCTCTACCGACAAAGAACGCCAAGGGCAAACGATAGATCTTCTCAAAGAGTATGTTGATGTGTTTGCTTGGTCTTACCAAGACATGCCGGGTTTAGATACCGCATCGTGGGACATCATTTGCCATTAAGACCGGAGTGTCCACCGCTAAACAAAGACTAAGAGTTCACCCGCATACGGCCGACAAAATCAAAAAGGAAGTAAAAGCAATGACGCAGTTTCCTCGCCACTGAATATCCTCAATGGCTAGCCAACATAGTGCCTGCCTCCAAGAAAGACGGAAAGGTCGAATGTGTGTCGACTACGGACTTGAACGCATTTCAATCACCAAGACATCGACACGCTAGTGGATAGCACCGCAAAGTTCAACGCCTTTTCCTTCATGGACGGTTTCTCCGGCTATAATCGATCGTAATGGCTCCCAAGACATGGAGAAGACATCCTTCATCACGCCACGGGCACGTTTTGCTACAGTAATGCCGCTTTGATTAAAGAATGCAGCGCAACTTATCAAAGGGCAATAACTACTCTCTTCATGATGATGCATAAAGAGATCAAGTCTACGTGGACGACATGATAGCAAAGTCTCGATAATCAAGAAGAGCATATGAATATCTCTTGAAATTGTTTCATGACTAAGGAAATTTTCAACATCAATCCTAACAAATGCACCTTTGGGGTAAGATCCGAAAACTCCTAGGTTTCATTGTCAATCAAAGAGGTATTGAAGTTGACCCGACAAAGTCAAGGCTATTTAAGAAATGCCCGCCACATACGTAAAAGCAAGTAAGATGATTTCTTGACGGTTGAATTACATCTCCCATTTATCTCTCAAATGACCGCCATCAGGGCCAATATTCAAGCTTCTCCCGAAAAATCAAGAGGTTGTGTGACGTAAGATTGCGAAAAGCGCTTGACAAGATCAAGGAACACCGCCGTAACCACCAATATTGATTCCTCCAAATGAAGGAAGACCATTAATCATGTACCTTACCGTGCTAGAAGATTCCATGGGCTGCATGCTTGGACAAAGAAGATGAAACCGCAGTAGAAGGAGCATGCCATTTACTACTTGAGTAAAAAGTTCACTGATCGTGAAACTCGTTACTCCATGCTCGAGAAAACATGTTGTGCTTTGGTATGGGCTTCAAAATCTCTGCCGAGACATGATCGATCACACGACTTGTTTAATCTCCAAAATGGATCCAATCAAGCACGCCTTGAAAAGCCCGCTTTAACAGAAGAATTGCTCGATGGCAAATGTTGTTATCTCGAATATGACATCCAAGCAGGCTCAAAAGCGTCAAGGAAGCATTCTCGCGATCACTGGCTTATCAACCGATCAACGAATACCAATCTCTCAAATTCGACTTCCGACGAGGATGTTATGTACTTAAAGATGAAAGATTGTGACAAACGCTACGAAGAAGGTCCCGATCCGTAATCTTTGATGGAGCGATTATGTCTTGGCAATGGAATTGGGGTAGTCATCATCCCGAGGGTTCTCATATCCCGCTTTTCATGCATTGCTATTTCATTGCACCAACAACATCGTAGAATATGAAGCTTGTATCATGGGTATCGAAGAAGCCATCGACTGAGGATCAAGATCCTTGACATATATGGAGATTCACTTGTGATCAATCAAATCAAAGACAAGTATGAAACTCATCATCTTGGTTTGATTCCCTACGTAGATTATGCAAGACGCTTGTTGACTTTCTTCAACAAAGTTGAACCGCATCATATCCTCGAGATCGAATCGAATGGCGACGCCTGCCTACTCTATCTTCCATGTTCAAAGTCGGCAATTGGAATGATATGCCTAAGATTTGTATCGCACCTTGAAAGACCGCATATGTGTTTACAATCAAGTAGTCTTCGACGATAAACCGTGGTTCCACGACATCAAACGCTTTCTTCAAACTCAGGAGTGCCCGGCATCGCACAAAGATAGGAAAACTCTAAGGAGGCTAGAAATTTCTTCTGAATGAAGATGTGCTATATAAAAGAAATTTCGACATGGTCACCGATGCGTGGATGCAAACGAAGGCATGATAATTCACGAAGTATGTAGGTCCTTGAACCCATTCAAATGGGCATGCAATGTCCAAAAATCTTGAGAGCGAGGATACTATTGATAACGATGGAATCCGATTGCAGTAAACACGTCAAAAGATGTCACAAGTGCCAGATCTACGCAGATAAGATCCACGTGCCGCCAACTCTACTCAACGTTCTCTCTTCTCCATGGCCTTTCTCCATGTGGGGCATCGACATGATTGGGATGATTGAACCAAAAGCGTCCAACGGACATCGCTTCATTTTAGTGGCTATTGATTACTTCACCAAATGGGTCGAAGCAGTATCTTACGCCAACGTCACAAGACAAGTGGTTGTGAGGTTCATCAAGAACAACCTCATTTGCCGATATGGAGTTCCAAGTAAGATCATTACAGACAATGGATCAAACTTGAACAACAAGATGATGAAAGAACTGTGTGAGGAATTCAAGATTGAGCATCATAACTCATCTCCTTACCGGCCAAAGATGAACGACGCCGTTGAAGCTGCCAACAAGAACATCAAAAAGATCGTCCAAAAGATGGTCACCACCTACAAAGACCGGCACGAATGTCGCCATTTGCTGCACGGTATCGTATCAAGACGACATCAACAGGGCCACCCTTTTCTCTAGTATCACGGAAGTAGTGCTCCTCAGAAGTTGAGATTCCATCAATGAGAGTTCTCATGGAAACAAAGTTATCCGAGGCCGAATGGTGTCAGCGATACGACCAAATGAACTTAATCGAAGAAAACGTCTCGACCGCCTCGTGTCATGGACAACTATATCAAAGAAGGATGAAGAAAGCCTTCGACAAAAAGGTCCGACCGTGAATTCCAAGAAGGCGACTTTGTGCTTAAAAAGATTCGTCTTTTCAACCAGATTATAGGGGAAAATGGACTCCTAATTACGAAGGCCCATACATCGTCAAAGAAGCTTTTCTCGGTGCTATGACTCTCACAACCATGGACGGTGATGAACTCCCGCATCCCGTGAATGCTAATGCACCAAGAAATACTTTGTCTAAAAACAAAAAATGTTTAAGTCGAAAACCCGAAAAGGGTGCTTAGACAAAATGAGCGTCTCGTGGATCAAAAACACGAAAGGGCGGTCTAGGCAAAACTAGAGACAACAAATGAATTATCCCGATAGATTGAAAAAAACCTGAAAAGGCAATCTATGCAAAAGTTAAGGATCAAAATGACAAAGTAACTGCATCAGTCCGTACTTCGTCAATCTAAAGAATCTTCCATCAATGGATCTTCAATCAAATCTTTTAAAGCAAGCTTGGAATTCAAAGTTGTTAGGATAATAGTGGTTATTTGCTTTCAATGTAGCCTTTTCCCAATAAATTATCATTTCCAACTCTTGTAAATAACTCATGGAATCACGCCTTTGGCTGATTACCATTCTATCAATAAGATTTGAGCTTTGTGCCCATTTGTTTGCAATTCTTGCTTTATTCTGTTTTGCAAAATAACGCTTTTTATTGTAAAAATCACTTTTGAAACTAAAAAAAAAAAGTTTATGAATTTTTACTTCAAAATTTTGAAATAAAAGCGAAATTTTCCTTTGAACTATGAACACAGAAAGAACTTCAACAGTTTTCTCCATGAGTGTTTCGACCTCTAAAAGATAAAAACAACTGCTAAAGAAGTCTTCTTCTCTCTAAAAGAGATTATCAAAGGACGACATTCTTATCCCAAAAGAATCCCCAACAAAGGTTCTAATGAAATGCCTTTTTCAGAAAGTTTAAAGCATGCAACTCAGATTCATCATCAGTAACGTCTACACCATTGCTGCAGATTTTGCTGAGTATTTGTTGAACTGTGATGTAGTCCTTTTCCTAAATACCCTTTTGTTGTCTTGTTAAGTAGCGTCAGCATGCATATGACATTCATAACATTCATCATTCATACATAATAGCATCATTAATACATTCCTGCATTTCTTAAATGTTTGTTTCAACATCACTTGTTTAGGTTGCATTTATTCCCAAAAACAAGTGTGGGTATGTCATCTCTCCACTAGATTATCCCCAATACATCTTTTCTTTATCATGTTCCCCAGCTGAGAGCATTCCTCATTGGGAACGAAGTCTTGATTGACCTTTTCTTTCCAGCTTATTCTTGGATAGAACCTGGTCTCTAATCAACTCAGGATTAGATTTCACAAAAAAAATCTACCTGCAAACAATAAGCAATAGCCTCGTCATTCGAGCTGCTTATTTTCCTTTTCATCTTGAAACTTGTCATAAAACAATTGTTCTTCTCAGCAAGTTCAAATCATGACAGTTCAAGAAATCCCCAGCTTGTCTTTTCGCTAAAGAAAACTTGTGTCTTCTCAATCAAAATGCCCGCATCTTCTCAAAAAAGAGAGATCCCTGGCAAGATTGTAGATTTGAAAATAGAAACTCACTTGAGATCTGTTTCCATCATTGTCTATTATTCACAAGGCTGAATACTCAGTAATTTTCTCAAGAATTACCTTGTTATAGTTATCACTTCGCTGATAATTGGTAATATCTTCAGAGCTCATTACCATAAACTATCACAAAGCTGATAATTGGTAATATTATCTTCACTTACCTTAAACATTGTCACAAGGCTGACAGAAGGTAATCTCCTCAAAATAGATTTTCACTTACATTGTGAATCTATTTTCCCAGTGAAACATATTGCGTGTTTCCCAACAAACAGGATTCTCCTTTCTTAGACAGATTGAGTCATCCTCACAAATCTTTCCCCCGGTATATCAATCTTTGATACCTCCTGGGTAAATTTTCTACAATCATTTTGCATCATTCGCATATTTTTTGGTATCTTAGGTCCAAAATTTGCGTATTCTGATATTTAAGTCTCTTCACACCTATCGAGACGAAGATCTTCATCTTCATATCTCAGGTTAAAGAAACTTAAATAGGGGTGTTGCACCCCAAATTTTACCCTGATATTTTTTCTATTCGCATTTTTGTTTATAAAAAAAACAGTCATTCAGTCATTGCATATGCATCATTTCGTCGTATTTAAACTGATTAAAAGTCAGTCTAAATCGATATTTGCATCATTTTTAATTGTAAAATACCCGTTATTTTAGTTCATTTATTTTTACCTCTCTGCCTGATTATTGCATTATTATAATTTATTTCTATGACGATGATATCGATATTTTGATTTTTCAAACAAGCTGTCAAAAGTGATTCGACACTGTGCGAAAATTAGCGGAGAAAATATTCCAAGTTTTCATCTTTTACTCGCTGTTTTATGAATTTACGTATCGTGTAAGTCATAAAAATGTGATCTCCCGATTTTCGATCGGTTGAAGACTCGTTTTTAACTGTGAGTATTTTACAACCGGGTATTTGGTATTATTATTTTATTTCGATTTTTATTATTTTGATAATTTTTCTTCAATCTTTGATACTCGTAATTTATTTTAATATATTCATTTTATTTATCGGATAAATTTTTGTCCAAACTTTTACCATTTTGACAAGTTTAGGTGTCCATTTTTATCTCAAAAATCAAACAAAATACTATTGGGCTTGTTAATTTTACTAGATCTATTTTGTGGCCCATTTAATTATGAAGGGCATTTTGGCATTTTGAAAATAACTTAACCTAATTTTATGGGTATAAATATATGGTATATTTTGTTGCTTAAGGGGGAGAACACAAAAACAACAACAGAAAAGGAGGCGGAGTTTGTTTTGTTTAGATCAATAATAAACTATTGTTTTTTCCATCAATACTCCCTTCACTCAATCACAGAACAACACCTTCTATTAAGCCACCACTCCCCTTGTTTCACCTCCAGTACCTTCAATCCTCCTCTCGATGTCTCTCTCTACTGCTCCCTCCATTCACTCGTAGCTCTCACACTCTCTCAAGACCCCTCCATCTTCGCCTCTCCCGCGGAACCCTCAACCGCGACACCCTCCGTCCCTGTTTCTCCTCTCGTCGTTCCTTCACGCGAACCCCATCAACCATCCACCCTCAACCCTCCGTTATCTCTCTCTCACCGTCACTCTCTCCGTCGACCACCACACGCCGAAACCCCCTTCACTGTGCCGCTTCTCACCATCAACAGCCACACATATCCCTTATGTTCTCATTGTCACCGCCTGCTACCTCTTCTTCCACCACAGCCGCCGTTACCCCTTCATCACCGGTTCAAGCTTCTAACAATAACCTGCTATAGTTTTTAATCTCTGCCGTATCGCTCTGTCTCTGCAGCTCATCTCACACCGACAACAATCGTTCACAACTCAACAGTAGCTTATGCACCTCTGTTCCGGTAGCTTCAACTTTTCGGTAAGATTTGTTACCTCTACTTTGTTAATTGCTGTAAGAAGCTTGTGTTGTGTTGAGGATTTTAGTTTAGTACCATGTTTGGATGCCTATCTACTTGATAAAAAATCACGATTAAGGCCCACACTAATTCAAGGTTTTGATTAATAGTTTTATAAGTTTGGAAATGATACTGCTACTTTCTGTATTCTCATGTTTTATGACAGATTTGTGATAGAGTGCTACTTATGAGCTGATATTGAATTTGTGATATTGAATTTGTGTGTGTTTAAGCTTTAGTCAGGTTTCACATCCATATAATATGGTGATTGTATTTTTGCATTATTCTGAGTTGGCTTAATAAGTATGGTCGAGGTATCAGCGTGCTTGTTTCATTGTTCTGTTTTAATTTCATTTAGTTGTGATAATGGTGTTTGGTTTCGATGAAGGTTGTACGATAGTACCGCATTACTTGCATATAAAACTAACCGAGAAACCATTGGTACACCATCTTATTCTCGTTTTAATTTCGATTGTAGTTTGTGTTTGGGTGATATTCATGTTAGTTTCGATGAAGGTAAGTTTGTTTCCGCGATTATTCGTAGAAATTCGTAGAAACCGTTGAGACATCGTGTTTTATGTCACTCTCATATTTTTAGTTTCAATTGAATTTGAGATAAGGTTTCCATGACTAGTTTCGATGATGGTTCGATGTCTATGTCACGTTATTTGCGTAAGACTTAACCGAGAAAACTATCGAGGGTATCACATTGTTCTTTAGTGCAAGAAAATCATTTTTATCTTGAGTAAAGGTAATTGATTAGTGGCTGCCCCGAATTCGGTTTCATGACATGTTGAATGAATGGTTAATGTTGTTTCGATTACATTTCAATTTGAATCAATGATGGAATCTTGGATGCAATGACAATGGTGTTTCGGTAGTTTAATTGATTTAAGTGAAATTTTTGAGTGTTTCTTAATATAATTAAGTTGCTGCCCGTTTTCAGTTTATGCGGTTAAAATGTGTTTAAAACTCAATTTTCCACGTTTTTGATTGATTAATAGCATGAGTTCTTTGGTTAGTCGTCCATTTGTGAATCGATAACCATGAATAAATTCTTGATTCTTGAATTGTTCATTCATTCATATAAGTTGCATTTGATTTTAAGTTCTTGCCTACGAACCATTTTTATTTGCAATTCTATTTCTTTATTTTTATCCCACTAATGCTACTAATGTATTTGTTTCCTGTGAAGATATCCGAGGATGATTCAAGTATACATTTTATACTGTTACATTTATACACTTTTTTTTTATATATACTATTATTTATATTCATACTAGTATTTTTATTTAATATTTAATAATGTACATATAATATACTTGCATTTTTATTTTATTTTATATTTTATACTGTAAATATAACTATACTTAGTATTATTTTTATTTCATATATTTAGTATTGTAAATATATATTATATACATTCTATTATTATTTTACTTTATCTATTAATTCGTAAATAAGTTTGAATTTAATTATATTAATCTTCTTTGTGTTGCAATTTTAAATTTTTAATTCAATTTAATTTTTGAATATGTATGAACACAAGTACATTATTTAATTTCTTAGATTTAATTTTTATAATTTGTTCTAATATAATAAAATACAATAATCTGCGTTTAAGCTTCTTCGCATTTAACTTTTGTTATTATTCTGTTAAGATACAATTACTTTACCGTTTCTCTTTAATTTATATTTATCCCCATTCGAAAAATTGTATCCAATCCCCTTGATGCATTGTAAATAATTTACCGCTTTCCATTTTATTTTACTGTTTAATCCCCATTTATAATTCATGTATCCCTCTCCCAAAAACAAATATTGTAATAATTATCCAGTGCACATTTATTTTATTTTAATTTAATTGTCACTTACACAAAACCTAAAAAAATCTTTTTTAAAACTAATATTTGTAAATCATTTTTAAACTCGTAAGTCGACAAAGCTACGAAGCGTCGCGATGACCACACATGCACACATGTACGCTTGATCCTGGGCCTTCTTACAGTGAGCCTATTTCGATCAATTGTCCCAATTGGTCGTCTTAGTATACTAGCCCACTTTGCTAGTACACATGTAATTTAATTATTTTATACTTAGGTTGGCCACCTTGTACGGGCTTTGTCAATTTTACTTGTGATTTACAATTATCTCGATCCTATTCTTTCTCCATTCACCAAGCATTTAAAACACTTTCAATAAAATTCGACCCAACGTCGAGTTTTCCTCTCAAACCTCGATCCAACGTCGAGTTATTTTCAAAAAATGAATTTCTACAAAAAAGAGAACATTTGGATAAGATTTGTTTTAATAGTTAGATGTTAGCCTAACGATTAAAACAAATCAAAGTTTCTAATTGATTAGATGATAGCCTAATAAATTGAGAAACTTCAAATCCATGTTCTAAAACAAAAAAAAACATAGTGCTATGGTATTTAATTAAATTGTTGGATGATAGTCCGACGATTTAATTAAAATGTAAAGTATTTGGGCCATTAGAGGATAGCCCAATGACTTAAATACTTTATTCCATACACTTAATAAAAGTGAACTTTGTTTCACCTCACCCTTTTCATAATAAAAGATTTTGGATGAGAGATGATCGGTCGACCTCAATCACCAATCTCGAGTATTCGAATCGTTAGATGATAGCCTAACGTTTTGGTACTTGTCATCCCCAATTTAAAATCAATCTTAACTCACTCAAACTTCTTTTGTGCGTCCAAGCACCTTTACCTTTAAACCCTTTTCAAGATTAGACATGATTCATTTATAATTGAGATGCTTCTTCCTCTATTCCCAAGGTTTTCGACTTCTCCACTTGAGTACTAGAGGTGTTCTCAAACCCTCCCTCATGTTGGTACGTAGTCCTTTATTCTTTATCACACCTTGTGGACGTTAGACGAGTCTTCTCCTTTAAAAATGACGACTTGTCTTTTCATTTAAAATCAATCAACAAACAATTATTTTCTAGCCGAACTACGGCGACTTTCCATTGCGAGGGAATACGTGGGCACTAAGTCTTACGACCAAAGCAGCAAAAATAATAAAAACATTTCTTCTCCTTTCTTTCTCCTTTCAAAACTTAGAAGATCGTAAAAAAAAATTTCACACTAACACACAACCACACTTTGAACTAAATGAGTACCATCGAGTACGATGGATGTAAGGGGTGCTAATACCTTCCCCTTGCATAACCAACTCCCGAACCTATATCTCTTAATTTCGTAGACCGTCTTATCCGATTTTCATGGGTTTTATCTATATTTTCCCGTTCTTTTTTAGAACAAATAAAATTAGGTGGCGATTTCATTGTTTTTGAAAATTAAAATAATTTTTGAAAAACGAGTTGCTTCAGTTGGAGACTTCACTGGGGAATGTTTCTCAAGCGAGTTAACCCTAGTTTAGTTCTTTGTGTGGTTATGTGTTTATTTTACTTTCTTCTTTGTACTTCATCTTATGTTTATGTTTCAGTTATTTATTTTTCTATGCTTTATTTATTATCTTGTTTATATATCCATTGTGTGGGAATTCTTGATGGGATTATTTATGCATAGATAAGCCCACTACCCAGGCTTCTAGGTTACCTTTTTAGGAATAGAGGGGTTGCGTAGCCTAGGTCCCCCTGACTCCATTGTCTTGTTGGACCGAAGCGAAGACTCCGGCTTAGAGTTGGTTGTTTTAAGGAGGTTGTTGGCCCTTGCGATGGCGGACATCAATCTTTGGACAAATGACCTATAACTCTAAGTTTGTTTATGATATCAAACTGGACCGACCGCTCAAGATTTTGAGTATCCGTTAAGAGCCTTGGGGTATACTTTTCAAATACTATTACCATGTAGGCCTCTCGTGATGATAGTGTTTGTTAAAGGGGATCTGAGACTCAGAAACACTTAGCGAAGACCTTAAAACCATCCATGGGAATTTGGGTAAAGCTTAGAGCCATCCTATCATAGGATCCCACCTAATTAAGTTGTTTGATTACTGTACCATCCTGTTTCACATCCACTGAACTGTTATTTATTATGTTGCATTCCATTTGTATATGTGACATTTCATTTCATCACATCTTCGCATTAATGACATTACATTTCAATGCATCATGCATATTTCATGCATACATTCAAGTTGTCGAAGACTCATTTTATCATCTCCGTCTTGATTGTTGATTTACTATCAAGTGATTCCTCTGCTGCACGGAACTAGAGCCAACGTCAAGAGAAGAATGAAATACCAAGAGCAACACGATGCAGAAGTCCGAATGGAAATCGATGAGTTGAAGTCAGGCATGACTAAACTTACTGAAATGATGTAAGTTCTGATTGCCAGAGGTGAGCAACCTCAAAGGACTATAATTTAAAGTCTCACCGTTGTTGATCCCCAATCTTCTCGGATGCGATTACTAATTGGCCAGAATTTGGGTTACCCCGAAATTACGTTCCACCTACTGCAACTACTCCAATGGTTGGCGAGTCTTCCCAACCAGTTTTCCAGGCTCCAGTTTTCACTGAGCCTTAACCGATCATGCATACTACTCCTCATCGACCTTTTATGCATCAACCCTCGCACAAGTTGCTTATGAGAATCCTCTCTTTGATTCTGGTCGACACTCCACGAAGTGTGGTCGAGAAGATTTTGATGAACTTGAAGAAGTCCGCGAGCAATATCGGACTGGAAAGAAGGATGAGAGCTATGGAAGGCAACGATGTCTTTGGTATTCTGCAGAGAACATGTGTTTGGTTTCGATCTAGTTATGCCTCATAAGTTCAAAACTCGATTTGAGAAATACACACTTGTCCAAAAAGTCATTCTTGATGTACTTGAGAAAATGTCCTATACGAGGAATGACAAGCTTCATATCCACTGTTTCCAAGACATCACGTGGAGCTTCATTGAAATGGTATATAGGACTTGAGAAAGACCATATTCAATGCTTCGGATCGATTAATGCTTTCATGAAACAATACCACTACAATCTTGACATGGCTCTAATCGCCAATTGCAAAATATGTCTCGGAGTGATAAGGAATCTTTTAAGGAATACTCAGCGGTGGAGAGTGGCTTCAAGTTGAACCACCTTTATCGAGAAGGAGCTCCTTGGTTTATTTATGGATACCTTGTCTCCTTTCTATTGGGAGAAGATGATTGGTAGTGTGTCCTCTTGCTTCTGATTTGGTGACTATTGGCCAAAGGCTAGAAGAGAATCAAGAGAGGAAAAGTGTCTGGCGAATCCTCTAGTGGTGCCAAGAAATCCTTGAAACTTCCAAAAGAAGAAAGAAGTTGAAACTAATCTTTGTCTCGATTGAAAGAGGAGGACCTCACCGTAGGCCTCAATATTATGACCGACCAGATGTCGTCACTCCTACCAAGGCTCAACCAATCCGATCCCCAACATCGGTGGTGGACAAAATCGAACCGCAATGCAAGGATTAGGACTCGATTTGACCTTATTCCAATGACTTACACGCATTGTATCCTCGTTTGGTTGAGCTAGGTCTAATCACAACTAGACCTCTAACTCCTCGGATCCTCTCCCGGTAGGATTCAGTCGATCTTCATTGTGAGTTCCATCAAGGAGTCGGGCCATGATCTGAAAATTGCTATGCACTAAAGGCTATAGTTCGAGATCTAATCAGAAGACAGAAGATAAATTTCGGAGATCCTCCGCCAAATGTTATCAACAATCCATTACCATGAAAAAGTGGCTGAAGAATGGGTCAGAATATCCCATGTCACCTCCTAAAGCCAGTGTTTCAGATAGGACAACTCATCCTTGTAACTGATTAGTCACTAGGCCATGTTTCTTTCTTTGCATTTTCCCTAGTTTATGTTAAATTATTGCTTTCAAATCTTGTTTGTAATTCCATGTTGATTTTAATGAAATGAGCATTGCACTGTTTTAATTTAAATCTTCTACATTTATCGCTTTCAAATATATATTTTCCCTGTTAAATTTCTTTACCGAACTTTTGTTTTTGCAAAGATTGGAGGGAGGATGATAACAACGAGATACCCATAACTGTTGTTGGTATGCTTTCGAATAAAACTTTGCTGATGATATCTGAGCATTGTTTCAATTCCCAAACACTGGATAAATAAGGAAGTTAATCCCTTGTCAGGCCCTTCGAGCCTAGAAGTTGGAGTTTCTTTCTATACGAAAAAACCCGCAATTTTTTTAACCTGGGGCAGGGTAATTCTCAGTTTAATTCGGATGTGCATTTATTCAAGACGCCTTTCAACAAAGGTTGTATTCAATCAAGTTTCCTTCACACACATCAAAGAAGTGTCGAAGATGTCATCCAAGTCAAAAAGTGATGATGATGGTTCCCCGTAATCATGAAAGTCAAGCAGTCACTGTCTTTCCAAGAAATATATCAAAAAGAAAAAGCCGCTAAGTTAAAATTCAAAAGGCAACTTAGGCAACAAATTAGGGCATCCTGCTGACCGTAATCTTAAACGGAACTATTTAAGCAAAATTCAGGGATGACAAATTCAAGCAGGAGTTGATAAAAGTCCTCAAACAGCAAAATGTTGCAAAAAGAAGTGACTGCAATCTCAAGAATATCTATCAACTTCTGAGCCATCATCATTATCAGTGTACAATCCAAAATCAATTGGAACTAAGATGCACAATGAGTTAGCGAGTGTAGGGCGAAGAACATCACGAAGATTGGGTTAAAAAAATTTTGAGCCTTTATCCTTTATTTCTTAAGCAGTGAACGACCACGTTACAACCCTCAAAGACCTAATTGAAGCCGGTTTCTTTTGAAAGCATACTACAACAAGGTTGCGTAATATGACTCTAAGATTTTTGCAAATCAACTGTCTTGGCATATCCATACACTGGTTTTCTCTTTCACTTTTAAATTTTTAAACCGCTGTGTTTTAACCAGTGGTTCATTTTCTATACAGCAACTACATCATTTCAAAAAATGATTTTTATTTCAAAACTTTTGCATGAACTTTGCATTAAATTTGCCATGTTTGAATAAACAATTTTTGCTTGTAAACAAGTTTTCCTCATCATCTAGGAAGTCCAAACTGTTAGGAAACTTGGTCAGTGATCCTAATCAGGGGCAAGTATTTTTCGGATCCTGTTGTGAATCAGTTCAAGATTAGTTGCTCAGTGCAAATCATGCTCAGAATTATTTTAATCAGAAGATCTTTTTCAAGACTTATACTGGGGCACTCCTTTCCCTCAGTCATTTCAAGAACTTAAGCCATGATCGGTTTATCTTCAACAATCAGCTAATACAGGGGCAACCCCCGAGCAGCGTTTCATTCCTTCTTCCAAGGATCATCATTTCAATACAATTTGCAAGTGTGTTAGAAGTGTTTCTCAGGACATTTTCTCTCTAAGCAGAGTTGGTAGTGTTCTCCGTGTTGAGGAATCAGATTTCCCATCTTAACACAAAAGAGTCAATCTCCATTGTCATAAACGTCTGCATTACATATTACATGCATAGATCATTCATATATCATGCAACACAAAAAATTCATATACCATGCATAACAAGAGTGTTTTATCATCATTTGCATTTCCCGAGGTCTTGTTACAGTCAATGTCTTACCTTGCAGTCAAAATCCAACTTACTTTGTACCTACCAAAATAGATGTTTTGTTTCTCGTATATTCAATGCATTTCTGAATATACCTGAATTTTTTTCCGAAGTTCATTCAATGATTTTTCTGAATGTCTTTGATGATGTGTTCCAGAGTCCGTTCAGTGTCCTTCTGAATGTTTCTGATGTTTTGTTTCTCGTATATTCAATGCATTTCTGAATATACCTGAATCTTTTTTCCGAAGTTCATTCAATGATTTTTCTGAATGTCTTTGATAATGTTTTCCAGAGTCCGTTCAATGTCCTTCTGAATGTCTCTGATGTTTTGTTTCCCGTATATTCAATGCATTTCTGAATATACTCGAATCTTTTTTCCGAAGTTCATTAAATGATTTTTCTGAATGTCTTTGATGATGTCTTCCAGAGTCCGTTCAATGTCCTTCTGAATGTCTCTGATTTTTTGTTTCCTGTATATTCAATGCATTTCTGAATATGCTCGAACCTTTTTTCCGAAGTTCATTCAATGATTTTTCTAAATGTCTTTGATGATGTGTCCCAGAGTCCGTTCAATGTCCTTCTGAATGTCTCTAACAATTTGTTTCCTGTATATTCAATGCATTTCTGAATATGCTCGAACCTTTTTTCCGAAGTTCATTCAATGATTTTTCTGAATGTCTTTGATGATGTGTCGAGTCCGTTCAATGTCATACGAATGTCTCTAACGATTTGTTTCTGTATATTCAATGCATTTCTGAATATGCTCGAACCTTTTTTTCCGAAGTTCATTCAATGATTTTTCTGAATGTCTTTGATGTTTTGTTTCTCGTATATTCAATGCACTTTTGGATATGCTTGAAGATCTTCCATTGCTCTTCTAAATATCTTTGATGTTTTCCCCCGCAGAGTCTGTCTCATATCATGCAAAAAAAAATGTAAAAAAAAAAACATTGCATTAAGCGCATTCTCATTATATTTTATTCACGGCATACCCATTGCGTCTCAGGGCAAAATTTTGGGATTTTAATATTTAACTATCTCCCACTGCGATAATATGAAGCTTGATCATCTTCATATCATCTGGTTGAAGATATTTAAATAGGGGCAACTGTTGCACCCCAAATTTTACCCTGATATTTTTTCTATTCGCATTTTTGTTTATAAAAAAAATAGTCATTCAGTCATTGCATATGCATCATTTCGTCGTATTTAAACTGATTAAAAGTCAGTCTAAATCGATATTTGCATCGTTTTTAATTGTAAAATACCCGTTATTTTAGTTCATTTATTTTTATCTCTCTGCCTGATTATTGCATTATTTTAATTTATTTTTATGACGATGATATCGATATTTTGATTTTTCAAACAAGTTGTCAAAAGTGATTCGACACTGTGCAAAAATTAGCGGAGAAAATATTTCAAGTTTTCATCTTTTACTCGCTGTTTTATGAATTTACGTATCGCGTAAGTCATAAAAATGTGATCTCCCTGATTTTTCGATACAATTTGAAGACTCGTTTTTAACTGTGAGTATTTTACAACCGGGTATTTGGTATTATTATTTTATTTCGATTTTTATTATTTTGATAATTTTTCTTCAATCTTTGATACTCGTAATTTATTTTAATATATTCATTTTATTTATCGGATAAATTTTTTGTCCAAACTTTTACCATTTTTGACAAGTTTAGGTGTCCATTTTTTATCTCAAAAAAATCAAACAAAAACACTATTGGGCTTGTTAATTTTTACTAGATCTATTTTTGTGGCCCATTTAATTATGAAGGGCATTTTTGGCATTTTGAAAAATAACTTAACCTAATTTTATGGGTATAAATATATGGTATATTTTGTTGCTTAAGGGGGAGAACACAAAAACAACAACAGAAAAGGAGGCGGAGTTTGTTTTGTTTAGATCAATAATAAACTATTGTTTTTTCCATCAATACTCCCTTCACTCAATCACAGAACAACACCTTCTATTAAGCCACCACTCCCCTCGTTTCACCTCCAGTACCCTCAATCCTCCTCTCGATGTCTCTCTCTACTGCTCCCTCCATTCACTCGTAGCTCTCACACTCTCTCAAGACCCCTCCATCTTCGCCTCTCCCGCGGAACCCTCAACCGCGACACCCTCCGTCCCTGTTTCTCCTCTCGTCGTTCCTTCACGCGAACCCCATCAACCATCCACCCTCAACCCTCCGTTATCTCTCTCTCACCGTCACTCTCTCCGTCGACCACCACACGCCGAAACCCCCTTCACTGTGCCGCTTCTCACCATCAACAGCCACACATATCCCTTCTGTTCTCATTGTCACCGCCTGCTACCTCTTCTTCCACCACATCCGCCGTTACCCCTTCATCACCGGTTCAAGCTTCTAACAATAACCTGTTGTAGTTTTTAATCTATGCCGTATCGCTCTGTCTCTGCAGCTCATCTCACGCCGACAACAATCGTTCACAACTCAACAGCAGCTTCTGCACCTCTGTTCCGGTAGCTTCAACTTTTCGGTAAGACTTGTTACCTCTACTTTGTTAATTGCTGTAAGAAGCTTGTGTTGTGTTGAGGATTTTAGTTTAGTACCATGTTTGGATGCCTATCTACTTGATAAAAAATCACGATTAAGGCCCACACTAATTCAAGGTTCTGATTAATAGTTTTATAAGTTTGGAAATAATCTCGCTACTACGTATTCTCATGTTTTATAATGATTTGTGATAGAGTGTTACTTATGGTGATATTGAATTTGTGTGTGTTTAAGCTTTAGTCGGTTTCACATCCATATAATATGGTGATTGTATTTTGCATTATTCGAGTTGGCTTAATAAGTATGGTCGAGGTATCGTGCTTGTTTCATTGTTCATTTAATTTCATTTAGTTGTGATAATGGTGTTTGGTTTCGATGAAGGTTATGCGGTAGTACCGCATTACTGCGTATAAAACTAACAGAAACCATTGGTACACCATCTTATTCTCGTTTAATTTCGATTGTAGTTTGTGTTTGGGTGATATTCATGTTAGTTTCGATGAAGGTAAGTTTGCGATTATTCGCAGAAACTCGTCGAAAATCGTTGAGACATCGCGTTTTATGTCACTCTCATATTTTTAGTTTCAATTGAATTTGAGATAAGGTTTCCATGACTAGTTTCGATGATGGTTCGATGTCTATGTCGCGTTATTTGCGTAAGACTTAACCGAGAAAACTATCGAGGGTATCACATTGTTCTTTAGTGCAAGAAAATCATTTTTATCTTGAGTAAAGGTAATTGATTAGTGGCTGCCCCGAATTCGGTTTCATGACATGTTGAATGAATGGTTAATGTTGTTTCGATTACATTTCAATTTGAATCAATGATGGAATCTTGGATGCAATGACAATGGTGTTTCGGTAGTTTAATTGATTTAAGTGAAATTTTTGAGTGTTTCTTAATATAATTAAGTTGCTGCCCGTTTTCAGTTTATGCGGTTAAAATGTGTTTAAAACTCAATTTTCCACGTTTTTGATTGATTAATAGCATGAGTTCTTTGGTTAGTCGTCCATTTGTGAATCGATAACCATGAATAAATTCTTGATTCTTGAATTGTTCATTCATTCATATAAGTTGCATTTGATTTTAAGTTCTTGCCTACGAACCATTTTTATTTGCAATGCTATTTCTTTATTTTTATCCCACTAATGCTACTAATGTATTTGTTTCCTGTGAAGATATCCGAGGATGATTCAAGTATACATTTTATACTGTTACATTTATACACTTTTTTTTTATATATACTATTATTTATATTCATACTAGTATTTTTATTTAATATTTAATAATGTACATATAATATACTTGCATTTTTATTTTATTTTATATTTTATACTGTAAATATAACTATACTTAGTATTATTTTTATTTCATATATTTAGTATTGTAAATATATATTATATACATTCTATTATTATTTTACTTTATCTATTAATTCGTAAATAAGTTTGAATTTAATTATATTAATCTTCTTTGTGTTGCAATTTTAAATTTTTAATTCAATTTAATTTTTGAATATGTATGAACACAAGTACATTATTTAATTTCTTAGATTTAATTTTTATAATTTGTTCTAATATAATAAAATACAATAATCTGCGTTTAAGCTTCTTCGCATTTAACTTTTGTTATTATTCTGTTAAGATACAATTACTTTACCGTTTCTCTTTAATTTATATTTATCCCCATTCGAAAAATTGTATCCAATCCCCTTGATGCATTGTAAATAATTTACCGCTTTCCATTTTATTTTACTGTTTAATCCCCATTTATAATTCATGTATCCCTCTCCCAAAAACAAATATTGTAATAATTATCCAGTGCACATTTATTTTATTTTAATTTAATTGTCACTTACACAAAACCTAAAAAAATCTTTTTTAAAACTAATATTTGTAAATCATTTTTAAACTCGTAAGTCGACAAAGCTACGAAGCGTCGCGATGACCACACATGCACACATGTACGCTTGATCCTGGGCCTTCTTACAGTGAGCCTATTTCGATCAATTGTCCCAATTGGTCGTCTTAGTATACTAGCCCACTTTGCTAGTACACATGTAATTTAATTATTTTATACTTAGGTTGGCCACCTTGTACGGGCTTTGTCAATTTTACTTGTGATTTACAATTATCTCGATCCTATTCTTTCTCCATTCACCAAGCATTTAAAACACTTTCAATAAAATTCGACCCAACGTCGAGTTTTCCTCTCAAACCTCGATCCAACGTCGAGTTATTTTAAAAAAATGAATTTCTACAAAAAAAGAGAACATTTGGATAAGATTTGTTTTAATAGTTAGATGTTAGCCTAACGATTAAAACAAATCGAAGTTTCTAATTGATTAGATGATAGCCTAATAAATTGAGAAACTTCAAATCCATGTTCTAAAACAAAAAAAAAACATAGTGCTATGGTATTTAATTAAATTGTTGGATGATAGCCCGACGATTTAATTAAAATGTAAAGTATTTGGGCCATTAGAGGATAGCCCAATGACTTAAATACTTTATTCCATACACTTAATAAATGTGAACTTTGTTTCGCCTCACCCTTTTCATAATAAAAGATTTTGGATGAGAGATGATCGGTCGACCTCAATCACCAATCTCGAGTATTCGAATCGTTAGATGATAGCCTAACGTTTTGGTACTTGTCATCCCCAATTTAAAATCAATCTTAACTCACTCAAACTTCTTTTGTGCGTCCAAGCACCTTTACCTTTAAACCCTTTTCAAGATTAGACATGATTCATTTATAATTGAGATGCTTCTTCCTCTATTCCCAAGGTTTTCGACTTCTCCACTTGAGTACTAGAGGTGTTCTCAAACCCTCCCTCATGTTGGTACGTAGTCCTTTATTCTTTATCACACCTTGTGGATGTTAGACGAGTCTTCTCCTTTAAAAATGACAACTTGTCTTTTCATTTAAAATCAATCAACAAACAATTATTTTCTAGCCGAACTACGACACTCGACTTTCCCATTGCGAGGGAATCGTAGGCACTAAGTCGGCGACCAAAGGCGAGCAAAAATAATAAAAACATTTCTTCTCCCTTTCTTTCTCCTTTCAAAACTTAGAAGATCGTAAAAAAAAATTTCACACTAACACACAACCACACTTTGAACTAAATGGGTACCATCGAGTACGATGGATGTAAGGGGTGCTAATACCTTCCCCTTGCATAACCAACTCCCGAACCTATATCTCTTAATTTCGTAGACCGTCTTATCCGATTTTCATGGGTTTTATCTATATTTTCCCGTTCTTTTTTAGAACAAATAAAATTAGGTGGCGATTTTATTGTTTTGAAAATTAAAATGATTTTTGAAAACCGAGTTGCTTCAGGAGCATCTGTCATACCCCAATTTTGACCTAATATACCACCTTACATTTACATCGCATCACTAACGCGAAGAATAGATCGAGTGTGGCTTCAGAAGTCAAATCGGGTTTGATCAAAATTTCATCTGTTCAAGATGTGATCAATTAGGGTTTGAGTTTCCACTCACCTCAATTGATCTATCTTAATCAATCATCAACATATGATCTTTAGATTCCCAACTTTTCTCATGATCTATCAAGAATCGACCAATTAGGGTTTTATCGAGGATAGGGAATCAACGACTTTTGCTCAATGAATGACCTATTTGATTGGAGATTGATCTTTATATCTTCAATTCAACATCTTGACCTAATTTATTGATTCAAAACATCACGAATTCCATATTTTCATCAAACAAATTACAATAAATCGATAAAAATTCATCTACGAGAAAAGTCAAACTTTGACTTTTGGTCAACTTTTCAAAATCAAACTTTTCAATCATCAAAACACTTCAAATGATCCATAATGATCATAAAAATCAAGAAATTTGGAAAAGTCAACAAAAAGTCAAATTTGAAAAATTTCTAACACTTACGAAAGAAGTGAGTCTCTCCACCTCTTCTTGAAGTGTTGTCACTTTGTCTGAAGTCAACATTTTCTTGCTCAAAACCTTCCATTATTTTCCTTCTTTTGAGCAGTATTGTATGTACGAGTTGGTCGTGGGCGTGGTCGAGAAACTCTAAGGCGATACTGCGATCTTTCTCTTTACGGAAAAATTCCAAAAGATAAGACTCTAAACAATACTCGATATGCAAAGTATGATGCATGATTATGAATGCAAAGAAAATAGTTTCAAAAATTTACGCTAAAGAGAAATTTACGGCAAATATTTGGATGGAAAACACTTATTTTATTAATTATTGGAAGAAGATTACAACAATTTGTTTTGTTTTTGAGCATAGCTCATACAATGATAAAATAAATGATAAAACTACAATCTAACTAATTAATCGTCCTCGTCGGATGAAGATCCAAAGGTTTGATGTAGCTTCAACTTCAAGATTTCTTTCCCATAGTGGGCTTTCAGTTCAGCTTTCTCGGCTTTTAGCTTGCTGATGACTTTCTTCCACTCGTCAGGAGCAGGATCGCTGGTTGTCATTTCCTCAAGCTTTCTTTTTCTTTCCTTGATGTATCTTTTGATCGTGTTATCTTTCTGACGAATCTTCTCATCTTTCTCCATGAGCCATTCATCTTGGAAGTAAAGCGTCTTTTCATGATCTTTGACCTGCTTCTTAAACTTCTCATTTTCGAGATCAGTCTTAAAGAACTTGTCTTCCAAAGCCTCTTTCTCGAGCCTCATCTTGGCCAAAGCTTCTTGGTATTCTCCCATAGTCTCGACGGGAAAAATTGTTGATTTGGAAGCTGTTGAAAACATAGGTTCCTCATAAGCATAAGGCATTCGAAATTCCTTCGCTCTTTTCTTTACCCAAGAAGTGTAGATTTCCATGGCTACACAATTTCTTGCATTACCCTTTTCCTTCCTTCGGATGTGATGCCAAGCTCTGATCATTATGGCTTTCAAACCTTGAGAATCTTCCCCTTCATGATAGAAGTAGCTTTCTACTGTAAAACCAAGAGGTTTACTAGAGTTTGCATACCCGAGTTGACGTCTCACCAAGAATGGGTTGTAGTTGATTCCTCCTTTCGTACCAATGAGAGGTACGTTGGTAAATTCTCCACAACTTTCAATGATTTCCATCTCATTGTCTGTCAAGGTATACCAATGGATATAAATCGTTTGTAAGAGACATGAGTCTTGAGACCAATGCCAATCGTCTTTATTTTCACGGAAGATAGGAGATTTAGGCAAGTGTGAGATAATCCATTTGAAAAGCAGTACACAACACACGATAGTTCCATCTCTTTGACGATTCCTATGATGAATGGAGAAATCGTGTCACCAAGCAAAGTGGGAGCAGGATTTCCAATCGAAAGATCCTTATGGCGTTGATATCAACGAAACTTGGGACGTTGGAAACAACACCAATCCGTAGATGAGTAAAGCTAAAAACTTCAAAAGCTACCATACTACCAGAGAATTTAAGAGCCTTCTCCATTAGGAACTTTGAAGTTAGTCCTAAGAGTTTTCCTTTGGTAGTTAGGTTTTGTCTATCTCGATTTCTTTAAGTGAGTCATTGTTGCAATGATGGTGACTTAGGAATGGCTTCCAAACCATTGAAAGGCACTTTATCGACACTAAGATACCTAGGATGTGCGCACTCTTCCAAAGTAGGCATCAATGATAGTCGTGGAAAGTGAAATGATAGGCGGATCGTAAACGAACAAAAGTTTTGAGAAGTCCTTCATCAACGTTAGTGTTCAAGGCGTTAAAAGAGTTCCATAGCGTTTTAAATCCGAGGATCTTCTACCAAGGATGCTAACTCTTTTAACTTTCCTACATCGAGAATCCTAAAAGTATTTCTTGGTGAATCTTCCTCGGCGTCCATCACTCTAACCTAAAATATTTACAAAGAAAATCTCTAAATTCTTTGGAAGCGGAAGAGAAATGAAGTTTTTGAATGAATGCGTGAATGCTACAAACATGGTTAGTAGTTATACACACGGTCAGCGTTTGCGATCACGAGCATGAGGCCAACGATAAGAATCAAGCGTGGGTAAGTTTTAAGGGCTTATTCATCCGTGAAACGTATTCTACGATAATACAGTTCAACGCTTCTCTTTGAAATATTATCGGATTTGTTGAATACTCAAGTCCAATAATATTTTTCAAGAAAACCCGCTGATCGTAGTCTCGCATGACAATTATTCTAAGCTTACGCTGAATAATTTTTGCACTACATCCTAAAGGCCGGATGGGTTATGTGTTCTCTGACCACTCGACCGCAAGTTCTCTTGAAAGCAAAATGTCTTCGCAAATACTTGCTAAACACAAATACTCCCAAGACAACCTCCAGAGAGGGATCTCAAATTAACTTAGTAAGTCTGAAACTTCCCACAAGTTAATAGGACTATACCCCACCTAGATCTTAGAATGTTTCTTAAATCCGGTTAGGATTTCTTTCCATCGATGAAATCGCGAAAACACACAATAAAGAAAAACAAACATATGCACATATGAAAGCTTAACCCTTTTTCTTTTTGAAAACAAAACAAACTTGGTGCTCTTGAGCGAGTCACATTTTTGAAAATCAAAATTTAACGAAATCTGACAAAGTCGCCATTTTTCGCGTTAAAAGTGGCGAGGAATCGAATCAATTGGATTCTCCGCTCAAACGATTTACTCTTTTGATTTGTTTATAAAGATGCATGAGCATCAAGCTTTATTATTTCAACACAAGAAAAATGATTATGAAAAAGGGAAAGCGCAATACCCTCAATTGATTTCATATGCATTACGACTAGCGCGAACTAGACGCAACGCATTGGGGAGATTCCGGGCAAGGGGTTTTTTTATATAAAGGGAATAGATGGAGCACCCTATATATATATAGTTATCTATAGCTTTATATATGAATATGTTTGATATGTTTATATGTTTTAATTGCTATTTCTATGATTGGGAAAGTTTCTCCTTTGGATTTTAAGAAGGATAGATTATGTGGGATCCTAGGTTTTGTTATTATTGTGCTCGCAAAGATCATTGGGATCTTCTGCATACATATCCCTTAATGGGAATCAGAGCATTTGTAGCTCGGATCTAAAGGGATCTATGGTTTGTTTGGTTTGAGGGAGAAAGAAGTTTTGCTCGCCAAGGATGAGACCTTGTGCCTACGTATTCTCAAAGGGATGTTGAGAAAGTCAGAGCAATCATAGTTCCCACTTATGCTAGTGGAAGCAACAGGATGTTATTAAGAAGACAAAGACAAATGTCATCTTAATGAAAAATGTATCTAATCTATTTCATCACATACATTTTTTTGAAAGGTTGATTGATTGAATCTTTCATCGTAAGTTATAGGTGTTTTGCTTGAGTGTACAAGCGTTACCACTTACGAGTTTAAGAAAGATATTTGAAAAAGATGATTGAATCTTTTAATTGTAAGCATTGGGTGTTTTGCTTGAGTGTACAAGCGTTACCACTTACGATTAAGAGATGTTTTTGTTTGAAAAGAGTTTGAAAAAGATTTGATTGTATGTGATGTGATAGATGAGATACTTCTTCCATAGAGATGATAGATGTCTAAATCTCGAGGAGAAATTGATTGGATTAGGGGGATGCTTTTAAGAAGCCCATGGGTCCTTGTATTGTAAGCCCAAGAGGAGGCATTCCGAGGGTCATCGAGGGTCCTTGTATGAAGCTCAAGAGGAAGCTATAGGGTATGGCTGGCTTTGGCTTTAAGAGTGGTTTCACCGGGAAACCATCCTTTTAGGATTTCAAGAGCGATTTCACCGGGAAATCATACTCTCAGGGTTCTATCCTAGCGCGGGTGATTCTTTGTATTGGAAGCCCAATAGGAGGCTGTTAAGAGATTTCCTGGTCTCTTTCTTGTTTGATGCCCAAGAGAAGGCTAAACTCAATGAGGAGTTCTTTTGAGCGAAGCCCAAGAGGAGGTGACTCGGAGTGTTGTCTTATATGAAGCCTAAGCGGAGGCTAAACTCGATGAATGAGTTTTCTTATATGAAGCCTAAGAGGAGGCTGAACTCAAATGAATGAGTTATCTTGTACAAAGTCCAAGAGAAGACTAACTCTGCAAGGGACCTAGTTGTTAGACTAGTTTGTTATGTTATAACTAGACAGTTATATAAACAAGTGTGTAAAATTTATTCACTGGAGTTTATGAAGGAAATATAAACAAGTGTGTAAAACGAGCGTTTGAAGCAAGTGTAACTTGATTATTTACAAGTTTGAATGTGTACAAGGAAATGAATATGTACACGAATGGGTGTTTATGTACAAGGAAATGAATATGTACATAGGAGGGTTGGGACTTACACCGTGAGGGAGGCCCATTGGTTTAAAGAGAAGTTTCACCGGGAATAATTCCTCTCTTAATACCAATGGTATCGGTGTATAGACAAGCGAATGAAAACAAACGAACAAAATTTGTTTATGCTTGAATATTTACAAAGATGATTGTATTATGTACAAGTAAAATTGATATGTACATAAAAAGAATTGGGACTTACACCGTGAGGGAGGCCCACGATCGATTAAGAAATTCGAGTAAACTCATTCGGTTTTATCTTCAAATCGGATCGATCATGGAAAGAAAAAAAAAGATGTGTAAGTTTGTTGAAATGTTTTGAAAATATCTTGAAAATGTTTTTGAAAGATGAAATATATCCACAAGAAGTTTGAAAAAATTTCGAGTTTTGAAAGTTTGAAAAAAACATTCTTGAAAAGTACTTGAGAATTCCTTAAAATGTCTCGTTTTCGACTTAATGAAATATAATCAAAAGAAAATATTTTTGGATTTTTTTGACATAATCATAAAATAGATATATTAAATGACAAGTGTGCAAAAAATCATCTCAAAATGAGAAGTTTTGATTGGGTTTTGAAAGTGTTGAAGTTTGGTAAAAAATGTGAAGAAAAGGAAAAAAAAAGTGACAAAATGGTCTCAGGGGGATTCGACCCCTGGACCATTGGGCAAGGCAAGGCAAAGGACTAAGAGTGAGCTGGCAACCACTGGGGCGGTAATACATCCGTTAATTTAAATGAAACTAGAAATATATATTATAAATCTAGCTTTTAAATTTGGAATTCAAAAACTTCATCTTCTTCCTCTTTGTTGTAACCGTAAAAAAAAACCATGGCCATGGAAATTCGAATTTCTTCAAATCTTGATCAATTTTAAAAGTGTAAAATGCTATTTCATCTAGATTTTCGCCATGATTATGAATATGTATTTTGTTGTTATTATTAATCAAAGAGGACCACGAATTTTATCAATCCCCATTTGAACCCTAACTGCAACAGTTGTTAATTCTCTAAACACAGTTGATTTTAGTTCAAATTAAGGACCCAGATAGCTTTAGTGATTGAATATCTACATTTTCCTTTTCAATTTTAAAGCTAAAAGTGTATGAATGGAAGAATCAAAGTTTGAAAAACTCACCTCTTGGTATGAAATACCAGTTCGAGCTAAGCCACTTCCAAGTGCAAAGTAACGATTGATTTAGCTTCCTTGAACCTCCCTGAGTGTGTTTCAATCCTTAGTTTGTTCTGAAACCTTTTGAATTACTCCAACTAAGTCAACTTGCAGGTGGCTGGTTTTTGAATGGAGGATGATGATAATGATGTTACAGAACTTGTTTACGGGCTTGTATCATCTCTATGGGATGTATGGAAAGTGTTTGAATGATAAAAATTGAAAACGCACGAGTGGATTTCAAGTTTGCATGTTAAGGCACAATACTTGCACAAATGGAGTTTTTATGAGAAATATGTTTCTTATCTTGTTTCTTTATGGTTTTAAGTTTTAAACAAGTTCTATTTGATGTTTAGAACATGTTAGAAACTTAAATTTTCTCAGATTTTGCAAGGTTTGAAAATTGCAAGAATTCCCTCTTTGAACTTAGAAACTTGAAGTTTAAGAAAGAAAGAGTGAAAGCTTGATTTGGAAGCTTTGGTGTGGTTTGAATTTGAGGAAATGACCTCTATTTGTAGGCCAAAAATTCTGAATGACAAGGCGTGGCTATCATTGAGAGAGCTTGCAACTTGGCTTAAGTGGTAAGATGGAATCTTTTGCATTTAATGCAAAAGTTACTTTTCACCATGGTTAGAAATTTCTTCTTGATCCAATCCTTTCTCAATCATTCACAACTGATATTTATCAGTTATAACTTGCCTCTAAATGGTGACAAGGCTTCTAGAAGGAGAAAATGCAAAAAATGACTTATAATTTTGAAGCATGTACTTGAAATTCCATGGTTTTGGAGCTCTATGTTTCAAAATCAAAAGTATAGCTAGACAAAATGGTTTTGCAAGTTCTTGGACATTTTGGAAAGCTTGTAACAAGGGCTACAATTTTCATGTTTTGAGTTTTTTCTGATTCCGAAAGGATCTATGTGAAAAATGGTCATGAAAGTAGGAAAAAACCATGTTTTTTAACACTTGAAAATTTTTCTAAGTGTTAGAAATTTTTCAAATTTGACTTTTTTGTTGACTTTTCCAAATTTCTTGATTTTTTATGATCATGATGGATCATTTGAAGTGTTTTGATGATTGAAAAAGTTTGATTTTGAAAAAGTTGACCAAAAGTCAAAGTTTGACTTTTCTGTGCAGATGAATTTTTATCAGACGATTCAGAATTTGTCTGATGAAAAATATGGAATTCTGTGATGTTTTGAATCAAGAAATTAGGTCAAGATGTTGAATTGAAGATATAAAGATCAATCTCCAATCAAATAGGTCATTCATTGAGCAAAAAGTCAGTGATTCCCTATCCTCGATAAAAACCCTAATTAGTCGATTCTTGATAGATCATGAGAAAAAGTTGGGAATCTGAAGATCATCTGTTGATGATTGATTAAGATAGATCAATTGAGGTGAGTGGAAACTCAAACCCTAATTGATCACATCTTGAACAGATGAAATTTTGATGAAACCCTGATTTTGACTTCTAGAAGCCACACCCGATCTATTACATGAATCGTGATGCGATGATGTAAATGTAAGGTGGTATATTAGGTCAAAAATTGGGGTATGACACCGTTTTGATATACATCTAACGGTCGCGATGATTTATTGCTACTTACCTAAAAGGAAACCCGGATCCGGGTGTAGGATCCCCCACAAATATAATGCCCAAGCAACCCTTAAAGATAAAGCATACAAGTCAAACAAAAAGCAGTAAAAGTGATCTAAAAATCCCTAAGGTATTCTCTCTTTAGGGTGTGTCCCCAGCAGAGTCGCCAGTTCTGTAATACGGTGAACTGACTTTGAGATTTTTGTATCGCAAATGTGCGAATAGCAAGAGTCGCCACCGACTTTTCTTTTATCCAATGAAGGGAAGGTGAAAAGAATAGGAAAAGACCTTCGTTAGATTCTGAGTAAGGGAGAAGGTTATTAAAAGGGAAGGTATTAGCACCCCTTTCCATCCGTAGTTATCTACGGGCTCTTATTTGCTCTTAGATCATTTTCAAAAAAAAAAAGGTGCTTTCTGTGTGTTTGACAAAAATGTTTTGAAAAAAAAGGCATTTCGCTTTGACTTTGTAATGATTCATGTAGGAATGTATACAAAGTGTTCGGAAATGTTTTGTTTTTGAAAAGTGTTTGAACTTTGACAAAAGTGTGAGGTGTGAAAAGTATTTTGATAGAGAAAGCAACTAAAAGTCCTATTACCTACTCAGAATGGCCGTTTTCGTGTTGTTTTACTTTCCTTTAGAATAGTGTTATCCATACCATTAGTTGGTAGGTAACCCTGTTCGTTGGATGTAAGCGGGACATTCGAAGAAGGGACATCGGATGGTCATAGAAGGCAACTTGTAGGAAGTATCCTAGCACATTCGAAGGGACTATCATCATTTTTCGTAGGCGACAATCGAGGGTCAAGATCATGTATTCGTAGGCGACATCGTGGGTCAAGATCATGTATTCGTAGGCGACATCGTGGGTCTATGATATTTGTATCGAAGGGACTATGATGATTTGTTTTGAAGGCAACGGTGCTAGAATACCTCTACGTTCGAGGGACTTGACCATTTGAATTCGTAAGGCAACGAGAGAGAATTACCCTAAGGGGTGCATGTGTGAAAAGAGTGTGTTGATTCCAGGTATTTTATCTTGGAATTATGAGTGATCTATGTCCAATTTTATCTTGCCATACACACGCCTAATTACTAGCAGTTTATAGGGTGCAGAAAGTAAATAGCGGAAATGTAAAATGCGGAAAGATAAAGTCCTACGCTATTACATGGCTTTGGGGAAGATACATAATGAGAGTGCGGAAAATAAAAGTCCTAATTAAACTATTACATCCCATAGGCAATTACATAATTGAAAAAGAAAAGCAAGAAAAAACGTCCGAAACGGTATAACCTATAAACAGATACAAAGTCGGGTAACGGAAGAAAATTTCATAAGAGGAAAATGTTAGTAAAAATAATTATTTTTGAATGAGAAAAAGTTTGTGTTAGTAACGACATTAATATGATAAGATAATTTTTTGGTAATTTTTGAATTGATTTGATAATAAAAAAATAATTAAAAGTCATTTAAATGATTAATTAGCAAGTAAATTAAATATGCAGGCAAAAATAATAATTTTAATTTTAAAAATTAAATAAGTATTTTTTTGATGATTATGCAAAAAAATAAATATTTTTGGAGTTTTTAGATGCATGATAAAAAATATTAAAGATAAATTAAAATAACATGAAAATATTAAAGAAAATATAAAAATATGAAAAAATAGAAGTTAGTTTGTAAAGAGGCAAAAATATATGGTCTTGCCTGGGATCGAACTGGTGACCTCTTGGATGAAAACACGCGCCCTCTGCCTTAACCACTGGACCAAAGCATTTTTGGTGTTTAGTAAATGAAACGAAGTGTTTTTAAACGAAATCGCCTCCTGGGAATTCAAATTCACGCGCGAAGAACATCATCTTCTTCGTTTAAATTTCTGGGAATTTTGCGTCGGCCGAACTCGACGCTAAAGCCCCTGCAAATCTCAAAAACTCCATACAAGCAATATAAATGAATGGTGAGTACATGAATCGATTGCAAATTGAATTCTAAACACGGTGGTGGTGCTAGTTTTGTCCAATTTATCCTATTTAGAGAGACCCTAATTCGAACCAGAAAACCCTAAACATGGTGTATTTCGATTCAGGCCATGGAAATGCAATTAAATCATCCAGAAACTTGCAAACTTTGTTCTAAACACAAAACAAACATCAAAACACGTTAATAATGCATGAATAACAGAATTCGAAGTTTGAAAAAGTAAGAACAAACCAAATCGTGTTTTCGTGATTCTTGATGTTTTTGAGTGTTGTGAAGGTCTGGATCGATTCTAAAGACACCAAGGAATGCAATGGAAGGCTTAGAATCAATTGAAACGAGCTAAAACCAAGGCTGCAAGTTGCTTCAAGAACACGGTTTTTTGACTTTAGGTTAGGGTTCTTTGAGGCAATTTTTATGTTCTTTCTCATGTGATATGCATTGTACATTTATAATGGATGGATTTTGGGCTGAATTGAAGAACAAATAATGATCAATCAATGTAAAAAATATTTGAATTTTGTATGAAATCAAATCTTCCTTTTTTGATCAAATTTCAATCAAATTCTTGCCAAATCTATGCAAATTTCGAAATTTTCCAGCTTGTGTGAGTTACTTGGTTCTCAAGCATGAGAGAAAAATCAATTTTGCATTTAATTTTGATTTTATACCTTATTTTTAAATGTAATTTGTTTTTAAATGAGTAAAATTCAAATTAAATAGAAAAATAAAGACAAAATTCGTGGCATTGGGCTTGAAGGTTCCAAATAAGATAAGGAACACGTTTAAACCAAGAAAAACTAGGCCCATTTGCAAAATTTTGGATTTTCACAAGTATTTCTATTTGTGCACTTCTTCAAAAATGCCCACCTTGTACAAGGTGTATTTTGCTCAATTTTCCACATTTTTGAGTGTTCTTGGACTTTTTAGAAAGCTCTAAGTGTCCTCTAACCAACCTATTTGGTTTCATCTCAATTGGAGTTTCCATGCTCAATAAAACTTCAAAACAAAAAGTTGACTTTTTGTTGACTTTGAAAAGGACCCGTAATGTTTTGATTCATACCTTCCAAATGAAGCATTTTTTGAACATTCTTGTGAGACATGAAGTTGTAGAGAATTGAATTTCCTTCCAAATGAGAGGTGGTGGAAAACTTTCTGAGAAAGTATGAAGAAGTTATGCCCAGTCAAAGTTCAGTTGACTTTTCATTGAAAAACCCTAATTTGGAAAGTTTGACTTTTGTGCAAATCTTGAGTTTTCTTGATGAATCATGATCAAACCTTGATCAAATAATGAATGTAACTTCAAAATGAGGATGTTGACCAAAAATCATGAAGTTTGACTGTATGTTGACCACAGTTGACTTTTTGTCCAATACAATTGATTTTCAACCATCTGAGCAATTGCCTGAGGAAACTTGACTTGTGAGGCTTGAAACTTGACATGGAGATTCTATGAAGAATATGAGGAGGCATGATGACCATTGGAGATGTTGGAAGTCCATCTGGATCTGAGAATTGCCAAACCCTAGTTTGGGTTGATTGTCTAGGAGAGGGTTTGTCTGATCAACCCTTGAGAAATCCTTGAGTGTAGATGTATGAAATGTCTTGAGAAGTAGGAGGGAAAATTTTGGGGTATGACAATAGGTCGCAAAGTTTTATTTTGTAAAAGCGTAGATTTACATTTTCTGCCTTTACTTTCCCCAAAGCCATGTAATAACGTAGAATTTACATTTCCGCACTTTTACATTCCACACTTTATTTTCCTGTACATATATCTAACTGCTAGAACTAAAATCAACCCTAGATCTCTTCTAATCTCAAGATAAATATCTGAATACAACACACTCTTTTCACCCTTACACACCTGAAGCAACTCGATTTTCAAAAAATCATTTAAATTTTGAAAACGAGTGAAATCTCCACCTAATTTTATTTGTTGTAAAAAGAACGGGAAAATATAGATAAAACCCCATAGATGCGGATAAGGCGGTCTACGACCAAAAATATGGAATCGGGAGTCGGTTATGTAAGGGGAAGGTATTAGCACCCCTTACATCCATCGTACTCGATGGGACCCATTTAGTTCTAAGTGTTTGTGTGTGTGTGTTTATTTCTAAGTTATGAACACTAAAAGAAGAAAAAGAATTTGTTTATTTTTATTTTGAGTTTGGCACGGTTTCGAAACCGTGTGCCTACGTATTCCCTTGTGCAATGGGAAAGTCAAAACTCCATAGTTCCTCTCAAAAAGGTTTTAAGTTTGTTGTATTGATTTTATAAGAAAAATCATGCATTAGACATTTCAAATGCTTGAATTTGGACTTGTTTAGTTTGTTTGAAAAGCTTTAAGTTCACGTTCGTGTTTGAAATGGCTATTGCACACTCTTTGTCAGAAAAGAGTTTGATGATCGCATATGAGCGAGAAAAGGGTTTTGAGTGAGTTGAATTATTTTTTAGATGAGTGAAAAAGTATCGAACAATAGGACTAACGTCTTACGATTCAAATACTAGAAACCCGAGGAGCTAATGCTCAGACGAGTCGTCTATCATCCAAAAAGATTTTCTTATGAAAAAGCGAGGTGAAACAAGTTCCACGTCATTAGAAGTCTTTAAGCAACTGGTCTAGCGTCCAACGACTTAAAGACTAAGAATTTATTTGGGGACAAGTTTTTAAACAATTGGCCAAGCGTCCAACGACTTAAAAAGTTGGATTTTATTATGAAAAAGGTTTTGAAAATGCACTCGACGTTGGATCGAGGTCTGTAGGTTAATTATGAAAGTGTTTTGAGATACGTGTTGAGATGGAATATGGAATCGGGTTATGATTAATTAAGTATATGGACTTAATTAACCTCGTGAGGATAGGTGCTCCTATCCCCAACCATGAGACCCTGGTGCATGGAAGATTGGTATATAGACCAATGTTATTTTCGGGTTATGTTTAACTAAAGCAACAAGGGCTTTAATTAACCTCGTGAGGATGGCCATGCCCATCCCCAACCATGAGACCCTTTAAGAAATCGGCATATGAGCCAATCGAAACAAAATTAGATTAATTTTAACATTTAGTTGTGTGCGAAGTGTACAATGGTGAATAATGCCGAATAAACAGATAATTATCACACAATACAACCGAAAATTTAAATAATTATTAGAAACAATTTTTTTGTTTGATGAAAAATCAACTAATAGTTTAATCGATAAATCATCAAATAGAAACTATCAGAACCAATTATTATTTAGTACATCGCAACAAAAATATTATTCGCATAAAAATAAATTAATTGAAAAAATGAAAGTTTTAGAGTTAGCCTGTATCGCAGTGACTCTGGGAAGTGCGGGAAGAAATCCATCTGATCCTTGTACGATCGATCATCAAAATCTCAACGCGTGCTAGCAAACTGGATGCGTCAGATCTTTTTTCTCCAAAATATACCAACGGCTAGGGTAGTGTACTACTTACCAATTATTTTTACACTTTCCTCTTTTTATAAACAAATTATTTAACAAAAAGAAAAAGAAAAGAAAAAGAAAAAAGAAAATAAATTAAAAGCAAGGTGGTGACACTTGTCACCACCAGATTTAATCACTAAAACAAAAAAAAAGAAATTAATTTTTATTTTTTAAAATGGAATTAAAATAAAAAACAAATGAATACCCAAATGGGCAAAAATAATATCTGTTTTTCTCTCTCTCGTGAAACACGGTCCTCATCTTCCTCCTCTCATCCTCACGCGTTTCTCACTGTTTGACCTAGAAATCCAATGGATCCCCGTCGCTCTCTCTCGTTCCTCACCGGTCTCTCGCCATTCTCTCACCGTGGTCTCTCTGGTAATTGAAATGGCCGCGCCGGAAATCGCCTCATGGCGGTTCCGGCGGCGGCGTGGCCCATAACCCCAATATCTTCATGTTTTATATATTTTTGATTCTTCCTACTTTGATGCCTGTGTTGATTTTTGCAGATACATTACAGATTGTGGGCGAAATCCAAAGGGGGTTTTTGAAACCTTAAACCTCTGACGTGATTCCGGCAACGGTGAGGATACCTGAGCCTTGGAGACGTGTCAATGGTGAAGGATTGCTTCAGTGCTTGTTTCGGGTGAGACCGTTCTAACCCTCTTCTCTTCTTTCTCTGTATCAGAAACTTGATTTCTGAAACAACACTTCTGAAGGATTTGTTTGGGGAAAATGATGAGCCATTGGTTTTTTGATTGTTCTGTGTTTTGGTTATTGTTGGAACTATCTTGCTGGTTTTTTGTGGTTCTGATATATGATCGGTTTCTAGGATATCAGTTTGTTTTGGAACAAAAAATGATTTCTGTTTTCTGGTTTTTGTTAGAACAGATGCTATCCATTTGATTTTTTTTGCTATGCTTTTGAATGTTAGAACAGATTCTCTGTGTTGGTCTTTGATCTTGGTTATGGTTGGTTTGGTAGAACAGATGTTATGTTTGTATCCTGGTGTTCTGGTATATTTTTTTGTTGTATTTAAATTGTGGCTAGAACTTGTCTTTTGAACAGATTATCCTTGGTCTTGGCTCTATCGTTGAACAGATATCATGCTCGTATCCTTGGTTATCTTCTGATCTCTTATGCTATTTTTTCTGATTGGTTTGAACAGACATTTGCCTTGGTTTTCCTTGCTTAATGTTGGCTCTTTTATTCCTTTTGTGTAACTCCCATCTGTCTCTCCTTGGGAACACATCCTGTTGCCTCTGTGATTGCTTGTAGTTATTGCCATTTTTCCTCTTTTAGCTATGCTGCCTACTATGCGGTCTGCTATATAATTCCCATTTTTGGCCTGCTGCTCTGCTATTTCTCTGTTATCATATTGTTGGCTGTTATATCATAATGCTCTCTTTGGGTGAATTTTTTTTCACTTTATGCTGATAACCATGGCTTGTTGGGTAAAATGTTTCTGGTTTGCTGCCTGTTGCTGTTCTGTTGACTTCTTGTTGCCTTTGATATCATGTTGACTTCATTTGGGCTGGACCAATTTGTGACAAACTGTTGGGTTGGATTGCTTGCTTTGGGCAAACATGATGTTTTCTAATTTTCCCCGCTTCGCACCTCCTTTAGTGAACCGACAACAAAGGTTGTTGTGATTTGCAATAGGAGTTGGTGGCCGATGAAAGAACTTTAGTTCTGAGGCTTTGGTCGCTTGAAACAATTAAGTAATAAATCCTGTCAACAACGAAACAAAAACAGGGCTCGGATTTGCTCCAGTATTTCCAAAAGCCAATGGAAAGGATGAAACTTTTCGTCCAATCAAAGAAGTATTCCACAGCGGAGGTTTCTTAAACCCTATTCCTCAAGAGGTTAATGTTCTTATCGATGAAGGTAATGAAGACAATCTCTCTGAATCCGAAGAGTGGAACACTTATCTTAATTACTCTGAATATGTGTCCCAGGAAGAATCGCATGCGCTGTTCTATCCTCCTACAGACAAATTCGAAGGCATGTTTCTACAAAAGAATGAGAATGAAATTCCACCTATCCCATCTGAGGTTTGGGATACCTTGGGAGAACCAAGTGGAAAGTTTGACTTCATGGTGAGATATACTGCTCCTGAAAGCTCAAAGATCATAATTGAAGACATCCAACCAACTGGATGGGACGATACTCCTGAGTATCCCAGTCAACCAGAAGAGTCATACATATCTTCTCGATCTCAACATCAATTTGAGATCCCAAATGAAAATCTCTGCTTTAATACACCTGTCGAGCACGTTAAGCCAGATTTTGATTATCACCAGGTCAACACAATTACCGAAGAAGATCAGGAAGACAATTCTGGAAACGAGTTGGAAAGTGTCTCGAATAATGAGTCTCTTCACCCAGAAGATTGGGAAGTACATCCCAAGAATCCAGAATACATGCCACTTGAAAGCACATATGTTGCATTCTATGCCCCTCGACCTGTCAATCAAGCAGAAGAAGATTGCTTCAGCAGTACAAAAGGCAAGGTCAACCGACCAGAGTCTTCAAAGCCTGTTCGACCAACTATCAAAGTCTACACGAGAAATAAGCCAAAAGGAAAGCTACCAGAATATCTAGACTTCCAAGGAGTTCGTCACTATTGGAAGCCTGTTAAAGCTCAGACTGATGTTCATAGTTCTAAGTAGTTTATTTTGCTTTTGTTTTGAACTCTTGCCTCACCCAAGGCAGAGAGATGTTTTATAGGGTTTAGCTTTTAAATAATTTCTCTTTGTCTTGCCCAAGACAAATGAGTTTGTATTTAAGGCCCTGTTTCATATTGTGAATCATAAATAAAAACGTTGTTTTGATTCCCACATTTTGTGTTTGTTTTTCCGGTTTTTTTACCCTTTTCTGGAAATGGTAATCCTAAAAAACCCAAATAAAAACAAGCATCTTCCAAAAATAATAATAATAATCTGCATACACTTTCACATTAACTTTTTCTATAAAAAAAATTAAACATAAATCAAACATGCAGATTAACAAATGGACAAACCCATTGAACGCAATAACTCTACGCTCTCTCTCGACTTTGAATTCCCTGTGTTTGACGCTGAAGAAGAAGTTGAAGAAGAGAACCCGGATGAGATTTCCCGACTACTTAAGCACGAGGAAAGAATCATTCAGCCTCACAAAGAGCCTTTGGAAGCAATCAACTTAGGTTCTGAGGAAAACAGAAAAGAAGTAAACATCAGAGCTCTACTCGACAACAACGTCAAGGGAAAACTGATAGATCTTCTCAAAGAATATGTTGATGTATTTGCTTGGTCCTACCAGGACATGCCACGTTTGGATACCAACATCGTAGAGCATCACTTGCCATTAAAATCGGAGTGTCCGCCAGTTAAACAAAGACTCAGAAGGATTCACCTAGATATGGTTGACAAAATCAAAAACGAAGTTCAAAAGCAGCTCGACGCAGGTTTCCTCGTCACCTCTGAATATCCTCAATGGTTAGCCAACATAGTGCATGTCTCAAAGAAAGATGGAAAGGTCAGAATGTGTGTTGACTACCGAGACTTGAACAAAGCTAGTCTAAAAGACGATTTCCCACTACCGCATATCGAAATGCTAGTGGATAGCACTGCTAAGTTCAACGTCTTTTCCTTCATGGATGGTTTCTCTGGTTATAATCAGATCAGAATGGCTCCCGAAGACATGGAGAAGACATCTTTTATCACGCCATGGGGCACATTTTGCTACAAACTAATGCCGTTTGGATTAAAGAATGCAGGCGCAACTTATCAAAGGGCAATGACTACTCTCTTTCATGATATGATGCACAAAGAGATCGAGGTCTACTTGGACGACATGATAGCAAAGTCTGACATTGAAGAAGAGCATATAGAATATCTCTTGAAGTTGTTTCAACGACTAAGGAAATTTCAACTTCGTCTGAATCCTAATAAATGCACCTTTGGGGTAAGATCTAGAAAACTCCTAGGTTTCATTGTCAGTCAAAGAGGTATTGAAGTTGACCCTGACAAAGTCAAGGCTATTTAAGAAATGCCTACGCCACATACAGAAAAGCAAGTAAGAGGATTTCTTGGACGGTTGAATTACATCTCCAGATTTATCTCTCAAATGACTGCTACTTGTGGGCCAATATTCAAGCTTCTCCGCAAAAATCAAGAGGTTGTGTGGACAGAAGATTGCCAAAGAGCGTTTGATAGTATCAACGAATACCTGTCAGAACCTCCAATATTGATTCCTCCAATCGAAGGAAGACCATTAATCATGTACCTTACCGTGCTAGAAGATTCCATGGGCTGCGTGCGTGGACATCAAGATGAACCGGTAAGAAGGAGCATGCCATCTACTACTTGAGTAAAAAATTCACATATTGTGAAACTCGTTACTCCATGCTCGAGAAAATATGTTATGCTTTGGTGTGGGCCTCGAAACGTCTCCGCCAGTACATGATCAATCACACGACTTGGTTAATCTCCAAAATGGATCCAATCAAGTACGTCTTTGAAAAGCCTGCCTTAACAGGGAGAATCGCTCGATGGCAAATGCTATTATCTAAAGATGACATCCAGTACCGCGCCCAAAAAGCGGTCAAAGGAAGCATTCTCGCCGATCACTTGGCTTATCAACCGATCAACGAATACCAATATCTCAAGTTCGACTTCCCTGACGAGGATGTTATGTACTTTAAAATGAAAGATTGTGACGAACCGTTACCTGAAGAAGGTCCTGACCCATAATCTAGATGGGGCTTAATCTTTGATGGAGCAGTTAACATTTTTGGCAATGGAATTAGGGCAGTCATCATTACTCCCGAGGGTTCTCATATCCCGTTTTCCGCCAGATTACTATTTGATTGCACCAACAACATTGCAGAATATGAAGCTTGTATCATGGGTAATGAAGAAGCCATCGACTTAAGGATCAAGATCCTTGACATATATGGAGATTCAGCCCTTGTGATCAATCAAATCAAAGACAAGTATGAAACTCATCATCTTGGTTTTATTCCCTACCGAGATTATGCAAGACGTTTGTTGACTTTCTTCAACAAAGTTGAATTGCATCATATCCCTCGAGATCATAATCGAATGGCAGACGCCTTGGCCACTCTATCTTCCATGTTCAAAGTCAACCATTGGAATGATATGCCTAAGATCAGTATCAGACGCCTTGAAAGACCTGCAAATGTGTTTGCAACTGAAGCAATCATCGATGATAAACCGTGGTTCCACGACATCAAACGCTTCCTTCAAACACAGGAGTACCCACTCGGGGCATCGCACAAAGATAGGAAGACTCTAATGAGACTTTCTAGAAATTTCTTCTTGAATGAAGATGTGCTATACAAAAGAAACTTCGACATGGTCCTGCTCAAATGCGTGGATAGACACGAAGCAGACATGATAATTCACGAAGTGCATGAAGGGTCCTTTGGAACCCATTCAAATGGGCATGCAATGTCGAGAAAAATCTTGAGAGCGGGATACTATTGGAAAACAATGGAATCCGATTGCTGTAAACACGTCAAGAGATGTCACAAGTGCCAAATCTACGCAGATAAGATCCATGTGCCACCGACTGTACTCAACGTTCTCTCCTCTCCGTGGCCTTTCTCCATGTTGGGCATCGACATGATTGGGATGATCGAACCAAAAGCGTCCAACGGACATCGCTTCATTTTAGTGGCTATTGATTACTTCACCAAATGGGTCGAAGCAGCATCTTATGCCAATGTTACAAGACAAGTGGTTGTGAGGTTCATCAAGAACAACCTCATTTGCCGATATGGAGTTCCAAGTAAGATCATTACAGACAATGGATCAAACTTGAACAACAAATGATGAAAGAACTGTGTGAGGAATTCAAGATTGAGCATCATAACTCATCTCCTTACCGACCAAAGATGAACGGTATCGTGGAAGCTGCCAACAAGAACATCAAAAAGATCGTCCAGAAGATGGTCATCACCTACAAAGACTGGCACGAAATGCTGCCATTTGCTCTACATGGATATCGTACTTCAGTACGTACTTCAACATGGGCAACTCCTTTTTCTTTAGTATACGGCATGGAAGCAGTGCTCCCTGTAGAAGTTGAAATTCTATCAATGAGAGTTCTCATGGAAGCTAAGTTATCTGAGGCCGAATGGTGTCAAAGCAGATACGACCAGTTGAACTTAATCAAAGAAAAGCGCCTGACCGCCCTGTGTCATGGATAATTATATCAAAGAAGGATGAAGAAAGCCTTCGACAAAAAGGTTCGACCTCGTGAATTCCAAGAAGGCGACCTCGTGCATAAAAAGATTTTGTCTTTTCAACCAGATTCTAGGGGAAACTGGACTCCTAATTACGAAGGCCCATACATCGTCAAAAGAAGCTTTTATGGCGGTGCTATGACTTTCACAACCATGGACGGTGATGAACTCCTGCATCCTGTGAATGCTGATGCAGTCAAGAAATACTTTGTCTAAAAAGACAAAAGAACACCTCGGTAAGTCGAAAACCCGAAAAGGGCGGCTTAGGCAAAAATGAGCGCCTCGGTGGACTGAAAAGGCGGTCCAAGCAAAAATTAGAGACAATAAATAGAAATGTAACCTGATAGATTGAAAACCTAAAAAGGCAATCTAGGCAAAAATAAAGGATCAAAATGACAAAGTAACTGTTGTAATACCATGAACTGACTTTGAGATTTTGTTTTTCTTTTTATCGCAAATGTGCGGATAGCAAGAGTCGCCACCGACTTTTCTTTTATCCAAATAAGGGAAGGTGAAAAGAACAGGAAAAGACCTTCGTTAGATTCTGAGTAAGGGAGAAGGTTATGAAAAGGGAAGGTATTAGCACCCCTTTCCATCCGTAGTTTTCTACGGGCTCTTAGTTGCTTTTAGCTCACTTTTAAAAATTACTTTCTGTGTGTTTGACAAAAATATTTTGAAAAGGCATTTTGCTTTGACTTTGTAATGATTCATGTAGGAATGCATACAAAGTGTTCGGAAATGTTTTTATTTTGAAAAATGTTTGAACTTTGACAAAAGTGTGTGGTGTGAAAAGTATTTTGTTTGAGCAAGCAACTAAAAGTGTTATTACCTACTCAGAATGATCGTTTTCGTGTTATTTTACGTTCCTTTAGAATAGTGCTATCCATACCATTAGTTGGTAGGTAACCCTATTCGTTGGATGTAGAAGGGACATTCGAAGGGACATCGGATGGTCATAGAAGGCAACTTGTAGGAAGTATCCTAGCACATTCGAAGGGACGATCATAACTTTTCGTAGGCAACAATCGAGGGACGAGATCATGTATTCGTAGGCGACATCGTGGGTCTATGATCTTTGTATTGAAGGGACTATGATGATATGTTTGTAGGCAACGGTGCTAGGATACCTCTACGTTCGAGGGACTTGACCATTTATTCGAAAGGCAACAAGAGAGAATTACCCTAAGGGGTGCATGTGTGAAAAGAGTGTGTTGAATTCAGATATTTTATCTTGGAATTAGAGGTTATCTATGTTGACTTTTATCTTGTCATACACGCCTAATTACTAACAGTTTATAGGGTGCACAAAGTAAATTGCAGAAAAATAAAGTCCTGCGCTATTACATGGCTTTGGGGCAGTTACATAATAGGAGTGCGGAAAGTAAAAGTCCTAATTAAACTATTACATCCCATGAGCATTTACATAATATTGAAAAGAAAAGCGAAAAAATAGTCTGAAACGTTACAACATGTGAGCAGATACATAATCGGAAAATATAAGAAAATTCGCATAAGAGAAAAAGGTTAGTAAAAATAAGATTTTTGAATGAGGAAAAAGTTTTTAGGTTATTCATGCTGATTAAATGATGAGATAATTTTTTGGGAATTTTCTGGATCGATTTTGATAATTAAAAGCAATTAAAAGTTAATTTAATGGTTAATTAACAATTAATTAAAATATGCATGCAAAAATATTAATTTTAATGTCAAAAATTAAATAAGTATTTTTCTGATTAAAATGCAAAAGAAAAATATTTTTGGTGATTTTTAAATGCATGAGAAAAATATTTGAAGATAAATTAAATTGAATGAAAATATTAAGAAAAGAAAATAGAAAAATAGTGTTAGTTTGTAAGAAATTAAACGAAATTGAATTCTGGGAATCAGAAAAACGCACGAAGAACTTCGTCTTCTTCGTTTGAATTTTTAAACACATAGCGTCGGTCTGGCTCGACGCTAAGGCCCCTGCAATTTCCAAAAATCACACACAAGCAATATAAATGCATTATGAATACATGGATCGATTGGAAACATCGTTCTAAACACGATGGTGGTCTCGATTTGGTCCAATTTTTCCTATTTCAGAAGATCCCAATTCGAGCAGAGGAACCCTAACCATGGTGGATTTCGATTCAGGTACCTAAAATGAAATTAACCTATGCAGAAAGCTTCGAAACTCCATTCTAAACACAAAACAAACATCAAAACATGTTAAATATGCATGGAAATCAAAAATCGATTTTGAGTTATATTGAACAAACCGAAATTTGGAATTCACGATTCTGGATGTTTGGGTGGCTTGTGAGTATCTAGATCGATTCAGGAGACCTCCAAGAATGCAATGGAATGCTTAGAATCAATTGAAACAAGCTGAAACTAGGGCTGCAAGTACACGGTTTTTTTGAGTTTGATTAGGGTTCTTAGAGGCAATTTTTCTGTTCTTTCTTCATGTGTATGCATTGTGTATATATAGTAGATGGATCTAGGTCAGAAATCAAGAGAAAATAATGAATCAATCAATGTAAAAATATTTGATTTGGTATAAAACCAAATCTTGCCTTTTTGATCCAATTTTCATCAACTCTCTTGCCAATCAATGCCAATTTCGAATTTGCCAGCTTTTGTAGATTGCTTGGACCTCAAGAATGAGAGAAAAATCCAATTTGCATTTAATTTTGATTTTCTACCATTTATTTTAATTTAATTGGCTTTTAAATGATTAAAATCCAAATTAAATAGAAAAATAAAGATAAAATTCGTGGCCTTGGGCTTGGAGGTTCCAAATTAGCTGAGGAACAAGTTTGAATCAAGAAAAGTTAGGCCCATTTGCAAAATTTTGGTTTTTGACAAGTATTTCTCTTTGTGCACCTCTTCAAAAATGCCCAACTTGTGCAAGGTGTATCTTGCTCAATTTTTATCATTTTTGAGTGTTCTTGGACTTTTTAGAAAGCTCTAGGTGTCCTCTAAACAACATATTTGGTTTCATCTCAATTGGAGTTTCCATGCTCAATAACACTCCTTTGCAAAAAGTTGACTTTTTGTTGACTTTGAAAAGGACCTGTAATATTTTGATCCATATCTTCAAAATGAAGCATTTTTTGACCATGCTTGTGAGACATGAAGTTGTAGAGAATTGAATTCTCTTCAAAATGAGAGGTGGTGGAAAAATTTCTGATAAAGTATGAGAAAGTTATGACAGTCAAAGTTCAGTTGACTTTTCCTCAAGAAACCCTAATTTGGAAAGTTTGACTTTTGATCAAATCTTGAGTTTTCTTGATGAATCATGATCAACCCTTGATCAAATGATGAATGTCACTTCAAAATATGGATGTTGACCAAAAATCATGAAGTTTGACTGTATGTTGACCACAGTTGACTTTTTGTCCAATACAATTGATTTTCAACCATCTGAGCAATTGCCTGAGGAAACTTGACTTGTGAGGCTTGAAACTTGACATGGAGATTCTATGAAGAATATGAGGAGGCATGATGACCATTGGAGATGTTGGAAGTCCATCTGGATCTGAGAATTGCCAAACCCTAGTTTGGGTTGATTGTCTAGGAGAGGGTTTGTCTGATCAACCCTTGAGAAATCCTTGAGTGTAGATGTATGAAATGTCTTGAGAAGTAGGAGGGAAAATTTTGGGGTATGACAATAGGTCGCAAAGTTTTATTTTGTAAAAGCGTAGATTTACATTTTCTGCCTTTACTTTCCCCAAAGCCATGTAATAACGTAGAATTTACATTTCCGCACTTTTACATTCCACACTTTATTTTCCTGTACATATATCTAACTGCTAGAACTAAAATCAACCCTAGATCTCTTCTAATCTCAAGATAAATATCTGAATACAACACACTCTTTTCACCCTTACACACCTGAAGCAACTCGATTTTCAAAAAATCATTTAAATTTTGAAAACGAGTGAAATCTCCACCTAATTTTATTTGTTGTAAAAAGAACGGGAAAATATAGATAAAACCCCATAGATGCGGATAAGGCGGTCTACGACCAAAAATATGGAATCGGGAGTCGGTTATGTAAGGGGAAGGTATTAGCACCCCCCTTACATCCATCGTACTCGATGGGACCCATTTAGTTCTAAGTGTTTGTGTGTGTGTGTTTATTTCTAAGTTATGAACACTAAAAGAAGAAAAAAGAATTTGTTTATTTTTATTTTGAGTTTGGCACGGTTTCGAAACCGTGTGCCTACGTATTCCCTTGTGCAATGGGAAAGTCAAAACTCCATAGTTCCTCTCAAAAAGGTTTTAAGTTTGTTGTATTGATTTTATAAGAAAAATCATGCATTAGACATTTCAAATGCTTGAATTTGGACTTGTTTAGTTTGTTTGAAAAGCTTTAAGTTCACGTTCGTGTTTGAAATGGCTATTGCACACTCTTTGTCAGAAAAGAGTTTGATGATCGCATATGAGCGAGAAAAGGGTTTTGAGTGAGTTGAATTATTTTTTAGATGAGTGAAAAAGTATCGAACAATAGGACTAACGTCTTACGATTCAAATACTAGAAACCCGAGGAGCTAATGCTCAGACGAGTCGTCTATCATCCAAAAAGATTTTCTTATGAAAAAGCGAGGTGAAACAAGTTCCACGTCATTAGAAGTCTTTAAGCAACTGGTCTAGCGTCCAACGACTTAAAGACTAAGAATTTATTTGGGGACAAGTTTTTAAACAATTGGCCAAGCGTCCAACGACTTAAAAAGTTGGATTTTATTATGAAAAAGGTTTTGAAAATGCACTCGACGTTGGATCGAGGTCTGTAGGTTAATTATGAAAGTGTTTTGAGATACGTGTTGAGATGGAATATGGAATCGGGTTATGATTAATTAAGTATATGGACTTAATTAACCTCGTGAGGATAGGTGCTCCTATCCCCAACCATGAGACCCTGGTGCATGGAAGATTGGTATATAGACCAATGTTATTTTCGGGTTATGTTTAACTAAAGCAACAAGGGCTTTAATTAACCTCGTGAGGATGGCCATGCCCATCCCCAACCATGAGACCCTTTAAGAAATCGGCATATGAGCCAATCGAAACAAAATTAGATTAATTTTAACATTTAGTTGTGTGCGAAGTGTACAATGGTGAATAATGCCGAATAAACAGATAATTATCACACAATACAACCGAAAATTTAAATAATTATTAGAAACAATTTTTTTGTTTGATGAAAAATCAACTAATAGTTTAATCGATAAATCATCAAATAGAAACTATCAGAACCAATTATTATTTAGTACATCGCAACAAAAATATTATTCGCATAAAAATAAATTAATTGAAAAAATGAAAGTTTTAGAGTTAGCCTGTATCGCAGTGACTCTGGGAAGTGCGGGAAGAAATCCATCTGATCCTTGTACGATCGATCATCAAAATCTCAACGCGTGCTAGCAAACTGGATGCGTCAGATCTTTTTTCTCCAAAATATACCAACGGCTAGGGTAGTGTACTACTTACCAATTATTTTTACACTTTCCTCTTTTTATAAACAAATTATTTAACAAAAAGAAAAAGAAAAGAAAAAGAAAAAAGAAAATAAATTAAAAGCAAGGTGGTGACACTTGTCACCACCAGATTTAATCACTAAAACAAAAAAAAAGAAATTAATTTTTATTTTTTAAAATGGAATTAAAATAAAAAACAAATGAATACCCAAATGGGCAAAAATAATATCTGTTTTTCTCTCTCTCGTGAAACACGGTCCTCATCTTCCTCCTCTCATCCTCACGCGTTTCTCACTGTTTGACCTAGAAATCCAATGGATCCCCGTCGCTCTCTCTCGTTCCTCACCGGTCTCTCGCCATTCTCTCACCGTGGTCTCTCTGGTAATTGAAATGGCCGCGCCGGAAATCGCCTCATGGCGGTTCCGGCGGCGGCGTGGCCCATAACCCCAATATCTTCATGTTTTATATATTTTTGATTCTTCCTACTTTGATGCCTGTGTTGATTTTTGCAGATACATTACAGATTGTGGGCGAAATCCAAAGGGGGTTTTTGAAACCTTAAACCTCTGACGTGATTCCGGCAACGGTGAGGATACCTGAGCCTTGGAGACGTGTCAATGGTGAAGGATTGCTTCAGTGCTTGTTTCGGGTGAGACCGTTCTAACCCTCTTCTCTTCTTTCTCTGTATCAGAAACTTGATTTCTGAAACAACACTTCTGAAGGATTTGTTTGGGGAAAATGATGAGCCATTGGTTTTTTGATTGTTCTGTGTTTTGGTTATTGTTGGAACTATCTTGCTGGTTTTTTGTGGTTCTGATATATGATCGGTTTCTAGGATATCAGTTTGTTTTGGAACAAAAAATGATTTCTGTTTTCTGGTTTTTGTTAGAACAGATGCTATCCATTTGATTTTTTTTGCTATGCTTTTGAATGTTAGAACAGATTCTCTGTGTTGGTCTTTGATCTTGGTTATGGTTGGTTTGGTAGAACAGATGTTATGTTTGTATCCTGGTGTTCTGGTATATTTTTTTGTTGTATTTAAATTGTGGCTAGAACTTGTCTTTTGAACAGATTATCCTTGGTCTTGGCTCTATCGTTGAACAGATATCATGCTCGTATCCTTGGTTATCTTCTGATCTCTTATGCTATTTTTTCTGATTGGTTTGAACAGACATTTGCCTTGGTTTTCCTTGCTTAATGTTGGCTCTTTTATTCCTTTTGTGTAACTCCCATCTGTCTCTCCTTGGGAACACATCCTGTTGCCTCTGTGATTGCTTGTAGTTATTGCCATTTTTCCTCTTTTAGCTATGCTGCCTACTATGCGGTCTGCTATATAATTCCCATTTTTGGCCTGCTGCTCTGCTATTTCTCTGTTATCATATTGTTGGCTGTTATATCATAATGCTCTCTTTGGGTGAATTTTTTTTCACTTTATGCTGATAACCATGGCTTGTTGGGTAAAATGTTTCTGGTTTGCTGCCTGTTGCTGTTCTGTTGACTTCTTGTTGCCTTTGATATCATGTTGACTTCATTTGGGCTGGACCAATTTGTGACAAACTGTTGGGTTGGATTGCTTGCTTTGGGCAAACATGATGTTTTCTAATTTTCCCCGCTTCGCACCTCCTTTAGTGAACCGACAACAAAGGTTGTTGTGATTTGCAATAGGAGTTGGTGGCCGATGAAAGAACTTTAGTTCTGAGGCTTTGGTCGCTTGAAACAATTAAGTAATAAATCCTGTCAACAACGAAACAAAAACAGGGCTCGGATTTGCTCCAGTATTTCCAAAAGCCAATGGAAAGGATGAAACTTTTCGTCCAATCAAAGAAGTATTCCACAGCGGAGGTTTCTTAAACCCTATTCCTCAAGAGGTTAATGTTCTTATCGATGAAGGTAATGAAGACAATCTCTCTGAATCCGAAGAGTGGAACACTTATCTTAATTACTCTGAATATGTGTCCCAGGAAGAATCGCATGCGCTGTTCTATCCTCCTACAGACAAATTCGAAGGCATGTTTCTACAAAAGAATGAGAATGAAATTCCACCTATCCCATCTGAGGTTTGGGATACCTTGGGAGAACCAAGTGGAAAGTTTGACTTCATGGTGAGATATACTGCTCCTGAAAGCTCAAAGATCATAATTGAAGACATCCAACCAACTGGATGGGACGATACTCCTGAGTATCCCAGTCAACCAGAAGAGTCATACATATCTTCTCGATCTCAACATCAATTTGAGATCCCAAATGAAAATCTCTGCTTTAATACACCTGTCGAGCACGTTAAGCCAGATTTTGATTATCACCAGGTCAACACAATTACCGAAGAAGATCAGGAAGACAATTCTGGAAACGAGTTGGAAAGTGTCTCGAATAATGAGTCTCTTCACCCAGAAGATTGGGAAGTACATCCCAAGAATCCAGAATACATGCCACTTGAAAGCACATATGTTGCATTCTATGCCCCTCGACCTGTCAATCAAGCAGAAGAAGATTGCTTCAGCAGTACAAAAGGCAAGGTCAACCGACCAGAGTCTTCAAAGCCTGTTCGACCAACTATCAAAGTCTACACGAGAAATAAGCCAAAAGGAAAGCTACCAGAATATCTAGACTTCCAAGGAGTTCGTCACTATTGGAAGCCTGTTAAAGCTCAGACTGATGTTCATAGTTCTAAGTAGTTTATTTTGCTTTTGTTTTGAACTCTTGCCTCACCCAAGGCAGAGAGATGTTTTATAGGGTTTAGCTTTTAAATAATTTCTCTTTGTCTTGCCCAAGACAAATGAGTTTGTATTTAAGGCCCTGTTTCATATTGTGAATCATAAATAAAAACGTTGTTTTGATTCCCACATTTTGTGTTTGTTTTTCCGGTTTTTTTACCCTTTTCTGGAAATGGTAATCCTAAAAAACCCAAATAAAAACAAGCATCTTCCAAAAATAATAATAATAATCTGCATACACTTTCACATTAACTTTTTCTATAAAAAAAATTAAACATAAATCAAACATGCAGATTAACAAATGGACAAACCCATTGAACGCAATAACTCTACGCTCTCTCTCGACTTTGAATTCCCTGTGTTTGACGCTGAAGAAGAAGTTGAAGAAGAGAACCCGGATGAGATTTCCCGACTACTTAAGCACGAGGAAAGAATCATTCAGCCTCACAAAGAGCCTTTGGAAGCAATCAACTTAGGTTCTGAGGAAAACAGAAAAGAAGTAAACATCAGAGCTCTACTCGACAACAACGTCAAGGGAAAACTGATAGATCTTCTCAAAGAATATGTTGATGTATTTGCTTGGTCCTACCAGGACATGCCACGTTTGGATACCAACATCGTAGAGCATCACTTGCCATTAAAATCGGAGTGTCCGCCAGTTAAACAAAGACTCAGAAGGATTCACCTAGATATGGTTGACAAAATCAAAAACGAAGTTCAAAAGCAGCTCGACGCAGGTTTCCTCGTCACCTCTGAATATCCTCAATGGTTAGCCAACATAGTGCATGTCTCAAAGAAAGATGGAAAGGTCAGAATGTGTGTTGACTACCGAGACTTGAACAAAGCTAGTCTAAAAGACGATTTCCCACTACCGCATATCGAAATGCTAGTGGATAGCACTGCTAAGTTCAACGTCTTTTCCTTCATGGATGGTTTCTCTGGTTATAATCAGATCAGAATGGCTCCCGAAGACATGGAGAAGACATCTTTTATCACGCCATGGGGCACATTTTGCTACAAACTAATGCCGTTTGGATTAAAGAATGCAGGCGCAACTTATCAAAGGGCAATGACTACTCTCTTTCATGATATGATGCACAAAGAGATCGAGGTCTACTTGGACGACATGATAGCAAAGTCTGACATTGAAGAAGAGCATATAGAATATCTCTTGAAGTTGTTTCAACGACTAAGGAAATTTCAACTTCGTCTGAATCCTAATAAATGCACCTTTGGGGTAAGATCTAGAAAACTCCTAGGTTTCATTGTCAGTCAAAGAGGTATTGAAGTTGACCCTGACAAAGTCAAGGCTATTTAAGAAATGCCTACGCCACATACAGAAAAGCAAGTAAGAGGATTTCTTGGACGGTTGAATTACATCTCCAGATTTATCTCTCAAATGACTGCTACTTGTGGGCCAATATTCAAGCTTCTCCGCAAAAATCAAGAGGTTGTGTGGACAGAAGATTGCCAAAGAGCGTTTGATAGTATCAACGAATACCTGTCAGAACCTCCAATATTGATTCCTCCAATCGAAGGAAGACCATTAATCATGTACCTTACCGTGCTAGAAGATTCCATGGGCTGCGTGCGTGGACATCAAGATGAACCGGTAAGAAGGAGCATGCCATCTACTACTTGAGTAAAAAATTCACATATTGTGAAACTCGTTACTCCATGCTCGAGAAAATATGTTATGCTTTGGTGTGGGCCTCGAAACGTCTCCGCCAGTACATGATCAATCACACGACTTGGTTAATCTCCAAAATGGATCCAATCAAGTACGTCTTTGAAAAGCCTGCCTTAACAGGGAGAATCGCTCGATGGCAAATGCTATTATCTAAAGATGACATCCAGTACCGCGCCCAAAAAGCGGTCAAAGGAAGCATTCTCGCCGATCACTTGGCTTATCAACCGATCAACGAATACCAATATCTCAAGTTCGACTTCCCTGACGAGGATGTTATGTACTTTAAAATGAAAGATTGTGACGAACCGTTACCTGAAGAAGGTCCTGACCCATAATCTAGATGGGGCTTAATCTTTGATGGAGCAGTTAACATTTTTGGCAATGGAATTAGGGCAGTCATCATTACTCCCGAGGGTTCTCATATCCCGTTTTCCGCCAGATTACTATTTGATTGCACCAACAACATTGCAGAATATGAAGCTTGTATCATGGGTAATGAAGAAGCCATCGACTTAAGGATCAAGATCCTTGACATATATGGAGATTCAGCCCTTGTGATCAATCAAATCAAAGACAAGTATGAAACTCATCATCTTGGTTTTATTCCCTACCGAGATTATGCAAGACGTTTGTTGACTTTCTTCAACAAAGTTGAATTGCATCATATCCCTCGAGATCATAATCGAATGGCAGACGCCTTGGCCACTCTATCTTCCATGTTCAAAGTCAACCATTGGAATGATATGCCTAAGATCAGTATCAGACGCCTTGAAAGACCTGCAAATGTGTTTGCAACTGAAGCAATCATCGATGATAAACCGTGGTTCCACGACATCAAACGCTTCCTTCAAACACAGGAGTACCCACTCGGGGCATCGCACAAAGATAGGAAGACTCTAATGAGACTTTCTAGAAATTTCTTCTTGAATGAAGATGTGCTATACAAAAGAAACTTCGACATGGTCCTGCTCAAATGCGTGGATAGACACGAAGCAGACATGATAATTCACGAAGTGCATGAAGGGTCCTTTGGAACCCATTCAAATGGGCATGCAATGTCGAGAAAAATCTTGAGAGCGGGATACTATTGGAAAACAATGGAATCCGATTGCTGTAAACACGTCAAGAGATGTCACAAGTGCCAAATCTACGCAGATAAGATCCATGTGCCACCGACTGTACTCAACGTTCTCTCCTCTCCGTGGCCTTTCTCCATGTTGGGCATCGACATGATTGGGATGATCGAACCAAAAGCGTCCAACGGACATCGCTTCATTTTAGTGGCTATTGATTACTTCACCAAATGGGTCGAAGCAGCATCTTATGCCAATGTTACAAGACAAGTGGTTGTGAGGTTCATCAAGAACAACCTCATTTGCCGATATGGAGTTCCAAGTAAGATCATTACAGACAATGGATCAAACTTGAACAACAAATGATGAAAGAACTGTGTGAGGAATTCAAGATTGAGCATCATAACTCATCTCCTTACCGACCAAAGATGAACGGTATCGTGGAAGCTGCCAACAAGAACATCAAAAAGATCGTCCAGAAGATGGTCATCACCTACAAAGACTGGCACGAAATGCTGCCATTTGCTCTACATGGATATCGTACTTCAGTACGTACTTCAACATGGGCAACTCCTTTTTCTTTAGTATACGGCATGGAAGCAGTGCTCCCTGTAGAAGTTGAAATTCTATCAATGAGAGTTCTCATGGAAGCTAAGTTATCTGAGGCCGAATGGTGTCAAAGCAGATACGACCAGTTGAACTTAATCAAAGAAAAGCGCCTGACCGCCCTGTGTCATGGATAATTATATCAAAGAAGGATGAAGAAAGCCTTCGACAAAAAGGTTCGACCTCGTGAATTCCAAGAAGGCGACCTCGTGCATAAAAAGATTTTGTCTTTTCAACCAGATTCTAGGGGAAACTGGACTCCTAATTACGAAGGCCCATACATCGTCAAAAGAAGCTTTTATGGCGGTGCTATGACTTTCACAACCATGGACGGTGATGAACTCCTGCATCCTGTGAATGCTGATGCAGTCAAGAAATACTTTGTCTAAAAAGACAAAAGAACACCTCGGTAAGTCGAAAACCCGAAAAGGGCGGCTTAGGCAAAAATGAGCGCCTCGGTGGACTGAAAAGGCGGTCCAAGCAAAAATTAGAGACAATAAATAGAAATGTAACCTGATAGATTGAAAACCTAAAAAGGCAATCTAGGCAAAAATAAAGGATCAAAATGACAAAGTAACTGTTGTAATACCATGAACTGACTTTGAGATTTTGTTTTTCTTTTTATCGCAAATGTGCGGATAGCAAGAGTCGCCACCGACTTTTCTTTTATCCAAATAAGGGAAGGTGAAAAGAACAGGAAAAGACCTTCGTTAGATTCTGAGTAAGGGAGAAGGTTATGAAAAGGGAAGGTATTAGCACCCCTTTCCATCCGTAGTTTTCTACGGGCTCTTAGTTGCTTTTAGCTCACTTTTAAAAATTACTTTCTGTGTGTTTGACAAAAATATTTTGAAAAGGCATTTTGCTTTGACTTTGTAATGATTCATGTAGGAATGCATACAAAGTGTTCGGAAATGTTTTTATTTTGAAAAATGTTTGAACTTTGACAAAAGTGTGTGGTGTGAAAAGTATTTTGTTTGAGCAAGCAACTAAAAGTGTTATTACCTACTCAGAATGATCGTTTTCGTGTTATTTTACGTTCCTTTAGAATAGTGCTATCCATACCATTAGTTGGTAGGTAACCCTATTCGTTGGATGTAGAAGGGACATTCGAAGGGACATCGGATGGTCATAGAAGGCAACTTGTAGGAAGTATCCTAGCACATTCGAAGGGACGATCATAACTTTTCGTAGGCAACAATCGAGGGACGAGATCATGTATTCGTAGGCGACATCGTGGGTCTATGATCTTTGTATTGAAGGGACTATGATGATATGTTTGTAGGCAACGGTGCTAGGATACCTCTACGTTCGAGGGACTTGACCATTTATTCGAAAGGCAACAAGAGAGAATTACCCTAAGGGGTGCATGTGTGAAAAGAGTGTGTTGAATTCAGATATTTTATCTTGGAATTAGAGGTTATCTATGTTGACTTTTATCTTGTCATACACGCCTAATTACTAACAGTTTATAGGGTGCACAAAGTAAATTGCAGAAAAATAAAGTCCTGCGCTATTACATGGCTTTGGGGCAGTTACATAATAGGAGTGCGGAAAGTAAAAGTCCTAATTAAACTATTACATCCCATGAGCATTTACATAATATTGAAAAGAAAAGCGAAAAAATAGTCTGAAACGTTACAACATGTGAGCAGATACATAATCGGAAAATATAAGAAAATTCGCATAAGAGAAAAAGGTTAGTAAAAATAAGATTTTTGAATGAGGAAAAAGTTTTTAGGTTATTCATGCTGATTAAATGATGAGATAATTTTTTGGGAATTTTCTGGATCGATTTTGATAATTAAAAGCAATTAAAAGTTAATTTAATGGTTAATTAACAATTAATTAAAATATGCATGCAAAAATATTAATTTTAATGTCAAAAATTAAATAAGTATTTTTCTGATTAAAATGCAAAAGAAAAATATTTTTGGTGATTTTTAAATGCATGAGAAAAATATTTGAAGATAAATTAAATTGAATGAAAATATTAAGAAAAGAAAATAGAAAAATAGTGTTAGTTTGTAAGAAATTAAACGAAATTGAATTCTGGGAATCAGAAAAACGCACGAAGAACTTCGTCTTCTTCGTTTGAATTTTTAAACACATAGCGTCGGTCTGGCTCGACGCTAAGGCCCCTGCAATTTCCAAAAATCACACACAAGCAATATAAATGCATTATGAATACATGGATCGATTGGAAACATCGTTCTAAACACGATGGTGGTCTCGATTTGGTCCAATTTTTCCTATTTCAGAAGATCCCAATTCGAGCAGAGGAACCCTAACCATGGTGGATTTCGATTCAGGTACCTAAAATGAAATTAACCTATGCAGAAAGCTTCGAAACTCCATTCTAAACACAAAACAAACATCAAAACATGTTAAATATGCATGGAAATCAAAAATCGATTTTGAGTTATATTGAACAAACCGAAATTTGGAATTCACGATTCTGGATGTTTGGGTGGCTTGTGAGTATCTAGATCGATTCAGGAGACCTCCAAGAATGCAATGGAATGCTTAGAATCAATTGAAACAAGCTGAAACTAGGGCTGCAAGTACACGGTTTTTTTGAGTTTGATTAGGGTTCTTAGAGGCAATTTTTCTGTTCTTTCTTCATGTGTATGCATTGTGTATATATAGTAGATGGATCTAGGTCAGAAATCAAGAGAAAATAATGAATCAATCAATGTAAAAATATTTGATTTGGTATAAAACCAAATCTTGCCTTTTTGATCCAATTTTCATCAACTCTCTTGCCAATCAATGCCAATTTCGAATTTGCCAGCTTTTGTAGATTGCTTGGACCTCAAGAATGAGAGAAAAATCCAATTTGCATTTAATTTTGATTTTCTACCATTTATTTTAATTTAATTGGCTTTTAAATGATTAAAATCCAAATTAAATAGAAAAATAAAGATAAAATTCGTGGCCTTGGGCTTGGAGGTTCCAAATTAGCTGAGGAACAAGTTTGAATCAAGAAAAGTTAGGCCCATTTGCAAAATTTTGGTTTTTGACAAGTATTTCTCTTTGTGCACCTCTTCAAAAATGCCCAACTTGTGCAAGGTGTATCTTGCTCAATTTTTATCATTTTTGAGTGTTCTTGGACTTTTTAGAAAGCTCTAGGTGTCCTCTAAACAACATATTTGGTTTCATCTCAATTGGAGTTTCCATGCTCAATAACACTCCTTTGCAAAAAGTTGACTTTTTGTTGACTTTGAAAAGGACCTGTAATATTTTGATCCATATCTTCAAAATGAAGCATTTTTTGACCATGCTTGTGAGACATGAAGTTGTAGAGAATTGAATTCTCTTCAAAATGAGAGGTGGTGGAAAAATTTCTGATAAAGTATGAGAAAGTTATGACAGTCAAAGTTCAGTTGACTTTTCCTCAAGAAACCCTAATTTGGAAAGTTTGACTTTTGATCAAATCTTGAGTTTTCTTGATGAATCATGATCAACCCTTGATCAAATGATGAATGTCACTTCAAAATATGGATGTTGACCAAAAATCATGAAGTTTGACTGTATGTTGACCACAGTTGACTTTTTGTCCAATACAATTGATTTTCAACCATCTGAGCAATTGCCTGAGGAAACTTGACTTGTGAGGCTTGAAACTTGACATGGAGATTCTATGAAGAATATGAGGAGGCATGATGACCATTGGAGATGTTGGAAGTCCATCTGGATCTGAGAATTGCCAAACCCTAGTTTGGGTTGATTGTCTAGGAGAGGGTTTGTCTGATCAACCCTTGAGAAATCCTTGAGTGTAGATGTATGAAATGTCTTGAGAAGTAGGAGGGAAAATTTTGGGGTATGACAATAGGTCGCAAAGTTTTATTTTGTAAAAGCGTAGATTTACATTTTCTGCCTTTACTTTCCCCAAAGCCATGTAATAACGTAGAATTTACATTTCCGCACTTTTACATTCCACACTTTATTTTCCTGTACATATATCTAACTGCTAGAACTAAAATCAACCCTAGATCTCTTCTAATCTCAAGATAAATATCTGAATACAACACACTCTTTTCACCCTTACACACCTGAAGCAACTCGATTTTCAAAAAATCATTTAAATTTTGAAAACGAGTGAAATCTCCACCTAATTTTATTTGTTGTAAAAAGAACGGGAAAATATAGATAAAACCCCATAGATGCGGATAAGGCGGTCTACGACCAAAAATATGGAATCGGGAGTCGGTTATGTAAGGGGAAGGTATTAGCACCCCTTACATCCATCGTACTCGATGGGACCCATTTAGTTCTAAGTGTTTGTGTGTGTGTGTTTATTTCTAAGTTATGAACACTAAAAGAAGAAAAAGAATTTGTTTATTTTTATTTTGAGTTTGGCACGGTTTCGAAACCGTGTGCCTACGTATTCCCTTGTGCAATGGGAAAGTCAAAACTCCATAGTTCCTCTCAAAAAGGTTTTAAGTTTGTTGTATTGATTTTATAAGAAAAATCATGCATTAGACATTTCAAATGCTTGAATTTGGACTTGTTTAGTTTGTTTGAAAAGCTTTAAGTTCACGTTCGTGTTTGAAATGGCTATTGCACACTCTTTGTCAGAAAAGAGTTTGATGATCGCATATGAGCGAGAAAAGGGTTTTGAGTGAGTTGAATTATTTTTTAGATGAGTGAAAAAAGTATCGAACAATAGGACTAACGTCTTACGATTCAAATACTAGAAACCCGAGGAGCTAATGCTCAGACGAGTCGTCTATCATCCAAAAAGATTTTCTTATGAAAAAGCGAGGTGAAACAAGTTCCACGTCATTAGAAGTCTTTAAGCAACTGGTCTAGCGTCCAACGACTTAAAGACTAAGAATTTATTTGGGGACAAGTTTTTAAACAATTGGCCATGCGTCCAACGACTTAAAAAGTTGGATTTTATTATGAAAAAGGTTTTGAAAATGCACTCGACGTTGGATCGAGGTCTGTAGGTTAATTATGAAAGTGTTTTGAGATACGTGTTGAGATGGAATATGGAATCGGGTTATGATTAATTAAGTATATGGACTTAATTAACCTCGTGAGGATAGGTGCTCCTATCCCCAACCATGAGACCCTGGTGCATGGAAGATTGGTATATAGACCAATGTTATTTTCGGGTTATGTTTAACTAAAGCAACAAGGGCTTTAATTAACCTCGTGAGGATGGCCATGCCCATCCCCAACCATGAGACCCTTTAAGAAATCGGCATATGAGCCAATCGAAACAAAATTAGATTAATTTTAACATTTAGTTGTGTGCGAAGTGTACAATGGTGAATAATGCCGAATAAACAGATAATTATCACACAATACAACCGAAAATTTAAATAATTATTAGAAACAATTTTTTTGTTTGATGAAAAATCAACTAATAGTTTAATCGATAAATCATCAAATAGAAACTATCAGAACCAATTATTATTTAGTACATCGCAACAAAAATATTATTCGCATAAAAATAAATTAATTGAAAAAATGAAAGTTTTAGAGTTAGCCTGTATCGCAGTGACTCTGGGAAGTGCGGGAAGAAATCCATCTGATCCTTGTACGATCGATCATCAAAATCTCAACGCGTGCTAGCAAACTGGATGCGTCAGATCTTTTTTCTCCAAAATATACCAACGGCTAGGGTAGTGTACTACTTACCAATTATTTTTACACTTTCCTCTTTTTATAAACAAATTATTTAACAAAAAGAAAAAGAAAAGAAAAAGAAAAAAGAAAATAAATTAAAAGCAAGGTGGTGACACTTGTCACCACCAGATTTAATCACTAAAACAAAAAAAAAGAAATTAATTTTTAATTTTTAAAATGGAATTAAAATAAAAAACAAATGAATACCCAAATGGGCAAAAATAATATCTGTTTTTCTCTCTCTCGTGAAACACGGTCCTCATCTTCCTCCTCTCATCCTCACGCGTTTCTCACTGTTTGACCTAGAAATCCAATGGATCCCCGTCGCTCTCTCTCGTTCCTCACCGGTCTCTCGCCATTCTCTCACCGTGGTCTCTCTGGTAATTGAAATGGCCGCGCCGGAAATCGCCTCATGGCGGTTCCGGCGGCGGCGTGGCCCATAACCCCAATATCTTCATGTTTTATATATTTTTGATTCTTCCTACTTTGATGCCTGTGTTGATTTTTGCAGATACATTACAGATTGTGGGCGAAATCCAAAGGGGGTTTTTGAAACCTTAAACCTCTGACGTGATTCCGGCAACGGTGAGGATACCTGAGCCTTGGAGACGTGTCAATGGTGAAGGATTGCTTCAGTGCTTGTTTCGGGTGAGACCGTTCTAACCCTCTTCTCTTCTTTCTCTATATCAAAAACATGATTTCTGAAACAACACTTCTGAAGGGTTTGTTTGGGGAAAATGATGAGCCATTGGTTTTTTGATTGTTCTGTGTTTTGGTTATTGTTGGAACTATCTTGCTGGTTTTTTGTGGTTCTGATATATGATCGGTTTCTAGGATATCAGTTTGTTTTGGAACAAAAAATGATTTCTGTTTTCTGGTTTTTGTTAGAACAGATGCTATCCATTTGATTTTTTTTGCTATGCTTTTGAATGTTAGAACAGATTCTCTGTGTTGGTCTTTGATCTTGGTTATGGTTGGTTTGGTAGAACAGATGTTATGTTTGTATCCTGGTGTTCTGGTATATTTTTTTGTTGTATTTAAATTGTGGCTAGAACTTGTCTTTTGAACAGATTATCCTTGGTCTTGGCTCTATCGTTGAACAGATATCATGCTCGTATCCTTGGTTATCTTCTGATCTCTTATGCTATTTTTTCTGATTGGTTTGAACAGACATTTGCCTTGGTTTTCCTTGCTTAATGTTGGCTCTTTTATTCCTTTTGTGTAACTCCCATCTGTCTCTCCTTGGGAACACATCCTGTTGCCTCTGTGATTGCTTGTAGTTATTGCCATTTTTCCTCTTTTAGCTATGCTGCCTACTATGCGGTCTGCTATATAATTCCCATTTTTGGCCTGCTGCTCTGCTATTTCTCTGTTATCATATTGTTGGCTGTTATATCATAATGCTCTCTTTGGGTGAATTTTTTTTCACTTTATGCTGATAACCATGGCTTGTTGGGTAAAATGTTTCTGGTTTGCTGCCTGTTGCTGTTCTGTTGACTTCTTGTTGCCTTTGATATCATGTTGACTTCATTTGGGCTGGACCAATTTGTGACAAACTGTTGGGTTGGATTGCTTGCTTTGGGCAAACATGATGTTTTCTAATTTTCCCCGCTTCGCACCTCCTTTAGTGAACCGACAACAAAGGTTGTTGTGATTTGCAATAGGAGTTGGTGGCCGATGAAAGAACTTTAGTTCTGAGGCTTTGGTCGCTTGAAACAATTAAGTAATAAATCCTGTCAACAACGAAACAAAAACAGGGCTCGGATTTGCTCCAGTATTTCCAAAAGCCAATGGAAAGGATGAAACTTTTCGTCCAATCAAAGAAGTATTCCACAGCGGAGGTTTCTTAAACCCTATTCCTCAAGAGGTTAATGTTCTTATCGATGAAGGTAATGAAGACAATCTCTCTGAATCCGAAGAGTGGAACACTTATCTTAATTACTCTGAATATGTGTCCCAGGAAGAATCGCATGCGCTGTTCTATCCTCCTACAGACAAATTCGAAGGCATGTTTCTACAAAAGAATGAGAATGAAATTCCACCTATCCCATCTGAGGTTTGGGATACCTTGGGAGAACCAAGTGGAAAGTTTGACTTCATGGTGAGATATACCGCTCCTGAAAGCTCAAAGATCATAATTGAAGACATCCAACCAACTGGATGGGACGATACTCCTGAGTATCCCAGTCAACCAGAAGAGTCATACATATCTTCTCGATCTCAACATCAATTTGAGATCCCAAATGAAAATCTCTGCTTTAATACACCTGTCGAGCACGTTAAGCCAGATTTTGATTATCACCAGGTCAACACAATTACCGAAGAAGATCAGGAAGACAATTCTGGAAACGAGTTGGAAAGTGTCTCGAATAATGAGTCTCTTCACCCAGAAGATTGGGAAGTACATCCCAAGAATCCAGAATACATGCCACTTGAAAGCACATATGTTGCATTCTATGCCCCTCGACCTATCAATCAAGCAGAAGAAGATTGCTTCAGCAGTACAAAAGGCAAGGTCAACCGACCAGAGTCTTCAAAGCCTGTTCGACCAACTATCAAAGTCTACACGAGAAATAAGCCAAAAGGAAAGCTACCAGAATATCTAGACTTCCAAGGAGTTCGTCACTATTGGAAGCCTGTTAAAGCTCAGACTGATGTTCATAGTTCTAAGTAGTTTATTTTGCTTTTGTTTTGAACTCTTGCCTCACCCAAGGCAGAGAGATGTTTTATAGGGTTTAGCTTTTAAATAATTTCTCTTTGTCTTGCCCAAGACAAATGAGTTTGTATTTAAGGCCCTGTTTCATATTGTGAATCATAAATAAAAACGTTGTTTTGATTCCCACATTTTGTGTTTGTTTTTCCGGTGTTTTTACCCTTTTCTGGAAATGGTAATCCTAAAAAACCCAAATAAAAACAAGCATCTTCCAAAAATAATAATAATAATCTGCATACACTTTCACATTAACTTTTTCTATAAAAAAAATTAAACATAAATCAAACATGCAGATTAACAAATGGACAAACCCATTGAACGCAATAACTCTACGCTCTCTCTCGACTTTGAATTCCCTGTGTTTGACGCTGAAGAAGAAGTTGAAGAAGAGAACCCGGATGAGATTTCCCGACTACTTAAGCACGAGGAAAGAATCATTCAGCCTCACAAAGAGCCTTTGGAAGCAATCAACTTAGGTTCTGAGGAAAACAGAAAAGAAGTAAACATCAGAGCTCTACTCGACAACAACGTCAAGGGAAAACTGATAGATCTTCTCAAAGAATATGTTGATGTATTTGCTTGGTCCTACCAGGACATGCCACGTTTGGATACCAACATCGTAGAGCATCACTTGCCATTAAAATCGGAGTGTCCGCCAGTTAAACAAAGACTCAGAAGGATTCACCTAGATATGGTTGACAAAATCAAAAACGAAGTTCAAAAGCAGCCCGACGCAGGTTTCCTCGTCACCTCTGAATATCCTCAATGGTTAGCCAACATAGTGCATGTCTCAAAGAAAGATGGAAAGGTCAGAATGTGTGTTGACTACCGAGACTTGAACAAAGCTAGTCTAAAAGACGATTTCCCACTACCGCATATCGAAATGCTAGTGGATAGCACTGCTAAGTTCAACGTCTTTTCCTTCATGGATGGTTTCTCTGGTTATAATCAGATCAGAATGGCTCCCGAAGACATGGAGAAGACATCTTTTATCACGCCATGGGGCACATTTTGCTACAAACTAATGCCGTTTGGATTAAAGAATGCAGGCGCAACTTATCAAAGGGCAATGACTACTCTCTTTCATGATATGATGCACAAAGAGATCGAGGTCTACTTGGACGACATGATAGCAAAGTCTGACATTGAAGAAGAGCATATAGAATATCTCTTGAAGTTGTTTCAACGACTAAGGAAATTTCAACTTCGTCTGAATCCTAATAAATGCACCTTTGGGGTAAGATCTAGAAAACTCCTAGGTTTCATTGTCAGTCAAAGAGGTATTGAAGTTGACCCTGACAAAGTCAAGGCTATTTAAGAAATGCCTACGCCACATACAGAAAAGCAAGTAAGAGGATTTCTTGGACGGTTGAATTACATCTCCAGATTTATCTCTCAAATGACTGCTACTTGTGGGCCAATATTCAAGCTTCTCCGCAAAAATCAAGAGGTTGTGTGGACAGAAGATTGCCAAAGAGCGTTTGATAGTATCAACGAATACCTGTCAGAACCTCCAATATTGATTCCTCCAATCGAAGGAAGACCATTAATCATGTACCTTACCGTGCTAGAAGATTCCATGGGCTGCGTGCGTGGACATCAAGATGAACCGGTAAGAAGGAGCATGCCATCTACTACTTGAGTAAAAAATTCACATATTGTGAAACTCGTTACTCCATGCTCGAGAAAATATGTTATGCTTTGGTGTGGGCCTCGAAACGTCTCCGCCAGTACATGATCAATCACACGACTTGGTTAATCTCCAAAATGGATCCAATCAAGTACGTCTTTGAAAAGCCTGCCTTAACAGGGAGAATCGCTCGATGGCAAATGCTATTATCTAAAGATGACATCCAGTACCGCGCCCAAAAAGCGGTCAAAGGAAGCATTCTCGCCGATCACTTGGCTTATCAACCGATCAACGAATACCAATATCTCAAGTTCGACTTCCCTGACGAGGATGTTATGTACTTTAAAATGAAAGATTGTGACGAACCGTTACCTGAAGAAGGTCCTGACCCATAATCTAGATGGGGCTTAATCTTTGATGGAGCAGATAACATTTTTGGCAATGGAATTAGGGCAGTCATCATTACTCCCGAGGGTTCTCATATCCCGTTTTCCGCCAGATTACTATTTGATTGCACCAACAACATTGCAGAATATGAAGCTTGTATCATGGGTAATGAAGAAGCCATCGACTTAAGGATCAAGATCCTTGACATATATGGAGATTCAGCCCTTGTGATCAATCAAATCAAAGACAAGTATGAAACTCATCATCTTGGTTTTATTCCCTACCGAGATTATGCAAGACGTTTGTTGACTTTCTTCAACAAAGTTGAATTGCATCATATCCCTCGAGATCATAATCGAATGGCAGACGCCTTGGCCACTCTATCTTCCATGTTCAAAGTCAACCATTGGAATGATATGCCTAAGATCAGGATCAGACGCCTTGAAAGACCTGCAAATGTGTTTGCAACTGAAGCAATCATCGATGATAAACCGTGGTTCCACGACATCAAACGCTTCCTTCAAACACAGGAGTACCCACTCGGGGCATCGCACAAAGATAGGAAGACTCTAATGAGACTTTCTAGAAATTTCTTCTTGAATGAAGATGTGCTATACAAAAGAAACTTCGACATGGTCCTGCTCAAATGCGTGGATAGACACGAAGCAGACATGATAATTCACGAAGTGCATGAAGGGTCCTTTGGAACCCATTCAAATGGGCATGCAATGTCGAGAAAAATCTTGAGAGCGGGATACTATTGGAAAACAATGGAATCCGATTGCTGTAAACACGTCAAGAGATGTCACAAGTGCCAAATCTACGCAGATAAGATCCATGTGCCACCGACTGTACTCAACGTTCTCTCCTCTCCGTGGCCTTTCTCCATGTTGGGCATCGACATGATTGGGATGATCGAACCAAAAGCGTCCAACGGACATCGCTTCATTTTAGTGGCTATTGATTACTTCACCAAATGGGTCGAAGCAGCATCTTATGCCAATGTTACAAGACAAGTGGTTGTGAGGTTCATCAAGAACAACCTCATTTGCCGATATGGAGTTCCAAGTAAGATCATTACAGACAATGGATCAAACTTGAACAACAAATGATGAAAGAACTGTGTGAGGAATTCAAGATTGAGCATCATAACTCATCTCCTTACCGACCAAAGATGAACGGTATCGTGGAAGCTGCCAACAAGAACATCAAAAAGATCGTCCAGAAGATGGTCATCACCTACAAAGACTGGCACGAAATGCTGCCATTTGCTCTACATGGATATCGTACTTCAGTACGTACTTCAACATGGGCAACTCCTTTTTCTTTAGTATACGGCATGGAAGCAGTGCTCCCTGTAGAAGTTGAAATTCTATCAATGAGAGTTCTCATGGAAGCTAAGTTATCTGAGGCCGAATGGTGTCAAAGCAGATACGACCAGTTGAACTTAATCAAAGAAAAGCGCCTGACCGCCCTGTGTCATGGATAATTATATCAAAGAAGGATGAAGAAAGCCTTCGACAAAAAGGTTCGACCTCGTGAATTCCAAGAAGGCGACCTCGTGCATAAAAAGATTTTGTCTTTTCAACCAGATTCTAGGGGAAACTGGACTCCTAATTACGAAGGCCCATACATCGTCAAAAGAAGCTTTTATGGCGGTGCTATGACTTTCACAACCATGGACGGTGATGAACTCCTGCATCCTGTGAATGCTGATGCAGTCAAGAAATACTTTGTCTAAAAAGACAAAAGAACACCTCGGTAAGTCGAAAACCCGAAAAGGGCGGCTTAGGCAAAAATGAGCGCCTCGGTGGACTGAAAAGGCGGTCCAAGCAAAAATTAGAGACAATAAATAGAAATGTAACCTGATAGATTGAAAACCTAAAAAGGCAATCTAGGCAAAAATAAAGGATCAAAATGACAAAGTAACTGTTGTAATACCATGAACTGACTTTGAGATTTTGTTTTTCTTTTTATCGCAAATGTGCGGATAGCAAGAGTCGCCACCGACTTTTCTTTTATCCAAATAAGGGAAGGTGAAAAGAACAGGAAAAGACCTTCGTTAGATTCTGAGTAAGGGAGAAGGTTATGAAAAGGGAAGGTATTAGCACCCCTTTCCATCCGTAGTTTTCTACGGGCTCTTAGTTGCTTTTAGCTCACTTTTAAAAATTACTTTCTGTGTGTTTGACAAAAATATTTTGAAAAGGCATTTTGCTTTGACTTTGTAATGATTCATGTAGGAATGCATACAAAGTGTTCGGAAATGTTTTTATTTTGAAAAATGTTTGAACTTTGACAAAAGTGTGTGGTGTGAAAAGTATTTTGTTTGAGCAAGCAACTAAAAGTGTTATTACCTACTCAGAATGATCGTTTTCGTGTTATTTTACGTTCCTTTAGAATAGTGCTATCCATACCATTAGTTGGTAGGTAACCCTATTCGTTGGATGTAGAAGGGACATTCGAAGGGACATCGGATGGTCATAGAAGGCAACTTGTAGGAAGTATCCTAGCACATTCGAAGGGACGATCATAACTTTTCGTAGGCAACAATCGAGGGACGAGATCATGTATTCGTAGGCGACATCGTGGGTCTATGATCTTTGTATTGAAGGGACTATGATGATATGTTTGTAGGCAACGGTGCTAGGATACCTCTACGTTCGAGGGACTTGACCATTTATTCGAAAGGCAACAAGAGAGAATTACCCTAAGGGGTGCATGTGTGAAAAGAGTGTGTTGAATTCAGATATTTTATCTTGGAATTAGAGGTTATCTATGTTGACTTTTATCTTGTCATACACGCCTAATTACTAACAGTTTATAGGGTGCACAAAGTAAATTGCAGAAAAATAAAGTCCTGCGCTATTACATGGCTTTGGGGCAGTTACATAATAGGAGTGCGGAAAGTAAAAGTCCTAATTAAACTATTACATCCCATGAGCATTTACATAATATTGAAAAGAAAAGCGAAAAAATAGTCTGAAACGTTACAACATGTGAGCAGATACATAATCGGAAAATATAAGAAAATTCGCATAAGAGAAAAAGGTTAGTAAAAATAAGATTTTTGAATGAGGAAAAAGGTTTTAGGTTATTCATGCTGATTAAATGATGAGATAATTTTTTGGGAATTTTCTGGATCGATTTTGATAATTAAAAGCAATTAAAAGTTAATTTAATGGTTAATTAACAATTAATTAAAATATGCATGCAAAAATATTAATTTTAATGTCAAAAATTAAATAAGTATTTTTCTGATTAAAATGCAAAAGAAAAATATTTTTGGTGATTTTTAAATGCATGAGAAAAATATTTGAAGATAAATTAAATTGAATGAAAATATTAAGAAAAGAAAATAGAAAAATAGTGTTAGTTTGTAAGAAATTAAACGAAATTGAATTCTGAGAATCAGGAAAACGCACGAAGAACTTCGTCTTCTTCGTTTGAATTTTAAACACAGCGGCCTGCTCGACGCTAAGGCCCCTGCAATTTCCAAAAATCACACACAAGCAATATAAATGCATTATGAATACATGGATCGATTGGAAACATCGTTCTAAACACGATGGTGGTCTCGATTTGGTCCAATTTTTCCTATTTCAGAAGATCCCAATTCGAGCAGAGGAACCCTAACCATGGTGGATTTCGATTCAGGTACCTAAAATGAAATTAACCTATGCAGAAAGCTTCGAAACTCCATTCTAAACACAAAACAAACATCAAAACATGTTAAATATGCATGGAAATCAAAAATCGATTTTGAGTTATATTGAACAAACCGAAATTTGGAATTCACGATTCTGGATGTTTGGGTGGCTTGTGAGTATCTAGATCGATTCAGGAGACCTCCAAGAATGCAATGGAATGCTTAGAATCAATTGAAACAAGCTGAAACTAGGGCTGCAAGTACACGGTTTTTTTGAGTTTGATTAGGGTTCTTAGAGGCAATTTTTCTATTCTTTCTTCATGTGTATGCATTGTGTATATATAGTAGATGGATCTAGGTCAGAAATCAAGAGAAAATAATGAATCAATCAATGTAAAAATATTTGATTTGGTATAAAACCAAATCTTGCCTTTTTGATCCAATTTTCATCAACTCTCTTGCCAATCAATGCCAATTTCGAATTTGCCAGCTTTTGTAGATTGCTTGGACCTCAAGAATGAGAGAAAAATCCAATTTGCATTTAATTTTGATTTTCTACCATTTATTTTAATTTAATTGGCTTTTAAATGATTAAAATCCAAATTAAATAGAAAAATAAAGATAAAATTCGTGGCCTTGGGCTTGGAGGTTCCAAATTAGCTGAGGAACAAGTTTGAATCAAGAAAAGTTAGGCCCATTTGCAAAATTTTGGTTTTTGACAAGTATTTCTCTTTGTGCACCTCTTCAAAAATGCCCAACTTGTGCAAGGTGTATCTTGCTCAATTTTTATCATTTTTGAGTGTTCTTGGACTTTTTAGAAAGCTCTAGGTGTCCTCTAAACAACATATTTGGTTTCATCTCAATTGGAGTTTCCATGCTCAATAACACTCCTTTGCAAAAAGTTGACTTTTTGTTGACTTTGAAAAGGACCTGTAATATTTTGATCCATATCTTCAAAATGAAGCATTTTTTGACCATGCTTGTGAGACATGAAGTTGTAGAGAATTGAATTCTCTTCAAAATGAGAGGTGGTGGAAAAATTTCTGATAAAGTATGAGAAAGTTATGACAGTCAAAGTTCAGTTGACTTTTCCTCAAGAAACCCTAATTTGGAAAGTTTGACTTTTGATCAAATCTTGAGTTTTCTTGATGAATCATGATCAACCCTTGATCAAATGATGAATGTCACTTCAAAATATGGATGTTGACCAAAAATCATGAAGTTTGACTGTATGTTGACCACAGTTGACTTTTTGTCCAATACAACTGATTTTCAACCATCTGAGCAATTGTCTGAGGAAACTTGACTTGTAAGGCTTGAAACTTGACATGGAGATTCTTTGAAGCATATGAGGAGGCATGATGACCATTGGAGATGTTGGAAACCACCTTGATCTGAGAATTGCCAAAACCCTAGTTTGGGGTTGATTACCTAGGAGAGGGTTTGTCTGATCAACCCTTGAGGAATCCTTGAGTATGGATGTATGGAATGTCTTGAGAAGTAAGAGGGAAAATTTTGGGGTATGACAACTGCATCAGTCCGTACTTCGTCAAATCTGAAGAATCTTCCATCAACGAATCTTCAATCAAATCTTCTAAAGCAACAAGCACAGTTGGAATTCAAAGTTGTTAGGGATAATAGTGCTTATTGCTTTCAATGTAGCCTTTTCCCAATAAATTATCATTTCCAACTTTTGTAAATAGTCCATGGAATCACGCCTTTGGCTGATTACCATTCTATCAATAAAATTTGAGCCTTGTGCCCATTTTGTTTGCAATTCTTGCTTTATTCTGTTTTGTAAAATAACGCTTTTTCTTGTGAAAATCACTTTTGAAACTAAAAAAAAAGTTTTAAATGAATTTTTACTTCTAAATTTTGAAATAAAAGTGAAATTTTCCTTTGAATTATGAACACAGAAAGAACTTCAACAGTTTTCTCCATGAGTGTTTCGACCTCTGAAAGACAATACAATTGCTGAGAAGTTTTCTTTTCCTCAAAAGAGATCATCAAAGGACGATATTCTTATCCAAAAAGAATCCCCAACAAGGTTTCCAGTGAAATGCCTTTTTTTAGAAAATTTTAAAGCATGCAACTGTGATTCATCATCAGTAACGTCTACGCCATGGTTGCAGATTTTGCTGAGTATTTGTTTGAACCATGACGTAGTCCTTTTCCCAAATACTTTTTGTTGTCTTGTCAAGTATTGTCAGCATACATATGACATTCAAAACATTCATCATTCATACATAATTGCATCATTAATGCATTCTTGCATTTCTCAATGTTTGCTTCAGTATCACTTGTTTAGGTTGCATTTATTCCCAAGAACTAGTGTGGGTGTGTCATCTCTCCAATAGATTATCCCCAAACAGGAAATTACATTTTTTCTCCTGTCCCCCAAATGAGATCATTCCTCATTGGATACAAAATTTTGATTGACTGTTTCTTTCCAGTTCATTCCTGGATAGAACCTCGTCTCTAAACCAATTCAGGTCTAGATTTCACAAAAAAATCTACCTGTAAACAATAAGCAATAGCCTCGTCATCCGAGCTGCTTATTTTCTTTTCATCTTGAAACTTGTCATAAAAAGATTTTTCTTCTTAGCAAGTCCAATCATGAAAGTTCAAGAAATCCCCACAGTTGTCTTTTTGTCTAAAGGAAAACCTGTGTCTTTACAATCGAAATGCCCGCATCTTCTCAAGAGAGAGATCCCTGGCAAGATTGTATCTATGAAAATAGAAACACATTCGAGATCTGTTTCCATCATTATCTGTTATTCACAAGGCTGAATACTCAGTAAAATTCTCAAGAATTACTTTTCATAGTTATCACATTGTTGATAATTGGTAATATCTTAAGAACTCATTATCATAAAACTATCACGGGGATGATAATTAGTAATGTCATCTTTAATTACCTTAAACATTGTCACAAGGCTGACAGAAGGTAATCTCCTCACGAAACAGATATTCCCTTGCTTGGTGAATCTATTTTCCCAGTGAAACATATTGCTTGTTTCCCAACAAATAGGATTCTCCTTTCTTAGACAGACTGAGACATCCTCACAATCTTTCCCCAGCATATCATTCTTTGGTACTTCCTGGGTAAACTTTCTGCAATCATTTTGCATCATTTGCATTTTTTGGTATCTTAGGTCCAAAATCTGCGTATTCTGATATTTAAGTCTCTTCACACCTATCGAGACGAAGAAACTTAAATAGGGGCATCTGTCATACCCCAATTTTTGACCTAAGATACCATCTTACATTATTCGCATATGCATCCCTGCATCACTAACAGTTTCAGAACAGGATAGATCGTGCGTGTACTCCTAAAAGTCAAAGTTAGGGTTTTATCAAAATTGCATCTGTGCAAGATATGATCAATTAGGGTTTGAGTTTCCACTCACCTCAATTGATCTATCTTGATCAATCATCAACATTTGATCTTCAAATTCCCAACTTTTTCTCATGATCTGCCTTGAATCATTGACTTTCTGCTCAATGGATGACCTATTTGATTGAAGATTGATCTTAACATCTTCAATGCAACATCTTGACCTAATTTCTTGGTTCAGAACATTGCAAAATCCATGTTTCTTCATCAGACAAATTCTGAATCATCTGATGAAAATTCATCTGCTCAAAAAAGTCAAACTTTGACTTTTGGTCAACTTTTTCAAGACTAAACTTTTTCAATCATAAAAACATTTCAAATAATCCATCATGATCATAAAAAATCAAGAAATGTGAAAAAGTCAACAAAAAGACAAGATTTGAATTTTTTCTAAAACTTAGAAAAAATTTCAAGTGTTAAGAAACATGGTTTTTCCTTACTTTCATGGCTATTTTTCACCTAGATCCATTGTGATTCAGAAAAAACTCAAAACATGAAAGTTGTAGGTATTTTTACAAGCTTTCCAAAATGTTAAAGAACTTGCAAAAACACTTTGTCTAGATAAGGTTTTGAAAATTAAACTTAGAGCTCCATAACCATGAATTATAAGTCATTTTTCAAGAACTCTAAGTCATTTTTCACAAACCTCTCTTTCTAGAAGCCTTGCCACCACTAATAGATAGGTTATATTTGATAAATATCATTTAGAAATAATTGAGAAGAGGATTGGATCAAGAAGAGATTTTAACCAAGGTTAAAAAGTTAACTATTTGCATTAAATGCAAAAGATTCCTTCTTACCACTTAAGCCAAGTTGCAAGGTCTCTCAATGATAACCTTTCCTTGTCATTCAGAATTTTTGGCCTATAAATAGAGGTCATTTCTTCATTTCAAACTACACCAAAGCAATCATAATCCAAGCTTTCCTTCTTTCTTTCTTGATTTCAAAGTTTCAAAGTTCTAAGAAGGAGAATTTTGCAAGTTCCAAGCTTTGCAAATTCTGAGCAAACTTAAGCTTTCAATGTCTTCTAAACATCATTTAGAAGTTGTTTGAAAATTTAAATCATCCAAAAACAAGCCAAGAGTCAGTTTTCTCCATAAAACTCCATTTGTGCAAGTTTTGAGCCAAAACTTCCAAACTTGAAAACCACTCGTGCTTGTCCTGGTTTTTCACTTCAGACACACTCTATAGAACATATAGAGACTATCCAAACACTTAAACAAGTTCTGAAACAACTCCATCATCATCTTCCATTTTCAAACTAACAACCTGCAACTTGACTTGGTCAGAGAGTTCCAATAACTTTCAGAGCAATCTAGGAGTAGAAACATACTCAGTGAGATTCAGGGAAGTTTTTTCAATCATCACTTTGTACCTGGAAGCTATCATACTCGATCTGGCATTTCATACCAAGAGGTGAGTTTTCGAAACTTTGATACCTCCATACATGCATCTTTAGCTTCAAATTTGAAAAGGAAGATGTAGATATCATATCATTAACGCTATCTGGATTCTCAATTTAAACTAAAATTAACTGAGTTCATAGAATCATTCATTTAATCAGTTAGGGTTTAAATTGGGATCATCAAAATTCGTGTTCATCTCTGATTATTAACTTTAACAAATTATATGGTTGGAATCGTGAGGAAATTCTAGACAAATCTGTATTTTGAATTTCTAAAATTGATGAAGAATTAAAGAAGTTCAGGTTTGAAGCCATGGATATTTGCTTCCGTTTCACGAAGAAGATGAAGTGGGAAATTCAAAATTTAAAACTTGGTTTATAATATATATTTGTGGTTTGAATTAAAACAATGGATGTATAGCCAGCCCAGTGGTAAGCCATCACGCATTAAACCTTTCCTTTGCCTCAAGGTCCAGGGTTCGAATCCCCCTGGAACCGTTTTTTTAATAAAAGGCACAGCAAGCTTCTGATGCTTGCTTCTCTAGAAGCACTTCTAAGGTTCAACCCTCCAGAAGTACTACTGAAGCTTCTACCTTTAGAAGCTTTCCATTTCTACACACTTCAGAAGCACTTCTAGTGCTTCCATCTCCAAAAGCATCAAGCTTCTAACACCTCAAGAAGCAACGTGCTTCTCATCCATCCAGGAGCAGTCAGCTTCTCATGCATCCAGAAGCCGCACGCTCTAGAAGCAGCAAGCCTCTAAGGCCTTCTAGAAGCAGCCAGCTTCTAAGCCCTCTCCCTCCAGAAGCAAGGCCTTCTAGAAGCAGCCAGCTTCTAAGCCCTCTCCCTCCAGAAGCAAGCTAGCTTCTTACCCCTTTCAGAAGTAGCCAACTTCTGATCCCTTCAGAACTCCAACTTCTGAACCTTTTTTCAAAACTTCATTTTCAAATATTTTTCAAAACTCCTTCTAAACAAGGTGATTAAATGACAAGTCAAGCAAATGACTCAGTGGAAAAACTCTTCACTTCTAAGCCAAAAGTCCAAGGTTCAAACCTCCTTAGGACCAAAAACTCTTTTTTTTTATCACTAATTTCTCAAGTTTCTAGCAAACTTCAACATTTTCAAAAACTAATCAAAACTTCTCATTTTGAGATGATTTTTTGCACACTTGTCATTTAATATGCCTATTTTATGATTATGTCAAAAAAACTCCAAAAAAATATTTTCTTTTTGATTATATTTTTATTAAGTTAAAAATGAGACATTTTAAGTATTTCTTAATACTTTTCAAAAATGTTTTCTTTCCAACTTTCAAACTTAAATCTTTTTTCAAAACTTCTTGTGAATATCCTTCACTTTTCAAAATCATTTTCAAAACCTTTTCAAAAACTTTTCAATAAACTTACACACATTTTTCCATGATCAATTAAATTTAAAGATAAATCAAACCAGGTTTCTCCTTGAATTTCTTAATTGATCATGGGCCTCCCTCACGGTGTAAGTCCCAACCCTCCTATGTACATATTCATTTCCTTGTACATAAACAACCCTTTCTGTGTACATATTCATTTCCTTGTACACATTCAATCATCTTTGTAAATATTCAAGCATAAACAAACTTCTTTCGTTTGTTTTAATCCGCTTGTTTATACACCGATTCCATTGGTATTAAGAGGAGCATTATTCCCGGTGAAACTGCTTTTAAAACCAATGGGCCTCCCTTAAGGTGTAAGTACCAAAACCTTGTATATATTCAAGTTACACTTGCTTTAAATGCTTGTTTTATACACTTGTTTATATATTTCCTTTATAAACTATTGTGAATACATATCACACACTTGTTCATATAACTGTTCAGTTATAACATAACAACTAGTCTAACAACTAGGTTCCCTTTAGCCTCCTCTTAGGCTTCGTATAAGATAACTCATCTGAGTTAGCCTCCTCTTAGGCTTCATATAAGAAAACTCGTTTACTGAGTTTAGCCTCCGCTTAGGCTTCATATAAGACAACTCCCCTGATGAGTTAGCCTCCTCTTGGGCTTCATTCAAAAGAACTCCCTCGTTGAGTTTAGCCTTCTCTTGGGCATCAAACAAGAAAGAGATCAGGAAATCTCTTAATAGCCTCCTATTGGGCTTCCAATACAAAGAATCACCTGCGCTAGGATAAAACCCAGAGAGTATGATTTCCCAGTGAAATCACTCTTGAATCCTAAGAGGATGGTTTCCCGATGAAACCACTCTTAAAGCCAAAGTCAGTCATACCCTATAGCTTCCTCTTGGGATTCATACAAGGAACCTTGATGACCCTCGGAATGCCTTCTCTTGGGCTCACAATACAAGGAACCTCGATGACCCTCGAAATGCCTCCTCTTGGGCTTACAATACAAGGACCCATAGGCTTCTTAAAAGCATCTCCCTAATCTAATCAACTTCTCCTCGAGATTTAGACATTTATCATCTCTATGGAGAAGTATCTCATCTATCACATCACATACAATCAAACTCTTTTCAAACACTCTTTTCAAACAAAAACATCGTTTAATCTGTAAGTGGTAACGCTTGTACACTTAAGCAAAACACCTAAAACTTACAATTAAAGATTCAATCATCTTTCAAACATCTTTCTTAACTCGTAAGTGGTAACGCTTGTACACTCAAGCAAAACACCTAATGCTTACGATGAAAGATTCAATCAATCAACCTTTCAAAATGTATGTGATGAAATAGATTAGATACATTTTTCATTAAGATGACATTTGTCTTTGTCTCTTAATAACTCCCGTTGCTTCCACTAGCATAAGTGGGAACTACGATTGCTCTGACTTTCTCAACCTCCCTTTGAGAATACGTAGGAACATGGTCGCATCCTTGGCGAGCATACTTCTTTCTCCCTCAAACCAAACAAAACCATAGCTCCCTTAGATCCGAGCTACAAATGCTCTGATTCCCATTAAGGGATATGTATGCAGAAGATCCCAATGATCTTTGCGAGCACAATAATAACAAAACCTAGGATCCCACATAATCTACCCTTCTTAAAATCCAAAGGAGAAACTTTCCCAAAGATAGAATAGCAAATTAAAACACACAAACATATAAAATATTCATATATAAAGCTATAGATAACTATATATATTTAGGGTGTCACATCTATTCCCTTTATATAACAAACCCCCTTGCCCAAAATCTCCCCAATGCGTTGCGTCTAGTTCACGCTAGTCATAATGCATATCATATTTATTGAGGGTATTGCAGCTTTCCCCTTTTTCATCTCATTTTTCTTGTTTTGGAAATAATAAAGCTTGATGCTCGCGGCATCTTTAAAAACAAATCAAAAGAGTAAATCGTTTCGAGCCAGAGATTCGAATTCCGATTCGATTCCCTCGTTCGTCACTTTTTAACGCGAATAATTAACACCTTGAAATGCAAGCTTTGGTTGTGTTTTGATGCACACCTTGCACGAATTTACTCCAAACCTCACTAATTTCCCTAATTCTCATCACCATTCACTTCCCTATAAATAAAGGGACCTATCCCACTCTTTTCCTCAAGCTTTGATAGCCAGAAACACCCTGCCAAACTTCCTCCATATTCCACATTTTTGAAAACTCAAATTCATAGTTAGAGAATTTCGAGTTCCAAATTGAGTGTTCTATAAGCTTCCTTGAACTTCTCTAGAGCTATCCATACTCTTAGCCAGAAGAATCGTGTCTTGAATCGTGCTAGCCAAAATCCAATTTCAGAGATCTAAAAACATACTTCGTTCAGGTAGAATTCGTAACCAAATCAATCCAAACGAAGGTCTAAATTGTTCTCCTCGTCTATTTGATCCTCGTGGTCTTCACCATTTCCATTTTCATTGAGAACTGAATGTGTATTTCAAAGAACAAGTGCTCGCAATTATTATGGTTTTCTCCAAATTTCTCTTTGTACAGTTTAAATAAATTATTCGCGAAGGTATCATTAAAACCGTCTTGAAGAGACAAAGGGAATGGCACCAGTCTGAGCTCTTGATTTTACCATTTGCAAAACCTGCAAATAAAGCTTGGACGGAGGTTGAAGACGACCAGCGTGTCATCTTCAACCAATGAAGTCATGCCATATGGTTTTTTCAAACAATTTTAAAAATAATTTGATTCAGTGCTTTATTACTTAGAGTCCATGATATGCACAACGCATCTGGTCCTTTGGATCAGCTTACTAACGTGTTTTGACATTATCTAATGGTCACCATTATTTCATTTTATTTTAATTTTAAATTCGGCTCTGGTGTGAAAATCAAGGAGGTCCATATCAAGCACAATGTGTCTATCCTTTGGATCAGCTTACTAACGCGTTTTGACTATGATCTGATGGTCCACATTTTTTTGGCTTTTATTTTATTTTCTGATTTTTATATTTAATTGTGTTATACTTCAAAAATTCATAGAAAATTCATTTCTGGCTTAAAAATTATGAAAAAATTCACAAAAATATTTACAAATTTTCTTTTGCTGATTTTTATTTTTTCGTATTTTTATTTTTCAGATCTAATATTTTTTATGAATTTTCTCTTTTATTTGAGTTATTTAAATTAAAATACTTTTGACATTTTTAAATTCAGAAAAAATTAGGGAAGGATTCAATAGTCTTTTGAAAAATATTGGTGACCTCATTTTATTTTTATTTCCGATTTTATTATTTTTACCAAATTTTGGTTTATTTTACTACTTTCTTTTATTTTTCAAAATAGTTTCTGACTTTTAAAATTTCTAAAAAAAAAATTTCAACACTTGTTGACCTTTGTTTGACCTTGGATAATTTTTTAGAGTTTTATTTTGATGCATGAATACCATTATGTATTTCATCAATAAAAATCCAATTTAAAAATCCATTTTCAAATCTTTTTTTAATTATTATTTTATTTTCTTTAATTGTTTAATATTTGTCTTTGACTCGGATTCATTTGGAATCATAAATTTCCTCAATATCAATGGAACTTGGGTGTTGATAGGTCTCATGACCAAATCCACCAAGATGGTTGATTGATTTTGATGAAGTTAGACCAGATGGTTACTTGGAGATTGCTTAACATAGCTCTACAGTTTGTCCCTTGAATAAAAAAGTTGCTTCTATGTGGCCCAAGCTTTATGCTTGAAATTTTCCAAGTATGATTAAGTGTTGGGATACCTCCAATAAAATTATTGATTCATTGTGTAATTGTTTTGATTCTATCAATCTTTTGATGAGTCCTCATAACCTTTGATCTAGGCTCAAGGCTTAAATTGTTGCGAACCATACAATCTTATTTTATTTTATTTTATTTTCTTTGTATGCTTGATTCTTCGTGGCCCAAGACTTGAACTTGTAAGCCCAAGGATGATTAGATTTTGAGATATAGCCAAAAAAAGTTGTCGGTTTATTGTGTAGTTGTTTTGATATGTCAATCTACTGATGAGCTCTCATAACTTTTGACTTAGGCTCAACGTCTAAATTATTATGGATCATTCATATGAAGCAAACTAACAACTAATCATTAATTACTAACTTTTAAATTCCCGCTCTTTATTTTTTATGCTTTCTTTACCGTTTTGTTTTAATTTCAACATTCATTGTCATGTTTATGTTTCCGCTATTTTTCCTTTGTCCACCCAGACCTTTTATTTTGCCTTTGTTTGATTTATTAATAAAAGACTAAAAAATTGTTAACTTGGACTTGGTTACTTTCCATATGCTAGGAGATTGATTCTTGGACTTAGGATTAGGACCTTTTGACCCTAGCTCCGAGACTCTGTTATCTTGGTGTTATTCGGGATGTCTGTGCTTGGGTTATTATTTTTCTATGTGCATGTTATTCTATTTATACTCGTCTATGAGTGAATTAACTCTAAATATAGACGTTACTCTGCTTGATTTTTGAAGACATGATTTCATCTGAGGCATAGGATCATCTAAGACTTGGTATTTTGGTATGGTTACTTGTTTGTTGGTTTGTGAATCCAAAGGATGGGAATACGGTATTGGCTCCTTGATGTCAAGCACTGATTTCTCACCCGTTTAGATCTTTCTTTTACCCTCACTTTTTACTTTTTTGTACATAGGTTAGCCTCTTCATCTCCTCCCATATTCTTTAATTTTCAAAATCTTCTCTCTTTTTCAAAAGCTTCTTGTTTTCTAACTCGAACCGCTTTCATAATAAACTTGGACTTAGGTCCATGCATTTTCAAACTTCTTTTCATAATAAACCATTAATCAATTTAACAATACTTTGACATCTTTCTTAAGACTAAAACTCAATTAACCTCACTCAAACCTTTTGACCCATTTTGGCTTTTCTCCTTTAAAACCATTTTCTTAAAAGATTAGACCCTTGTCGATTCTTTGTAATGATGCGAACTACTATACTTCTATATATAGTGCAGTGAGACATTTTCCACTTGGTGTTGAGTGGTGCTTGTTGATGAAAATTTGAGATAGTAAGAGTTCCTCTCTGTCAACTAAGGATTCCTCCAAGGAAGGGATGGTAGTAGAGCCACAAGTATATAGTAGAATAGAAGGTGGCTTATGGCCAAACAATGCTTGAAATGGTGACATTTTAAGTCCACTATGAAAACTTATGTTGTAATGAAATTCAGCCCAATGTAAAAGAGAAACCCAGCGAGAAGGTTTATAACGTGTAAACGCGCGAAGGTATTGTTCTAGAGTTCGTTTAACTACCTCTTGTTAATAGTCAGTTTGTGCATGATACGCATTACTCATGGACAACTTTGTTCCACTCAATTCAAACAATTTCTGCCAAAATGAGCTTAGAAAAACTAGGTCGTGACCAGACACAATGGATCAAGGAAAGCTGTGTTGACGAACAACCATAGAAATTAACAATTCAGCAACCTGAGAAGCAGTAAATATCGTGGGCAGGGCGCCAAAATCGACAGACTTGGACAATCGATCATCAGTGACAAAAATGACGGTAAACCCATGAGAAGGTTGAAGGCCGATAATGAAATCCATTGTAATGTCCTCCCATATAGCCATCTGGGATCAGAAGTGGCTGCAAAAGGCTAGTAGGAACTTGTTTCAAATGCTTAAATTGTTGACATATGAGGCACGATGTTATAAATGTTTCCATGGATTGCCGCATTTCGGGTCTATAAAAATTGGCAGCAAGTCTGACCAAGGTGTGTTTGACGCTTGCATGACCACCGCTCAGTGTTTCGTGCAAATCACAGATGACTTGGTTGCATAGAGGTGATGATAGAGTAAGAAATTACCTTCCTTTATGAAGGAGAATACTGTTAGCAATAGAATAAGGATAAGGAAAGGTACCTTGCGAGAATTTGTGATGAACTCTAAAAGAAATTGATTAGACACAATTTCTTGTTGAAGCTATTGTAGAATAAAAAATGTGGGTGTAGATACAAGGGCTCATAGCATGGAAGGGGGTTCAGAGTCGGTTGGCCAATCTGTAGGAACATGATATAAGGCATCAAAGACTTCATTTGACTTACCGGTTTTATACTCAATGCGGAATTGGAACCCCAAAAGCTTACAAGTATATACTTGTTGATCCGATGTTTGAATAACTTGCTGCAAGAGTTCTTGGATGCTTTTATGATATGTTCGTATGACAAAAAAGTGGCCAAGTATTTTATCCATTATAAAATTTCCTCAATGATAGCATGTAATTCCTTAATGGAGATCAAAGTAGCTTGCATTTTAGGACCTTACTTCTTGCTAAAAAATGCAATAAGATGTCCTTCTTGCATAAAGACTACATCAATACCCAAATTAGAAGCATATGTTTATACCAAAAATTCTTTTTAAAATCTGGTAGGGTCAAACCTGGAGTTGCTATCACAACTTGTTTAAGTGTCATAAATTTGGAAGCAGCAAAATCAGATTAAACGAAAGCCTCGTGTCGAAGGAGGTAAGCCTATGGGGATGCAATGCTGGAAAAATTTGTGATAAATCGGCGGTAGTACCCTGTGAGTTCCAGAAAACCACGAAGTTGTTTTACTGTTGTTGGTGTTGGCCACTTCACCATGTCCTCGAGCTTGCTTGGGTCAACGTGTACCCCTTGAGAAGTTACAATGTGACCGAGGTATTCAATAGACTCCTGGCAGAATAAAAACTTTGACAACTTAATATAAAAAGAGTTTTCTAGTAAATAATTTAAAACCAATTCAAGATTTCAGATTATCATTAAGGGGAGCATTATAAATCAGAATGTCGTCAAAGAAGACAATAACAAACCAATGTAGAAATTGTGAGAATAATTGGTTCATAGTTTATAGGAATGTTGATGGCGCATTCGTCAAGCCGAAGGGTATGACAAGGAACTCAAAATGGTCATCATGGGTTCAAAAGGTTGTTTTGTATGTATCACATAGACACACACGAATCTGGTAGAATCCCACACGCAAATCCAATTTACTAAATTTTTTCACCACCAAGCTCGTCCAATAACTAATCCATGGGGGGAATTGGAAACTTTTCCTTTATAGTTGTAGAATTCAAAGCTTTGTATTCAACGTAATAACGCCACAATCCATCTTTCTTATAGACTGGTATTACCAGAGAAGAGAAAACACTATGGCTAGGTATAATAATCCATTTCTCGAGCATCTAATGAATCAAATTTTTCATCTCTGATTTTTAAAATTGAGGGTAGTTGTATGGCCGTATGTAACACCCTATTTCTAACTAACGAATAATATAAAATCAGAGTTACAAAATTTCCAACTAACAAATGGAATGCTACACTTTTAACGTAAAAAAACGACATTCCGTCACTTGTAGTTAAAATACATAACACATAATTTCGGGTGAACCGATAATTACCTATTTAATCTTTAAAATCAACAACTTTTATTAGTATTCAAACGATTCACAAATTCAACTGAAAATACCATGACATCATGTCCAACTCAAAACAACTTTAAGATAATAAGTTTTAACTTCAAATAAATATAACATCTATCTCCAACATAAAACATCTTCTAAATAACAAGTCTTCAATGAAAACAACTTAAAATCCAGCAACTTACTAAGACCAGCAATAAAGAAAACATGTGTTATCCCCCCGAGTGCCATATATTAGAGCAACAACACCGACTTGAACTAATGAAGGTATACAACTTTCACTCTGGATTACCTACACGTTACCCACGTAGAGGCAACATCACAACAGAAGAGGTGAGACATCTAAAAACATAATTAAGCGTAAATAAATAGTATACTAGAATCATATGAAGTATAATCACCACTTCACAACTACAAACAGCGTTTAATATCAAACAAACATCAACATAAACTACCAATAAATTCATCATCAGCAACATAAATATTCAACATGAGATGCAACTTATTATAATGCACATGCGTGTGGTACCAATGGAACAGAACTCTCAACGTTAAAACGGAGAAAAACTCCCAATGTAATAATCTGCCAATTAATAGAGGCATCAACAAGACATAAGCCTTCAACTTCAACGTGGTTGCCAATCTAGACCAACTAAACAGAGCAAAAGCTCCCAACAGCAACTTAACCACAATTCAATACTGGCCATAAGCCTGCAACTTAACAACAATTATACAATGTGTGCATATACCTACAACTTATCAACAATTTATTAACAATAAGTACTACAACGTTGGCATATAAGCCTACAAATTAATAATCACAATTCAACGAAAGAAACACAACACAATTTATCACCTGCAAATTTATAATTTACGACAAGTATATAACACACCGAATCAACCTAAATAAGCTACAAACAAACCACATAATTATTCAGACTATTTCGACTATTTTTGGATAATTAATTATTGGCTGAAAATACTATTATTTCTACTTTATACTAAAATCCTTATTATTAGCTATGTTAAATTAATCGTCTATTAAAGTTACCGACACTTCTATTTCCATTACATAAGCTACTAGAATTACTTCTGCCAATTTATTACTAACTACACTATTATTAATGTTAATATTTCACTTGTTACTTAAATTAATTATACAATTTTTAATACTCGCTCTATTATTTAACTGCTACTAAAATAATACCATTCCTGCTGTTCAATTTCTCCATCCTGCTATTAACTTGACTAAACAATATAATCACCCTGCATTTTGATTAACCTGTCCTATTACTAGAATATTTGCCAATGTAATATACATGTACTACATAGTAACCTTTAAAAGGCAGACAAATTATATAATTAATTAATAATTTATAAATAAATAAGTTGCATAATACATAACAAAAAGTAAGTGGCAAGTGCTACAACAATACTAAACAAAATCTGACCACCCTCCCTAAAGGTGTGCCACTCTCCACAAAGTGTGTCACTCTCCATAAAGTATTCCACTCTCCACACTACAAGACAAAAGTGCTACTAACAACTTGTAGTTTACATAAAACAGACAAGGATTAATTAATTATATAAAACATAATGCAGTAAAAAAAAAAATAAAACGTGCCCCTTCCTTCTTAAATGTGTGCCATTCGACATACCCCTTTCTCATCTATAGGTGTCGTTCGGCACCCTTCCTCTCATGTGCCTGCCGATCGGCAGAGCCTGTGTGCCCTCTGCACACTCGAATTTTTCCTTGTGCCGAACGGCACAATTTGTGTGGTCCTTGGCACACCTATTTTTCATGCAGTTTTTAACACAGACTACGTATAATTTTCTTGTGATTGCCAGTTTAATATATTGCAGCAACATCAAATTTCACAGGAAATATTTTACAGTGACCATAATTCGATACAGGCAACAACTTGAAAACAAATAATAATTCGACATAGTTCTCAGCAACATTTATACACACAAAAGCAATTCTCCAATCGAACTCCCTCTTCCATAACTCTTATTTTTCCTCTTCCTTGCTACCTGTTCTCACCTACTGACTTTCTAAAAGATTTTTTAAAATGACCTAGTTTCTTATTTATATAATACTTAACTTATAATTCTATTAATTCTATTTGTCCTATTGGGTTTAAATTCTACACTCCCACTTTACTACATACCACCATCTAAACAAGCCCAACAATATTATTCTACTACTATTATTATTATTGTTATTATTATCAATAACCAAATAATACTATTATTATTATTATTATTATTATTATTATTATTAATCAACCGACTATTCAACAATTAATCAACTAATTAACTTGACAACTTAAATCAACATTTCACAACTTCAATAATTAAATCGGAAATAATTCTAAAATATTTAATTAACTAATTAATTAAATATCGGACGTTACGCCGTACATTAACAGGTGGTGTGCGTTCCACTAGATGGATGTGGTGGTCACATGATGGTGAGGTGGTAGTCCTATAGGAGGAACGAAAATGATGTGAAAATGTTGTAAGATAGTTAACATTGGTTTTGGTAAGTTAGGGGGAAATTAATGTGGTTGTTGTAATCACCACAGGATGTTGGAGGTTGAGTTGAAATGGAAAAAATTTCGGGAACCGTGCTTTAAACTAATGCTTGGAGCTGCAATAGGGATACTAATTGTGAGGGAATGGTAGAATCACCAGGCAAGGTAACAGGTTGACCATCCCAAGTAAATTCCATTGTCAATTAAGAATAATCAAGGGCAACTGTCCCAAGTTATTACAGCCATGGAAAACCTAAGACCACATCAAGACACTCAATAGCCAAAATGAACAAGTCCACTGAAAATCAGAGCAACAATATTGACATAGGAGAGATGAGCCACAACCAGTTGCCACACAAAACTAAGGATAAAGGGTCATTTCTAGGCCTAGACATTCCACCAATGATGGGTTAATGAAATTGTGGGTACTACCACTATCAATTAACATTTGGAAGTTGTGATGGTGTATGCACCTGAGACCCGTAATGATTGACCCTGGAGTTGGCTAGATAAGGCGTGAAGGCATGAGATGTCATCGGAAACAACCTATGGAGTAGGGTTTTCTATCATGGTGTCACACTTGTCATCGTCAACACCAAAAAGCAACAACACCTTACCAGGACAACAATGAGAAGGGTTACTTTTTCACTGCACTTATAAACGAAGTCCTTTAGTGCGTCTGTCACAGATTTAAGCTGGGGGAAGCTTACAGGTGGGGATTTGCATTTGGGGTATGGGTAGTAGGGGAAGTAAGACATTTGGTTTAGGGTTGGATGGCAAGGGTTGTTGGCTAGGTGATGATGCAGATGGGTGAGTCTAATTTTTGGAGAGACTAGGGTTATCATCCAAACAGGCCTTGTAGGCTCGAGCCATGGCAAATGTGTCCATCAGAGTAAGGGGTCAATGGAATTGAAATTCACGATGCAAATTGTATTTGAGTCAGGTGATGAAAAAATTAATTAACAGAGGTTCGAAAATAACATTAACTTCGTTCATGAGGTCTTCAAATTGAGCTTGAAAATCTGCAACATAACCTGTTTGTGTGAGCTTTGAAGGGCGTCCTTCGACATCTTCATATGCGGTTGGACCAAATCGAGTCTGAATCGCTTCTAGATATACAGGTCATGATGATAACAAGTTGCTGCGCATAGCCCATTGGAACCGGGTAACATCACGGTCGTCCAAGTGGAATGAGACGATTTATAGGCAAGAAGTGACAGGGGTGGCATGGAAATTGAAGAAGGCTTAAATTAAATCTGAAAAATCCAATTAGTAATGTTCGTACCATCATAACTGGGAACGTTCAGTTTGAGCGATCGAGAGGCAGGACCGATCACTTGAAAAGGCGGCTCGACATGTAATTTGGAAACCTTTGAATCTACTTCTTGAAGGTGTTGATAAAGTGTGTTATGGATATAACTAGAGTGAGAGTCGAGTGATGATTGCAACAATTCATGGAATGTTGATGCTTAAGCATCGATTTTGGATTGAATGGGTTCATGGTTTCGTCAGGATGCATGGTCAATGAGAACACCAATGATACAACTTAGTAACAGTTGTATCAAAATATGGACTCTTCGAGCGAGTATTTGCTCCAAAGAAAAAAGGAAGAAAAGAGAATATCAAGGGAAATAGAGGAATGTTATTATTCAGCATATCAATTGGCTTACAATCCTGGTTATTTAAAGGAAAATGATGTTATCAATCAGGAAAAATATAAGTAAATTAACTAACAAATGAGTGCATAATCTTGTATCCATATGGGCTTCTTTCGTTGCCTCCTTCCTAAGTCCTGGACTTCAACTTCATAATTGTGCTTTTTAGAAGCAGTTGGAATTAGGCTTGTATCAGGGATACTCTATAAACGACCATAAATGAAACCATTCAGATAAACAACAAAATAAGCTTATTAGGAGTGCTCTACTGAATGCAACAATCTCCCCTCTAAGAGTATGCAACTTCAATGAGATCTTCCATCTTGGGAAAAGATCATCTCTTACCATTTTCTTCAGCCATCTCTCTCATGTTTCATCTAATGGTTGAAAATTGAAAAATATTATTTAAATAAAAAGATGTTGCTTTGAAAATTGAGAAAAGAAGATGGATGAATGACTAAGATGATGACTGAACGGAAGCAGCAAATATAATGCTGTAGAGAATTCCAATCCTTCCATCTTCATAGTCCTAAGGTGTCAGATTATTGAATAACAATTATCACATGATTAAAATGAAAAGTGATTATCCTCATAATCTTTTCAATCATTATCTTATCAATCATCGTTTGACCACAACTCTTCATAGTGTGTATATAGGCCTTCAATATAAACTACAACATATTCATTCTTTTCCATTTTGAGTAATTAATACTGTCTTATGAGATATTGTATAGAATTTTTCTTGCCACCCCTCAAATTTAACATGGCACACCCCAAACAAATTTATTCCAAAATTACCCCTCTTGAAATATCCGGTACTCCACAAAATTTCCAATAGATTTTTTAAAATTTCCGATACCCCACAAAACTTCCGATAATTTAACAAAAAATTCTTTTAACACCGGAACTTTAACTGTAATTGAAATTTATGTTATTAAAAAAAAATTCAAAAAAATTCTCCCCCAAATTTTCGATTTTCTTTTTTTCGAAAAAAAAATAATTTATTTGAAATTTTTTCTCAAAAATACCGGAAATACCGTAAATTTGTTTTTTTTTTTTAATTTTTGGTATCACCCCCTCCCAATTTTCGGTATTTTTTTTTTTGTAAATTCTGAAATATACTGAAATTTTCAGTATAGGATTCGAAATTTTTGGTATTTTGACTGAAATTTCTGGTACACCCCTAAATTTCTAGTAAAATTCAATTTTTTTTAAAAAATAAATGACTTTTCACAAGGTATGATGGTAAAATCATACTCTTAAGAGGTGGCAGGTACAATTTAAGGGATTGCAATATAAATCCTCGAAAACTATAACTTCATATTCTTCACCTTGTCACATTCTTTGCATTCTCAATATATAACAAATTTTATCAAAATTTGTCATCTATTGCTGTAATTATTTTTCTTTTCTTCAATATGTGAAATTTTCTAGGGTTCTGTTTTATTTGAAGAGTGTCTTGAACTACATTAGCAATCACGTCAAGTGTATTTCTTTCAATTTTTATCATCAAGAGTTAAAAATATGTTTGAGAGACCATTACCACCAATCATCTTTATTTAGTTAATATTGATTGAGTAAACATCGAAACTTTGAATTTTGTACACTCGAGAACAACTACTCGCGATAGCAAATGTGTTAATGCAAGTGCTTACTTGCAGAACAAAAAAGCAAGTAAATTTCTTCACCCACCTAGTGGGCTTCTTCCCCATCCCAGGTGAAAAACCAAAAATACCTCCAGGTTTCGTAAGTTCACTTACGAATTCCCTAAATAAGGTGAATTCATAAATGCACTTACGAAATAATCCAGGATTTTCAAAAAATAAGGTGAATTCGCAAGTGCATTTACGAATTCACCTTATTTTGGGAATTCGTAAGTATACTTACGAAGTCTACGTGTTGTTTTAGAAAACACACAGAATTATCCCCCAACACCCATTCATTTCAAAACAACCAAATTTCAACCTCTCTACTCCAAACCCTAACAGTTATACTTCTGCAAACTCATTCAAGTCAAGTTATTCTCATAATTTCAACTCATTCTAACTCATTTCAACTCCTCCAAAATCAACTCTAAGCTCAAATTTGTGTAAGTTTTCTTCACTTTTTTCTATTCAAATTCTAAATTTTTATTAGATTAGGTTGTAGAAATTTAATAGTATATGAAGTAATAGTAGGTAAATGCAGTAGGAAAAATAGGAATTAGGCTGTTTGAGGAATGAGTTTCAGGATTTGGGAATTTTTGGACGAATGGGGTTTCGCAAGTGTATTTGCAAAGTGGCCCAGGAGAGACTTCGCAAGCGCACTTGTGAATTTACCCAGAATGGCTTAATTTGTGAGTGAACTTGTGAATTTACCCAGGATGGATGAATTTGCAAGTGCACTTGCGAATTGTTGCATGATTTGCTTTTAAATTAGGAAGCTAACAATTGTAATGGTTTATTTCAGGAAAATGACGGAGAACCACAACTAGATGACACGTTCGAGACATGGCAGGAAAAGCCAGGCTGCATCGGCTCGTCGAGAGCGAGAGCTAAGGGCAAGGGCAGAAAGGGAACAACTAGATATAGCATCACCTTCTGCGCCGTCACGGAGGAGTCGTCTCCATGAGGGGTCTACCGCTAGTGTACATGAGGAGCAAGTACCAGATGTAGAGGTACTGGAGGAGGAGGGTCAGGATGCATAGGACGTCGAAAACGCTGAGGTCCCCAACAACGATGTTGAGGAACCTGCAGAGGCGGAGGATGATGGTTATCCAGGAGGTCCATATGACACATCCCTCCTAATTTATTATCAGGACCATGTTGTCCGTTTTGTCTAGGGTGGACAGGTATTATAATTTTTATCGTTATATTTCGTATTATAATTTTTATTCAAAAATGCGGCTCTTTTTTATTTATTTTCGTTTTCTTCTTATGTTTCAGGAAAGGAAGGACTTGAAACATATCAACCACTCCCTCAAAATATTTGATCTCTATGTTCCACTGACTCAATGGTTCCGCAATGCTATCATCGCATCCGGTCTTGTCGGATTATTCGGTACTAGTTACGGTACCATTAGCATCAGCATGCATAGTGCTTTTGCTGAGAGATGGCATAAAGAGATGCCATCTTTCCACTTTCGAGTTGGGGAGTTTACGATCACCCTCGATGATGTTGCCTGCTTGCTCCAACTACCTATCAGAGGTAGGTTAGTTAACCATGCCAAGATAACCAGAGCTGAGGCAGTTGAGTTGATGGTTAAGCTTCTAGGAGCTGGTCCATACTAGGCTAATGAGGACTGCGACTCCACACACGGGGCACACGTAAGTTTCTCCTACTTAAAGGAGTTATATGGGAAGTACCTCCGTCAAGAAGCTCTTACAAAAAGAACTGCACAGGAAGCTAGGGAGCCCGTGGAGGAGGATATTTTTGTTCAGTTTCACCGTGGTTGTGCCATCCAGTTTTTTCTGATGTACCTAGTAGGCACGTCCGTCTTTGTGGACATGAGTGGCCATTACACTGATGTGGCCTACCTGGGATATTTTACGGACCTATCTATTGTTTGTGACAAGAACTGGGGTGCCACTGTTCTGACCTACCTCTACCAAAAGCTGAATGAAGCTTCCAGATAAAGGGCGAGGGCGCTCACCGGCTCGTGCACACTCTTCATGGTACATTTTTATTTTAACGATAAATTTTAATTAGTTTTAATTTAGTTGTACTCATACATTATATTTTTGTTGATGCAGAGCTGGATTATATCATACTTTCACTGCATCCACGGTTACACCGTAGATCCCGACTACCAGGCCTTCATGCCAAGGGCTGTCCAATTTATTCTCAACAGGGGAAACCATAATGTGCTTCCTTACCAGGTCTTCCTTGATCGTACCGCCCATGACGACATTAATTGGACCGTGTTTGCAGACTATAGGGCGGTTGTCCCCTTTGATACCATCTCGTTATACTGTAGGTGGCTAGCTTGTGGGTCTAACATGATGGTCAAGTATTTGCCCGAGCAGTGTATGCGCCAGTTTGGCTTTGTGCAGATGATACCCCGATATTCTTTCCAGGTTGCTCCCAACACCATGACACGAAGGGATTTTGATGACGTCTTCCAAGATTCGGAGAATCATCTCGTGCCAAAGAAGTATCGGATGATGCGGGCACCCTAGATGTGGCACTGTGTGGAGGGGTACACGACATGGTTCTTTAGAGTGTTGCACCCTTTCATGACACCGGATGGTGAATGACGTCCACTGAGGCCAGCACATGACGAGCTCTTAGAGAACAAGCAGGCCGAGCATGATCATGCAATTGATCTAGTGACCATCTGTCAAGGTATCAACCATAGGACGAGAGGCATTGGATGACGGGATTGTCGATGAGGGCGGATCCGATGCGGTTGCCTTGGTGGAGAGGGTGGTCACTAAGACAGAGCGTGCAGTGCATTACTGTAGGGAGAGGAAGGCGCGGTGGGATCAGGATTAGGCATGTACGATAGCCTTTATGTTTTATTATTTGATTTTGTTTGATCGCATTTTTTTCGGAACAATTTTTGTAATTTGATATTTCTGACAATTTTTCTCCTTAATATTTATCACATAGTAATATTTACATGGTTTGTGTAAATAGAATGCTCCTTAATTGAATTTCTGAAAAGGGAAATGTAATCTGACTTCTAATGAAAAATCATAGTAGTTTCAAACATGGTTTAACACATTTAGGAAAGGTTTCGTAAGTGCACTTACGAATTGACCTTTCTGGGTGAATTCGTAAGTGCACTTACGAAACCTTTCCTGAATGTGTTAAACTATGTTTAAATGAATACAACGTACAAAATAGGGTGAATTAGTAACTATCTTCATATTTGTAATTTGAAAAAAAATTATACTCGAGTTTAAGTCTGTACTAATATTCATATACATATTCATATTCTATAGTTATTTTAATATCTGTTTATTTAAATTTTATAAAAAAATTAAATTAATTAATTATAAAATAATATATAATTTAATTTTTTTAATAATATTAAAAATAATTAGATGTTATTTGGAGTTAAGAAATAAATAAAATTTTTATTAAATGTGTAACAACTTAATAGTAGTATTTCTATAGAAATTAATAAATATGCATTTTCTAATATATTAATATAAAAGCAGGTGTAAGACTTACACCAAATCTCATCCGTTAAAAATATTTGATCAAACGGTTATATAAATAGTCTGTTTTTTAGGAGAAAAAACTAGATCATATATTTATTCATTTTATTTAATATGACAGTTTGATCAAATGCTTTTAATGGTTGAGATTTTGTGTAAGTTGTTTAGACTTACACCTGGTGCTAATAGATCATGCTTCATTAATATAGATGACATTATATAAACTTGTAAGCAACAAATGCAATATGGCAACAAGTGTTAAAATGGCTAAACATCAGCTCGGTCCTGCATAATTCAATTTTTGACAACTACTGACAATTCTCAGAATTGATGGCTAATGGTAGAGTGAGAATTGAGCGGTTTAGCGTTATTTGTTTTGCCGGAATATGGGTACTGTGGAAGGTTAGAAACGAAAAAACTTTTCGAGGTAAAGATGGTTCGGGTGAAGACGAAGTAGAGGAAATAAAATGGCAGTCGTGGAGATGGCTTAAGAACAAGGTGAAAGGATTTAATTATGCCTTTATCCAATGGAACCAAAACCCTCTCGGCTGCTTGGGTAAAATTACATAACTCAATCATTGGGCAGTAGTGGAGAATACAAAATAGAAAAGGAAAAAATCGGGAGATGTATTGTTTCTTTACAAGGTCGGATGCAGCCCGCTAAAGATGCACATATTGGAGACAACATTGATATGATTCCCCTATAGGTGGACTTTTGGTGAGGCGTCGGCAAAAGTTTGAGGTCCTGGAGTATGCATTGAGGAGTAATTTGAGTTATAGCTGAAGGTGTTCGTGTATTCGTATTGTCGATAGCGAAGAATGTCAAATGGAGGGTGGGTCTATTCCAAATTGATCTCAGTATGCTGCAATTTGAATTGGAGTTCGTAGTGGAGAGTTGTGGTAAGGTGGTCGACATATGCAAATTCAATCCAAGAGGCTTAGAACTGGTGCATAAGACTGGTGTGAACAAGTATTGATTTTGGTTTAGGTTAAAGTATGTAATAGTATTTTAATTGGGGCTGGTTTGTAGCTTCAAAATAATAAGGGACTTTGGATGTTTCAAAATTTCAAAACAAGAAGTGGTGTATAAACTGGTGCAGACTAGTAGGTTTATGTGTGAATGGGTATAGATTAATATCCATTTATTTTAATAGATAATTATTCGTGTCTTTATCCGTATCTATTTTATAAATTTTTACTCTAACCGTTACAAATATTTTTTCCGATATATATATATATATATATATATATATATATATATATATATATATATATATATATATATATATATATATATATATATATATATATATATTCAATCGATTTGAAAAGAGAATATTTATGAAAATTAAAACGGTATTCAATAGCTGCATTTCACTCAAAATCTTATCTCATGTATTTATCATATAGTCCAAAATAATATCAGTTGAATGAGTCAAAAGCCAAATTCAAAGTCAACTTAATCCAAGTCTATTTTTCTACAATCATCTTATACAGATTCATTTAACATTTAGGCCCACATACAACTTCCCTTGAAAAATTGTTACCACACATTTTTTTCATTTTTAACATAAGATGAATGGTAACCTCTATCAAACTTCCCATTTATTTAAAGTTCATTTACCATGTTGCAACTTGCAAACATCAAACAAATAAAAAGCAACAATGAAAAGAATGAGATTATAATTTATTTATAAGATTGTATACTGTTATCTTAAAATATACTTACTATATCTCACACTTGAGTGCATGTAACACAAACACAATACAAAAATAGTTTTGAATAATACTTCTTCAAGATCTTAACATTTAATAAATTCACTATATCATTGCATAATTCCTATTAAATAACTTCACCTATGCAAACTAGCATAAAAAGAATCTTGAGGAAAGCAAGGAGAATTCTTCCAAACCTCAGAATGAGCCTTAAATATTTCCATAACTTTATCTTTCAAATACTTTGCATGATCTGCTTGAAGCAAAATAAAAAGCTTAGAAACAGTTCCAACTTTTAACATCTCTTCCAAAGCCGTCTTAGTAGCCGAGAATTTACTAATCAAAGAAAGTATAAACACCGCTCTATCATCAACCGCCATTGAAACCTTCAAGATTCTCTCTGTCAACACTGCAATCGAACCTTCGTGACTCAAAAGCTGAAACCTCCCATTAGCACAAGAACACAAATGAAACAAAATACCGAAAGTTAGCTCCGTGATTCTCTTCTCCGGTATCGACATTAATTCAATTTCTATCAGTTCATTCACAGCACCAGCTTCAACCATCATTAACCTGTTTCTACCCAAAGGACAACAACATAATAAAACATGTAAAGCAGCACATAAACCTTGTTGAGTTATTACACCGGTTTTTAATGCATTTACAACGCTTTTGAAAAACTCAGGTTTTAGTCTCTCTAAAAGAACGGAATCACAGTTGTTGATGAATTTTTTAATCACCAAAACCGCATGAGATTTCACAGCAACCGAGTTCTTCATCTCAGAAGGTAAATCTAATATCCACGTTAAACAATCTAACATTTCATTGTTTTCTGATAAAAGATTCTTCACTTCCTCATTAGGGACCTTAACAAATTGTAAAAAACTAAGAGCTTCTTCGATTCCTTCGATGATTTCGCCTTTTTTATAACAATCATTTATGAACATCATCATCGCTTTCGGGACACCGTTTTCCAACAAACACTTCTTATTCCTTTCATTCTCGGCCGCAAGTAACTCCAACTGCATTAAACTCTTGAGCTGAACCTTCGAGTCCTTCATTCCTTTGAGAAGCTTTTCGACATGAGTTTTCGTGAGAGGTGGTTTCGGAGTTGGGATTCTATCGATTCCAAGTGAAGCATTCTGCGTGCACCATGATTGAATCAAACGACGGAGCGTGTGGTTCGGTGTTAAATCAGAATCTAGTGGAAGAGGTTGTTTTGTGACAGGACATGTTGTGTTTTTGTTCCGGAGTAACCAATGTTCGATGCTGTCTCGATCGTAGGTTATGCCTGTTATAGCTGTAACTGGATCTTTCATTATTTGGAGAGAGATTGGGCAAAGGAAAAACTGTGGAACTTCAATATCATCCATATGTGAAAGTGTTGAATGATTTGTTTGTTGAATTTGGTGCATAGAAAATGTGGAAGTTGTAGTATAAGTGTCTGTTTGTCTTTGGTCTATGAAATGGAAAAGTTTGAATAGTGTAGATATTTGAAAAATTGGTAGAAGAACGCGGCTTATAATTAATAATAATATTATGGATTATTTTTTCTTTCAATTATTATTATGGTAGAGAGATTGAGATTCTTTGTGAATATTTTTGGTCTAAGGTCAAAGTATGTAAGCGACAAACTTCTTTGAGAATAATATAAAATATAAATACTTGGACAAAAATATATAAAATATAAATAAAAATTATAGGTGAGAAGTTAATAAAGTGAATGTTGATAAATTAAAAGCTAAAATTTAATAATATCAACTTTTCATGTATTTTTTCTTTTGCATTTCAATTTTTTTTTTATAATTATGAAAATATTAGGTCGACAGAGAAATAGAAAGCAAACAGACAATAAGTTGCGCCGTTATTTTTTTTATTGTAAAATTAATTTTCTTAAAAATTACGTTTATAGACCTAGAAGACACAACATTGTTATTCGTAAGTCTTTAAACTCTCTATAAAAGACCAACTGCTTCTAGTGCTAGAAAACCGAAAATGTCAAAGACAAATGGTATAAAAATATGTTGATTTTTGTAGCGGAAAAAACTGCGAGTATAAGTCATTGAATTGAATTGACTTAACTCAAAAAATAACAAAAGAGTCACCACCGCACTTTTATTTTATCCAAAGGACTAGGAAAAAGAGCGAATAAAATCCTAAAAAAAAAAATCAAAGATCTGGGACCGGTGGTTAGTTATGCAAAGGGAAGGTGTTAGGCACCCAAAGCATCTACGGTACTCTGCAGGAACCTTTTTAAAAATTTGTATGTGTGTGCTAAAAAGAGTATTTGTACAAAATGGATGGTGGGGGGAGAAAAGAAGTATTTTTTACAATTTTTGGTTTGATAGAACTTCCAATGAGTTTCAGGCCTACATACCAACAATGTGCAATGTTGAAATCAAAATCCAATGTAGTTCGGGTAAAAAAGACTAAAGTTGTGTGTTGGTTGATTATAAGAAAATGTTTGTTAGGAAAACAACAAAGGGCTCAAAAAAGGTTTGAATGAGGTTAGGTGTTTTTTAGTCTTAACAAAAGAAAAGTCCAGTATTATTAAATGAATTGAAAGTTTATTAAGAAAAGAAGTTGGAAAAATACATGGACCTAAATACAATTTTTTTTTATGAAAGCGGTTCGAGTTTGAAAACAAGAATCCTTTGAAAAAGAGAGGAAAGATTTTGAAAATTAAAGAATATGGGAGGACATGAAGAGGCTAACCTAAGTGCATAAAGTAAAAGGTAAGTTTAAAGAAAGATATAACCGGGTGAGAAAACTAGTACTTGACATCAAGAGCCAATACCATATCTCATCCTTTTGATTACCACATAAGCAACAAATAACCAGACAAAAAAAAGCCAAGCTTTAGATAAATCAATGCCTCAGATGGATTCACATCTCAAGAAAAGAAACTGACAGAGTAACGGCTGTATTTGGAGGAAATCCACTCTTAATCGAGTATAACGAAATAACCTGCATACAAAGATAATAACTAGGCAAGACAGAATAACACCAAGGGCACAGAATTCTCCAAGTTGAGGTAAGGGTCCTAATCCTAAGTCCAAAAGTCAAACTCCGAGCATAAGGATAGTAACCAAGTAAAATTAAAAGTTTTTTATCTCTAAGTTGAATTATTAGGTATTTTGAAAAAGAAAAATAAAGCTCAAGTGAGCAAATTCAAAATAACAAGAAAATAAAATGCTCAAGTGAGCAAATGAAAGATGTCATGAAATATAATTGCTAAAAGTAAAGTGCATAAAAATATAGAGCATAAAAAATAAAAGCGGAAAGTAAAGAGCATAAAAAATAAAAGGAAATTAATAAATGTTAGCAAGATGATCATCTTGAAACTTCTCAAGTATATCATCAAATTGTTAGTAATCAGTCGTCAGCAAGGTGACCATCTTGAAACATGCGCATGAAGCTTGATAGAATCAACGCGACCACACGACAAGTTTCAATTGCTTTTTGTCAAGTATATCACTAGGTTTAGAATTATCACATCAGTTGATCAAAGATGATTGAGAATTTCAAATGGACAAGGTTAGTGGAAACTTGCCAGAAGCTTGATGTGAAATCATAGGGACCACACGACAAGCACCATAGGTGTTGAACCAAATTCAAAGCTCAAGTCATCTTTTGGGAATTATGTTTGAACATCGAAGCTCATGCCACCAATTGATCATTTTTTTTTGAATCAGGACAAAATAAAAAAAAAGATGGAGATGAAGAAACAAGTCACAAAACTTACAATGCATCAGATGAATTTATTCGGTCTAACTTCGTCAAAATCAACCAACTTTCTTGGTGGATTTTGTCAAGAGACCTATCAACACCCAAATTCCATTAATGTTGAGGAAATCTATGACTCCAAATAAATTCAAAATTAGCAAAGTAAAAAAGGAATTAAAAGCAATTTAAAATACAATTTGAAATTAGGTTATTTAATTGGATTTTATTGACGAAATACATAAATAGTATTCATACATCAAAATAAAATTTCAAAAAAATTACCTAAAGTCAAATAGAGGTCAACAAGTGTTGACAATTTTTTTTAGAATTTTTTAAAGTCGGAAACTATTTTTTTAAAATAAAAGAAGATGGTGAAATAAACCAAAAATTTCCAAAAATAGCAAAATCAGAAATAAAAATAAAATGAGGTCACAAATATTTGTCAAACGAGCATTGGATCCTTCTAGAATTTTTCAGAATTTTTAAATTCAAAAAGTATTTTAAAACATTTAAAACCAACAAATAAAAGAGAAAAATCATAAAAACTACCAAATCTGAAAATAAAATTATGGAAAAATAAAAGCCAGAAATAGAAAATTTGAAAATATTTTTGTGAATTTTTTCATAATTTTTGAGTCAAAAATGAATTTTCTATGATATTTTTGAAGTTTAAAACATTAAAAATATAAAATTAGAAAATAAAATAAAAAGTCAAAAAATATGGACCATTAGATAACAGTCAAAACGCGTTAGTAAGCTAATTCAATGGATCAAATGCGTTGGATTGATGCTGACTCAATTCAGTGATCAGATCCAAGGGCTCTAGAGACGCGTGCACGATAAGACGTTATCACTGGACCAAGTTTGAAAATATTACATGGCTGCCTATCATTGGTTGAAGACGGACACATAGGTCGTCTTCAACCTTCATCCCTCTCAAACTCGTGTTCCTCAAATTGTAAAATTAATATACATGAGTGGTATCCTTGGATTCGTCTCTTCAAAACGATCTCAACCACATGCTCGCGAAAAATTTACTTACACTGAGTGAATAGAAAATTGAAGAAAACCAAAATAAAAGCGAGCTTTTATTTTCAGAAATTCAGAGTCAATTCTCAATGAAAATGCAAACGGTGAAGATCATAAGGGTCAGGGAGATGAGGAGAATGCAATAGAACTTGATTTGAAACGATTTGGTCACGAATCCTACCTGAACGAAGTTCACTTTCAGAGCTCTGAAACTTGACTTGGATAGCACGATTCAGAGTGTTTCAAGACACGATTCTTGTTCTGTTAGCTTCAGTGAGGTTCAAAGAAGAAGAATGAATGGTTAATTTCAAACTGGAAGTGGTCTAACTATGAATTCGAAGTTGTAGAAAATCTAGTTGCGGAGAGAGTTTGGTAGAGGTTTTTTGGCTATCAAAGCTTGAGAAAACGAGTGAGGAATGATCCTCTATTTATAGGAGAGTGAATGGTGATGAAAATGAGAAGGAATTATGGTGAAATCGTGCAAACCAAGTCAACTGCAATCATGCCAAACATGTGACTCGAAAGGCCTCAAAACGACCTCATTTCAAGTGTAATTTGCATCAAAACACATCTAGGAAATTAGTTAAACATGTTTAACATCTAAACTTTGAGTAATTCGCCTTGTAATCCAAGTTTACTTGTGGTAATTTTTCTGATTCGAAGCAAAAATTGGATGTCATGGAGCCTTCTTCAAACATGTATAGCTCATTGCTCAAGGACCTTTATGATGCAATCTTGGACTCCTTAGAAAGTCGAGGCTACAAGCTTTAAAATGCACTCGGAAAGGTAGCATTTGGCATCTTGGATCAAAAGTTATGATCATTTGAAATACCAAAAACAAATTGACTTTTTCACACTTAGAAAAATATCTAAGTTTGGGAAAAAATGACTTATAATGTTTTCAATCTAAACATGGCCTTCCATTCAAAATTTGCTTTTTATTTTCAAAGATTATATGAAGTATACCTCTCAAAGAGAATTTTGCAAAAATAATCATCCAAAAACTCCAAAAATTGAGAAAGTTATGGCCTTGTGAAGTTGATGAAAATTTGTGAAATGACCTATAATCTTTTGACTTCTTCAAGCAACTTCCAAACACTTTCAATCCTTGAAACGTAAATGGAGATAGAGTTCCTATCTTCAAGATTTTTGTTTAAAATCAATGACCTCAAGTTGATAAATTATGATCAGGATATGCTCTTTAGAAGTTGATTGATCAAGAATTGAGAAATCCATCAATGACTTGTAATCTTTTGACCTCTTAGGCCAATTTCCAAGCATTTTCTCTTCCTACCAATTGAAATAAGTTGTATTAGACATCCTTAGGTTCATTGTGAAATAAGAATGAGCTCAATGAGACAAGGGATGACCAAGTTATGATCCTTTGAAGTCACACAAGATAGATGAAGTATCAATCTAGATAGTTGGCAATCATAGATCTCCAAAATAACCTTCTCATCAATTAAACTCCTTGGATCCAAACAAATTCACATTAGACGTCCACTTAAGAATAAAATGACTTTGAAATAATCCACAAACTTCATACAAACACCAAGATATGGTCCTCAAAAGCCTAAAACCCTAATTTCAAGGTAGATGGACATAACATGGAGAATTATTCAAATTTGTTGATCTTCTTCAAGCATGAGGCATACTCTCAAGATAAGAAACCATAGTTCATGTCAAAAGAAGTCTTCAATGAGAGACAATACTTTCAAAATCTTGAGAATTGAAGAGAGAAGGCATGGAAATAAACACATGAACCTATTAACTCCTTGAATAAGAGACTTGTGCACCATTCACCTACAATATTTAGAGAGCAAAGTGTACACATATTATTGTTAGTCAAATATCAACTATCACACACATTCAAAGGTGCTTGGTGTTCTCCCAACAACAAACCCAAAAGATAGGATAAAGAGAACTAATTGTGATCTTTATGCAATGTAATGGCATGAAGTATTAGAGAATCTTAGGGGAAAATTTGGGGTACAACAGCTTCCCTTATTTAAGTGTCTTCTATCCAGAGATAAGAAAGGGAACTTTCTCCTCGACGGGATAGAATATACTTAAATATAACACAAGCCATATTTTTGGCCCTAAGATGCCATGCAATGCGTAATGGCTATGCAATGTAAAAGGAATGAACTTCACAGGGGAAACAAGACACCACTAGGGAAGCAAATAATAATAAAGTCAGGCTAAGAGCGACAACTGATCCAAGAAAAACAAACTATTGGGGAAAGAAGCTCGGTCTCGTGGGAGAGAAAAAAACATGACTAAGTTTCCTAAGAATTATGGCGTTACACCCTAACAAGTTGACAACACAACCATCCGACATTAGGCCACAAAAGATATGAGGACCCATACCCGCGAACGAGGAATCCATAAGTAAGTTCTACCTTCCTCTCTAGGCTACGCAATTCACACCATCGATGAGTCACGAGTGCCTATGATCATGAGACTTGCACAAGCACACTGCACGATGAATCATACGAGTCAAAAGTGATTTACAGCTACGTGGCTACATAATTTAACCCATGACGAGTTACCACAATGATCTTGCCTATATGGCATCACTACCCCGTCAATCATCCATACGCAAGTGCGTACAAATCCAAATGCAATCACGTATTCTTGAACACACAAGCCCATCAGGAGAAAGCCTAGTGACATTGCCTATTTGGCGTCACTAGAGGAAAGCAACCATAATGATTGAAATTCTTGTTACAGGCAGACTCATGATATCGTGACATCTGATCTGACATTATGAAATAGACAAGGTAGAGTATAACAATTAACAATGCAGAAAACAAAATAACATAAGGAGTTGTTAACCCAGTTCGATTCTAACTAACCTACATCTGGGGGCATACTAAGCCAAGAATGAAGTTCACTATCAGCAATATTAATTCAGAGGGAAACCTAAATGTTTACACTCCTCACTTAATCAGACTACCCAATGATCCTTCTACCTAAGATACCACACTTAGATATGATAACCTCCACTCAATTTCAATCACCTCAGTGATGTCTATCAGTCACTATCACACCAACAACTGCATCAACTGCTTGGATCCTAACACAATCAGCTTGGAGATACCTCACTCCAAACACAACTAAAACAATTTAAAGATACCACACTTTAAACACAATATAAAATAGTCACACATGTGACACAAACAAAACTCGGAATTGCTTCACAACTTCTTCCAAGGACACAACTACACTCATTGCTTCACAGCTTCTGAGTGAGTAAAATAATCCTCTTTCCTACAAGCTTTGAGGTACAAATCAATGACCATCCCAAAATCCGGGTTGTTCACTTACATGACTAACCCTAAAGATTACATCTTTCTAAAACCGGCTAGCTTACTAAAACTAGGTTACAACTGCTTATTTATAACCTATCACCCAACTGGATTTGGGCCTTCAAAATAACAGCATAAGCTGTAACAAACTTCTGTAGTAAAAAATTTCTGAGAGATAAACAAGCAGATAACTTCTGCTATAATCAAGGACCTTGCTGATATTTCTCCTTAGCTCTTGGACCTTCACATATGCCTTCAAAGTCACGCAACAGAAGATGCACAATATTCCCAAAATATTCTTCTCTATTTAAAATATAACTGTAACAGACTGAACAATTTATGTAGTGTGATGTCCTAATGTCTGATGTCTCGACATCTCATATGACATGCTTTTCCAAATGTTGAAACTTTTCAACACAGCATGTTAGGACATTCCAATAGGACTTTTACTACATATATCCTATTGTACAATATACTGTTGCTGCTTATTATTTGTTTTATTAAAATTAAGCCAATCCTTAAGTTCAAGGAACTTACAATCTCCCCCTTTGGCAAATTTTAGCTAAAACAAATAAATACAATTACAAGAAGATACATTAAACAGCAGCAACAATTACAATTTAAATGTCATCTTCTGCTCACAACTTCAAATCTTGAGTTGTATGGGATGTCTGAACATCCATCTTGACATCTTATTTTCTCCATTGAACCAATACCGGACGTGTAAGGTACAAGAAGGTAGAGACTCGGTTCTGGATTTGGAGTTGAAATACCTCATGCGTAGCATAAGGATATAGCCTCATGTAACTCAGAACACAGGGCACAATTGTGTTCACTCCAACTCCGAGTAGGAACAAAACTCATAATACAAGTCACAAAATATTTTCAACCAGGGGTTTGATATTTGGTTTGGGATCTTTTATGGACATGCTCCTTTGTTTGTAGCAGTAGTAGAGAGACCAACAATAACAGCAACAACAATACAATTTTTTCTCCCCCTTTTTGGCAAAAACTTGACAATAGGAGCCTTCACAATACCATATTTAATTGCAGGATATCCACACTCGGCTGAACTTCATTTGATCTATTTTTCACTGTCTTTATGGAGAAATAGAGGCTAAGGGGTCCTCTATAAATAGCACAGCTGAGGCTTATAAGATTGCAGTCTTTGTTCCTTGGCCAAGCTTTGGTTGAAGGACTACACTAGAAATAAACAAGTACCATTCAACTAACCCTGACTGTTTTTATTTGTTTCTGCCAGATTCCTTTGAGTGAGTTAGTTCCAATAAAATGCATCGGTTACTTCATCTTTGTGATTGCCACCTCTTCTTTCACCAATCCGAATTGCTTCTTTTGAGATATCATACCTGTGGTTTGACCGAATTCCTTTGAATGGCTTCTTCTTGTCCATATCTTCACAAGTATTTTGGACGTACTTATAGTATGAATTTATTTACTCTAATATCCTGTTAGAGAGTAATGTTGTATATAATAATCAGAATTTCTTCAACATCTAGAATTTTGATGTTCCAACATTATTTGGGACATCCACACAGAGCCCATGTGACTTGGCTCTGAGAATATAATAACACTGCTCTTTTACGGGTTTATTCCACTTCAATACAAAGCAGCATATACTCCCCTTTACAAATAGCTAATGAGCAATCTCCCTCTTGACATAAGCTGGACATCAACATATATACAAACTTTTCCTTCAATATCAACTTAATGATTAGTCTCCCTTTCAATGGCAGCTTGACATACATATTATTTTCAGGAAGAATGGATGTCTATAGAACATTTACTGATTGACAAATGCTCCTTAATTAATAAACATATCCACTTGTACTAGACATGGCAGCTTTCACAATCGACAATTAACACTTCCTCTTGATATTCATAGTTTCTTCTCTTGTGGATTATTGCTCCCCTTTAATATTAGACTACCTCTTTTTAGCTTCCAAGATGAAGCTTTTCATGATGTTATTACTCTTACTCCCCCTGAGTTATACAAAATAAGGACACTTTTGATGTTGGTCCTTATAATACTTGAAGCATTCTTCATTTGGACTTGCCACAATTTCCAAATTAGGAATCCTTAGTTTGCTTGCTATACAAGTTTCAGATTGCCACACTTTGTACCTTGCAATAGAAGTAACTTCATAGTTAATGATATATAACTAATTATATATCTTTAAAAGATAAGTTTGAACCTTATTACCCTTCTTCAATCTCTGGTGTCTTCAATAGTTGTGATGTTACATCTTCATGTAGAACATTCTTTATTATTCATCACACCCTTCTTCTCTTTCTTGATTTAGATTTCCATATAGTTATCACAAATATCCAACTCCCATCAAGATATTTGACAGCATCAATATGCATCTCTTTAGGTTGAATCAGCTCTTCAAATAATCACCAGATAACATTTCCACACATTCTAGTCTTGTGAAGATCATAGTGAACTTTGATACTGATATTTAGTTCACAAAATACCATGAATCCATTAGACAAATATTCAGCTCTCAATAGAGTATAAGTGGTTTGGCATTCAGGTAACATACTAATAAGTACTGAGTCTCCCGTCAAAGTACCTACTAGTTTAGTCAGTTAGAATTGTCTACTCACACTAGATCATCCTGATTGATTACATCTTCATACTCACTTCTACTTCCAGACAATAAAATATATATTCAAAATTGAAGACATTTAGATGATATTCCAACATCTCATACGACATCATCTATCATAGAGGGTTCTGGGGGTAACATCCACATTTTCTCATACATAAAATTTGGGGGGGGGCATAGGAAGCACTACAACTGTCAAATTTACATCCAAACAATTTACACATCAAGGAACATTATGATCCATATCTCAATAGGCTTTTCTTCAGACTTTCACTTCTGATTGTGAGATGATGGATGCCATAGTCTGTACCTACAAAGGAGATTCCCTCAACTAGGTTTCTGGAACAGACTTACTTATGGCATGACACGGAAATATTCAGATAATAGTCTGACTTCCTTGATTCTTCTTGACAGTACCCTTCTAGGACAATATTCAGGGCAGTCAACATTTATGACCATGATTTACTATGGTTGAGACACAATATTCAGCTCCAAACAAAATTTGTTCCATGGTCAGAGATTCCATATATCTAGTTCCTTTGATCATAAGAATATACCAAATATAAGCTCATCTTGATTTCACATAAAGGAACTTAGGGATATACCTTTATGAGTCTTTTACTTGCACTAAGAAAACAATAAACAGCGCAGAAAACAAAATAATACAAGGAGTTGTTAACTCAGTTCGGTTCTAACAAACCTACATCTGGGGGCATACTAAGCAAGGAATGAAGTTCACTATCACCAGTATTAATTAAGAGGGAAACTTCCATGTTTACACTCCTCACTTAATCAGACTACCCAATGACCCATCTACCTAAGATACCACACTTAGATATGAGAACCTCCACTCACTCCCAATCACCTCAGTGATGTCTATCAGCCACTATCACACCAGCAATTGTATCAACTACTTGGCTCCTAACACAATAAACTTGGAGATACCTCACTCCAAACACAACTAAAAAAGTTTGAAGATACCACACTTCAAACACAATATAAAACAGTTACACATGTGACACAAACAAAACTCAGAATTTCTTCACAACTTCTTCCAAGGACACAACTACACTCATTGCTTCACAGCTTCTAAGTGAGTAAAATAATCCTCTTGCCTACATGCTTTGAGGTACAAATCAGTGACCATCTCACAATTCGTGTGGTTAACTTATATGGCTAACCCTAAAGATTACATCTTTCTAAAACCGACTAGCTTACTAAAACTAGGTTACAACTGCTTATTTATAACCTATTACCAACTTGGATTTGGGCCTTCAAAATAACAGCATAAGCTATAACAAACTTCTGCAGTAACAAACTTTCTGCGGAGATAAACAAGCAGATAATTTCTGCTACAATAAAGGTCCTTGTTGATCTTTCTCTTTAGCTCTTGGACGTTCACATAGGCCTTCAAAGTCATGCCACATAAGATGCATAATATTCCCAGAATATTTTGCTCTATTTAAAACAGAACTGTAACAGACTTAACCGTTTCTGTAGCGTAATGTCCTGATGTCTGATGTCTCAACATTTGATATGACATGTTGTTCTAGATTTTGAAACTTTTCAACACAGCATGTTAAGTCATTCCAATAGGACTTTTGCTACATATATCCTATTGCACAATTTATTGTTGCTGCTTATTATTTGTTTTATTAAAATTAAGCCAATCCTTAAGTTCAAGGAACTTACAGTGATATTGCCTATGAAGCATCACTAACTTGCCATTCCAAGAATTCCGATAAGGATCCAAGTGGGAAACACCATATAGACCCGTACTTGCACATCGCCTTTGGTAGCTCAAGTGTGTATGACTTACCAAGAACGTCGATAGGATCCAACACCTCATTGCATCGGTAATAAATGTCATAAGTGCTTTACCACCTTCTTGTATAGGTCTACTTTGAATCCTGCATATATCAAACAGTCACATCAAGCCAACAAGGCAAATCCATCCGAACATTCAATCAGAATGAACGGGGACAAGTAATGATCACATGATTGAATTTCCACCTAATGCGCTTCTCAACACTTTTCATATAACAATCATACATATTCATGATTTTTACATACAAGTGATCATATCATAATATCATACAATTCATAACATTAATCAAACAACAAAGAGGCTTTTGATTCCTAAAATAGATGGAACTGCACTCGGGGGAAACATACATTTCTTAAATTCCATTAATGCTTATTCAACATTATACAACTAAACATCCCTTTTCCATAACCTTTAAATTAACTAAAAGCATGATATCTACGCATATTAATAAAGGTCATTAAAAGACCTTTCTAATGCTTCAGACCGGGCTTCATTTCAAGTTATAAAACTCAGGTTATGGTCGAAACAATAAAAGTTATTTTTCAGTCAGTGAACAAACAATTTACACTATATGCAAATCGATTGCACATTTCAGTTTTTGTCTAGAAATTAGTTTTTCAAGGGAGAAATTGATTGGCATCCTGTTCAAATCAATTTGCACCTAAAGCAGTCAAAATAACATATTTTCCTGCATAAGACCAGTCCCAAAGCATTCCAATACATTCCTATTCGAATATAATAATATAAGAACAATCCATGACATATATTACCATTATAGAAACACATTTTTCATCATTTAATCAACATGCAATGCAATTAATCACAACCCCAAATCCTTGTCATGCTTTGTTCCTAATATCTACCCCAAGTTCCTAACTAATGGAACTCACCTTGGTTAAATAGAGGTTTGGATGATGTTCTTGGTGCCATTGGATCCTTATCTTGCTCAAACTTCTCCCTCCATCATCAAGAAATTCGTAGCTCACTATTACCCATTTCCTGCATGAATCCTCCATCTTCAAATGCATTTTTCTCCTTCAATACAGAAGATATGATCACGAAATGATATACCAAAATGAAGGGAATTTTGTGTAGATTCTAGAACTTTAAGAATTTCTCAAACCGGAGTTGTGAGTAAAATTTATGGCATGTAATGTGAAGGTTGCCCATGGAGTACGAAAATGAGGTTGGAAAAATATGGGAACATAACTTTCCTTCTTTCTCTCTCTTTCTTCATATGAAAAATCTAATTTGTTATGTCCTCTACCAAACATGTCCTTATGAATACACGCAACCATGTTTAATGACCAACTTGCCCTTTAACCATGCCAATATTACTAGTTTGCCATTTTATCCAAATCCAACCAAATCATTTTGGATTCTAACCACTCCACTAAATCTCTTTCTCTTAATAATTCTTAATATATACATACTCATGCTTAGAGAATTAGGGATGTTACATCCACTTTCATATTTCTCTTTATATTTCTCTTTCATATGGCCATAATTTCTCATTATTTGTGTTCCATTGTGCTTTCCATTGATCATGATAATTGCAAATGGACCATTTTGAACGGAGCTACATAACTTCCTATCAACTTAATTAATATTCATATGAATTTAATATTTACAATGACCATAGTTTTCTGCATTTAAGTGGGCGTTATTATATGCCCCTTTAGGTTCGGAATCCATGATATAATAGGCAATTTCAAAGAACAAGATAAACTTGTTCTTATGATACAACTTGTTAGATGATATGCCATGATCTAGAGAGGAGTGAACAGATCACAAATTACATTTTCTTATTTAAAAATTGATTTTAAAATTATGTAACTATGGCTAGAGGAAACAATCTTGGATCGACGATCGGCTATCCCAAACTATTAATGAAAAGATTGGATATGCATTAAACCGTATATAACTTATTTGTTTGATGAAAAAATTAAGCAATACATTTTCAACAACAACCTTTGAATAAAACCACACAATAATAATTGATTTCCAATGAAATATCAAACAAAACTTGACTTAAGCATCTTGTCGGAAACTTGGTGTGCAATCAATTCTAATCAGATTTTTCTCTGTGTTAAATCTCTATTTTTGTGATTTGCATTATGTTTGGCAAAACTAACTTAGCAGAAACATGTTGAAATAAGATGTTCTATAAATTGGAGAAATATGTCGACATCGTGACTGTGCTCAACTGCACAGTTGGATTCGTTTAGTTTGTTACACATGCAGAATATTCTGAGAATATTATGTTATCCTATGTGGCACTCAGTTTAAGGAGTAAGATATTCAAGCTGAACTGAAGGAGTATTCTTAATTTCTAATTATGGAGATTTTTTTGGAAACTAATGATAGAAATCCTATAATTGAGGAAATCCTAATCCAGTCCAAAAGATTGCTTTAAATAGAATGCTACAAACCTAATTTGGGTGTGGAACTTATTGAGTATTTAGTGTGATTTTTTAGGGTTTGCATAGTCTTGTGAATTGTGAGCCTCACAATTATCGTCTTAATATAAGAGTAGAACTGTCTCTTTGAGTTTTAATCGGACTGGGTTATTAGCTTTTTTAAGCATTGAATGATTTTGTATCTTTGAAGGGTGTCTTCTAAAACTTTCTAAGTATTAAGTGTTCTTGTCAATGTTTATGACTGGTAGGGATTTAAGAAGGGTATCATATATACGTGAGTCTTAGGTAGAAGTTAAGCACGGATAGTGATTAAGTGATAAGCTGTAAATGGGCGAGTTTATCTTTGAATTGATATTATTTAGTTGACTTCATCCCTGGCTTGGTAGCCCCCAGACGTAGGTGTATTGCACCAAACAGGGCTAACAATTTTGTGTGTTACTTTACTTTTAGTATTGTTACAATTGTGTTTTATATTGTTCATTGTGTTTTAATCGGATATCAGTGTCTTAACATATCATAGGACATACGATATCTGCATACCATAATTTCAATTAGTATTAAAGCAAGCATCATGTTTTGTATCTAGGTGAGATTCTGAGAAGATACTTTCTGGTACAATGGGCAAGGAAGGAAGATTTATGAACAAACCATCCATTCTTGATGTATCTAACTATGACTATTGGAAAGCACGCATAGTGGCCTTTATTAAATCCATGGACAACAAGGCCTGGAAGTCTGTTGTCAAGGGTTGGGATCCTCCAATGGTCAATGATGAGGATGGGAACAAAACTGATGTTAAACTAGATAAGGGAACTTCAAAGTCATTGAATTCCCTGTTCAATGGAGTGCAAAAAAACATCTTCACATTGGTCAATAGTTGCACTGTTGCTACAAAATCTTGGAAGATTTTGAAGACTTCTCATGAAGCAACCTCTAAGGTGAAGAAGTCAAGGCTCCAAATTCTTATCACCAAGTTTGATATCTTAAATATGACAGAGGGTGAAAGTATTCATGACTTTCACATGAATATTATTGAGATAGCTAACGCCTCAAGTTCCTTGAGGGAGAAGACGTTTGAAGCTAAGTTGGTCAGACAAATTCTCACATCTCCGCCAAAGAGGTTTGACATGAAGGTGATTGATTACCATTTAAGAATCCTAAGATATAAACATCATGAAGGTTTATGAGCTTATGGAATCCTTACAAATTTTTAATTAGAGATAAGTGAAAATATTAGACGAAGAAAAACATTGCCTTTGTCACTAATATTGGAGACTTAGAAGATGAATGTGACTTAGATACAGAGGAAGGGTTCTCTAATGCAATTGTTCTTCTTGGAAGAAAATTCAATAAATTTGTGAAGAAGATGGACTGGAAGTCAAGATCAGATGTCAAGAAATAATCATTTGACATCAACAAAATTTAGGACTATGGTAGAAGGCCCAGACATGAAGAGAAGATCACCAAAGGAAAAGGAGTTCAATGTCATAAATGTGAAGATTTTGGACACATAAGAGATGAGTGTACCACTTATATCAAGACTCTAAAGAAGGGTATGTCGGTCTCTTGGTCAGAATAGGATTCTGAAAGTGTTCCTGAAGGGGAATCTTCCAAACAGGTTAATGCATTGACATGACTCTGTGATTCAGATAAAGACTTAGATGGTGAAGAGGTGGAGAACCTACAATGAGAAAGGGTGGAGAACCTATATGTTACTTTTGAACTAAAGGATGAACTTTTATTGCTCAACTCAAAACTCATCAATATGACTAAGTCTGTAAGAATGCTTCACAATAGTTCTTATGTGATGGATGAGATTCTTCAATTCGGAAAGAATGTTGGAAATGTTAAAGGTCTTAGTTATGATAATAAAGGTGTGAAGAATAGAGGAAATGAGCCTTAGGTTAAGTTTGGTCAACAAAATAAGAAATTAGAATAGAAGATGTCAAATCAAATATCTCAACATCAGAAAAGACATCAACATAACTACTCAAGAAGAAAAAGTCAGAGATGGAGATATTATTATTGTGGAATGTTTGGTAACATAAAACCCTATTGTTATAGGTTGTATGGTTATCCTATACCTGCTGATCATCCTAGAAGAGAACTAACATTTGGTCGAGCAAAGAAAAATGGGATTCCTAAAAATGGCAACTTTGGATTCATAGCTCACACTTCTCTCAGAGCTTCTACCATAAAAGATTGGTATTTTGATAGTGGTTTATCTAGACATATGATTGGTGTTAAGAAATTCTTGAAAGGTATTAAATCACACTCAACTAGTTATGTTACTTTTGGAGATGGAGCAAAAGAAGAAATAATGGGTGTTGGAGATTTGGACTGTGTAGGACAACCTAGGCTTGATGGTGTGCTATTTGTTAAGGGTCTAATTGCCAACTTGATAAGTATTAGTCAACTATGTGACCAAGGTCTCAAAGTTAGCATTATTAAGTATGATTTTTTGATAATGAATGAAAAGAATGAAGTTATGATGAAGGGAACCATGTCAAATGATAACTTCTATCTGTGGAGTCCTCAAGAAACAGATTGTCTCTACACATGCTTAGTGTCACAAGAAGATGAAGTTAAGTTGTGGTGTCAAAAGCTTGGTAACTTGCACTTGAAAGGTGTGAAAAAGATTCTGCCAAAGGAGGTTGTAAGAGGTATTCCAAAGTTCAAGATTTATGAAGGAAGAATTTGTGGTGAATGTCAAATTGGGAAGAAAACAAGGATGTCACATAAAAATCTCCAACATCTAACCACATCAAAAGCTTTAGAGCTGATACATATGGACTTGATGGGACATATGCAGGTTGAAAGTCTAGAAGGAAAATGTATGCCTATGTTGTTGTGGATGACTTCTCAAGGTTTATTTGGGTAATGTTCATTAAAGAAAAGTCTGAAGCCTTTGAAGTGTTCAAAGAATTATGTCAAAGAATTCAAAGAGAGAAGGATTCTGGCATTGTTAGAATTATAAGTGACCATGGGAAGGAATTTAAAGATAGTAAGTTTGAGGAATTTCACATTGCTGAAGGGATTAGTCATAAGTTTTCATTACCTATCACCCTTTAACATAATGGTGTGTTGGAGCACAAGAATATGACTATTCAAGAATTTGCAAGGGTCATGCTTCATGCCAAGACACTTCCATATCATTTTTGGGCTAAAGCCATGAACACTGCCTGATATATCCATAATAGAGTAACCATCGGGTCAGTTACATTTGTTACACTTTATGAATTGTGGAAAGGAAGGAAGCTAACTGTTAAGTATTTCAACGTTTTTTGAAGTGTTACATTTTGTGAAATTGTAATCAAAAGAGGAAGATGGGTCCTAAAAGAGATTAGGGAATTTTTATGGTATACTCTACAAGCAGTAGAGCTTATAGAGTATTTAACTCCTAAACTAAGGTGATCATGGAATCCATAAATGTAGTGATTGATTGCTCAACCAAAGAAGTTGATGTCACAAATGATGTTGGGACATCCTTTCCCATGAATGATTATGTTACTAAAGATATTTCAAACTCAACTACGCATATTGGTCCTGAAGAATCTGAGACTGTTGACAAAGGATCCTCTATTAGGATTTATAAAAATCACCCTAAGGAGCTTATAATATGAAATATGAATGAAGGGATAAAAACCAAATCAAGAGAGGCAGTGTCAAATGCTTGTTTTATTTCAAAATTTGAACCAAAGAATGTCAAAGAGGAATTAAGTTATGAGTTCTAGATTCATGACATGCAGGGTGAACTTGGTAAATTCAAGAGAAACGAGGTGTGGGACTTGGTACCAAGACCTAAAGGGGTAAATGTTGTTAGTATTAAATGGGTGTATAAGAACAAGTCGGATGAACAAGGTATTGTCACCAGAAATAAGGCCAAACTTGTTGCTCAAGGGTACACTCAAATTGAAGGAGTTGACTTTTATGAAACCATTTATTTTGTAACTTATTTGGAATCTATCAGACTACTACTTGGAGTGACATGTTTCTTAAAGTTCATGTTTTTCCAAATGCATGTTAAGAGTTCTTTCTTAAATGGTTGTCTAGATGAAGAAGTATATGTTGAACAACTAAAAGGATTTGTTGATCCTTCATTGCCAAATCATGTGTTTAAAGTAAAGAAGGACTTGTATGGTTTTAAAATAGGCCCTCAAGATCTTTGTATGAAAGGTTGACTGAGTTCCTCATTAACCATGGATATAGGAAGGGTGTAATTGACAAAACTCTGTTTGTCAAATATAAAGGTGGAAAACTTATGATAACTGAGATCTCTGTGGATGATATAGTGTTTGGAGGCATGTCGAGTGAGATGGTCCAACATTTTGTCAAATAGATGCAATCTGATTTTGAGATGAGTTTAGTAGGGGAATTAACATTCTTTCTTGGGTTGCAAGTCAAGCAGATGGAATACTCCATTTTTTATTTGTCGAAGAAAATATGCAAAGAACATTATGAAGAAATTTGGAATGGAGAATGCCATCCATAAGAGAACTCTTGCTCCTACACACTTGAAGTTATCCAAAGATGAAAAATAAGTTAGTGTTGATAAGAGTTTGTATAGAAGTATGATTGGTATCCTTCTATATCTTACAACAAGCAAACCAGCTATAACATTTGTCGTTGGAGTTTGTGCTAGATATCAAGCAGAACCCAACGTAAGTCACATCAATCAAGTCAAAAGAATTTTGAAGTATGTGAATGGTATATGTAAGTATGGGATGATGTATTCTCATGACTCAAGTTCGTGCTGGTGGGGTATTGTGACGATGATTAAGTTGGTAGTGTTGATGATATGAAAAGTACCTCTAGCCTAAATTGAGTAGTCACTCTATGGATGAAACAAAGGTTGTCTGAATATAATGTTACACAAGATGTCATAACATTATTCCGTGGCAACTTGAGTGATATTAATATCTCCAAAAATCCTATTCAGCATAGTAGGACTAAGCATATTGATATCAGACATCACTTCATTAGAGAACTTGTTGAAGACAAAGTCATAACTCTTGATCATGTTGGCACTAAAAATCAGCTTGCTAAGATTTTTACTAAGACATTAAATGTTATATATTTTGAACAATTAAGAAGGATGCTTGGCATCTATGTTTACGAGGATTTATAACAACTACTGCTATTGGTGTGGGTCAATAAAAATCTTCAACCATACCACCTACATTGGTAGTTTATTGGTTATTGATAGTGTTCAAATAAGGGAATCTCCTTTGAGTTTCCATTATAAATTGGTTGGTGGAACACATATTCCAGAAATTGTTGTGACGTCTTCCTAGGAGATGACCCAGCTGACAAGAGGAATGATGTTGGTGGTGGTGGTGAAATTGTTGCATCTGATGAAGAAGGAGAAGAGTCTGATGCTGAAGCATGATTATTAGTTATGTGATTTTGTTAGGTTTTGCTTTGTGATTTTGTTTATTTTGGTTTATGATTATGTATGGGTTTAACACCCAAGACAAATTTAGAACTATGTGTGTACTTTGTGTCACTGCTATAAGTTGTAAAAAACTTCGCTAAAAAAAGCGCTGCTAAAGGCCATCTTAAGAAAGCGCTTTGTAAAAGTGCTGCTAAAGGTTGTCTTAAGAAAGCACCTTAGAAAGCTCTTTTAAAAGCGCTACTAAATGTTAAACTTAGAAAGCGCTTTTAAAAAGCGCTGCTAAAGGCCTATGAAAAGAAAGTGGTTCCCAAGGAAAAAATGTTGTTAAATCTAACACTAAGGAATGGCTTTTCAAAAGCGCTGTCTTTTCTAAATTTTATAATTAAAATTATTAAACCCTAAAATAACAAAACAAGATTTCTCAATTTTCCTCATAACCCATTTGCACTTTAGGGAAAAGTTGTTTGACAAACTATATGATTCAATGGCATTCAAGATCAGAGCATGAACACTATTGTCTATTTCGTATTGGGCTCCTCTAAAGGAGAAAATCTAAAAATACATGAATTTAAGTATCCCAAAAAATTAGCTTAAAATCAAATGTAAAATAGGAAAGACTTGATTAGTAACATTATAATCAATGGTATAAAAAATTTAATAAAATACATGAATTTATGTATCCCAAGACCAACTTAAGAGATAACAATAGCATTTTTTTTTTACCAAATGCTACAGCAGAATTCTCATCGCAATAATTTAGTCTGAACATGTGTTTTTGTTGGAAATTGTATTCAATATCAAAGGTCTAGTTTAGAGTGAAGAACTTTGGACAAAAATAAGAAGAAAAATAATCCCTAAACTTTGCAGTCAGAACCTTAGAATATGTTTGAAATGAGAACTTTGAAAGGGATAGAGGGGGACTTGTTTTTCTTTATTAAAACTAAGTTATCCATTGTATATTAAAATTATTGAAATGTTGAATGATTGTTTATCCTGTTATTATTCAATTTTTTAAAATTTCATATATACCAAAGGATAGACTCAATCAACCCTCTCAAAACATTCAACTCCCAATAAATATACCAAAGGATACCATTTTTTTAAAATTTGAAAAATAAATTTGATTATGGCATCATGTGATGTTTTCGTTTTACGTACAACGCTCATTCTCTGCGTTTCATTGAGTTCGACCTTCTCATTTCAACTTCTCGACGTCACTGTTCGGTAAATTCGAGGTAAATTTCTTCCTCAACTTACTGGTACTGGTGTGATTGAGATTCTCTTTTATGAGACAGTATAATCTGTGATGAATTTGTCTGAAATTGCGTGAGTATATTTGCATTTGTGTTTTCTTGCTCCTGATCCATGCCGTGTATACTTTGTGTTTTGACAAAAACGCATTATACCGTTTTATGCCCTAATTAGTTGTTTTTTTAGCTTAATTAGTAAAACCATGGATAATACATGGATGTATTCCAATCGATTCTTGAAAGAGTACGAGAATGGGGTATCAGAATTCGTTAAGTTTGCTGTTGCGCACGCCAAAGACCCTAGTCAAATGACATGTCCTTGCTTGGGTTGTTGTTATGGGAGTCGGGTTGACGCGGTTCAGTTGGCATCGCATTTAAAGAGGCATGGAATTGATAGAAGTTATACATGTTGGAATTTTCATGGTGAGAAAAGTAACGAGAATTTTGAATTGGGGGATAATACGACCTATGCTTCAAACGACAATGGCACAAATACATACGATTATGATCGAGTTGAAGAGATTGCAGAAACACTTGAAGAAGATCTTAAGGATTGTCCCAAAATGTTTGAGAGGTTGGTATGCGATGCAGAGAAACCGTTGTATAATGGTTGTACAAAATTCACAAGATTGGCTGCGGTATTAAAGTTGTACAACTTTAAGGCAGACAATACATGGTCAGATAAAAGTTTCACAGAGTTATTAGCCCTTATGAAAGATATGCTACCAGAGGATAATGTTCTTCCCAATCGAACATATGAGGCCAAAAAGATGTTGTGCTCTATTGGCATGAGCTATGATAAGATACATGCATGTCCAAACGATTGCATTTTGTTTCGAAATGAGTATGCATCGTTAAATGAGTGTCCTAAATGCGGTGTCTCTCGATATAAGAAATAGTTGTCTCCAGCAAAAGTCTTTGTTAGACGATGTGATCGATCTAGAAGGGGGGTTGAATGATCGGTGTTTTAAAATTTGTGCATTTAAAAATTATTGTGAAAGCCTCCTGGATTTTCAATCGTCTAAACAATCCACTATTGATAAGATCGGATATGCGAACCGTACGGATGTTGTGAGAAAAATTGCTTTAATCAATATGATTTAAACTCACTCAATTAATCGCCTTAACAATCTCTTTGAGTATCGAATACTTCTAATGAGAATAGTAAAGGGAAAAGTTAAGCACAATGATAAATATGTAGAAGAGACAATTTATCAAACACCATGTAATAGAAATTTACAAGTGTTGTATTAACCAATTTGTGTTGTCGAAATTTTTCATGCAACAATCAAATAGATAGTTACATATGTATTTGTTAAAGCTCGACACACTACAATTTCAGTTAATGCAAGTTTGATAATTTGAATCTTACAAATTGAATCAATCAAATAATGAAAGTAAAATGCAAAAAAGAACACGAGAATTTGTTAAGGCAGTTCCACCTTTCTTCCTCGTGTGGTGTACGTCTGCCCCCCAATTCTAGAATCTAGAATTGAGAATTTTTCATAAAATTGCAAATTGTAAGAAGTGAAGAATTGGTTCCCTTTTCACACAATTCAATTGTTGGTGATGAACCTATCTTCTTCATGATCCTTGGTTCAAGCCAAACCAAGCTTCGATCTCTTCGAGTATACCTCTGATTATAGGTACTTGAAATTATTACCAATTTTCTACAGAATTTCTTTCTCTCGGCTTATATCAAACGAACAAGATTGACCCCGAATCTTCCTTCACGATCCCTTGGCTACTGTTACTTGATCAAGCGAACCCACTATTCCTCGACCATTTCACTCGGTTGAATATGATGAAGCAAATATCCCTACCAAAAACCCCCTCACCTATTCGGATCTAGGAGGACAAAACCCTAATGGTTTTATTCAAGAAAGATCCAACAAAACAGAACCCAATTTGAATTTGTTCTTCAATTGGACGTTATCACCAATCTTCTAATCTTGACTCAATTGGTTTGATTTTGTGAAGAAATTGAATTTGAAGAGGAGATGGTGAAGATGAAGTGCTCTCAATGTGTATCTTTCACTCTATTCTTGTTTAGGCTCTAAATAACACCACTATTTATATGTGTTAGTTAAATGAATAAAATTAAGGAAGAAAAACTAAAAGAAAAGCTTCAACACAGAATGAATGCGTCGAACACTTTAGGAGGGAGGATCGGTGCCTAACTTCCAGGGGGTGTCCCTAAAAATTGCGTCGACCTGAGTGCCTGGATGCGTCAATGTATCTTCAAATTTTCATGACAGATTCTATTTTTCTTTATTCATCCTGTCATTCAGCTTTCCTACTTTCTCTTGGATGCATGCCGTGTCAATCTCTGGGGTTTTGACATCATAAAAACTCGAGTTATGCTTTCAAATACTCCCCATTTTTAATGATGGCAAAACCGACGAAATTGAAGAAAAACCTGTATAACAAAGAAACATGGAAGTATGCGAGTAACAGATAAACACATAGTTATGCTCCCCCTGAGAATATGTATGCAATTATGAATCATCTTTTCTCTGGCCTTCATCATATTCTCCCCCTTTGAAAACATCAAAAAGAGAGAGGAAATGGTCATATATAACACGATAAAGAAATAGGAGACATTCATCAAACAAAAGGCAATTTTATGGCAAAAAAACACACATAGTGACACATTGCACAACTAATAATAATTAAGCATCCATAAAATGTAGTACATACAAAATAGAAGTCACAAGCAAACACATAGTAGAGTCATGAAATAAAAGTATGAATTACATAAACAATAAAATCAAAATGCATAAATTGGAGAAATTTGATTGCTAGCATTTCAGTTTTAATCAAGAGGTGGTTTTTGATTAGGGGCGAAAGGGTAGTATTGCATGAACTGAGCTTGAAAGGAGGAAATTTTTTTGGCCTAGGATTGAAGCATTCCTTGTAAGGTGTTGTATCGCTCAGTTTGGGTCGCTTCATATGCTAAAAATCTTTCATTTTGGACTGCTAGGTCTTCACGCCGATAAAGCTCCATCTGTTCCATCTGAGCTAGTACTCGAGCCATGTGTTAACTGGGAATTTCTAAATACGTTTGGGAACACTAATTAAAGGCAAATATCCCTACAAGTTAAGGGCTGATTCTAAACGAATATAGCTCCGTTAGGAAAACTTTATAAAACCAAGTTAGAAATATCAGAAAACATGTGTCAACTGAGAAAGTGAGCCAGAGAATCGATCAAATCGACCAAGCATCCAAAAGAAACACGTCGAAGATAAACCACATCAACTAGATGGATAGAGAATGATTGTTGGCCGATTCGACATATTTTGGGTCAAGCGAAGGAGTTGGTCGAAGGCTAGATGCTGTCGAAGACATAGGCCAAGGGACTTAGGGAATATTATTCTTCCTAAGGTATATCGAAGCCAGAGGTAGTTAATCTTCTTTTTAAAGTCACGAAGCGGGAAAAAGTCAAAGTCTAAAGATCGTGGACGGTTATTTCAAGAGATTGTGGTTGCAAAGCGCTAAACGAATGACGAAATCGTGTGTAGCAGTTTTATCTTAGTTTTATTTTCATCCATTGATTACTTTCAACGGTTACTCTATAAAAGCTATAAATAAGTTACTTCATTGTAAATTCGGTGTGTTCACTTGTACTCTCAAATTGCTTACCAAAACTCTGCCCAATTCCGCGCTAAAGGAAGAAAGAGTCATTGAGCTTTTGAAGTACGTGAATCACCACCCAATCTTTCAATGCAATCAATTTATGTTTAAGTATTATCTTTACTATTTTTTACTTTCCTTTCATTTCGAACAACTTCTATGTTGAACACTTCAACGTCAATTGTTGTTCACGAGTCACCAATTAGTGATTAGTTGAGTCTTGTTTGTCTAGTGCCTACTGTCGGTTAGGCAGGTAGTCGAAATTCTGTGTGGAAAGCCATTGTACTACTTCCCTTGGGCTCTGAAAAACGTTTCTTGGCTAAGGTCTATTTCTGCAGAATCAGTATAATATACCAAATCTTAGCACGTGTCGTAAGATCAACTGGTCGATCTTGCAAGTAACCCTTAGTTTTATGACCTAGGGAGGACCAGCGCTTGTTTACCATTTTCCACAGTAAACAAATTGGCACACCTGGTGGGACCCGGTACTAAGTTTTGACGTTTGTTAGTAGTTGTCATAAGTGTTTGAAACTTAGAAGTAGAAATTCAGCCAATAAGAAACCACCTACTAGAAAACGTACGCCTAAGATGACAAACACTACCTCCGCGTCGAACGTGGATGAAGTTCTGTCACAAACTCTGGGTATTTCCGACCTAGTTGTTTCGCAACTTGCATCATTTCCCCCATTAAACAGCATAATTGTTTCAGGGCCGACTATATCAGTATCAGTCCCTATTCCCCAGACCACACCAGTGAGTCTAGGGCCTGTGATGGCCACGAGCGACATTCCGAACACAGTGATACCGATTTGGTACTGCTACCAATCCCTCTTATGGAATGTCGTATTCCTTAATGACGGGATATCAGCCGACCCCAAGTGGAGCGATGGTGTCTAATAATGCACAAAACACAAACGCTCCTTTGCAAGGATCTCCAAGAGGGGAAATAGGGCAATGCCAGCGCAACATCTAAACACTACCTATGTGGCAGTGTTAAGGTAGAAAATGGATGATAACAATCATGAGTTGGTTAACATGTTAACTAACCAAATGGGTAATGTGTTTAACCCCATAGTACAAGAGTTGGTTGAGACTAATAGGCAGTCTGCTGAAACAAATCGACAGGTAATTGCACAACTAGCACATTTGTGTAACTTCTTAGGAGCTCCACAAGCGGCTGCCCGATAGGGGCCACCGGTTTGACAAGCCATACCTGTTCACGGGGACATGGGAGTAGTAGAAGAAGAAACTGTGTACCAAGGTCAAGCTACAACACATCAAAGAAACATTGTTGTCGATCCACCTAGGGTATTGGTTCGTAGACAACAAGAGGCTGACCAAGTCCTTGACCTGATTCGACAAGAGGAATTAGTTGTCGAAAACAACTTAACCAATATTGTCAAGCAAATTATGGCCAGAAATGGTATGAGTACGATGCTACAAAGGCCAACGTATTCTTCCCCACTATCAGAGTATATTTTGCAAATTGAAAACCCTAGAGGATGGAAAATTCCTAAATATACCAAATTTAGGGGAGAGACGGGTGAGTCGACAGTCGAGCACATCGCTAGATACCTGACTCAGTCAGGAGACATGGCGAATAATAAAGGCCTGAGGGTAAAACGTTTCCCTTCGTCCCTCACTAAAGAAGCCTTTACATGGTTTACTACCCTGCCCCCCTGATTCTACCGATTCATGGTCGAAGTTAGAAAAGATTTTCCATGAACAATTTTATGAGGGGCATTCTAAAATTAGTTTGGTCGAATTGTTAAGCATTAAGAGAAAATTTGTTGAAACAATAGACGATTATTTGAACAGGTTTAGATCGTTAAAAGCAAGGTGTTTTACCCAAGTACCTGAACATGAACTTGTTCAAATGGCTCCTGGAGGTTTGGACTACTCTATTAGGAAGAAAATAGATCCAACCTTTGTCAAAAGCATGTCACAATTGGCTGATAGGGTTCGACACCTTGAGCGTCTTCGACTAGAAAAAGTTAGACATATAAAGCTAAGGCTAAGAAAGAGAAAGTATCCTATGTGGACTATGATGATACAGATCCTATATATGAAGTCGATTACATGTTGGCTACTGAGGCAATTGTGGATGTGGCTGAGTTAAAATCAGGGTCTGTATATGAATGTAAGTCATCATTTCTTGCCAAAGGAAAAAGCCCTGCTGTCGAAACTAGTTCGAAAATCCCTATAAAAACTTATACCTTCGACGTTAGTAAATGCGAGGAGATTTTTGATTTATTAGTTAAAGATGGTCAAATTCTAGTACCACCAAATGTTAAATTACCACCATTAGAACAAAGACAGAAAAAAGGTTTTTACAAATATCATAATTATCTTGGTCACACAACCTCTCAATGTTTTCTTTTCAGGGATCTAGTTCAAAAATCACTCCAAGAGTGTCGCTTGAAGTTTGCTGCAAGGAAACAAAAGATCGACACTGACCCTTTAAGACAAGAAGAGGCTCTGTTTGCTGAGCCTGTCGACATTAACATGGTGGATATCACTGAAGTGCCTGAAAATACCATGTTGGAAGAGAGCACTGACGAAAGTCCAAACGTCAAGCTAACCAATGTCTATTAAGAGACGATGAAGATTTGTTGGGTTTTCTCTACCGTTGCAAGAGTAAGGGTGCTCAAGTCGACTTGTGCCCCAGATATAGTGCTTTAACTGATAGAGTTGTTGCTGAGAACTTCCAGAAGTTGCAGCTGGAGAGAGGAAAGCTCCAATGGAATTAATGGGATCCTAGGTAAGCATCTCATATTACACCAAAGACTTTTGTTCCGTCAGCTGCTGCACCAAAGGGGACTTGGATTAAGCCCCAAATGGCCGTTGGGCCATCAAATGCTATTGGTTCTATGAGGGATGCGAAAGGAAAAGCCCATATGAGCTATCGACTGGAAGTGCGTTCTGAAAAGAAGAGCCATGTGTCTGAAAACTACATGGGCAAAAATCTTATGATTCAAACTCAGTGGAGGTGATTCCAAAGAAAAAAGCAGGCTGAAAGACAAGCCGCTTCTGTGGCTAAGAAAATTGTTGTCGGTAAAGGTAAGAATCCACGACAGTACAAGGAAAAGGTCGACTCTATTGTCAAGCAGCAAATTAAAGGGCTCGTCAACAAACTAGTTGACAATGGTTCCGACGAGGAAACTAATGATTTTGCCTCTGATTCAGAAGAGAGCCTTGACATCCTAGTCAATGTTGTGTCTATACTCCCAAAGGAGTATAATATCGCGACGGAGGTGGAAAACACTGATGATGTTGATGTTGTTGGGATGGTTTTACACAAGCCAACCTGTTACTTTATGATGAATAATGGCTCTATTGAGATCCAGGATGCCTTTTTTGAGAGGCCCGACATGGCTATGAGGATCCATCTGAAGCCTTTACTGATTATGGGGAAAGTCGAAGAAACTTCCATTAACAAGGTATTAGTGGATTGTGGCACTACGGTCAATATACTAAAGAAAATTGGTAAGTTCGACACTGACATAAGATCTCACAACGTGGTCCTGTTGGACTTTGAAGGCAGAACTAAAACTACCATGGGGTGATCCAGGTAGACATCACGGTCGGCTCAGTCACTAGACAGACAATACTCATGGTTATTGAAGGAAGGCCAAGTTACAATCTGCTGGTAGGCAGAGAATGGCTACATGGAGTTGGCGTTGTGCCCTTCCATGCATCAACGCCTAATAATTTTGCGAGAGGATGGTGTTATACCCCAAAATTTACCCTCCAACTTCTCAAGATAATTCACATCTCCATACTTAAGGATTTCACAAGGGTTGACAAGACAAACCCTTTTCTAAGCAATCAATCCAAACTAGGGTTTTGATTCTCCCAAGTTAGAATGAATTTCCAAGGCTCCAAGTGGTCATCATACCTCATAGTATGCTTCAAGGGATCACCATGTCAAGTTTCAAGCCTTACAAGTCAAATTTGCTCAGATGGTTGAAAATCAACTATATTGGACAGAAAGTCAATTATGGTGAACATACAATCAAACTTCATAATTTTTGGTCAACATCAATATTTTGAAGTAATATTCATCATTTCATCAAGGGTTGACCATGATTGCTCAAGGAAAGTCAAGATTTGATCAAAAGTCAAAGTTTCTCAATTAGGGTTTTTAGATAAAAGTCAACAGAACTTTGACCAAGCATAACTTTTACATACTTTATCAGAAATTTTTCCACCAAAGCTCATCTTGAAGGGAATTCATTTCTCTACAGCTTCATGTCTCACAAGCTTTGGCCAAAAATGCTTCATTTGGAAGTTATGGATCAAAACATTATAGGTCCTTTTAAAAGTCAACAAAAAGTCATCTTTTTGCAAAGAAGTGTTCATGAACATGGAAACTTCAATGAAGATGAAACCAAAAGGAGTGTTTAGAGGACATCTTGAGATTTCTAAAAACTCCAAGAACACTAAAAAATGTTGAGAATTGGGCAAGATACAAATTGTACAAGTTTGACATTTTTGAGGAGGTGCACAATATTTTTCAAATGGGCTTAATTTTTCATGATCCATACTTACTATTGAGAATATCCACGACCCCTAAGTCCATTTACATGCCTCCTTTCCATTTATTTAATTTATTTTGGAATTAAATCATTTAAATTCAATTTATATAAAATAAAATGTAAGGAGCGAGATTATGACAAGTTGGGCTTGGTTTCTACTTGTCTTGAGGTCCAAGATAACCCATGCAAGCTGTCGAACTTGTGCAAGAAGCTACAAGGAAAGAAAAATACATTTTTTGCAAGATTTGATAAACATTTACAAGAGAATATTTTTGCATTGAAAGCAATATATTTTCTCTTTATTCTTGATCAAATCATTTGCTCTCTATATATATACTACAAGATCAAAAGCCACAAGAAACGAACCCTTTGCTCCACAAGCAACCCTATAACTCTCAAAATTTAAAAGAAACTTGCAAAATTGAAACTCAATCCTCATCCACTTTCCATTACTTTCAAGCACTCCATCGTGCTCCTGAGGTAATACAGAGTAAGAATGGATCATTATCCATGGTTATAACACGTTAAATCATGCCATACATAGACCTCTGTTTGCATTTTTTTCATGAATTTGTATTCTGCTTTGTATTGTGTTTTGATCCAAACTAACCATTCTAATGTGTTCCTGAGTTTGTTTAGAACAGGATTGAACCATCGTTTGTAAGTTTTAACGTCCAAATCGTAAACTGCCAATGTTAAGGCATAAAAATAATGAAGCTTCGTGTCCCACGATGCAGCCACTTTCAAATCATCAAAACCTCACCACTGAACTCACAGGGGTCGAATTAGGGGAATAGGGTATCTTTGCACTTTCGATTAATTTGTTTTTGCAGGTTTTGATAATTAAACCCATCGGAGAAGATGACCAGAGCTTTGCTCTGGCGTCTCTGACTCGTTTGACCAACGGAGACCAAGAACCCTAGACGTGGCGTTATCTGGTTCATCCCTTCTAGTAACAGGGATCCCACGCGTGTGCATGTTTGAGAGATCAGAAGTTCTGGAACCTGGACTCACTTATATATTTATGAATGCCCTTTAATTCATGGATGTATCACCGCCCCAACGGTCCAACATGCCCACGCTATATCACTCTCCTCTCAAGGGCACGGGTTCGAACCCTGCCTTTTGCCAATGTTTTTTCTAACACCTTTCTGATTTACGCAGGTAACATATACAGTCTCCAGAAGTTTTTGAAAACTGATGACACATAAGTTTTGGGAAACTGATGACATAGAAGTTCTGGGAAAATGATGACACAAAAGTTCTGGAAGGAGCCTCAATACAAGTTTCCAGAAGTTCTATAAGGAACTACCATACGGGTTTCCAAAAGTTCTGGAAGAAACTACCATACAGGTTTCCAAAAGTTCTGAAAGGAACGATTTCCAGAAGTTCTGGAAGAAACTATAATACAGAAGTTCTGGAAGAAACGGTTTCCAGAAGTTCTGGAAAGGTAAGCGAACATAGGTTCTCAGAAGTTATGGCAAGGAACGATGACCCAATTTCTAGAACTTCTAGAAAGAGTGATCCAGAAGTTCTGAGACGGACAAATTAGAAGTTCTGACAAAAACATTAAAATGTTTTATTTTTTCTAATTAAAAACTAATTAATTAGAATTAGGTTTTTTTTTCTCATTAAAATCAACCTCCAAAAAACAAAAAATATATTTTTCTATTGTTTTCTGCATCTAAATTCTAGAAAAGATGTATAGGTTGCAAAGTTTTTTTATTCCGTAATAGCGTAGATTTACATTTGCTGCCTTTACTTTCCGCACCTCCTATTATGTATCTGCCCCAAAGCTATGTAATAGCGTAGTATTTACATTTCCGCACTTTAAATTTTGTACATATATCTAACTGCTAGTAATTAGGGTTTGCATGCTAAGACTATAAACAACCCTAGATCACTTCTAATCTCAAGATAACATATCTGAATATAACATACTCTTCACACTTGCACATACCTTAGGGTATCATCTCTTGTTGCCTTACGAATAAACATGGTCATGTCCCTCTAACGTAGAGATATCTTAGCACAATTGCCTACGAATAACATCATCACAGTCCCTTCGATACAAAGATCATAGTCCCTCGATGTTGCCTATGAAAAGTGATGATCGTCCTTACAAATATGCTAAGGTATCCCTACATGTTTCCTTCTATGAGCATACGATGATCCTTCGAATGTCCCTTTACATCCAACGGATAGAGTTACCTACCAGCTAATGGTAAGGATAGCACTATCCTAAAGGAAAGCAAAATAACATGGAAACGACCATTCTGAGTAGGTAACAGACTCTTAATTGCTTGCTCTATCAAAAAACTTTTGAAACCTCACAATATTTTCAAAAACTTTTCAAACACTTTGTATACATTCCAGCGTGAATCATTACAAAGTTAAACACTTTTCCAAAACAAAACATTTTCAAACACTTCGTATACATTCCAGCGAGAATTATTACGAAGTCAAAGAGAAATTCCTTTTCAAAATATCCTTTCAAACACACACAGAAATAAATTTATAAAGTGAGCTAAGCAATTAAGAGCCCGTAGATAACTACGGATGGAAAGGGTGCTAATACCTTCCCTTTTCATAACTGCCTCTTGTACTCAGAATCTAACGAAGGTCTTTTCCTGTTCTTTTTGCCTTCCCTTAATTGCATAAAAGAAAAGTCGGTCGCAATCTTACTATCCGCAACATTTGCGATAAAACGCAAAACAAATAAGTTAGTTCTCCCACCGTATCACAGAACTGGCGACTCTGCTGGGGAAACACCCTAAAAAGAGGCTACCTTAGGGCTTTAGATCACTTTATTGCTTTCATTGTTTGACTTATATGCTTTACTTTTAAGGGTTGATTGGGTATTATACTTGTGGAGGATCCTACACCCGGATCCAGTTTTCCTTAGGTAAGCAGCAATAAATCATCGCGACTGTTAGGCGTATACCGAAAAGGTCAAAATGATGGCTATGTTAGTGCGACACTTTGGATGTCCCGATGCTCCTCATGTTCAGTTGAGGAAAGTATTTGGCGTCTGCGTGGTATCATAAGCACTAACTCAACTTTTAGAACCCTAATTGACCCATCTTGGCCATTAGAAGGTAGTGAGATGGCCGACTTCGATGCAGACTGAGGTAGGTTGATACTCGATGCTACGCTCATTAAGATTCAACTTTCGGGATGTTTCGGTCTACCACTTGGTAGTCGTATTAAAATAAAGCCTACGAGAAAGATCAATGATATGAGATTCCTAGAACCCGATTACTATTATAGGACAGGTTGAACCCACTTAAACTCTGGTAGGGTAGACACCTATACCTCATACAAGCCTTAAACCTAGGGCTATTTTGTGAATTGCTTGTGCTTGGTACTTGTTTTAAACATGACATCATGACATCATAACATCATAACATCATTTCTAGCTATTTCAAGGACCTAAGGATTTATCTTCACTCTATTTTGTAGGAGTTATGGCTTCCAAGAAGACTATCCAAATCAACTTCATGGGTATAACTTCTCAACTCAAAGAATTAGTTTCAAAAGTTCTCGATCATGCCCAATTTATCAAAAGGCATGGTTATCTACTTGACTTGGTTATCTCCAGTTTTGAAGAAGATATGATGCACGTCCTATCAGTTGGTGCCTACATTGGAAGAGTTCTCTAAGCTACTTGGGATACCTATCCTTGATCAGATACCATTCACCGGTTCAGAAAAAGCTCTGAAATACGAAGTCATCGCATTAGCGTTACATCTAAAGCGATCAAACATTGAAGCTAATTGGGAAACAAGTAGCAGAGTTAAGGGTTTGCTTGCTAAGTTTCTGATAAAGAAAGCTCAAGAATTCTTAAAGGCTATGAGTTTCCATGCATTCAAAGACATTTTGGCCTTTCTAATCTATGGCTTGGTGCTATTTCATAATCCCGACCAGTTCGTAGACGTAAACACCATCAAGATATTCCTCACTCGTAATCCTGTGCCTATCTTACTTGGGGACATTCTCCATTCTCTCCACACTCATACTACCAAAAGACAAGGACTCTCATGTGTTTCATATTGTTACTTTCGAGGTGGTTTATTTCGCACCTTCCTCAATCTGTAATGAAGAACGAGCAAAGATTGAAGTGGTCTCAGAGGCTGATGTCACTCTCGCGTTCAAATATCCGTTGGTGTCTTTTTTCTCAAAAGGACTTCACTTTGATTGAGCGTTGTGGAGAATTCCCTAATGTACCACTCCTTGGAATAAGGGGAGGTATCACTTACAACCCTTCGCTAGATCTACGTTAGTTTCGTTACGCTCAAAGAGATGGTCCTCATGATATGCTTCTCCAAGACATTGTGTTTGACTATGAAAACAATCTCCAGAACTACCGTCGAAGATTTGTGCACGCTTGGGGCATGGTGAAGAAGACTGATACCAAGACTTTGGGGCACAAAAATTCCATTCCTTGGGAACCTTACCTCAAATGGGTGCGAGCTCGAGCTAAAAACCTCATGATGCCGTTTACAGTTGTTCTACCAGTGGTTATGGAACCTGCTGCTGAAGGTGACGAACCCTATACCATTCTCCATCTAAACATGCCTACTAATTTCGAAGACCTGAAGAGATCCTGGATTCAACTTAAAGAAGAAAGGGATACCTTCGAAGCTCAATGCCATGCAAGTGAGAAAAAGGTATTAGAGTTGACAAAGTTACTTCACAAGGATCATGGCATCAATACCTATCTCAACACAAAGAGGAAGCGCCCATGGGAGGCCTAAGCGCTAGGAATTTCAATTTTGTATATAAATGTTCATTTGTACTTACTAAATCAAATAATAAAAAGTGTTTACTTGCTTGTTTAACTAATTTAAATTCCTAAAGGTCCTTGAAAACATTGTATTGCATAACATTTCATCTAATAGCATAACATTTCATAACAGGTACATCGAAGAATGGTTTTCTTATTCTCTCACTGTTTATTTCAGTAGAAATGGCTCTCGAACAGACTGTCAAAGACCTTCAGGCTCAGAATGCTCAATTCTAGGAAATGTTCACCAGCTTAGCTCAAGGTCAGAAATATTTGAAAGAGCTCATCACTAAGAAGAATCTTGGAAACAACAAGGATGGCCAATTTGAACAAATGCAAGATGGGATAACAGAGATGAGAATCTAGATGATTGGTCAGATGACTCTTATCCAAAACATAGCAAGGGGGAATAATAATTGAGAGTCTTCATCAACGAGCTTCTCAACTTTCGAAGACAACCGAATGGGACGAACCTCTAGAGTTGGGGATCCAAACATTAACCAACCTCCAATGAGACAAAAATTGACTTGTTCACAAGAAAGAGACAAGTTCACATTGCTTCTCCAACAACAACAAAGCAATCGGCATAAGCAAGATACATCCAGTAGACAATTTTCCAAAATCAACATGCCATTGTCTCAAGCATTACAACATATGTTGAAAGCAAAGTTGATTACTTTGAGAGATCCACCTCAGCATGTTAAGACATCTTATCCAAAGTACAATCCCAACGCAAAGTGTGCATACCATTCCAATAGCCCTGGACATGACACAAATAATTGTTGGGCCCTGAAGAACAACATTCAGGACCTGATTGACGAAAGAGTTCTCAAGTTCACGCAAGATGGTCAGATTGAGTTTTTCTACCATCCATCAAATATCGAAACTACAAGGCATGCAATCTAAAGTGACGAGTTCGGGCAGAGAATTTCTCATTCATTTGAATTTTTAGTTGTAATTTCTTTTGTTTGCTTGAACGTTTATCCTTATGTCAAACTTTAGCTTTTCACATTAATGCATTGCACATGCTTGTCTTGAAATAATCCATTCGTTTCACTATATTTAAATTGTGTTTCTTACTTTTTGTGATATTCAACTCTTGTTAAAGCGATAAGCCTTTAGAGGGAGGATGACGAAGACGATACCATAATTTCTTACAGTATGCTTTTGAACAGACTGTGCTGACGATGTACAGGCATTGTTTAAATTCCTAAACTGTGGAGATATAAGAAAGTTAAACCCTAGTCAACTCCTTGATCCTAAGAAGTAGAAGTTTTTTTTACACAAATTGAAACCCTTAAATATAACCTGGGGCAGGGTAGTTTCTTAGTTAATTTAAATGTGCAGTCAATCACAACGAGTAATGTCGAAGATATCCTTCTAAGTCAAAAAATCGGTGATGGTTCATTGTAATCATTAAGTCAGGCAGTCAATATCTATCAAAAGAAAAGCTCGCTAAGTCAAAAACCTATGAAGGAGACTTCAGAGAAAAAATTAGACATCTCGCTGACTGTAATCTCAAAATAAACAGTTTAGGTAAAAGTTAGGGATAACAAAGTCAAAAAGAGGTCACTACAAACCCTCAATAAAAGAAAAATGTTACAAAAAATGATGATTGTCTTTTCGAATAAACCTCTGATTTTTGAACCATCACCAAATATAAGTGTTGCAATTCCAAATTCTACTGGAACTTAAGGATGGACAATTAACTGAACATAGGACTGGAGAACATCGTTGAGATTTGGTTGGGTACAAATAAATTTCGAGCCATTATCCTTTGTTTCTTAAGCCGTGAACCGAGACACGTTATAACCCTTAAAAGTCCTAACTGAAGCATGGTTAGTTCGAAAGCGTACTGTCATAAAAAGGTATCCTGACTCCTGTAAGGCTTACTATAATTCCTGAGTTGATATCATTATTATTACAAATTTTGTTTTACTAAAATAATACATTTTTATAAACCTCAAGACAGACATAAGCTTTGCATTTTAATACCACTGTTTGCATATGACTAAATGTTTGACGACAGAGGATTTCACATGACGAATATTCAATGAATGAAGATCCTCCCAATGGAAAAAATTACTACAGATAAAGACACCTCTGGTAACAAGTCTTTCCAATCAAGGGGCATGACATGCTATCATCCAACTCATTTGGGGAAATCAGGTCAAGATTCAGAGAATCTCTCAAAAGTGCTGAATAGCCATGGGCATATCTTACATCTGAATCACTTAGGGCATAAGCCATTGAGTTACTCGTCTGTGACAGTAGTATCAGATGGTGTCAGTATCATTCTCCCATAACATTCCTCAGAAAACTACTCGAGAAGGTCAAGACTATCAGAATTTCTAAATCCAGCGGTTCACCACTAACTTCAAGCGTCAAGTACACCAGGATATTGATCCTAGAGGTAGATAAACTCAAACATACAAAGGGGCATATTTCGACAGTGCTACAACGCTCACCACCATGGACGGTAAAGATTTCCCACACCCTATAAAAAAGAACATATTCAAAAAAAATTCTACGCATAAACGAGACCCGCTAGGTTGACTGGCCTAGGCAAAAACAAGGGCATCCTGGCGAACCAAAAAGGTTCAGGCAAAAGTTAAGGATATATACAAAAATGTACACCTGGCAAGTCGAAAACCTACAAAGGCGGCTTGGGCAAAAAAGGGTATCCCGGTAGACATAAAACTCGAAAGGGCGAGCCAGGAAAAAATTAGGGATTAAAGCGTATGACTATGTTCTGCCGGATCATCTACTTACAGACCACATTGTTATCAGCTTCAAGTTCAAATGGTAAATATCCGTCCAGTCACTTCCTTCTAACAGCAAGAAATAGCAGTTATTACAGGCTCTGGTAGTCCGAATAAAGATTCAAGTTACCAACACATCCCCACAGATTCAATTTCACACAAATATTCCTGCAGAATAATCTCTACAATCCCCACAGAGCCCTCGCTCCCCTAACAGAAACAAATCTCTCCAACCAGACTACAATTTTGTCATCTCTTTTCAACAGTATCCAGGACTTAACTTCATCACGTTAGTCTCCGAGCAGTGATCCTATCAACTTCATCACGTTAGTCCCCGAGCAATGATCCTATCAACTTCATCATGTTAGTCCCCGAGCAGAGATCCTATCAACTTCATGACGTTAGTCCCCGAGCAGTGATCCTATCAACATCATCACGTTAGTCCCCGAGCAGTGATCCTATCAACTTCATCATGTTAGTCCCCGAGCAGTGATCCTATCAACTTCATCACGTTAGTACCCGAGCAGTGATCCTATCAACTTCATCACGTTAGTCCCCAAGCAGTGATCCTAACAACATCATCACATTAGTCCCCGAGCAGTGATCCTATCAACTTCATCACGTTAGTCCCCAAGCAGTGATCCGATCAACTTCATCACGTTAGTCCCCGAGCAGTGATCCTCTACATTCATCACGTTAGTCCCCGAGCAGTGATCCTATCAACTTCATCATGTTATTCCCCGAGCAATGATCCTATCAACTTCATCACATTAGTCCTCGAGTAGTGATCCTATCAACTTCATCATGTTAGTCCCCAAGCAGTGATCCTATCAACTTCATCACGTTAGTCCCCAAGCAGTGATCCTCTACATTCATCACGTTAGTCCCCGAGCAGTGATCCTATCAACATTCATCATGTTAGTCCCCGAGCAGTGATTCTATCAACTTCATAACGTTAGTCCCCGAGAAGTGATCCTATAAACTTCATCATGTTAGTCCCCGAGCAGTGATCATCTACATTCATCACGTTAGTTCCCGAGCAGTGATTATCTACCTCTACATCATCACGTCAATCCCTGAGTAGTGATCCTATTGAATTTATCTACGTTCTCAAGTTATCACGTTACATTGGTCCCCGGCCAGTAAAAAATCATCAATCAACTTATTATGTCAATCTCCGAGTAGTAATAAGTTATTCAATAGCACATAATTCCCCAACAAGATTTATACACAAAGATATTCATCCCTGGCGGAGTATCTCCCAATGATTATCATTCCCCGACAGCAGCAATATCCAGACTCTAAACTTGGTCAGATAGTGCATCAGAGGAATTCACATCTCTCTTATTCCCCAATCAAGGTCTCCAACAACTACATCCCCAAGTAGGAATCAAAGATCCTCAGCAGAACATTCCTATCTTCTTCAAGATGGATATGTTTTGAAATACCACGACATCTACATTCATACATTATTCATAATAAAAAAAATCATCATAACATGTGCATATCTCCTTCATGAGCATGGTCATTATCTCACATGCATCATAATCTGCATATAATTAACCATATCCTTTCAAGCTAAATTTCCCAACAGGTGAAAGTTATTTCCCAGGCGGAAGGTCAAATGATTACAACCCGAAACAAGACGGGAAAGTTATCTAAACAACCATGCAAGTTATCAACAGACAGCAAGATACAGATTGATTCCCAAAACAAGACAGGGAAGCTATCTACATCTTGACGAATTATTCATTTCATAAATAGCCAAGACGAAGGTTTATTCTGATTCTTATCATATCATCTCTCTAGATGGCATCTTTCAGCCCATCTTCCATTACACGCCAAAATCTCTCCATCTTCATAATGTTGCATATATGGTTAAAATCAAGACATACCAGTCATCTTCATTCAAATACAAGCATAGAGTCTAACGTACGACTCACTATCCAGCATCAGCTTCTCCAAATGGCATCTATAAAGCCCATTCCAGCGCATCGTCAACTGACGATCCCATTCCATACAACAGTGAGTACAAATTTTTAGGTGTACTCGAGTGTTCAATCATCTTCTACCTTTAGGTCACGAAAGGCAAGCATACCAATCTAACCCTTCCGGTACAAGAAGATTGAACAGGGGAAACTGTTATACCCCAAAATTTTCCCTCCTACTTCTCAAGACAATTCACATCTCCATACTTGAGGATTTCACAAGGGTTGACCAGACAAACCCTCTTCTAAGCAATCAATCCAAACTAGGGTTTTGATTCTCACAAGGGATCACCATGTCAAGTTTCAAGCCTTACAAGTCAAATTTGCTCAGTCAATTGCTCAGATGGTTGAAAATTAGCTGTATTGGACAAAAAGTCAACTGTGGTCAACATATAGTCAAACTTCATAATTTTTTATCAACATCAATATTTTGAAGTAATATTCATCATTTGATCAAGGTTTGACCATGATTCCTCAAGGAAAGTCAACATTTGATCAAAATTCAAAGTTTCTCAATTAGGGTTTTTCAGACAAAAGTCAACAGAACTTTGACCAAGCATAACGCTTTTCAAGGAAAAGCACTGCCTAAATTATACATAAGGGGGCGCTTTTGCCTAAAAAAACATTGGCTATACCTACTGCAGTGCCACCTTAGGCAACGCTATTAAAGGCCAAAAAAAGCGTCTTCTTTTCCCTTTTTTGGCGTAGTGTGTGTTGATGTTTTTATGCTTTTGTGGATTGTGATTGGTTAGTAACTTGCATTTGTCATATTATGGCTAAAAAAGGGAGTAATATGACTGTTGTGCTAACCACTGACCAACTAACTGATGGCTAGCTCTATCATTGAGGGGGAGATTTTGATGATTCTCTTAGTAGGTTTTGAGGAGAGTCCCACTATTGGATTGGACTATGTTGAAGAGATGTCATACATTATATCTTGATATCACACTAACTGAGGATTTAGATTATTCTTGTTTCTATGGTGAGTAGCTTCTACTATACCCTGATAAATGTTTTTTCTTCTATTAACTGGTTGTTTGTACCTCTTATATTATTTATGTGTTTGATTTAATTCCACCTTAGGCAACGCTTTTAAACGCTATTAAAGGCCAAAAAAAGCGTCTTCTTTTCCCTTTTTTGGCTTAGTGTGTGTTGATGTTTTTATGCTTTTGTGGATTGTGATTGGTTAGTAACTTGCATTTGTCATATTATGGCTAAAAAAGGGAGTAATATGACTGTTGTGCTAACCACTAACCAACTAACTGATGGCTAGCTCTATCATTGAGGGGGAGATTTTGATGATTCTCTTAGTAGGTTTTGAGGAGAGTCCCACTATTGGATTGGACTATGTTGAAGAGATGTCATACATTATATCTTGATATCACACTGACTGAGGATTTAGATTATTCTTGTTTCTATGATGAGTAGCTTCTACTATACCCTGATAAATGTTTTTTCTTCTATTAACTGGTTGTTTGTACCTCTTATATTATTTATGTGTTTGATTTAATTTCAGACCTGAGTTGTTTTGATGTTCTTATGTGCAAGGAGTGTTAAGTTGTTTTAGCCGATATAATCCAAATGGGGGAGATTGTCAATTCCCTATTTTTGTGATTGGCATTATGTTTGGTAACACTAACTTAGAAAAAACATGTTGAAATAAGATGTTCTATCAAATGGAGAAACATAGCTAACAATATGTCTTATGCATAATCATTCAACATCATGATTGTGTTCAGCTGGACAGTTGGATTCGTTTAATTTATTACATATACAAAATATTATGGAAATATTATGTTATCCTATGTGGCGCTCAATTTAAGGGAAAAGAGATTCAAGTTGAATTCAAGGAGAATTCTTAGTTTCTAATTATGGAAAGTTTTTAAGAAATAAATGATTGAAGTCCTATAGTTGAGGAGATATATCTGCAGATTTATTGGCAATATCTAGCTGCGGTTTTGAAGCCCAATCTAGTCTAGAAGATTGCTTTAAATAGAATGCTACAAACCTAATTTGGGTGTGGAACTTATTATGTGTTTAGTATGATTGCTCAGGATTTGTGCAGTCTTGTGAATTGTGAGCCTCTCTAATATCATCTTGATATAAGAGTAGGACTGTTCTTTGATTTTATGTCTTTAAAGATTATTTTGTGAAAGTTTCTAAGTATTAAGTGTTCTTGTCACTGTTTGTGACTGAGAGGAATTTAAGAAGGATCTCATACTTAGATAAGTATTATGTAGAAGTTAAGCACGAGTATTGATTAAGTGATAAGTTATAAACGAGCAAGTTTAGTTTTGAATTGATACTATTTACTTTAGTTGACTTCATCCCTGGCTCAGAAGCCCTCAAACATAGGTGTGTTGTGTAACACCCCAATATTACCCAATGTTTAATATGCAAAAATCAGAGTAATTTAAAATTTCGTAAATTCAATACTGAGGCATCACACCTTCAAAAACAACTCACTTTAAATAGTTTGCTTTAAAGTATAAATCTCGGATACATAGCATCGTTGGAAATCATAAATTGATTCATAAAAAGCAAAACATCTTCTTAATTAAACTTCCTTATCAAATCATGTTTTCATACAGTATGATTCGTATTTACAAAAGGGAAAACAACCAAAGAAAAACAACAAGGACAACATAAATATTCCCCCCGAGTGCTACGTATCGAGCCGACAGACTGACTAATGACTATAAACTTCGTCTTCATAACTTTTTACCAATATAAAGGTAACGGCGAAACAAGTAAAGGGTGAGATACTCCAAAACATATAATTAAAGACATGATAAGTATATATATAGTTTCGGAATTATAAAAGATATAGGTTAGTGAGTGCATTCCAATACCTATTTAAATCTCACTTACTTTGATCGCCATTCTAATGTGTATAATCTACACTTTGTCTCCATAACCTTATTGACATAAACCGTCACACCACATAAATGTTCCTCACCACGAAATCGTCACAAGTTAATACTTCACTAATCAATACAAAAATCATAAACAACATATCAAACAACAACATCAAACAATGCTAATACATAAACAACATCAATAGAATCATCACAAATTGGCTAAAGCCCATCGTCGCTTTTTGGCATAAAAGCCCATCGTCGCAAACATCATCACATCATATTTGCATTAAGCATTTCATCTAAATTAAATCGTCACAAATCTCATCATTTATATTCATCGCCTAGTTATCATGAAATTATCAAGTTATATTCATTTCATGTTTATCATAAAGATCCTCACCAAACAAAACATCATATATCATCGCAATTTAACATCGTCAATTTAATTAAAATCCAACGCCAAACAACTCAAACATAAACATAACCGACTCCATGAGACACAACTATGTTATGCATGTGGTACCCGTCGCTTTGTCCATAAATAGGAACACTTGGCATAAAAGACTCGTCGCATGACATAAAAGCCTCGTCGCTTGGCATAAAAGCCCATCATCGCCAATGCAATGTATGTGACTCGACAATAAAACAACACAACACAAAAACATCATCATCGCTTATCAAAATTGGCATAAAGCCCACATCGCCATAATTTATCCAAATCAAGATAAATATATCATTGCATCATATTTGCATTATGAAAAACGTCACATATAATTCATCATCATCAAAATCATGCATTCACAAATCGGAAGCATTTATTAACAACATCAATATAATCATCACATCATCATGTACAAAGACATATATCATCGCATTACATATCAACAAGTATTCATTAATAAATACATTGTCGCAAACATTATGTTTATTTACACCGCATCATTATCGCTTAATTCACCAAATTCCAAAAACGGAAAAATAGTCAAAACTTCAATAATCGTCGCGAAAGTCATTCCTAATAACCGACATTAACCATAATCGTCAACATCGAAATCGGATTGTCCATACGTGCCTTAAATCTACTAAAACACAATCCGATTCAATTTTACCGCAAATTGGCCTATTTCGGGTCATCTCGTAAAAACTCGTAATTTCCAAAAACTAACCTCACCACTACATTCTACACGTCAAACTTAGCTAGCACGTCAATTTTCGTTGAATTCGGAGCAACTTGCTCCGTCGTCGAATTTACCGGAATCAGAAAATCAGAACATAATCGGGGCAAAAGAAGTGCAAAAAAAATCAGAATATGGGAGGTGTAACACCCCAATATTACCCAAAGTTTAATATGCAAAAATCAGAGTAATTTAAAATTTCATAAATTCAATACTGAGGCATCACACCTTAAATAAAAACAACTCACTTTAAACAGTTTACTTTAAAGTATAAATTTCGGATACATAGCATCGCTGGAAAACATAAATTGATTCTTAGAAATCAAAACATCTTCTTTATTAAACTTCCTCATCAAAATCATGTTTTCATGAATTATGGTTCTTATTCACAAAAGGAATAATAATAAAACAACAACAACAACAAGACGACATAAATATTTCCCCCCGAGTGCTACGTATCAGAGCGACACCAACTCGACTAACAGCAGCTATAGACTCAATCTTCATAACCTGCACGTTACCAATATAAAGGTAACGACGAAACAAGTAAAGGGTGAGATACTCCAAAATATATAATTAAAGGCATGATAAAGTATATATATATAGTTTCGGAATTATAAAGGGTATAGATTAATAAGTGTAATTTCAACACATAATCAAAACCCACTTACTTTACTCGTCATCCTAATGTGTATAATCTACACTTTATCACCATAACCTCATCGGCATAAAACGTCGCAACAACACATAAACGTTCATCACCACGAAATTATCACAACAATCATCAACAACGACAGAAAACAACAATATCAAACAATGTTAATCACATGAGCAACATAAATAATATCATCTCCAATTGGCTAAATCCCATCATCGCTTTTGGCATAAAAAGCCCATCGTTACAAACATCATCACATCATATTTTCATTTAAGCATTTCATCAAGTTAATTCATCGCAAAACTCATCATTTATATTCATCGCATAGTTATCATGAAATTATCAAATCATGTTCATCATAAGGATCATCACCAAACAAAACATCATATGTCACCGCACTTCAATATCATCCATCAATCAACAAAAACCCAACGCCAAACAACTTAAACATAAACATAACCGAATCCATGAGACACGACTATGTTATGCATGTGGTACCCATCGCTTTGTCCATAATTAGGGACACTAGGCATAAAGCCCATCATCGCTCGGCATAAAAGCCATCATCGCTTGGCATGAAAGCCCTCTTCGCTTATGCAATGTATATGACTCGACAATAAAACAACACAACACAAACACACCATCATCGCTCGTCAAAATTGGCATAAAGCCCACATCGCTATAATTTATCCACATCAAGATAAATATACCATCGCATCATATTTGCATTATGCAAAACATCACTAATAATTCATCATCATCAAACTCATGCATTCACCAATCGGAAGCATTTATTAACAACATCAATATAAGTATCATGTATAAAGACATATATCATTGCATCGCATATCATCAAGTATTCATTAATAAATACACCGTCGCAAACATTATGTTTATTCACACCGCATCATTATCAATTAATTCGCCAAATTCCAAAAACGGAAAAATAGTTAAAACGTCAATAATCGCGAAAGTAATTCCTAATAACCGGCATTAATCATAATCGTCAACATCGAAATCGGATTGTCCTTACGTGCCTTAAATCCACTAAAACACAATCCGGTTCAATTTACCGTAAATTGGCCTATTTCGGGTCGCTTCGTAAAAACTCGTAATTTCTAAAAACTAACCTCACCACTACGTTCTACACATCAAACTTAGCTAACACGTCAATTTTCGTTGAATTCGGAGCAACTTACTCCGTCGTCGAATTTACCGAAATCGGAAAATCGGAACATAATCGACTTCTAAATTTAATCGGCTAACTTGTGTCCTAGTTATATTTTATTAATATAAATCATCACTATGTGAAATTGTAGAAATTGGAACTAACAGAATGGAATTATGCAGATGACAGAAACAAGTTATGCAGAAAAATAGACATACAGCAAACAGCAAAACACAGTTTTCACAATTCTCCTCGTGCCACCATGGGACGCACGTCGCAGCCACAAGAAAGAAGTGGAGGTGGGTGCCTCAAGAGGGGGACGGCCGCCCCTCAGCATGAGGTGGGCGCCTCCCCCATCGTCTCCCTTCCCACTCTATTTTTCCCTATAAACATGGATTTTTCCATTACAGACAGTGTTCCATTTTTCTGGTTTTTAGGTTTTCCAGTTTTTCATTTTTCCATTCTTAATACTTCAAGTTTCTACAAGGTAACACCTAAAATACCCACCATCCATACTCCCAATTCCAACTTTCTAAATCACACATACAACTCATAAATCAACCTATTAATTTTTTCCCCAAATCCAAAATATAACTATCAAAACCTAACAATATGAGATGGAGAATCAAACCCCTTACCTCTAACTTGGTTGGTTGCAAGATGCTCCATCAAAGCCCCAACCTCAAGCTTGTTCTTGCTCCACTTCTTCTTCTTCCCCAAAACCCTCTCTTGCTCTCAAGCTTCCAAGTTTTTTGTGTTTGGAAAAATGGAAAGAAAAACAAAGGAAAAGGGTTTTATAAGGTTGTTTCTACTAGCTTCCCCTCTTGCTCTTGTTTGGCTTTGGTGTGTTATGTTGGAAGAAAACAAGGAAAGTGTTTGGATGGAAAGAAAATTAGGAAAGTGGTTTTATGATAACCTTACTAGTAAACTAAGGTGTAAACCCAATCCTTCCCAATTAATCCTCAGACTCCTAATTTATTAATATAATTAATTCAATCAATTAAAATAATTTCGGGGAATTAAAATATCGGATCCGAATAATGTTTTACCGAACCGAACCGAACGTCGCCAGATAAATTAATAGATATATTAGTTAACACAATATTCTCGTTGCAAAATAAATATCGATTGGAAATTCGAAAATATTAATATAATATAATATTAATAAAAACGGGCGTTATAGGAGGCTACAGATACATCAACACGGGCCCCCGTGTTAATCAACACGGCCCGTGTTGAAAAGCCACTAGAACATGCAAAATCACCAAAGCCAGTGAATCAACACGGGCACCCGTGTGAATCAACACGGCCCGTGTTGATTGGCTTGGCAGCAAATCTTCCTTCTTCAAGAGGTCAACACGGGCACCCGTGTTAATCAACATGGCCCGTGTTGATGGACGCGTGTGAAAACTCCATTTTTAACATTCCCAACTTCACTTTTACCATTCCCATTGATTCTAATCATCATCAACCTCATAATCCCTACTCCTATTCCAACTCTTCTAATCTATTTCATTTAAACAATCAACCAAAACCCTATAAATCAACTTATCAACTTTTCCCCCAAATCCAAAACATAAACATCAAAACCTAACAATATGAGATGGAGAATCAAACCCCTTACCTCTAGTTTGGATGATCCATGATGATTCTACAAAGCTCAATCCACAAGCTTGCTCATGATCTTCCTCTCCTTCTTCTCTTTCTCTTCTTCTCCCAAAACCCTTCTTTCTCCTCCAAGTTTCTAAGTTTGGTTTGTGTTTTGAATGGAAGGAAAATGAGGAGAAATAGTTTATAATGTGTTCCTTACTAGCAACAAGGGTGAAAACCCAATTCTCATCAATTAATCCTCACACCCCCATCTATTCTTATAAATTAACATACTAATAATATCTACCAATATTATTAATTCAATCAATTAAAATAATTCCGGGGAATTAAATATCGGATCCGAATAATATTTTACCGGACCGAACGGAACGTCGCCAAATATATTAATATAATATAATATTAATTAAAAACGGGCGTTACATGTTGCACCGAATTGGGTTAACAATTCTATGTGTTATTTTACTTTTAGTACAATTAGAATTATGTTTTATACTATTCATTGCGTTTCAACCGAATATCAGTGTCTCGACATCTCTTTGGACATCTGATATCAGCATTCTAGAATTTCACTTTTATTTTGTTGATATGAAAAAGAAATTTCTCTCTTATAAATTGTAATAAACTCGACATAGTATTTTGAAATATTAGACAAGGAAATTATCTTAGTGTATCAATTGCACAATCAATGGTTTCACAATTTGAATTTAAAATTTAGAGATAGATAGATAGATAGATAGATAGATAGATAGAGAGAGAGAGAGAGAGAGAGAGAGAGAGAAGGATTTGTTTAGGAAGTTCCATAATTGGCCTTTCAATATGTATGTCTTCCCCGAATTCCAAAGGAATTGAGATAAAAAACTTCCATTTGCAAATTGTTGTTTACAAGAGAAAAAGTAGCAATCCAACCCTCCAAATACTATGTTTGATATAGATCATATCTTCTTCTCTTCTCTTAATCTTGAGCTCGATCAAGTAACCCAATACGTCCAATTTGATACTCCGGTTACCACTAGTCCTTTGATAGATCCCCAATTATTTTTATCTTTCACTCGGTTGAATTCTAATTGCAAATTATTGTGACCTAAGATTACTAAAAGGATCCTTCAGTTACCGTTACTCCTTTGACATAAACATCTTTCTTCAAAGCTTTCACTCTGCTGAATCCAATTGCTGAAATCTTGTGAAAAAACTCCCAAATTAATTTTTATCTTGGAAGAAAACCCCAAATGGACTTATCTTGAAACCCTCAAATAATTATCAACCCAATATATATATATATATATATATATATATATATATATATATATATATATATATATATGTGTGTGTGTGTGTGTGTGTGTGTGTGTGTGTAATAGAAAGAAATAACATAAAAACTGATTATAGAGTTTTACAATTTTTTTAAAAATAAAATAGTACGTGTAGACCTATAGGAGAAATTTTGCATCTATGTGTCGACCTAAAATGGGAAGACTACAATTTTTCGAAATTTATTGAGTGTGTGTCAACCCGATGATACTATGTATCGACCTGAAATGGACTGATTGAACATTTTCAAAATTGTTTCACTATGTGTCAACCTGAAACACTATGTGTTGACCTATATGTAAATTAGAGACTAAGGTCAAATGTACAAATACTACTTAGTTTTGACATATTCATAACATCTAAAAGGATATTGCACTTACAAGTATTCTGTTATAACTAAAACGCTTGTATCAACTTATCAAAATAATAGAAGATCATGATTATATTGATTGATACCATATATGTTAGACCTTGCTTATATTGATTTAATTTGTAAGCTACTTGGGTATCAATTTTATTGAAGTATCATAACTTGAATCATGTTTTATTAGAATTTATAAGCTATGTGTTTTGAAATAACTTTGTTAAACACCTACTTGTGTAGTCTTGTGATTGACTTGCATTCGAAGCAATAATATTCATATAGAACATTATGTACCATTTCATATGGATTGTTTCATTGAGATGCTTCCAAGCTCTCTCATTTTGTGTTTAGTTTCCGCGCCTTTTTAAAAATCTCTAATTCTGTACATGAGATATAAAATTGTTTTTGAAAATGGCTAATTGGGAAATGATCTATTCTACCCCCCCTTCTAGACCTATCAGTGTTTATATTCTCAGCCAACACCTTGTAAGCATGTATATGGAGAATTTTGGAAAGACACACTAGCAAGCATTGAAGTGGATTCTAAGGTACATAAATGGGTTTCTAAGCAGAGTCCTAATTTATGGATAAGCCTGTGGTGATGATAGTAAAGTATAAATAAAAGGATATGTCGACTCTGATTATACGTGTCGTACGGATTCAAGAAAATCTATTTTTGGATACGTATTCACTAGGTTTGCTACAACAATTAGTTGGAAATGGACACTTCAAAAGGTTGTCGCCTTACCAACCACTGAAATGGAATATATTGCCCCCAAGGTTTTTCTAAGGAGCTGAAACCTAAAGGTCGAGAAATCACTATTAAATTTGATAGCCAAAGTGCAATTTATCTGTGAAAATTCAGCCTATCAAGAGCGAACCAAGAACATTGATGTGAGGCTGCATTTCTGTAGAGAAATAATCGAGCGTGGAGAATTTCAAGGGCTGAAGGTTTTGACTGAAGATAATGTTGTTGATATGATCACCAAGACATTGCCAAACTGCAAGTCTTTCCACTATATGTAGTTGAGAAAGTTGCATGAAGAAAGTTAACTTCTTGGTTCGAAAAAATTAAGCATGCTGTCAAGGATAACTTCTTGGTTCGAAAAAATTAAGCATGCTGTCAAATTCTGTTCATATGTTGATATTAAAGTCCTACATGTTGTAGGAGAAGTACACTTAGTCGAAATTCTAGGAGTGTTAGCATGTCGAATTGGGCCTGTTTGTTTAGCCCAATTATTTGAGTTTTCTTGTAGCATAAGTTAGGTTAGTAGTATATAAATAGACTAATTCTCTCAAGTTGTTGAGAGAAGTTGATTGTTGTTATTCACTTGTAATTAGTAAATCCTTATTGTGAAAATGAATAGTAAAACAGTTATAGCCAAACCTGATTTTCTTCTTTTTTTTCCTTCTTCTCACTCTTTCGTGAAATCTAATAGGGTTTCTTATGTTTGTTAAAGAAACTCAATTTTTCTCATAATTTTGATTTGTTTCTTGACGACACTCCATTACAACATATTTTTTTAATTATAATTCGTTTTAATTTTTTTATATGTATTAAAGAAAATTTAATATAAAAATTATGAATAATTTTAAAAAATAAAATTTCAAAGCAACTTATCATAGCAAACGGAAGGATTTTTTTTTGTTTTTTGAAAAAAGTTTATAAATATAAATTTATTTTCAAATTGTTAAATGTATTTATTTTAATTAATTGATATATTAATATGTGTTTGTTGAGTTAACAAACATAAATAATCAAGGGAATAAATTTATTTAGAGTATAATCTATTTTATATCTAAAGTGTTCCTTTAGCGTAAGGAAACATTTCTTCCAATTAATTTGTTTTAAAGAAAATATTATATGTGTCTTAAGACAAACATTTTGTAAAATTTGTGTATTGTATTTTTTTAAAAGTTAAAAAATCAACACAGTTAAATTTAGACGCATTAAGATTAGATAAATTAAATTTAGATGATTTAACTAGTAAGAATATATTTCAAGCTAACTTTAAGCTCAAATAATTCAAACATCATCAACTTAAGTTATGACAAATACGAATCAACTAACTAACTTTTATTGGCACATAATTTTTTGTTGTTTACTTATTTTGAATTTTTTTAACTTAGTATGGCCCATTTTATATTCATTAAAAAAGTGTTTGACCCGCATTCTACGTAAGCGTTCGGTGGTCAAAGTATGAAAAAGTGAAAGCGATTAAGAAGGAAATTATGAGAGGCAGAAGAACTAAATGCAAAATATTCATTGTAGCTTGCGGTCAACTACTTCATCTCTCTCAAAAAAATTAAATAATATAATAATCTCTCTCAAAAGGAACAGTTTAAAATTTATATGTAGTAATAAACTTGAACAAGGATGTATATAAAATATCTTTTCTAGAGAGGAAATGAATCTTTTATATTGTATTTTCGGTTTTGGATCCAATCCATTTATATTATTTTCAATCTCTCTATTTTACATCTTAATTAAAATAAAAAATGTAAATATTAAGAAAAATATATTAAAAAAATCAATATAATTTTTTCCCCTTAAATCATTCCGAAGGGAGTGTTACATTGTGATTAAAAAATAAAAGAACGAGGTCTATGTATTCAACACTCTTTTTTTTTATACTTTTTATATTATATATTATTTGTTTATTATCACTGAAAATATTAATTAATATATTATTTAATTTTAATAAAATTAAAAATATATTTTATAAAATTGAATAATATTATATATCATTCACACAACTAATTTTTTATTTTATAGATCATTATCAAATTATTACCATTATTTTCAAATATAAATTCTTTTTCTTTCACCATCTCACAAGTTTTCTTAAAAAATTACTTAATACATTCAGTTTATTTTAACATTACGTAATTCAATTTAAATTTATATGTGTATTTAAATACATCATTTATCAAATTTACTATTATATTTTGTATAATCATATTATTTGTTATAATATTTCGATTTCATAATTTTTAATTGTTGTTTTTCATTAAATACTAATTAATCTATTATTTAATTTTAATAAATTTAAAAATATATTTTATAAAATTGACAATACTATATATCATTCATACAATTAACTTTTTATCTTACGAGTCATTATCAAATTATTACTATTATTTTTAAATGTTAATTTTTTTTTATGTCACTTATTTTTTTTAAATTACTTAATATACTAAATTTATTTTAACATTATGTATTCGTATTGGAGCACGGGTCTCTCTGACTAGATCTATATAAGAAATTAAAATGAGGTTGTTTGAAATGATAGATTATAAGTAGGGAAAGTCTCATTCAACTGTGAAAATCGTATTGGAGCACGGGTCTCTCTGACTAGATCTATATAAGAAATTAAAATGAGGTTGTTTGAAATGATAGATTATAAGTAGGGAAAGTCTCATTCAACTATGAAAATGTGTGTCTAATTTTAGATTATTTGCATGCCGATTTTCATGTATCACGAAATGATATTATAAAATAATCATGGTGGGAATGGAATCAATCAGTTGAGGAAACATGATAAAGGACGCTCTTTTCTATAAGAGAAATTAAAGTTCGAGTGCAAAGCATCACATCACATGCTACTAATGAGATTTTAAATTTTATTAAGAGGTTAGTGTTGTGAATTAGACTCTCAATCTAGGTTAGGTATCCTCCCTACGTATTAATGTGTTATAATAATTGATAAGGATCATTTAATAAAATTATTTTTTTTCTCTCTTTTATTCATCATATTATTTTGTTAATGATTTTATCATAAACGTTCAATGAGAATGAGATAAACACAGATAATATAGGGAAGAAATTCAATATGACGAAACTATAAAGTGAGAAATGTCTCACTGAAACGAAAGTTAAAAAGACCAAATCTATTAGAAGTTAATATGAAATTAGACAATTTGTTAACAAAAATGATTTTGTTGCATAGGTTGTAGATGAGGATGAAGAGGAAGAAAAGATAGATGAGAAAAAATGTAATAAATTTTCAATTCAGTTATGATTTTATTATAATAAATTCAGTTAAATATATAAAAAAATTAAATTGTCACGTAGACACAATCATAAGTATATTGAGTAAAGCTAACAGCTAAAAATATCTTTTAGAAAAGTTTTTAACTAACAATCTCACTAACTAATATTTTTTACTAACAAACATCTGAAATTTCTGACTCTGACAACAACTTCTAATAACACAATTCCTGTCATGACAAAGCTTTATGTAGCGCACTATAAGATGGACTTATCAGATAAAATTCCTCCAAAATTTAGATGTTTTTATAAGTTGTGACTTCGGCTCTTATTATTCGATGCTCCAATCATACAATAAATATTTACGAAAGACATAAAAACTATCAAACGATACAATATTTACACAATAACTCAACTATTCACAAAATATACATATTTACGTATAAAATAGAGTTTACTATAAAAACCAAAAGAACAAAGCTCATAAGTACCACAAAACATACTAATAAAAATCACATTTTGGCACTTATCAATTTTCTCCAACTTAAAATATTATTTGTCCTCAAATCAGGACCGTCTCCGAAAATTTAGAGAGTCTGTTCCAATTTTTAAAATTGACCTTCATAAAAAATCTAAAAAAGATCATAATTTATTAAAATTATAAATAATATTAAAAATAAATATATAAATTGTTTTAATGTTTTAATAATATATTATTTAGTGACTATATATATTTTAATTTTTTTATATTATTCAGTGATTATATATATATATAGATTCCAAAGAAAAAAATATGGGTTTAAAATTATTTTTGAATAAAATAATCTCCTATGGTTGTCCACCGGTTTCTAATTGGATGCTATTTAAGTAAGTTGTTGCAAACAAATGCAGTAAACTTCTAAAAAAAAAAAAAAAAAAAACATCTTTCAGAATGGATAGAACAATTGTCCCTCACGCTCGAAAAGATAGTGCTGAACCGCTAGGCCAGCTTATGTAAAGTGCAAACATGCTTCAAAAGAAAATATATCAATAATATTTCTTGTTTATCTTAACTATATATAAAAAAGATATACCATTTTGGGTTGGCCTTCTTTTATTTCAAAAATACCCTTTCTTAAACATTGTAACTACTTTTTAAAATAGAGCATACAATATGAACATTACTTTTTCAAACAATCATATACATTGTACATAACCAAAAAATATCCTCCATAGATCTCATCTAGAAACAGACAGGATATCTGCTCTGATACCAATTGAAATTCTGGTGCAAGCAGACTCAGGATGTCTTGACATCTGATTTGACATTATAAAACAGACAAGGTAGGCATAACAATAACAATGCAGGAAACAAAAGAACACACAAGATTGTTCACCCAGTTCGGTTCTAACCAACCTACATCTGGGGGCATATCAAGCCAGGAAGGAAGTCCATTATCAGTACTCCTAATTCAAATTTAAACCTCCATATTTACACTCTTCACTTAATCCCTACCCAATGTCCCTTCTACCTAAGATACCTCACTTAGATAAGAGAACCTCCGCTCACTTCCTATCACTGCAGTGATGTCTAGCAGTCACTATCTCAGCCACTACATCAACAACTTGACTCCTCAAAAACAAAACCAGTTTGGAGAACATCACTCCAAACACAAAACAGTCAAACTAGTGACTCGAACAAACTTGGAATTGTTTCGCAGCTTCTTCTAAGGACACAACTGCACTCATTGCTTCACAGCTTATGAGTGAGTAAAATAATCCTCTTGCCTACAGGCTTCGAGGTACAAATCAGTGACCATCCCACAATCCGAGTGGTTCACCTACATGGCTAACCCTAAAGACTACATATTTCTAAAATCGGCTAGCTTACTAAAACTAGGTTACAACTGCTTATTTATAACTTATTACCCAACTGGATTTGGGCCTTCAAATAACAGCTTGAAGTTGTAACAAACTTTTACAGTAACAAACTTCTACAGAATCAATACGCAGATAAATTCTGCTACAATCAAGGTTATTGCTAATTTATCTCCTTAGCTCTTGGACCTCCACATATGCCTTCAATTACACGTCGCATATGTTATATAATATTCCCAGAATATTATGCACAATTGGAACAGAACTGTAACAAACTTTGACAGTTCAGTACCGTGATGTCTGATGTCTAATGTCTCAACATCTCATTTGACATGTTGTTCCAGATGTTGAAACATTTCAACACAACATGTTTCTTCATTAAATAGAACTTCAACCTGCTTTCTCCTTACAAGTTATAAATCTTATTTAACCTATTGATGCTGTATTAGTTTTACCAAACATAAAGCCAATCCTAAAAATAGAGAATCAACAATTCCAAATCGAATCCAGCAACTTTCCCCGATCACAAGAAATGTAAGCAGGGTTGTTGTTTATCTAACCATGTTAAACATTCCATGTCATTACTATTATAATCAGATTCTGTTCTTATTTGGATAATTAGTCCAACATGATAGATCACGCGGTTGCCACTTCCTTCTTCTGTCAATGCTTCTATAGGATAATTTTCAAATTCTAGGAATGTATTGATAAGTATCCCATTAGCAGAGAAGAATTTGTTTAGACGTTAGAGTAAGAATTTGTAAGGTTGAACTGATCTATCTTGAGCTTGGTCGATGAGATCCCGACCATGGATTGGTACACAACATGGTGCTTGAATAGCCTCATGAAGATCTATGTACTCACATGATGTTTCCTTATCCAATTTGAGCAAATGGAAATAGTAACACAAAGTGTTGGCTGCATAAGGCAAGTAAAGATAGGACAACATATTAAATTCCTTAGTCAAATCTAGTGCTTCAGCACATAAAGAATCAACCACCAGTGCCACAGGGGAAGTCCTTAAAGTTAAGGAGTTCAAAGCATGATGTAAAGATGGTAGATAAAGTGTCACTATGAACTGGAATTTTCTTTCTAAGGTAGAACCTTGTGGAAGGTCCTTGGGATACACAGGTGAAAGAAAAGTGTAGGTGATGTTTGATGGAAGAGTTTGAAGGAATGAGTTTATGGTGGTTAAGGGTGAGCCAATTGTGGGAATGAAACATGTGATATGAAAATCTGGATGGATTTGAACAAGTAGCTTAGAGAATTGAAGAATAGAGACTAAATGGCTATACCAAGGACCTGGAGCAATGATAATGTGAACTATTTTCTCCATGAAAGTTTGTGGATAAGTTCACAGTTCACAAGGTAGAGTTGGCCTATCTATGAACATCTATTTTGGTACAAGTGAATTCGAGTTTTGTATTCTGGTGGTTTTTAGTTGGCTTAGGTTTTGTTAGTTGTGTGTGGATGTCCAGTATCTTATCTAGATGAGTGTTGCTTGTATGGAGCAGGGTGTGGCATATTTCATTCATTATATTTTGGTCTGTTGAAGTTTTGTTTTGTCTTGTATTGGTGTAGCCTCATTTTGTACTGCAAGAGAGTTAATTGAGCAGACAAAGATGTTGCTTTTGTTTGCAGTGTGAAGCTCAACAATGTATTGCATCTTCCTCTCTTTTGACCTCGCAATAGACTTCCTATTTGCTCATATCTTGTTGTAGGCAATTGTAAAATATTTAACTATGCCTTCCATTATTGTCTCAAGTCTTTCTCAAAGATAAATCATAAGTAACTAATGTTATGTCATGTTAATTCCTTGTATTGGTTGTAGCGGCAAAAAACTGTGAGTATAAGCCATTGAATTGACTTAACTCAGAAAGTAACAAAAAAGTCGTCACCGCGCTTTTATTTTATCCAAAGGACTAGAAAAAAGAGCTAATAAAATCCTAACAAAAAAAGATCGGAGATTTTGGACCGGGGGTTAGTTATGTAAAGGGAAGGTGTTAGACGACCAAAGCATCTACGGTACTCTGTAAGAACCTTTTTGAAACTTTGTATATGTGTACTAAATAAAGAATATATGTACAAAATGGATGGTGGGGGGAGAAAATAAGTATTTTTTTTACAATTTTTGGTTTGATAGAACTTCAAATGAGTTTCAGGCCTACATACCAATAATGTGCAATATTGAAATCAAAACCTAGTAGTTCGGGTAAAAAAGGCTAAAGTTGTGTGTTGGTTTATTTTAAGAAAATGTTTTTTAGAAAAGCTACAAAGAGCTCAAAAAGTTTGAATGAGGTTAGGTGTGTTTTAGTCTTATGAAAAGAAAAGTAAAAGTATCATTAAATGAATTGAAAGTTTATTAAGAAAAAGAAGTTTGAAAATGCATGGACCTAAGTCCAAGTTTTTTATGAAAGCGGTTCGAGTTTTGAAAACAAGAATCCTTTGAAAAAGAGGGAAGATTTTAAAAATTAAAGAATGGGGAGGAGATGAAGAGGATAACCTAAGTGCATAAAGTAAAAGGTAAGGATGAAGAAAGATCTAACCGGGTGGGAAAACTAGTACTTGATATCAAGAGCCAATACCATATCCCATCATATAAGCAACAAATAACCAGATAAAAAAACCAAGCTTCAGATAAATCAATGCCTCGGATGAACTCATGTCTCAAGAAAAACAGGCAGAGTAACGACTGTATTTGGAGGAAATTCACTCTTAATCGATGTCATACCCCAAAATTTGCCCTCCATCTTCTCAAGATATTTCATACATCCATACTCAAGGATTCCTCAAGGATTGATCAGACAAACCCTCTCCTAGACAATCAACCCAAACTAGGGTTTGGTGATTCTCAGATCCAGATGGACTTCCAACATTTCCAATGGTCATCATGCCTCTTCATATGCTTCAAAGACTCTCCATGTCAAGTTTCAAGCCTCACAAGTCAAGTTTCCTCAAACAATTGCTCAGATGGTTGAAAATCAGTTGTATTGGACAAAAAGTCAACTGTGGTCAACATACAGTCAAACTTCATGATTTTTGGTCAACTCATTTTGAAGTTAAATTCATCATTTGATCAAGGGTTGATCATGATTCATCAAGAAAACTCAAGATTTGCTCAAAAGTCAAACTTTCTAAATTAGGGTTTCTCAGTGAAAAGCCAACCAAACTTTGACTGAGCATAACTTCTTCATACTTTCTCAGAAATTTTTCCACCACCTCTCATTTTGAAGGAAATTCAATTCTCTACAACTTCATGCCTCACAAGAATGTTCAAAAAATGCTTCATTTGGAAGGTATGGATCAAAACATTACAGGTCCTTTTCAAAGTCAACAAAAAGTCAACTTTTTGTTTTGAAGATATATTGAGCATGGAAACTCCAATTGAGATGAAACCAAAGAGGTTGGTTAGAGGACTCTTAGAGCTTTCCAAAAAGTCCAAGAACACTCAAAAATGTGGAAAATTGAGCAAAATACACCTTGTGCAAGTTGGGCAATTTTGAAGAAGTGCACAAAGAGAGATACTTGTAAAAATCAAAATTTTTGCAAATGGGCCTAGTTTTTCTTCATCCAAACTTGTTCCTTATACAATTTAGAACATCCAAGCCCAATGCCACGAATTTTTACTTTATTTTTCTATTTAATTTGGATTTTATTCATTTAAATACAAATTAAATTCAAAAATAAGGTATAAAATCAAAATTAATTGCAAAATTGATTTTTCCCTCATCCTTGAGATCCAAGTAACCCAAGAAAGCTGGCAAATTTCGAAATTTGGTTTGATATGGCAAGAATTTGATTGAAATTGATCAAAAAAGATAAGATTTGATTTTGTACAAAATCAAATAATTTTTGCATTGATTGATGATTATTTCTTCCTCAAATCAGCTCAAATTCCATCCAATATAAATATACAAGGCATATCACATGAATGAGAACAGAAAAATTGCTTGGAGGAACCCTAACCTAACTCAAAAAAACCGTGCACTACAAGTCACTAGCAGCCCTTGTTCCAGCTTGTTTCAATTGGTTTTGAGGATCCAAACACGTTCCTTGACATCCCTTGAAGCATTCTAGACCTTTACATTGTCCAAAAGCATCAAGAATCACGAAATCCGAATTTGGTTTGTTCATGTTTTTCTCAAAATCGATTTCCATTATTCATGCATTTTTAACATGTTTTGTTGTTGTTTTGTGTTTAGAACGAAGCTTGGAAGCTTTCTGGGCAATTTGATTGAATTTCCATAGCCTAAAACACGATCTGCCATTGCTAGGGTTTTCGGTTTCGAATTAGGGTTTCTTTAAAACGGATAAATTGGACCATAAGACCACCACCATCGTGTTTAGTATTCAATTTGCAATCGATTCATATACTCACAATTAATTTATATTACGTGTATGAGATTTTGAGAATTGCAGGGACTATAGCGTCGCACTGAGGCCGACGCTACCTTTTCAAAAATTCAAAACGAAGAAGATGAAGCTTGGCGCGTGATTCTGGGCAATCAGGAGATGACACTCTTTTACAAACCATTCGCTCTGTTTCCATGACACGCGTGCACTCTGGTTCGGTTGGTAAAGGCGTGGGGTTGTGAAGGCAAGGTCCTGAGTTCGAATCCCAGCCATGGCAAAGCATTTTTCACAAGTTTGAAATTTTTTCTATTTTTCATATTTTATTTTAATATTTTCATACTATTTAATTTATCTTTCATAATTTTTGTCATGCATTTAAAAAACACCAAAAATATTTATTTTTTGCATACATGTCAGAAAAATGTTTATTTAATTTTTAAAATTAAAAATATTATTTTTGCATGCATATTTAGTTTAATTTCAATTTTATCATTTAAATCACTTTTAATTGATTTTTAATTATTAAATTAACTCCAAAAAATCCCAAAAAATTATTTTAGCATATTAATGTTATTTCCAGCATGAAAATATTTTTCTCATTTAAAAGTTATTATTTTTACTAACATTTTCCTCGTATTTCCCGATTTCTCATCTTTTCACAGGTTATCTCGTTTCGGACAATTTTTTATCGTTTTCTTTTCATATTATGTAATCGCCTATGGGATGTAATAGTTTAATTAGGACTTTTATTTTCCGCGCTTTCAGTTATGTATCTGCCCCAAAGCCTTGTAATAGCGTAGGATTTATCTTTCCGCACTTTATACTTCCGCAATTTAATTTCCGCACCCTATAAACTGCTAGTAATTAGACGTGTATGGCAAGACTAAAATTGAACATAGCTCACTCTAATTTCAAGACAACATATCTGAATTTGACACACTCTTTCACACATGCACCCCCTTAGGGTAATTCTCTTTGTTGCCTTACGATTACAAATGGTCATGTCTCTCGAACGTAGAGGTATTCTAGCACCGTTGCCTTCCAAACAAATCATCATAGTCCCTTCGATACAAAGATCATAAGACCCACGATGTCGCCTCCGAATACATGATCTTGACCCTCGATTGTCGCCTACGAAAAATGATGATAGTCCCTTCGAATGTGCTAGGATACTTCCTACAAGTTGCTTTCTATGACCATCCGATGTCCCTTCGAATGTCCCGCTTACATCCAACGAATAGAGTTGCCTACCAACTAATGGTATGGATAGCGCTATTCTAAAGGAACGTAAAATAATACGAAAACGACCAACTCTGAGTAGGTAATAAGACTTTTAGTTGCTTGCTCAAATCAAATACTTTTTGCACCTCACACTTTTGTCAAAGTTCAAACTCATTTCAAAAACGAAACATTTCCGAACACTTTGTATACATTCCTACATGAATCATTACAAAGTCAAAGCGAAATGCCTTTTCAAAACATTTTTGTCAAACACACAGAAAGCACATTTTTAAAAGTGATTTAAGAGCAACTAAGAGCCCGTAGATAACTACGGATGGAAAGGGGTGCTAATACCTTCCCTTTTCATAACCTTCTCCCTTACTCGTAATCTAACGAAGGTCTTTTTCGTACTTTTACCTTCCCTTAATTGGATAAAGAAAAGTCGGTGGCGACTCTTGCTATCCGCACATTTGCGATACAAAACCTACAAAGTCGTTCACCGTATTCATGAATCAAGGCTCTTGGGACACACCTAAAGAGAGAATGCCTTAGGGATTTCTAGATCACATTTATTGCTTTCTGTTTGACTTGCTTGCTTTATCTTTAAGGGTTGCTTGGGTATTATATTTGTGGGGATCCTACACCAATCCGGTTTCCTTTTAGGTAAGTAGCAATAAATCGTCGCGACCGTTAGGCGATATCGAAACGGTCAACATGATGGCTACGTTAGTGTGACACTTTGGATGTCCCGATACTCTTCATTTCCAAGTTGACGATAGTATTTGGCTTCGTGGTGTCATCAAGCACTAACTAAACTTTTAGAACCTTAATTGACCCATCTTGGCCATTAGAAGGTAGTGAGATGGCGGCTTTGTGACTAAGGTTGGTTGATACTCGATGCTACGCTCATTGAGATCGACTTTTGGGATATTTTCGACCACTTGGTAGTCGTATTGAAATAAACGCCTACGAGAAAGATCAATGATATGAGATTCCTAGAACCCGGTTACTATTATAGGACAGGATGAACCAACTCAAACTTTTGGTGGGGTAATCACCTATACCTCTTGCAAGCCTTAAACCTAGGCTCATTGTGTGAATTGTTTGTGTGTGCTAAACATGACATCATGACATCATTCGCATTGCATATCATTTCTAACTATTTCAAGGACCTAGGGATTTATTTTTGCTCTGTTTTGTAGGGAATTATGGCTTCTAGAAAGACTATCCGAATCAACTTCATGGGTATACTTCTCAACTCAAAGATTTGGTTTCAGAAATTCCCGACCATGCTCAGTTCATCAAAAGACATGGTTATCTACTTGACTTGGTTACCTCCGGTTTTGAAGAAGATATGATGCATGTCCTATTCCAGTTCTTCGATCCGAAACACCATTGCTTTACATTCCCAGATTATCAGTTGGTTCCTACCTTGGAAGAGTTCTCTAAGTTACTTGGGATACTTATTCTTGACCAAATGCCATTCACCGATCTAGAAAAGGTTCCTAGGTACGAAGACATTGCATCAGCCTTACATCTTAAGCGCTCAGACATTGAGGCCAATTGGGAAACAAGAAGTGGAGTTAAGGGTTTACTTGCAAAGTTCCTAATTAAGAAAGCCCGAGAATTCCTCAAAGTGATGAGTTTTCATGCATTTGAAGACATTGTGGCCTTGATAATCTATGGTTTGGTTCTATTTCCTAACTCGGATCAATTCATAGATGTCAACGCCATCAAGTTGTTTCTTACTCGTAATCCAGTGCCTACTTTGCTTGGAGACATCCTACATTCTCTCCACACTCGTACTACTAAGAGACCAGGAACTCTCATGTGTTGCATCCCGTTACTTTCCAGGTGGTTTATTTCGCACCTTCCTCCATCAGTTTTGAAGAACGAGCAAAGGTTGAAGTGGTCTCAAAGGCTAATGTCACTCTCTCATTCAGATATCCGTTGGAGTCTTTTCTCTCAAAAGGACTTCATCTTCATTGAGCGTTGTGGAGAATTCCCTAATGTACCGCTACTTGGTATAAGGGGAGGTATTACTTACAACCCTTCTCTAGCTCTACGTCAATTTGGTTTTGCTCGAAGAGATGGTCCATATGATATGCTTCTCCAAGATATTGTGTTCGACTACAACCACGATCTCCAGAATTACCGATGAAGGTTCATACACGCTTGGGGCATGGTAAAGAAGACTGATACCAAGACTTTGGGGCACCAAAACTCCATTCCTTGGGAACCTTACCTCAAATGGGTGCGAGCTCGAGCTCAAAACCTCATGATGCCCTTCACACCCGTGTTACCAGTAATTATGGAACCTGTTGCTATAGGTGACGTACCCTATACCGTTCTCCATCCTGACATGCCTACTGATTTTGAAGACTTGAGGAGATCCTAGATTCAACTTAAAGAAGAGAGGGATACCTTTGAAGCTCAGTGCTATGCAAGTGAGAAGAAAGTGCTAGAGTTGACCAAGCTACTTCACGAGGAGCGAAACATCAACGCCTACCTCGGCACCAAGAGGAAGCGCCCATGGGAGACTTAGAGCTTTAGGATTTTTATGCTTTTCTTTTATTTGTTTTGAACTATCTTTTGTACTTAAAAAGGAAAAGAATAATAAAAAAGAGAACTAATAAACGTTTGTTCATTGCTTGTTTAACAAATTTAAATCTCTAAGGTCCTTGAAAACATTGCATTGCATTCGCATAAACATTGCATATCATAGCATAACATTGCATCACATGTACATTGAAGATTGGTTTTCTCATTTTCTCGCTAATTATTTTAGCAGAAATGGCTCTTGAACAATCTGCCAAAGATCTCCAAGCTCAGAATGCTCAGTTTCAGCAGATGTTCACCAGTTTGGTCCAAGGCCAAGAAGATCTGAAGAAGCTCATCAACAGAAAGAAGAAGGTTGTTGGTCTTCTCAACATGGGCAGATGCTACAAAGGTGGTCCTAAGAGGGTTAGCCGGATAGAGCTCTCAGAAGGAAGTGTCAAGAATGAGGGGAGTGTCAAGGGTAATGAAGATGACCAGCGTGAGCCTGAGAAAGAGAAAGAGGATCGCTCTGACTATAGCCAATACTCTGATGAAGATGATAAGTACAAACAACTTGAAGACCGTCTGAATGCTGTGGAAAACCTGAAGATGTTCGGGCTGAATTTTGATGATCTGAGTCTTGTTCCTGGTGTGGTGATTCCTCCCAAGTTCAAGGTTCCTACTTTTGCCAAGTATGATGGCATGTCTTGTCCGAAGCTACATTTGAAGTCCTATGTTCAGAAGATCAATCCCCACACTGATGAAAGAAATTTATGGATGCACTATTTTCAAGAGAGTTTGTCCGGAACTCAGTTGGAGTGGTATTATCAGCTAGAGAATGACCGTATCCGTACTTGGAGTGACTTAGCAGATGCTTTCTACAGACAGTATGAGTACAATGCTGAATTGACACCCACTCTCATGCAACTACAAAGCATGTCTATGGGTCGTGATGAGAATTTCAAGGAGTATGCTCAGAAATGGAGAGATCTAGCGGGCAGAGTTCAACCACCCTTGTCCAACAGAGAGTTGGTTGATATGTTTATGGGAACACTGACAGGCCTATTTTTCAATCATCTGATTGGAAACTCTTCAGCCGGTTTCACCGAGCTGATATTGACAGAGAACGATTGAAGCCGGTATCAAGAGTGGAAAGATTGGTAGAGTCATCTTCAAATGTCGAAGAGATCTTTTGGTGGTAAGAAAGAAGCTAATGCCGTATGGTCGAAAAGCCGAGCCAAGACCGACCGTGCTCAATCGTGGGGGCGGTTGTGATCTCCAATCCTACATCATCACAACCTCGAGACAACGCCAGAGCAACGCGCCACGAAGATGTTTAAGATCAACATGCCGTTATCGCAAGCCTTGCAACACATGTTGAAAGCAGAGCTGATTACTTTGAAGGACCCTCCTCAGAGTGTCAACACTTCCTCTCCGAGATACAATCCTAATGCCAAGTGTGCTTACCACTCCAACCGGGCACGACATCGACAAATTGGGCTCAAGAACAAGATTCAAGATATGATTGAAGCTAAGCAGATTGAGTTTGATCCTCCTGTTGAGACTCCAAATGTGATCAACGCGCCTATGCCTAACCATGACAAGGATTCCAATGTTGTTGGGGAAGATACTTATGTTTTCAACATAGATGACTTGACTATTCCTCTGATGACTGTTAAGAAGAATTTGCTGCAAGCCGGTGTCAATCTAGGATGCCCAGAGAATTGTCGTAGGTGCCCATCTGCACCTGGTGGTTGTGCTTGGTTAAGAAGACGTGTTCAGTGCATGATGGATAATCGTGAAATACTATTCCTGAAGCCGCCTGTGGAGAGTCTATGTGAAGACATGTCTAAGAAACTGAAGATCAAAGATGTGAACGAGTCTACACCGTCTGCATGGGATACCTTGGGGCAGCCAAGTGGAAAGTTTGATTACATGGTGAAGTACATTGTTCCTGAAAGCTACAAGATTGCTATTGAAGATGTTAAGGCGACCGGATGGGGTGACGATTTCCCAGAAGACTATGCTGATGTTAACACTATAAGGATTTCCTCGATCCTCGCTAGAGTGGAACCTCTCATTATCACTTCTCCAAGGCCGCCCATATTCCTCTGACAAAGCTATTCCTTGAAATTATGGAGTTGATGTTTACTATCATGGCGTCAAGCAAGACCCTCTGACCATTGAAGATCTTACAATTGAAGCTACCATTCCGACATTGACAACATCACGGATCAAGTAAGGTAACCGAACCCAAGAGTATTTTCTCCATATCTCCTCCAAAAGACACTGCGACTCCATCGCATTCCATTATTCAACCCATTCCCAAGCTAGAGGAAAGAACCAAGGACTCATCCCGCCGCATGTGCCAAAGGAAGTTGTCAAGATACCTCAAACGAGAAATGGAGGAAGTTCAAGATTATCAAGAAGAGTGACTACAATGTTGTGGAACAGTGGGACAGACTCTCCAAGATATCCATGCTTGCTCGCTTGTGCTCGAGGCTCATGCTAATGCCTTGGTGAAGTTTCGAAGAATGCTCACGTGCCGCAAGACACTACTACTGATCAATTTGAAGTTTGTATTGCTAGCTTGGCTGCCAACAACGGCCTAGGCTTTTCTGATGCTGATTTGACTCCCGCCAGAAAGAAACACAACAAAGCCTTGCACATCTCTGTTGAATGCAAGGGCACGTTATCTCATGTTTTGCTGATACCGGCTCGCTCGAATATCCTTCCGAAGACTGCTTTTGATCGGCTTGATGTCGAAAGGTTGGTTCTGAGACCCAGTGACATTATTGTGAGAGCTTTTGATGGTTCTAAGCGAACAGTTCTTGGAGAGCTCACTCTGCCAGTTAAAGTCGGTTCCCAGACTTTTGACTCTACTTTCTTTGTCATGGACATCCGTCCAGCTTACTCTTGCCTACTTGGACGCCCTTGGATACATGGGCAGGTGTCACCTCTACCTTGCATCGAAATCAAGTACCCGTGAAAGGGAAGGTTGTCACGATGTGGTGAAGAAGAATATATGGTCACCATCTACGGTCATTCCGATACCTCGAGGTGGAGGGTGAATTCTTCGAGACTCCTGTCAAGCTTTTGAAACAATACCCGGAGTCATGCCTGTTGACTCTCCTGTCACTCCTGAAGTTACACAAGCCCCGCCTAGGATGGCATCACTGAAGGATGCTTAAGCTGCTGTTGAAGGAGGAGATAGTTCTATTTGGGGTCAGCTCCCCGATCTTCCTTTCAAATCTGACAAGACTGGTTTAGGCTTCACCATCAGAGGTCAGAAGATGATACGCCGCGAGCGTGCCGACCAACTTCCTTTCTACATCAGCCAGAGTGGAATCCATGTTATAGAAGACGACGGCAACGACTTCGACATCAGCAAGTGGATCTTCCCAACTCCCGACAATGGACTCGGAATTGGAAGATCAAGACGCTATACCAATCTCCTTTAGACAGAGTATTGCTCTTGTTTTTGTTTTGCTTTTCAGATTTCGTGTTTTGAACAATAAACTCTAAAGCCTAGTGCCTTGCCGGGCATCATGGCTCGCTTGTGAGGTTATTATCCGTCATTTGCATATTTTCATTCAATAAAATCGTTGGACTTTTGCATTCAATTGTTGTTTTCTTACTTTATCACCCTTCAAAAGCTATGTGTTTCACACACCCACGTGATACATCGCAGAATCACTCCGAATCTCGTTGATAACAAATGCTATTGCTAAATATGACTTCGATAATTCGATCTACCAAGCCAAGACGAAGTGAGGAAGATTGTGAAGTGCCGGAGAACTTGTCGATCTGCACAAGAAGAAGAGCGAGTTATACTGACCACGAAGAGCAAGTTGAGGTTGTGAATTTGGGTACTCATGAAGATGTAAGAGATCAAGATAGGAGCGGGTCTTGAGAATGTTAAAGGAGGGTTGGTTCAGATGCTACGAGACTACATTGAGGTTTTTGCTTGGTCATACGAAGACATGCCGGGTTTAGACATTGATATTGTGGTACACCGATTGCCGACCAAAGAAGGTTTTCTCGGTGAAATGTAGGTTAAATCGCGTCCCCGAGATGTCGAGAAAATCAAAGCGAAGTTATGAAGCGCTCAACGCTTTAGTACTTTTATCCACAATGGGTAGCTAATGTGGTGCCTGTGCCCAAGAAGGATGGCAAGGTACGAATGTGTGTGGATTACAGAGATCTGAACAAAGCAAGTCCGAAAGACGATTTTCCACTTCCTCATATTGATGTTCTGGTTGACAATACCGCTCAGCATAAGGTTTTCTCCTTCATGGATGGTTTCTCCGGTTACAATCAGATCAAAATGGCTCCTGAAGACATGGAGAAGACTACTTTTGTTACACAATGGAGCACTTTCTGCTACAAGGTTATGCCGTTTGGACTGAAGAACGCGGGCGCCACTTATCAGCGTGCCATGGTGGCATTATTTCATGACATGATTCATCACGAGATAGAGGTCTACGTCGACGACATGATAGCTCGATCACAGACTGAAGAAGAACATCTTGATCATCTGCGGAAACTGTTTGATAGGTTGAAGAAGTACAAACTAAGACTTAATCCTAACAAGTGCACTTTTGGAGTCAGATCCGGTAAACTCCTAGGGTTTGTCGTCAGTGGAAAAGGTATCGAGGTTGACCCTGCCAAGGTTAAAGCTATTCAAGAGATGCCAACTCCCCGCACCGAGAAAGAAGTCAGAGGTTTCTTGGGCCGATTGAATTACATTGCCAGATTCATTGCACATCTAACTGCTACTTGTGAGCCAATCTTCAAGTTACTTAAGAAAGATCAAGTAGTGGAATGGAACGAAGATTGCCAGGTCGCTTTTGACAAAATCAAGGAGTACCTACAGAATCCTCCTATCCCGATGCCACCGTCAAGGAAGACCTCTTATCATGTACTTGATGTTAGAAAACTCAATGGGTGTGTGTTGGGGCAACATGACGAGTCAGGTCGAAAAGAGCATGCAATATACTACTTTAGCAAAAGTTTACCGATCGTGAAACAAGATACTCACAGAGAAAACTTGCAACACTTTGGCTTGGGCTGTCACGACTAAGACAAGATATGTTGACTCACACTACCTTGTTGATTTCAAGATGGATCCGATAAAATACATATTTGAGAAACCAACTTCTCCTAAGAATAGCAAGATGGCAAATGATTTTGACCGAATACGACATCCAAGACACTTCTAAAGCGATCAAAGGAAGTGTAGTAGCGATCATTTGGCTCATCAAGCCATAGATGATTATCGCCTATGCAGTCAATTTCCAGATGGAGATGTTTTACTAGTTCTGATCAGAAGAACCGACCAGAAGGACCTGAACAAGGATCCCAATGGACCATGGTCTTTGATGGAGCCTCAAACGCACTCGGCAATGGCATTGGTGCCATCATTACATCTCCTACAGGCGGACATACGCCTTTCACCGCTAGACTTTGTTTCAATTGCACTAACAACATGGCCGAATACGAAACGTGCATCATGGGTATTAAAGCTGCTATTGACTTAAGAATCAAGTTCTTACAAGTGTATGGAGACTCAGCTTTAGTGATCAGTCAGATTAAGTGCGAGTGGGATACGAAGCATCCAAACCTCATTCCGTATCGAGAGCATGTTCTGAGTTTGATCCCCTACTTCGAAGAGATTACTTTCAATCACATTCCACGAGAAGAGAATTAGTTGGCAGACGCATTGGCTACTATGTCGTCTATGTTCAAGGTCAGATGGGACAACGAGGCCCCCCAGATCATCATTGAGAAGTTTGACGAACCAGCATATTGCTATGAGCTTGATACAGAAGAGAAACCTTGGTACTATGACGTGAAGAGGTATCTTGAGACTCAGGAATATCCCGCAGGGGCATCTGTCAATGATAAGAAGTTTTTGAGAAGGTTCGCATCCAAATTCTTCCTCAGAAACGACATCTTATACAAGCGCAACCATGACTTGTGCTTACTCCGTTGTGTAGACCGGAAAACAGCGGAACATATTATGGAAGAGTTACACGAAGGCGCATTTGGTACCCATTCTAGTGGACACACCATGGCTAAGAAGATTCTGAGAACAGGTTACTATTGGTCCACCATGGAAGCTGATTGTCACCGCTACGCTCGATCTTGTCACAAGTGCCAGATTTATGCCGACAAAGTGCATGTACCTCCAGTACCTCTGAATGTTCTAACAACTCCTTGGCCTTTTGCAATGTGGGGCATTGACATGATTGGAGAAATCAAGCCCACAACTTCCAATGGACATCGTTTCATCCTTGTGGCAATTGACTATTTCACCAAGTGGGTAGAGGCAGCCTCGTTTGCATCTATTACCAGGAATATCGTGGCTCGATTCATCAAACATAATCTCATCTGTCGGTATGGCACTCCCGAAAGGATTATCACAGATAATGGTTCTAATCTCAACAACAAAATGATCACCAAACTCTGCACGCAGTTCAGAATCAAGCATCATAATTCTTCTCCTTATCGGCCTAAGATGAATGGCGCAGTGGAAGCCGCCAACAAGAACATTAAGAAGATCATACGTAAGATGATGTGACTTACAAAGATTGGCATGAGATGTTACCATTTGCTCGCATGGTTATCGCACTACAATACGGATATCACAGGGCAACCCCTTCTCTTGTATGGTATGGGCCCTACCAATCGAGGTTCGATTCCTCAACTAGAGTCCTCCAGACGCAGTTAGGCGAAGACGATTGTCCGACTGCCTTGATCGATTAACTTGATTGATGAGAAATGACTCGCATCCATCCCATGGACAGATCTATCGAAACGAATGATCGAGCATTCAATAAGAAGGTCAAGCACCGAGTCTACCAAGTCGGTGATCTAGTAGTCAAGCGCATCATTCTTCCACAAGGTGATCGAGGGCAAATGGACTCCCACCTATGAGGGACCATTTGTAGTCAAGAAAGTGTTTTCCGGCGGAGCTATGATACTTAGCACCATGGATGGTGAAGACTTCCCACACCCTGTGAACGCAGACATAGTCAAAAAATACTACGCATAAATGAGACCCGCTAGGTCGATCGACCTAGGCAAAATAAGGGATCTGGCGAACCAAAATGGTTCGGGCAAAAGTTAAGGATATATACAAAACATGTACACCCGACAAGTCGAAAACCTGAAAAGGCGGCTTGGGAAAAAAAGGGTATCCCAGTAGACTGAAAACCCAAAAGGGCGGTCTAGGCAAAAGTTAGGGATTTAAGCGTACGACTATGTCTCGTCCAGATCACCCATTTCCAGACTACTATCAGCATTCAAGATTCAAATGGCGAAGATCAATTCACTCACTTTCTACTGACAGCAAGGAGATGAGATAGTTGGAATATATGAGTACTAGCATAGTTGGAACTTAACGAGATTGTTTCCGCATAGCTTTTTACTTTTCTTGTGTACGAACTACTTGGCCATACGCCGCATTTCAAATAAATAAAAGTTCTTTCTCTTTACAATTTTTGCTGTTGTCGTTTGCATAAAGTCCAACGTTTGCTTTGAATGATTATATGCATCTGACAATAAAAATCTATTTGCAAACATGCGAAAACTGAACATACAAAAGTAATTACTACAGGCTCCAGGAATTGAGATGACGACGAAAGTCACTAAAACATTCCCCCGCAGAACATGATCCCCACAAAGGTGTCGCTCACTACAAACCTTCCCCAGCGGAGTAGAGGTGAATCCACAAGCAGTGATTCCACTCAACTAAACCATGTCACACCAATAACATTTCATCCCCAGCCGAGGTATATCTTCAACAAGATATCTCTCAGCAATTCCCTTTTTTTCTCCAGCAGCAGTGCCCAGACCTGAGACTTGGTCAGATAGTGCATCGGAGGAATCTTACATCTTTCTATACCTCAGCCAGAGATGTCAACGGGCTCCAGATTCTTCTAACCCGGTCTCCCAACAACTACCAAATACTCTTCAGCAAGATCTACACGCAAGATCCCCAACAGATTACCTCCCAGACTCTCCCCAGCAGGGTCTATATATGAGATCCTCAACAGCGTGTTTCTCGATCTCCACCATCCTCAATAATATCTAGGCCCAAGACTTGGTCAGATAGTGCATCAGAGGAATCCAAGTGTTCTTTCTTCTCAGGGTCTCCGTCCGTTCCGTCCCCAGACAGAAGTTAGAAATCCTCAAGCAAAGCATCCACATCTTCTTCAAGATGGATATGTTTTGAAATACCACAACATATATCATTCATACATTATTCATAAAAAGTCATAATTTGTGCATATGTCATTCATACACATTGTCATGCATCATACCTTGCATAAGACTAACAATATTCTATCAAAGTTTCTCTTGTTTTTTCCAAAACAGGTGAAAATCACTTCTGAAACGACAGGTCCAGGATTAATGCCCGAAGCCAGACGGGAAAACTATCTGAACGACCGTCCTAGTTGTCCTCCGACAACTGGTCCAAGATTAATGCCCGAAGCCAGACGGGAAAACTATCTGAACGACCACCCTTGTTGTTCTCCAACAACAGATCCAGGATTAATACCCGAATCCAGACGGGAAACCCTATCCGAACGATCACAAGTTATCCTCCGATAACAGGCAGTGGATCAATACTCGATGCACAACAGGGAAGATACCCGTATTTTGCCAACTACTACCCCCTCAGAGTAATCAGCACGAAGATTTATTCTGACCCTCTCCTATTATCAACAACAACTACAGAGTCTGGCGTACGACTCAGTTGCCTTGGATGGCATCTTAAGCCCATCTCCGACTACTTGTCAACATTTCTCCACTTTCAGAATGATGCATATTTGGTTAAAAAACCAATACAAACCAATAACTTCATTCAAAGATGAGCACAAAGTCTAACGCACGACTCCCTCCGAATGGCATCCTAAGCCCATCTCCTTTCACTCCCAGAAACGTCTACAGAGCCTAGCGTACGGCTCACTCCTCAGCACCGATCTTTCCAGATGGCATCTTAAGCCCATCCCCGTCAAGTTCTCCTATCAACAATCTTGAGTCTAGCGTGCGACTCATTCCCCAGCGAAGTCTCCAAATTCTCCAAATGGCATCTATAAGCCCATTCCCGCATCACCAACCAACAGCGAGTGCAAATTTTCAGGTGTACTCGAGTGTTCAATCATCTTCTACCTCCAGGTCACGAAAGGCGAGCATGCCAATCTAACCCTTCGAGTACAAGAAGATTGAACAGGGGCAGCTGTCATACCCCAAAATTTTCCCTCCATATTCTCAAGATATTTCATACGGATATCCATACTCAAGGATTCCTCAAGGGTTGATCAGACAAACCCTCTCCTAGACAATCAACCCAAACTAGGGTTTGGTGATTCTCAGATCCAGATGGACTTCCAACATTTCCAATGGTCATAATGCCTCCTCATATGCTTCAAAGACTCTCCATGTCAAGTTTCAAGCCTCACAAGTCAAGTTTCCTCAGACAATTACTCAGATGGTTGAAAATCAACAGATTGGACAAAAGTCAACGTGGTCAACATACAACAAACTTCATGATTTTTGGTCAACATCCTCATTTTGAAGTTACATTCATCATTTGATCAAGGGTTGATCATGATTCATCAAGAAAACTCAAGATTTGCTCAAAAGTCAAACTTTCTAAATTAGGGTTTCTCTGAAAAGTCAACCAAACTTTGATCGAGCATAACTTCTTCATACTTTCTCGTAAATTTTTCCACCACCTCTCATTTTGAAGGAAATTCAATTTCTACAACTTCATGTCTCACAAGAATGTTCAAAAATGCTTCATTTGGAAGGTATGGATCAAAACATTATGTCCTTTTCAAAGTCAACAAAAGTCAACTTTTGTTTTGAAGATATATTGAGCATGGAAACTCCAATTGAGATGAAACCAAAGAGGTTGGTTATAGGACTCTTAGAGCTTTCCAAAAAGTCCAAGAACACTCAAAAATGTGGAAAATTGAGCAAAATACACCTTGTGCAAGTTGGGCAATTTTGAAGAAGTGCACAAAGAGAGATACTTGTAAAAATCAAAATTTTTGCAAATGGGCCTAGTTTTTCTTCATCCAAACTTGTTCCTTATACAATTTAGAACATCCAAGCCCAATGCCACGAATTTTTACTTTATTTTTCTATTTAATTTGGATTTTATTCATTTAAATACAAATTAAATTCAAAAATAAGGTATAAAATCAAAATTAATTGCAAAATTGATTTTTCCCTCATCCTTGAGATCCAAGTAACCCAAGAAAGCTGGCAAATTTCGAAATTTGGTTTGATATGGCAAGAATTTGATTGAAATTGATCAAAAAAGATAAGATTTGATTTTGTACAAAATCAAATAATTTTTGCATTGATTGATGATTATTTCTTCCTCAAATCACCAAATTCCATCCAATATAAATATACAAGGCATATCACATGAATGAGAACAGAAAAATTGCTTGGAGGAACCCTAACCTAACTCAAAAAAACCGTGCACTACAAGTCACTAGCAGCCCTTGTTCCAGCTTGTTTCAATTGGTTTTGAGGATCCAAACACGTTCCTTGACATCCCTTGAAGCATTCTGCACTTTACATTGTCCAAAAGCATCAAGAATCACGAACCGAATTTGGTTTGTTCATGTTTTTCTCAAAATCGATTTCCATTATTCATGCATTTTAACATGTTTTGTTGTTGTTTTGTGTTTAGAACGAAGCTTGAAGCTTTCGGCAATTTGATTGAATTTCCATAGCCTAAAACACGATCCGCCATTGCTAGGGTTTTCGTTTCAATTAGGTTTCTTTAAACGGATAAATTGGACCATAAGACAACCACCATCGTGTTTAGAATTCAATTTGCAATCGATTCATATACTCACAATTAATTTATATTACGTGTATGAGATTTTGAGAATTGTGGGACTATAGCGACCGAGGCCGACGCTACCTTTCAAAATTCAAAACGAAGAAGATGAAGCTTGCCGTGATTCGGCAATCGAGATGACACTCTTTACAAACCATTCGCCTGCTTCCATGACACGCTGCACTCGTTCGGTTGGTAAAGGCGTGGGGTTGTGAAGGCAAGGTCCTGAGTTCGAATCCCAGCCATGGCAAAGCATTTTTCACAAGTTTGCAATTTTTTCTATTTTTCATATTTTATTTTAATATTTTCATACTATTTAATTTATCTTTCATAATTTTTATCATGCATTTAAAAAACACCAAAAATATTTATTTTTTGCATACATGTCAGAAAAATGTTTATTTAATTTTTAAAATTAAAAATATTATTTTTGCATGCATATTTAATTTAATTTCAATTTTATCATTTAAATCACTTTTAATTGATTTTTAATTATTAAATTAACTCCAAAAAATCCCAAAAAATTATTTTAGCATATTAATGTTATTTCCAGCATGAAAATATTTTTCTCATTTAAAATTATTATTTTTACTAACATTTTCCTCTTATTCGATTTCCTCGTATTTCCCGATTTCTCATCTTTTCACAGGTTATCTCGTTTCGGACAATTTTTATCGCTTTTTTTCATATTATGTAATTGCCTATGGGATGTAATAGTTTAATTAGGACTTTTATTTTCCGCGCTTTCAGTTATGTATCTGCCCCAAAGCCTTGTAATAGCGTAGGATTTATCTTTCCGCACTTTATACTTCCGCAATTTAATTTCCGCACCCTATAAACTGCTAGTAATTAGGCGTGTATGGCAAGACTAAAATTGAACATAGCTCACTCTAATTTCAAGACAACATATCTGAATTTGACACACTCTTTCACACATGCACCCCCTTAGGGTAATTCTCTTTGTTGCCTTACGATTACAAATGGTCATGTCCTCGAACGAGGGTATTCTAGCACCGCTGCCTTCAAACAAATCATCATAGTCCCTTCGATACAAAGATCATAAGACCCACGATGTCGCCCGAATACATGATCTTGACCAATACATGATGATCTTGACCCTTCGAATTGCTAGCCACAAGTTGATGACCATCCGATGTCCAATGTCCCGCTTACATCCAACGATTACCTACTAATGGTATGGATAGCGCTATTCTAAAGGAACGTAAAATAATACGAAACGACCAACTCTGAGTAGGTAATAAGACTTTTAGTTGCTTGCTCAAATCAAATACTTTTTGCACCTCACACTTTTGTCAAAGTTCAAACTCATTTCAAAACGAAACATTTCCGAACACTTTGTATACATACCTACATGAATCATTACAAAGTCAAAGCGAAATGCCTTTTCAAAACATTTTGTCAAACACACGAAAGCACATTTTTAAAAGTGATTTAAGAGCAACTAAGAGCCCAGATAACTACGGATGGAAAGGGTGCTAATACCTTCCTTTTCATAACCTTCTCCCTTACTCGAATCTAACGAAGGTCTTTTTCTCGCTTTTTACCTTCCCTTAATTGGATAAAAGAAAAGTCGGTGGCGACTCTTGCTATCCGCACATTTGCGATACAAAACCTACAAAGTCGGGCCACCGTATTACATGTAATCGCGACTCACTGGGACACACCCTAAAGAGAGAATGCCTTAGGGATTTCTAGATCACATTTATTGCTTTCGTTTGACTTGCTTGCTTTATCTTTAAGGGTTGCTTGGGTATTATATTTGTGGGGATCCTACACCAATCCGGTTTCCTTTTAGGTAAGTAGCAATAAATCGTCATGACTGCTAGACGATATCGAAACGGTCAACATGATGGCTACGTTAGTGTGACACTTTGGATGTCCCGATACTCTTCATTTCCAAGTTGAGATAGTATTTGGCTTCGTGGTGTCATCAAGCACTAACTAAACTTTTAGAACCTTAATTGACCCATCTTGGCCATTAGAAGATAGTGAGATGGCCGCTTTGGTGCACTAAGGTTGGTTGATACCGATGCTACGCTCATTGAGATCGACTTTGGGATATTTTCGGTCGACCACTTGGTAGTCGATTGAAATAAACGCCACGAGAAAGATCAATGATATGAGATTCCTAGAACCCGTTACTATTATAGGACGATGAACCAACTCAAACTTTTGGTGGGTAATCACCTATACCTCTTGCAAGCCTTAAACCTAGGCTCATTGTGTGAATTGTTTGTGTGCTAAACATGACATCATGACATCATTCGCATTGCATATCATTTCTAACTATTTCAAGGACCTAGGGATTTATTTTTGCTCTGTTTTGTAGGGAATTATGGCTTCTAGAAAGACTATCCGAATCAACTTCATGGGTATACTTCTCAACTCAAAGATTTGGTTTCAGAAATTCCCAACCATGCTCAGTTCATCAAAAGACATGGTTATCTACTTGACTTGGTTACCTCCGGTTTTGAAGAAGATATGATGCATGTCCTATTCCAGTTCTTCGATCCGAAACACCATTGCTTTACATTCCCAGATTATCAGTTGGTTCCTACCTTGGAAGAGTTCTCTAAGTTACTTGGGATACTTATTCTTGACCAAATGCCATTCACCGATCTAGAAAAGGTTCCTAGGTACGAAGACATTGCATCAGCCTTACATCTTAAGCGCTCAGACATTGAGGCCAATTGGGAAACAAGAAGTGGAGTTAAGGGTTTACTTGCAAAGTTCCTAATTAAGAAAGCCCGAGAATTCCTCAAAGTGATGAGTTTTCATGCATTTGAAGACATTGTGGCCTTGATAATCTATGGTTTGGTTCTATTTCCTAACTCGGATCAATTCATAGATGTCAACGCCATCAAGTTGTTTCTTACTCGTAATCCAGTGCCTACTTTGCTTGGAGACATCCTACATTCTCTCCACACTCGTACTACTAAGAGACCAGGAACTCTCATGTGTTGCATCCCGTTACTTTCCAGGTGGTTTATTTCGCACCTTCCTCCATCAGTTTTGAAGAACGAGCAAAGGTTGAAGTGGTCTCAAAGGCTAATGTCACTCTCTCATTCAGATATCCGTTGGAGTCTTTTCTCTCAAAAGGACTTCATCTTCATTGAGCGTTGTGGAGAATTCCCTAATGTACCGCTACTTGGTATAAGGGGAGGTATTACTTACAACCCTTCTCTAGCTCTACGTCAATTTGGTTTTGCTCGAAGAGATGGTCCATATGATATGCTTCTCCAAGATATTGTGTTCGACTACAACCACGATCTCCAGAATTACCGACGAAGGTTCATACACGCTTGGGGCATGGTAAAGAAGACTGATACCAAGACTTTGGGGCACCAAAACTCCATTCCTTGGGAACCTTACCTCAAATGGGTGCGAGCTCGAGCTCAAAACCTCATGATGCCCTTCACACCCGTGTTACCAGTAATTATGGAACCTGTTGCTATAGGTGACGTACCCTATACCGTTCTCCATCCTGACATGCCTACTGATTTTGAAGACTTGAGGAGATCCTGGATTCAACTTAAAGAAGAGAGGGATACCTTTGAAGCTCAGTGCTATGCAAGTGAGAAGAAAGTGCTAGAGTTGACCAAGCTACTTCACGAGGAGCGAAACATCAACGCCTACCTCGGCACCAAGAGGAAGCGCCCATGGGAGACTTAGAGCTTTAGGATTTTTATGCTTTTCTTTTATTTGTTTTGAACTATCTTTTGTACTTAAAAAGGAAAAGAATAATAAAAAAGAGAACTAATAAATGTTTGTTCATTGCTTGTTTAACAAATTTAAATCTCTAAGGTCCTTGAAAACATTGCATTGCATTCGCATAAACATTGCATATCATAGCATAACATTGCATCACATGTACATTGAAGATTGGTTTTCTCATTTTCTCGCTAATTATTTTAGCAGAAATGGCTCTTGAACAATCTGCCAAAGATCTCCAAGCTCGTAATGCCTGGGCCAGCAGATGTTCACCAGTTTGGTCTAAGGCCAAGAAGATCTGAAGAAGCTCATCAACAGAAAGAAGAAGGTTGTTGGTCTTCTCAACATGGGCAGATGCTACAAAGGTGGTCCTAAGAGGGTTAGCCGGATAGAGCTCTCAGAAGGAAGTGTCAAGAATGAGGGGAGTGTCAAGGGTAATGAAGATGACCAGCGTGAGCCTGAGAAAGAGAAAGAGGATCGCTCTGACTATAGCCAATACTCTGATGAAGATGATAAGTACAAACAACTTGAAGACCGTCTGAATGCTGTGGAAAACCTGAAGATGTTCGGGCTGAATTTTGATGATCTGAGTCTTGTTCCTGGTGTGGTGATTCCTCCCAAGTTCAAGGTTCCTACTTTTGCCAAGTATGATGGCATGTCTTGTCCGAAGCTACATTTGAAGTCCTATGTTCAGAAGATCAACCCCCACACTGATGAAAGAAATTTATGGATGCACTATTTTCAAGAGAGTTTGTCCAGAACTCAGTTGGAGTGGTATTATCAGCTAGAGAATGACCGTATCCGTACTTGGAGTGACTTAGCATATGCTTTCTACATGATGAGAGTAATCAATGAATTGACACCCACTCTCATGCAACTACAAAGCATGTCTATGGGTCGTGATGAGAATTTCAAGGAGTATGCTCAGAAATGGAGAGATCTAGCGGGCAGAGTTCAACCACCCTTGTCCAATAGAGAGTTGGTTGATATGTTTATGGGAACACTGACAGGCCCATTTTTCAATCATCTGATTGGAAACTCTTCAGCCGGTTTCACCGAGCTGATATTGACAGGAGAACGTATTGAAGCTGGTATCAAGAGTGGAAAGATTCAGGTAGAGTCATCTTCAAATGCTGCGAAGAGATCTTTTGGTGGTAAGAAAGAAGCTAATGCTGTGTATGGTCAAAAATAAGGTATAAAATCAAAATTAATTGCAAAATTGATTTTTCTCTCATCCTTGAGATCCAAGTAACCCAAGAAAGCTGGCAAATTTTGAAATTTGGTTTGATATGGCAAGAATTTGATTGAAATTGATCAAAAAAGATAAGATTTGATTTTGTACAAAATCAAATAATTTTTGCATTGATTGATGATTATTTCTTCCTCAAATCAGCTCAAATTCCATCCAATATAAATATACAAGGCATATCACATGAATGAGAACAGAAAAATTGCTTGGAGGAACCCTAACCTAACTCAAAAAAACCGTGCACTACAAGTCACTAGCAGCCCTTGTTCCAGCTTGTTTCAATTGGTTTTGAGGATCCAAACACGTTCCTTGACATCCCTTGAAGCATTCCAGACCTTTACATTGTCCAAAAGCATCAAGAATCACGAAATCCGAATTTGGTTTGTTCATGTTTTTCTCAAAATCGATTTCCATTATTCATGCATTTTTAACATGTTTTGTTGTTGTTTTTGTGTTTAGAACGAAGCTTGGAAGCTTTCTGGGCAATTTGATTGAATTTCCATAGCCTAAAACACGATCTGCCATTGCTAGGGTTTTCGGTTTCGAATTAGGGTTTCTTTAAAACGGAGAAATTGGACCATAAGACCACCACCATCGTGTTTAGAATTCAATTTGCAATCGATTCATGTACTCACAATTAATTTATATTACGTGTGTGAGATTTTGAGAATTGGGACTATAGCGCCGCACCGAGGCCGACGCTACCTTTTCAAAAATTCCAAACGAAGATGAAGCTTGCGCGTGATTCGGGCAATCGAGATGACACTTGTTTACAAACCATTCGCCTGCTTCCATGACACGCGCACTCGGTTCGTTGGTAAAGGCGTGGGTTGAAGGCAAGGTCCCGAGTTCGAATCTCACCATGGCAAAGCATTTTTCACAAGTTTGCAATTTTTTCTATTTTTCATATTTTATTTTAATATTTTCATACTATTTAATTTATCTTTCATAATTTTTATCATGCATTTAAAAAACACCAAAAATATTTATTTTTTGCATACATGTCAGAAAATTTTTTATTTAATTTTTAAAATTAAAAATATTATTTTTGCATGCATATTTAATTTAATTTCAATTTTATCATTTAAATCACTTTTAATTGATTTTTAATTATTAAATTAACTCCAAAAAATCCCAAAAAATTATTTTAGCATATTAAGGTTATTTCCAGCATGAAAATATTTTTCTCATTTAAAAATTATTATTTTTACTAACATTTTCCTCTGATTCGATTTCCTCGTATTTCCCGATTTCTCATCTTTTCACAAGGTTATCTCGTTCCAGACAATTTTTATCGTTTTCTTTTCATATTATGTAATTGCCTATGGGATGTAATAGTTTAATTAGGACTTTATTTTTCGCGCTTTCAGTTTTGTATCTGCCCCAAAGCCTTGTAATAGCGTATGATTTATCTTTCCGCACTTTATACTTCCGCAATTTAATTTCCGCACCCTATAAACTGCTAGTAATTAGGCGTGTATGGCAAGACTAAAATTGAACATAGCTCACTCTAATTTCAAGACAACATATCTGAATTTGACACACTCTTTCACACATGCACCCCCTTAGGGTAATTCTCTTTGTTGCCTTACGATTACAAATGGTCATGTCTCTCGAACGTAGAGGTATTCTAGCACCGTTGCCTTCCAAACAAATCATCATAGTCCCTTCGATACAAAGATCATAAGACCCACGATGTCGCCTCCGAATACATGATCTTGACCCTCGATTGTCGCCTACGAAAAATGATGATAGTCCCTTCGAATGTGCTAGGATACTTCCTACAAGTTGCTTTCTATGACCATCCGATGTCCCTTCGAATGTCCCGCTTACATCCAACGAATAGAGTTGCCTACCAACTAATGGTATGGATAGCGCTATTCTAAAGGAACGTAAAATAATACGAAAACGACCAACTCTGAGTAGGTAATAAGACTTTTAGTTGCTTGCTCAAATCAAATACTTTTTGCACCTCACACTTTTGTCAAAGTTCAAACTCATTTCAAAAACGAAACATTTCCGAACACTTTGTATACATTCCTACATGAATCATTACAAAGTCAAAGCGAAATGCCTTTTCAAAACATTTTTGTCAAACACACAGAAAGCACATTTTTAAAAGTGATTTAAGAGCAACTAAGAGCCCGTAGATAACTACGGATGGAAAGGGGTGCTAATACCTTCCCTTTTCATAACCTTCTCCCTTACTCAGAATCTAACGAAGGTCTTTTTCTGTACTTTTTACCTTCCCTTAATTGGATAAAAGAAAAGTCGGTGGCGACTCTTGCTATCCGCACATTTGCGATACAAAACCTACAAAGTCAGTTCACCGTATTACAATCGAGTATAACGGAATAACCTGCATTCAAAGATGATAAACAGACAAGATAGACTAACACCAAGGGCACAGATATCTCCAAGCAGAGGTAAGGGTCCTAATCCTAAGTCCAAAAGTCAAACTCAGAGCATAAGAATAGCAACCAAGTCCAATTAAAAGTTTTTTATGTTTAAGTTGAATTATTAGGTATTTTGGAAAAGGAAAACAAAGCTCAAGTGAGCAAATTCAAAATTACAAGAAAATAAAATGCTCAAGTGAGTAAAGGAAAAATGACGTAGAAAATAAATGCTCAAGTGAGCAAAGAAAAAAAGGGCATGAAATGTAAATGCTAAAAATAAAGTGCATAAAAATAAAGAGTATGAAAGTAAAAGCGGAAAGTAAAGAGCAGAAAATAAAAAGTAATTAATAAAGGTTAGCAAGATGACCATCTTGAAACATGTCAAGTATATCATCGAATTGTTAGTAATTAGTCGTCAGCAAGGTGACCATGTTGAAACTTGCGCATGAAGACTCGCCAGAAGTTTAATAGAATTAACGCGACCACACGACAAGTTTTAATTGCTTTTTGTCAAGTATATCACCGGTTTTGAATTATTACATCACTTGATCAAAGATGATTGAGAATTTATAATGGACAAGGTTAGTGGAAACTTGCCAGAAGCTTGATTTAAAAATCAACGCGACCACACGACAAGCGCCACAGGTGTTGAACCAAGATCAAAGCTCAAGTCATCTTTTGGGGCTTATGGTTGAGCATTAAATTCCATGCCACCAATTGATCACTTTCTCCGAATCGGGACAAAAGAAAAATAAGATGGAGAAGAAGAAATCAGTTCCAAGTTTAGGTTGCATCGGATGAATTTATTCGGTCTAACTTCGTCAAAATCAATCAACTCTCTTGGTGGAATTGGTCAAGAGAGCTACCAACACCCAAATTCCATTGATATTGAGGAAATTTCTGACTCCAAATAAATTCAAAAATCAGCAAAGTAAAAACGAATTAAAAGCAATTTAAAATGATGGATAAAACATAATTTGAAATTAGGTCATTTAATTGGATTTTATTGATGAAATACATAAATAGTATTTTTTTTCATCAAAATAAAATTCCAAGAAAATTATCTAAAGTCAAACAGAGGTCAACAGGTGTTGAAAATATTTTTCAGAATTTTTTAAATTCAGAAAATATTTTTAAACAATAAAATAAAAGGTAAAATGAACCAAAAATGGCAAAAAATAGCAAAGTCATAAATAAATATAAAATAAGGTCACCAATATTTGTCAAATGACCATTGGATCCTTCCAGAATTTTTAAATGTCAAAAAGTATTTTTAAACAATTAAAAACATCAAATGAAAGAAAAAAAATCATAAAAAATATCAAATCTGAAAATAAAATTATGAAAAATAAAAATCAGAAAGATAATATTTGAAAATATTTTTGTGAATTTTTTCATAAATTTTGAGTCAAAAATGAATTTTATATGATTTTCTGAAATTTAAAACATTTAAATATAAAAATCAAAAAATAAAATAAAAAACCAGAAAATATGGACCATTAGATCACAGTCAAAACGTGTGAGTAATCAGATCCAAGGGATCACACGCGTTGTGCTTGATATGGACCTCCTTGGTTATCACATCGGATTACAAATTAAAATTAAATTAAAAAATAAAACACGGAAAAATATCACGTGTTGGATCGAGTCTGACTCACAAAAGTAATCAGATCCAAGGGCTCCTATAACGCGCGCATGGTAAAGAAAACACACCGGATTGAATTCAAAAAAATTACATGGCAAGCCCTCATTGGTTGAAGACAGACATGTAGGTCGTCTTCAACCTTCAGCCATCATCCATACACGATTCTCAAACTATAAAATCAATTCCTCAAACTAGTACCATTAGATTCGTCTCTTCAAGATGGTTCTAATGGTACCCTCGCAAAAATTTATTTGAAACGAGCAAGGACCAATTTGGAAAAAACTAAAATAAAGCGAGCACTTGTTTTCAGCAATTCTCAGTCAATACTTGATGAAAACACAAATGGTGAAGATCACGAGGATCAGAGAGATGAGGTGAATAAAATAGTGCTTGAGTTGAAATGATTTGATGAAGATTCCTACCTGAACGAAGTTGACTTTCAGAGGTCTGAAACTTGACTTGGTTAGCACGATTCAGGGATCTTCAATGCATGATTCTTGTTCAGTTAGCTTTAGTGAGGTTCAAGGAAGAAGAATCAATGGTTAATTTCAAACTGGAAGTGGTTTAAACACGAATTCGAAGTTACAGAAAATATGGTTATGGAGGAAATTTGGCAGAGGTTTTTTGGCTATCAAAGCTTGAGGAAATGAGTGAGGAATGATCCTCTATTTATAGGAGAGTGAGTGGTGATAAAAATGAGAAGGAATTGTGAGATTTGGAGTGAAATTGTGCAAGGTGTGTGCACGAAGGAAGTGTGACCTCGTGTGCATCAAAACTCAGCCAAAACTTGTGTTTCAAGGTGCTAATTAGCTCTGGGCAACTTCTAATCATGATTAGTCACGAAAGCACAACTTAATTTTGGGTTAAACATGATCTATACGCGCAAATGCACAAACTGATGGTGAGTGTAAAACAGATTTTGGCTCAAACTTTGCAATGAGGCCAAATCAAATTCCCTCATGCGTTTTCCAATTTTCTCTGAGCCAAATGAAGTATTCAAGGAGTAGAGCACAATGTAAAAAACAATAAATTTCAATGGATGCTTGAGCTGAGAGATATTGTCTTTAGGATTTGTGAAAAAACACTGATTTTCTAGCCAGGCCTTGGTCAAGCATGCCAACTTTCTAAAAATGACCTAAAATGTTTTTTTCTTCAACCTTATTCTTCCACTTAAAATTTTCTCTTTCAATTCAAAGATGAAATGAATTAGATATCTTAAAGAACATTTGGCAAAAAGAATCATCCAAAAACTCCCAAAATTTAGAAAGTTATGGCCTTGTGAAGTTGATGAAAATTTGTGAAATGACCTATAATCTTTTGACTTCTTCAAGAAACTTCCAAACACTTTCAATCCTTGATATTTAAATGTAGATAAATTTCATATCTTCAAGATTGTTGTGCAAAATGAATGACCTTGAGGTGATGAATGATGATCAAGATATGATCTTTTGAAGTTGATTGATCAAGAATTGAGAAATCCATCAATGACTTGTAATCTTTTGACCTCTTAGGAAAATTTCAAAGCATTTTCTCTTCTTACCAATTGAGTTTAGTTGTATTAGACATTCTTAGGTTCATTGTGAAAGAAGAATGATCTCAAGGACACAACAGATGACCAAGTTATGATCATTTGAAGTCATATAAGATAGATGAAGTATCAATCTAGAGAGTTGGAAATCATAGACCTCCAAAACAATCTTCTCATCAATTAAACTCCTTGGATCCAAGCATGTCCATACTAGAAGTCCTTTTAAGAATCAAATGGCTTTGGAATCATCCGCAAACTTCATACAAACACCAAGATATGGTCCTCAGAAGTCTAAAACCCTAATTTCAAGATAGATGGCCATAGCATTGAGAATTCTTCAAATTTGTTTATCTCTTTCAAACATGAAGAATATACCCAAAGTGAGAGACCATGGTTGATAACAAGAAAAGTCTTCAATGGGAGACAAAGTTTTCAAAATCTTGAGAATTCAGGAGCGAAGGTATGGAAATAAACACATGAACCTATTGACTCCTTAAATAAGAGACTTGTGCACCATTCACCTACATCACAACATCTAGAAGATAAATGATATAGACATCATGATTAGCCAATTATAAATTAACACACACGCATTCAAAGGTTCTTGGTGATCTCCTAAGGGCAAACTCAAAGACAAGAGAGAGAGAGAGAGAGGCCATTTGATCTTTGTGTAATGCAATGGTATGAAGTGTGAGTGAATGTTAGGGGAAAAATTGGGGTACAACAGCTTCCCTTATTTAAGTGTCTTCTATCCAGAGATAAGAAGGGAACCTTTGCCTCGACGGGAGTGAAGATACTTAAATATAATACGAGCCATATTTTTGGCCCTAAGATATTATGCAATGCTTAATGGTTATGCAATGTAATATGATGATCTTCACAGGGGCAACAAAACGTCACTGGGGAAGCAAGGATAATGAAGATACGCTAAGAAAGACAAATCATCCAAGAAGATGAACTACTAGGGAGAGAAGTTCAATCTCATTGGAGAAGAAAAAATGACTCCACTGGGGAATGGGAACCCAACTTTTTATAATAATATCGACTCAATACAGGAGGAGGAAGCATAGAGCAAATAATAGTAACGATCCATATATAAACGGCAAACTATCTCCTCATAGAGGGGTTAGCAAAAACAAGAGAATGACGTCGATTTTCTAAAGATAGTAAACCATCAATCCATAACAAACACCAAAAATTGTTTCCATTCAAAAGGTGGTAAGAAGACAACATCAACAATGGACCAACTTTCCCAAGAGTTCTGGTGTTTCACTAAAAACGGGATAGAACTTATTCTTTAACTATGATACTTCATCTGGAAAGGGTAACAAAGTGATCATACAATCAATGAGCTAACATTTCGCCCATTGGAGTATTCAAAAAATCAACGACGAACTATCTCTCATAATGACGAGATTACCATTCATCAGAAAAATCAAATCTTTGACAAACTGCCTCCTATAATGACAAGGCTACCATTCATCGGAAAAATCAAATCTTTGACAAACTGCCTTCCACAATGACAAGGCTACCATTCATCGGTAAACAAATCTTTGACAAACTGCCTTCCATAATGACAAGGCTACCATTCATCAGTAAACAAATCTTTGACAAACTGCTTTCTATAATGACAAGAATACCATTCATCAGTAAACAAATCTTTGACAAACTGCCTTCCATAATGACAAGGCTACCATTCATCGGTAAACAAATCCTTGACAAACTGCTTTCCATAATGACAAGGCTAACATTCATCGGTAAACAAATCTTTGACAAACTGCCTTCTATAATGACAAGGCTACCATTCATCGGTAAATAAATCTTTGACAAATTGCCTTCCTTAATGACAAGGCTACCATTCATCGGTAAACAAATCTTTGATAAACTACCTTCCATAATGACAAGGCTACCATTCATCGGTAAACAAATCTTTGAAAAACTTCCTTCCATAATGACAAGGCTACCATTCATCGGTAAATAAATCTTTGACAAACTGCCTTCTATAATGACAAGGCTACCATTCATCGATAATTTCAACAACAAGCCTTCAACCTGCTGAAGAGATACGGTCAATCTATAACGAGAGATTCCTCGTAGGATTATTGAAAAGGAATCAATCTTGGAAAATAACAGACTTGCTGAGGAAAATCGACTGCTCAAAAAAGAGACCACCTCATGCTGTTAAGAAAGAGAAGATTGAAATAATGCTGCCGGAGAATGAGAACGAACTCCATGGGGGACACCAAATTCACTTCTGTTGAGGAGATAAGGTCTTTCTGTGCCAACTAAATGTGTCTCTCTCATAGAACTCATAGTCTGAGGAGATAATGATACCACTTAGGAGTTGAAATTCAAACCACGACCAAACTGAGGAAAGATATTTGAATAGGCGAAGAGTAGGGGTAAGAGAGTTAAGACTTTATTCTTCCACGAGGGATAACTCAGTGGGGAAAACGGAAAAGAATGACCTTTCTCTGCTTAAAGCTGACACTCTCTTGGAGAGAGGGTACATACTTTATATGAATATCAACAGAAATATCAATGAATTGCAATTTATGCTATACATGATGTATGTACCAATGAATGCATGCAGACAAAACAACCACAACACGTTGGGGATAACCAGACCCAACAAACATATTTCACTAAGAACAACACTTGAGAAAATACTACACTCGGCCAAAAGGCATCCAAGACGACAATCTTCACAACAAACCAACCATTAAAAGGAAAGCTCTCAATCACCAGGTGGCGCTAACTTTCCAGAACTGCATGCATGTTGCAACCAACTTGTCAGCTTTACTGGATGAAAATATCACTATGCCTTAACAGAGCGTTATTCATAGACGCTCTTCTGGGGAGAAATCAAGATACTCCATGGAGATATCCTACTTTGCACTTACGTCTCATACTTGAAAGAAAATTGTTGTAGGGGTCCCATCGGGACCAACTTCGACATTATCAATCTTGTTTGGGATTAGGACTGTGTCATTTCATCCTTTTGCTTCACATTCAAAGTACATTCACTTAATTTGCAAAAAAAATCATAAGTATGTTCTAACAAATCTGTTTGTTTTGAAATATATTTTCAATAATAAAAGAATATTTTTATAAACTGAATAAAATAAGAGGGCAAAGGAATTGGATAAAGGCTCAAATTTTATTGATATAATGGTAGCCAGCCAATAGCATAACTCCATAGATGATTACAAAGTTTTGAAAAATGTTAAATTCATGGAAAAGGTACATCGAAGAACAATGAACACTATTCTCCCTAACAACTTTGAACTCTAGTATTGTAGTCTTCATTTGAGGTATGAAGATAATCCATGCAGATTGTTGCTTCTACGATCAAGTCTTGTCTGATGTAGTTACTTCCCATATAATTCCCTAACTTTTGCCTAGACTGCCCTTGTGGGTTTTCAGCCTACCGGGAAATTTATTCTGTTTTTGTCTCTAATTTTTTCCTAGATCGCCCTTTCGGGTTTTCAGCCTACCAAGACGCTCCTTTTTGCCTAAGTTGTCCTTTCAGGTTTTCAACTTAGCGAGCTATTCTTTTATTTATTAAGGAAAATTATTTCTTGAATACATCAGCATTCAAAGGACGTGGGAACTCCTCTCCATCCAAAGTTTCAAGAATCAATGCACCACCAGAGAAGGCTTTCTTGACAACATATGGGCCTTCGAAGTTGGGAGTCCACTTTCCCCTAAAATCAGAGCTTAAAGACATGATCTTTCTGAGCATGTGGTCGCCTCCTCTAAATACACAAGGTTTGACCTTCTTGTCTAAAGCTTTCTTCATTCTTTTCTAGTATAACTGACCATGACACAAAGTAGTCATTCTCTTCTCTTCAATCAAATTCAACTAGTCAAACCGATTCTAAACCCATTCAGCATCAGATAACTCAGCTTCCATGTTCACACGCAAATATGGAATCTCAACTTCAATGGGGAGCACTGCTTCCATGCCATAAACAAGAGATAAAGGGGTAACACCTGTTGAAGTATGAACCGAATTCTGATACCCATGCAAAGTAAAAGGTAGCATCGCATGTCAATCCTTGTAGGTAACAACCATCTTCTGGATGATTTTCTTAATGTTTTTGTTTGCAGCTTCAACTGCCCCATTCATCTTGGGTCTATAGGGAGAAGAGTTGTGATTAACAATCTTGAATTCCTCACAAAGTTCCACCATCATCTTATTATTCAAATTCGAGTCGTTGTTAGTAATGATTCTGCTTGGCACACCATAACGACAAATGAGATTGTTCTTAATAAACCGAACCACCAATTGCTTGGTAACATTGGCGTAAGTAGCCGCTTCAACCCATTTGGTGAAGTAATCAATTGCCACTAAGATGAAACGATGTCCATTAGAAGCCTTGGGTTCAATCATCCTGATCATGTCAATGCCCCACATGGAGAAAGGCCACGGTGAATAAATAACATTGAGAAGTGTGGGAGGCACATGAATCTTATCAGCATAAATCTGACACTAATGGAATTTCTTTTCAAATTTCTAACAATCGGATTCCATTGTCAACCAATAATAACCTGCTCTTAGCATCTTCTTAGCCATAGAGTGTATGTTGGCATGGGTACCAAAATAACCGTCATGAATATCATGCACAACATGTCTGCTTCATGCCTATCCACACATTTGAGCAAGACCATGTCATAATTTCTTTTGTATAAGACGCCTTTATTGAGGAAGAAATTAACAGCTAAACGCCTAAACGTCTTTCTATCTTTGTTTGTCGCATTAACCGAAAACTCTTGAGTCATCAGGAAGTGTTTGATATCATGATACCAAGGTTCATCATCCTTTGCCACATCCATGACGAATATATAAGCTGGCTTCTCAAGACGCTCAATGGTGATCTGAGGTACATCATTCCACTGGTTCACCTTATACATGGAAGCTAAAGTAGCTAAGGTGTCTGCCATCTAATTTTCATCCCGAGGAATTTGATGAATCTCTACTTTATTGAAGAAAGTCAAGAGTCTCCTCGCATAATATTTGTAAGGGATTAAGCCAGGGTGACGAGTCTCCCAATCTCCTTTGATCAGATTTATTACTAAAGTTGAGTCACCATACACATCAAGAATTTTGATTTTAAGATCAATGGCTTCTTCAAGACCCATGATACAAGCTTCATATTCTGTCATATTATTCATACAATCAAACATCAACCTTGTTGTGAAAGGGATGTGAGCTCCTTGAGGAGTAATGATTACTACACCAATTCCTTTTCCATAAGCATTCACATCTCCATCAAACACCATTCCCCATCGGGACTCTGGATCTGGACCTTCCTCGGGTAAAGGTTCATCACAATCTTTCATTTTCAAATACATCACATCTTCATCAACGAAATCAAATCCAACAGATTAATCATCTTCAACTGACCAATGAGCCAGGTATTTAGCTAGAACGTTGCTTTTGATAGCTTTATGGGTACGGTATTCAATATCATAATCGGATAACAACATCTGCCAACGAGCAATTCTCGCTGTAAGGGCAGGCTTTTCAAATATGTACTTGATTGGATCCATTTGAGATATCAACCAAGTAGTATGATTCAACATATATTGCCACAGACGCTTCACAGCCCAGGCTAAAGGACAACAAGTATTCTCCAACATAGAATATTGTGACTCACAGTCGGTGAACTTCTTGCTCAGGTAATAAATGGCATACTATTTTCTTCCTGTCTCATCTTGTTGTCCCAAAATACAACCCATGGAACTTTCCAACATAGTCAGATACATAACCAATGGTATTCCTTCAACAGGAGGGAGAAGGATATGAGGCTCGAGCAAATACTCTTAGATACTTTCAAATTCCTTTTGGAAATTATCTGTCTATACGTAACCTTGATCTTTCTTCAACAGCTTGAAGATGGTTTCACATGTTGCAGTCATATGAGAGATGAACCTGGAAATGTAATTTAATCATCCAAGGAAGCCTCTGACTTACTTTTCAGTTCTTGGTGCCGGCATCTCTTGAATTGCCCTCACTTTATCAGGATCAACTTCAATTCCTTTCTGGATAACAATGAAACCCAACCATTTTCCAGATTGGACACCAAAAGTACAATTATTAGGATTCAAACAGAGTGATACTTCCTCAAACGCTGAAATAACTTCAACGAATCTTCCAAATGATCTTCCTCACTTTGGGACTTGGCAACCGTATCATCAACATACACTTCAATTTCTTTATGCATTAGATCATGGAATAAGGTCGTCATGGCCCTCTGGTACGTTGCACCAGTGTTCTTCAACCCGAAGGGCATCACTCTGTAACAGAATGTTCCCCAGGGTGTGATAAACGTTGTTTTTTCCATGTCCTCAGGAGCTATATTAATTTGATTATATCCGAAAAATCAATCCATAAATGAGAACACTTTGCATTTTGCAGTACTACCCACCAACATATCAATGTGTGGCAAAGGAAAATCATCTTTCGGACTAGCCTTGTTCAGATCTTGGTAATCAACACATATGCGGGTCTTTCCATCTTTCTTTGGCACTGGCAGTATATTGGAAATCCTTTGAGGATAAACTGATGTCACAAGGAAACCTGCGTCAATCTGTTTTGAAACCTCCTCTTTAATATTTATCGCCATATCAGGATGAGTTTTTCTTAACTTTTTCTTGATTGGCGGACACTCGGGCTTCAATGGTAAGTGATGCTCCACAATATTAATATCTAAACCTGGCATGTATTGATACGACCAAGCAAAGATATCCACATATTCCTTCAATATTTCAATCAAACAACTCTTCACCTAAGGATGCAGCAATGCTCCATTCTTAACTTCTTTCACATCTTCATCAGAACCTAAGTTAATGACTTCCAATGGCTCTTTGTATGGCTGAATGGTGTTTTCCTCATGCTCAAGCAATCGAGAAACCTCTTCAGGGATCTCATCAAATTCCTCTTCTTCGGCTAAATATACAGGATGTTCAAAATTGGAAGAGGGTGCAGGGTCATTGTTTTCAACGGTTTTATCAATTAATCTTCATATATGATTATGACTGATTTTAGAAACTGACACATGTGACAAGTGATTATGCAGATTAATTTCAGTTATTATATTATTTTTGTGAAAGGTTTTTTCTGATTACCATTTTTCAAGAAAAAACAGAAATTAAAAGACACAATTTGGAATGAAAAACAAACTTTTATTAATGATCTTAAATTTCAAAACAACAGAGTTTACCCATACAACATCACTTTCACCTTGGGCAGAGTGAAATGATTGTTATTTTAAAATTTAAACAAATAAAAGTGAATTACTTCGACACGTGAATGCAAGTGGGGATGTCAATAGTAGTCCAATTACAAACTTTGGCTCCATACATCACAAAGTTGGGCATTTCCTGCTCTGGTCCCTCCTCAACAATGACATTGACTCCTAGAATGGTAGGATCAACATAACCTGCACTTCGGATAACATCTTGATATTTGACAAAAACATACTTCATCTTCAGCACATCCTTCCTGTTCTTCATGGAAAAGCCTAAACCGACACCACTCTTATTCACTTTTGGTTCAATAACTTGTCCCCAAGCATTGCTAGCACCTTTCTAAACCACATTACGGGAATCCTTCAACGAATCAATATAATCTTCACTCCTTTGGACACTATCAATAGATAAATCTTGGAATTGCGTTCCAACAGCGGCTTCATCAGCTTCTACTAAGGAGAAAGAAGATAAATGAGAAACTAGCATAACTTGCTCTCCTTCCACAGTGATTACAACACCTTCGTGGACAAACTTCAATTTTTGATGGAGAGTAGAAGTCACAGCACCAACATCATAATTCCAAGGTCGTCCCAACAGACAACTATAAACAAGAAATATATCCATCACTTGGAAGGTAATTTGAAAAAAATGCGGGCCAATGTGAATGGGCAAGTCCACTTTCCCAATAACAGATTTACGAGAACCATTAAACACCTTCACAATGATACCACTAGGACGCATCGGCATACCTTGATATTTGATCTTTGAAAGGGTACTTTTGGGAATAACATTTAGTGTGGAACCATTATCAATAAGCACGTTGGACAATGCATCATTCTTGCAATTCATGGAAATGTGCAAAGCCATATTGTGATTATTTCCTTCAGCGGGCAACTCTTCATTGCTGAAACTCAGATTATTGCAAGTCGTGATATTTCCAACCACACTATTGAAAGTTTCTAGAGGAACATCATAATCAACAAAATCCTGATCCAATACCTTCATTAGAGACTCTCTGTGAGCTAAAGAATTCATCAACAAAGCCATGATTGAAATCTTTGACAGTGTCTGCAGCAATTGCTCAACAAACTTATAATCACTAATCTTGATAATCTTCAACAAATCATCCATTTCTTTCTCTTGGTCTACCCTACTAGTCTGTCCTTCACCCTTCTTGGATTCGGTACTAGTTTCCACAATCTTCTTACCATCATCAATCATCTTTGGAAACACCGGAGCAAACACACGACCACTTCTAGTCATTCTACTAGCATCAGAAATATTTCCTACTTGAAGCAATGGTTGAATCGGAACCTCAACATCTTCGTCTAGAATGGTGGCATTGTACTTCTATGGCACAACTTTATTGGAACTATACGGGACAGATCCAGGTAAGCTAATAACCAAAGGAGCAACTGGAGGTTTGTTGTAGTAAGTCACCTCCACAGGAGTGGGAATATCAAAATGTGGCACAATGACATTTTCATCTTCGTATTCACCAAACTCACCAACAGAGAAGTACTCATCTGCATAAATCTATTCATCATCAGATTCATCAAATGATCCTTCAATCATATTGACGCCATTGTTGAAACCAACGTTGCTCACTACAATCTGAATAATGCCTTCTTCTAGCAGATGCTGAATATCTCTTTTCGCAACATCATAACCACGATGATCTGTGCTACATATTGAGCACTCACTCTATTGGTGCCCCTCTTGGCCTTTGATGAAATTGAATGCGGCATGCAAATTCACCAGATCAGTATTAGTCTCATTCACATCTTGGATTTTCACTTCTCTAAGAGAACCATAAACAACATTTACATCGACCTCAGGTTCATCCTCCAACCTGATGACCTGAATAAGGTTCTTGTCCATCATATCTTGCAGATCACTCTTTATCCTATCACAACCACGGACATCATTACTGCACAAATTATAAGCAGCATGATCATGGGTGCAATAACCAATTTTGTAGAGAGCCATATGCATCTTCACAAGATCTCCCACAATCAAATTTACATCATAAACCCTGATTTCTCTATCAATCATGTTCACGACATTCCCATGCTTGGGAAATGGATTCTCTTGCACATTAGGAACCATGTCCTTGAAAGACAACATACCTGATCTAACCATCTTTTGTACTTCTGACTTTAATGGATAGAAATTCTCAATATTGTCCCTGGAGCTCCTTGGTGGTAAGCACAAGTATGATCAGCCTTGTAACACCATGGCAGGGATTTGGAACACTTGGAGAAGCCCTTGGTTGCACCAAGTTCCTCTGAATTAATCCTGGGTATAACTCTGCATAAGTCATTGGAATTGGATCCAACGGTTCTTTCTTCAAGCCTTGCCCTTGTTGGGATGCTTTGTTATAAGGGATAATTGTTGGAGCAACAACAACAACAGGGGTAACAGCAGAAACTTGTTGGTTTTGAGGACGTGGACTAGGGATTCTAGCTCTCCTTTTTTGTTCAACACCATTAACATATTCTTTCTTTTTGGAGAATCCAAAGGATGGATTCTTAACTCCACTTGATCCTTCTTCTTTTGACAAATGTCCCTCTCGGATAGCCTGTTCTAGACAGCCTCCTATGCTTATCATTTCAGCAAAATCATTAGGTGCACTGGCCACCATCTTCCTGTAATAGAAAGGACCCAAAGTCTTCAGGAAAACCTTGGTCATTTCCTGTTCACTTAATGGAGGTATAACATGTGCAGCAAGTTCACGCCAACGCTGAGTGTACTCTTTGAATGATCCCTTTTATTTTTGAACCATTGCCCTTAATTGATCATGGTCGGGTGCCATATATATGTTGTAGTTGTAATGCTTCACAAAAACTTCACCCAAATCATTGAATGTATGGATGTCACTGCTGTCTAGATTCATATACCACCTCAGAGTTGCACCGGTCAAACTATCTTGAAAGAAATGAAGGAGAAGACGCTGGACTTCGGTATGAGTGGACATCCATCTCAAGTACATCAATAAATGATTACATGGACAAGAATTACCCTTGTACTTCTCAAAATCTGGAACTTTGAACTTAGCAGGCACTTTCTCATTAGGAGATAAACACATATCATTGACATTATCACCAAACAACTCATTCCCCTTGAGGGCTTTCAAATCTTTCTGCATCTTGTCAAAATGTTCCTAAAATCCATCCATTTGATCGTAGAAGTCTAGGCTTACACTCGGAGGAGGGAGTGGATTAATAAACTCTTCGTTGAAAACAATAGTAGAATGCACCACAGGAGGCGCGGGAGCAACAACAGGTTGGGTCAAGGAGGTCACTTGAGCAGTAAGGTTGTAACCTTCAGTCATGAAATTACCTGGCATTCCCTAAGGATAACCAAGAGGCATATGATGTTGGATGGTAGAAACCATTGGCACATCAAAAACATGAGCATCTTGAATTTCAAAGATAATAGTTGTTTGTTGAGGTTGAACAATACGAGGAGAGGGTGGAGGAGGTAGTGGCTGATTCTGAGCACCCACCAATTGTTCCACCATAGCAGTCAAGTTGGCCATACCGGTCCTCAACAAGATAACCTCTTCGCGCAACTCGCAATTCTCTTGCTCTAGATTTTCCATATTCTTCTTGGAGTTGGCTCGAGTGTTGTACGGATGCAACAGCTTGGAGACTGGACAAAGTAGAGAAACAGATAAGACACCCGGGAGAGTATGAAAATGCAAGAATGTATGTATCATGATGCATGACATGCAATGCACATGATTTGTTCTATTTTTCTTCTTATTATTCAAGGATCTTAATAAAGACAATTTAATTTGCAAATATCAAAGTATAACACGTTTGAAATACTGAATAAAATCATATCTTTAATAAAATATTTGAGGATTACAACTCTTGAATACAAGTTTCAACAAACCCAAGTACAAGAGAGAGAGAGAGAGAGAGAGAGAGAGAGATCAAAATAAACTACAAGTCCTAAAGAATCAAATATGTAGAAGACCCCTCTTCGAACGAACGTTTCCTCTTGAACTTCCTGATCTCTTCCTTCAGCTTCTCATTCTCCAATACATACCTGTCAACATAACCTTTTCAAGCTCCAGACTCAGTAGGAGTGTGAGAATAAGCAGGAGTGCTAAGAACTGGGTGAACCTTAAAAGAAAGTAGGCCTTCCTGCTTCTCCATCATCTCTACAGCATGACTCTCAAGAATCTCAATCAAATCATCATTTTCCTTCATTTCTGCTGCATGAGACATCTTCAAAGTATGATACTTGTTCTTCCAAGCTTCCTTCTCTTGTTGCATCCTAACCAAAGCAAGTTGAAGCTCCTCTAAATCATCTGAACCATGAGTAGTAGCCAAGAACAAATCAGCAAGAGGCTCCTCACGGGAATACAGCACCTTCAACTCAATAGCTCTTGCTTGAACCCATAGAAGATAAGGCTCCAAAGAAACAACTCCTCTCTTCCCTAGATTCTCTCTTCCTTTCCTATGAATATGACGCCAAGCTTTCTCTATATCCTTGATAGCTACACTGTGGTCTTCACCCTCTTTAAGAAATAAGCCACTCACATGAATACCCTTCAGCTTATCCCTCATCGGATAACCAAGTTGGCAACGCGCAAGAATAGGATTATAGCTAATACATCCTTTTGTACCAAGAAGAGGAACATTGGGAAAGCTACCACAACTGTCAATAATCTCCACATCATAATAAACCTAACGATACCACACAATATCAGAATGAGTGAGAGCCATAATCTTCGGTGCCCAACGAGGCTCCCTTCTAGGTCTCCAAAAAGCATCACTTGTAGGAAAGTCAGAAACAAACCAACGGTATAGCAATGGTGCACAACATATAATCTTTCTCCTTCTCGACGGAAGTTTTGAAGATGAACAAAATAATAAGTCTCAGCAAGAAGTGTGGGAACTGGATTCATAATCATGAAGGTCCTGATAGCATTAACGTTAACAAAGTTGTTAACGTTGGTAAACAAGAACAAACCATAGGCAAGCAAGGCAAAGATAGCTTCAAAATCCTCCATACTCTTCATATCAGCAAAATAACGAGCTTTCTTCAAAAGAAATGCATCCGGTAATCCTCTGATACACCCCTTGGTAGTCATATTATCTTCAATCTCAGACCTCTTTTGATGGGTAATAGCAACAATCTCATTAGACTTGGGATCCTTCTCCAAACCAGTAAAAGGAACATCACTAGTAATAGGTCGACCAATAGTCATGAAAAGTGATGCAATGCTACAACGGATCATAGAACTGAACTAAAGTATAAAGAAGTCCATCCTTCATCTTCGTCTTCATCAACGATAAAATAGTCTCATACTTCTTCTAGAAATCCTCTAGACTCTCAATCTCATCAATCAAACTCATCAATCCCTCAATCTTAGGTTCCTTGAAACTGTATTTTCGAGTCCTCCTCTGTCCATAATCCATGGTCAAAGTATACCTGAGATATCTGCAAAGGCCAGTCTTAAGTTCCTTAAACAACTGTTTGAAAAGAATGTGTATAGGTGCATGAATGCATGATGCAACAATCACACACAAAGATCACAAACATGGGGTCCATAGGTTCGACGTCACGAGCATGGAGTCAGAAGGTACTACCCACAAGGTATTCTAAGCTTTATCACATGTAGATGAAGGTTCTAAAAGGAGTACCCAGAGTTTTCATTCCTCCATCCAATACTACCAACTTCTCGATGTACTCGGTAATTAGTAATACCTTCAGGTAAAACTCGTCTGAGTGCATTATCACGTAGCAACTACTTCCGGATAACTCCATAATAGTCCCTGCACTACCCCTAAAAAGTCCAGGATGGGTTAAGGGTTCTACGGCTGCTCAGCTTCATGGACTCTCAAGTTGAAAGCAATCATGAATTCCCGATTGCTCAATAAACAAAATACCACAATCAAGGAGGTTTCCACTGAGTAGGGATCTCATGTCTCCTTCTTCGGGATTAATCCCTAAAAGTTAACATGACTATATCGCTCATTCTATCTTAAGTTTCCCCGAGTTCGGGTATAGGACTCAAAAAAGAAGATCACCAAGCACCCCTGAAAATCAGAAAAATCCAGACAAACATATATACAACAGATACAACAAATATAGCATATATATATATATATATATATAAATAAACAAAAAATAGGGTCTACCCACTTAGAGATGGTCCAGCAATAGGTCAAACATCCCCAACAGAGTCGCCACTATTGTGTAGCGACAAAAAACTACGAGTATAAGCCATTGAATTGACTTAACTCAAAAAGTAACAAAAGAGTCACCACAACGCTTTTATTTTATCCAAAGGACTAGGAAAAATAGTGAATACAATACTAACAAAAAAAGATCAGAGATCTAGGACCGGAGGTTATTTATTGGAAGGTGTTAGGCACTCAAAGCATCTACGGTACTCCGTAGCAACCTTTTTGAAAATCTGTATACGTGTGCTAAAAAAAGAGTATAAGTACAAAATGGATGGTGGGGGGAGAAAAGAAGTATTTTTTTATAATTTTTGGTTTGATAGAACTTCCAATGAGTTTCAGGCCTACATACCAACAATGTGCAATGTTGAAATCAAAACCTAGTAGTTCGGGTAAAAAAGGCTAAAGTTGTATGTTGGTTGATTTTAAGAAAATATTTTTTAGAAAAGCTACAAAGAGCTCAAAAAGTTTGAATGAGGTTAGGTGGTTTTTAGTCTTATGAAAAGAAAAATCAAAGTATTATTAAATGAATTCAAAGTTTATTAAGAAAAAGAAGTTTGAAAATGCATGGACCTAAGTCCAAGTTTTTTATGAAAGCGGTTCGAGTTTTGAAAACAATAATCCTTTGAAAAAGAGGGAAGATTTTGAAAATTAAAAATGGGGAGGAGATGAAGAGGCTAACCTAAGTGCATAAAGTAAAAGGTAAAGATAAAGAAAGATCTAACCAGGTGAAAAAACTAGTACTTGACATCAATAGCCAATACTATATCCCATCATTTGGATTGCCACATAAGCAACAAATAACCAGACAAAAAACCAAGCTTCAGATAAAATGAACCAAAAATGGAAAAAAAAATAGCAAAGTCAGAAATAAAAATAAAATGAGGTCACCAATATTTATCAAATTACCATTGGATCCTTCCATAATTTTTTCAGAATTTTAAAATGTCAAAAAGTATTTTTAAACAATTAAAAACATCAAATGAAAGAAAAAAAATCATAAGAAATTTCAAATCTGAAAAATAAAATTATGAAAAAATAAAAAACAGAAGATAATATTTGAAAATATTTTTGGAAATTTTTTCATAATTTTTTAGTCAAAAATGAATTTTATATAATTTTCTGAAGTTTAAAACATTTAAAATATAAAAATCAGAAAATAAAATGAAAAGCCAAAAAATATGGACCATTAGATCACAGTCAAAACGTGTGAGTAATCAGATCTAAGGGATCACATGCGTTGTGCTTGATATGGATCTCCTTCGTTTTCACACCGAATTACAAATTAAAATTAAATTAAAAAAATAAAACAAGGAAAGATATCACACGTTGGATAGAGTTTGACTCACAAAAGTAATCAGATCCAAGGGCTCCTATGACGCACGCATGGTAGAGCAAACGCACTGGATTGAATTCAAAAAAATTACATGTCAAGCCCTCATTGGTTGAAGATAGACACGTAGGTCGTCTTCAATCTCCAGCCATTATCCATACACGATTCTCAAACTATGAAATCATTTCCTCAAACCGGTACCATTAGATTCGTCTCTTCAAGACGGTTCTAATGGTACCCTCACGAAAAATTTATTTAAAACGAGCAAGGATCAATGTAACACGGTGGGAGAACTGACTTGTTTGTTTTGCGTTTGATCGCAAATGATGCGGATAGCAAGAGTCGCCACCGACTTTTCTTTTATCCAATTAAGGGAAGGCGAAAAGAACAGGAAAAGACCTTCGTTAGATTCTGATTAAGGGAGGCGGTTATGAAAATGGAAGGTATTAGCACCTTTTCCATCCGTAGTTATCTACGAGCTCTTAATTGCTTAGCTCACTTTAATTATTTTTGTGTGTGTGTGTTTTGAAAAGATTTTTGAAAAGACATTTCACTTTGACTTCGTAATGATTCACGCTAGAATCTATATGAAGTGTTTGGAAATGTTTTGTTTTGAAAAAGAACTTTTAATGATTCACGCTGGAATGTATACAATGTGTTTTTGAGAAGAAGATTTTTTGAAATTGTGAGGTGTGAAAAATGTTTTGATTGAGCAAGACAAAGAGACTTATTTACCTACTTAGAACGTTCGTTTCCGTGTCATTTTGCTTTCCTTTAGAATAAAGCTATCCATACCATTAGTTGGTAGGTAACCTTATTCGTTGGATGTAAAGGGACATCGGATGGTCATAGAAGGCAACTTGTAGGGATATCCTAGCATATTTGTAGGGACGGCCATCACTTTTCGTAGTCAACAATCGAGGGACGAGATCATATATTCGTAGGCAACATCGAGGGACTATGATCTTTTAAGTCAAAGGGACTATGATGATATATTGTAGGCAACCGTGCTAAGATATCCCTACGTTCGAGGGACATGACCATTATTCGTAAGGCAACGAGAGAGGATACCCTAAGTTGGGTGCAAGTGCGAAGAATGTGTTGTATTCAGATATTTTATCTTATGATTAGAAGTGATCTACATTGTTTTTAATCTTGCCATACACGCCTAATTACTAGCAGTTAATAGGTGCGGAAAATAAATTGCGGAAATATAAAGGTCCTACGCTATTACATGGCTTTGGGGAAGATACATAATAGGAGGTACAGAAAGTAAAGGCAGAAATATAAATCTACGCTATTACATGAAAACAAAGTTGCAACCTATAATCCTTTCTAGAATTTAAATGCAAAAGAAATAATAGAAAAGAAACTAAATCTTAATATTTTTGGTGTTTTGAAAATTAATGTTAAATATGAGAGAAAAAACCTAGTTCTAATTGATTTTAATTAAAAAAGATTTGATGAAAATTAACCTAAATTAAACTAATTAAGTTAATTAAAAAAAAGCATGGAGGAAATTATTTGTGGAATTACCTAATTAAACTAATTATTTAACCTAATTACTAATTAAATTATAAAAGGGAAATAAGAAAAAGTAGAAAAAATAAATAAAACAAAGAAAAAAAAATCCTCAGAGCTTCTGACGGAAGTTGCCTCACAAGCTAGGCCTTCTGTGAGTTGGGCACCCGTAAACCGGAGTTTCGGGAGAATCATAAGCGTGTCCGTGTTGGAGCTTCAGATTCGAAGGGTCCGTGTCGGGCTTCGGAGATTTTGCATCGGGACGCCCGTAGAGCTTTGGGGAATCTGTGTCGAAACATCCGTGTCGGATCTTCCGGGAGATCCGTGTTGAAACATCCGTGCCGGAGCTCGGGAGATCCGTGTCGGAAGGGTCTAGAAGCTAGGGCTTCTGGAGTTTCGACTTGGACGCCGTCGGAGCTCTGGGGCTCTGTCGAGGGATCCGTGTCGGAGCTCGGGGTGATGCCTCCGGGATCCGTGTCGAGCTTTGGAGGTAGTTCGAGGGTCCGGTTGGCACCAAAACGCGCCAAGGGTGTCATCTTCTTTGTTTGAATTTTCAAACTTTTACCCACGGTTCTGTTTCGTCACTATACCCCTGCAAGAAATCAAAACTAAAAAATACGCAACATAAATTAGTTATGAGACCATGGATCAACTCGGTTTGATCCCCTGAGTGTGATAGGGTCACGTGTTTCGTCCAATTTATCCTATTTTGGAAATCCCTAATTCGAGCTCATGAACCCTAGCAATGGCAAATTCTTATTCCTGTGCTAAAACTCAAATCAAATCACCCATAAAGTTTACAAACATCAGTCTAAACACAAATATGCAATCAAATCGTATTAAAAATGTGTGAATATATGAAATCGATTTTCAGTTTTGAATGTGCAAACCGTGATTCTGTTCTTATGATTCTGGACGTCTGGATGCTTGGTGAATGGCTGGATCGATTCAGAGGACTCCCAGGAACGTGTTGGGATGCTTGGAATGGCTTGAATCGAGCTGAAACTCTGGCTGCAAGTTGCTTGTATCACACGGTTTTCTTAAGCTTAGTTAGGGTTCTTCAAGTTGCCAAAAACCCTCCTCTAGGGTATAGAAACCCTCTGAATTTATAGAGGATGGATTCAGGTTGAGCATTGATGAGAAAATATATCCCATTCAATGAGAGTATATTTAATTTGCCAATCTTGTCAATCTTGATCAAATTTTTCCAATCTTGTACCAATCACTTTCCAATCACTCAATTTCGAATTTTAGGCCATTTAATAGGTATCTTGGACCTCAAGAATGTCAAATATACAGCCTTGCATTGATTTATTTATTTTTTGCTATTTTATTTTGATTAAATTCACTTTAATGAATAAAAAATCAAAATAAATAAAATAAAAAGCTCAAGAAAAGTTAAGCCCATTTGGAAAAAAATTTGATTTTCTCAAGTATTTCTCTTTATGCACCTCTTCAAAAATGCCCAACTTGCACAACTTGTATCTTGCTCAATTTTTAACATTTTTGGGTGTTCTTGAATTTTTTAGAAATCTCAAGATGTCCTCTAAACAGCCCCTTTGGTTTCATCTTCTTTGAAGTTTCCATGCTCATGAACACTTCTTTTCAAAAAGATGACTTTTTGTTGACTTTTTAAAAGGACCTGTAATGTTTTGATCTATAACTTCCAAATGAAGCATTTTCAGCCCAACCTTGTGAGACATGAAGTTGTAGAGAATTTAATTCTATTTAAAATGAGCTTTGGTGGAAAAAAAATTGATAAAGTATGTGAAAGTTATGCTTGGTCAAAGTTCTGTTGACTTTTGTCTAAAAAGCCCTAATTTAGAAACTATGACTTTTGATTAGATCTTGATTCTTCTTGATGAATCTTGGTCAACCCTTGATCAAATGATGAATATTACTTCAAAATATTGGTGTTGACCAAAAATTATGCAGTTTGACTGCATGTTGACCACAATTGACTTTTTGTCCAATATAGCTGATTTTCAGCTATCTGAGCCATTGGATGAGCAATTTTGACTTGTAAGGCTTGAAACTTGACATGATGATCCCTTGAAGTATATGGTGAGATGTGGTAACCACTTAGAGCATGGAAATCCATATTTTCTTGAGATATGCAAAATCCTTGTTTGGATTGATTGCTTAAAAGAGGGTTGTGTCTAGTCAACCCTTATGAAATTCTTGAGTATGGAGTTATGGATTGTCTTGAGAAGTAGGAGGGAAAATTTTGAGGTATAACATTTCCCCCTGTTCAATCTTCTTGTACCAGAAGGGTTAGATTGGTATGCTCGCCTTTCGTGACCTGAAGGTAGAAGATGATTGAACACTCGAGTACACTTGAAAATTTGCACTCGCTGTTGCATGGAATGGGCTTATAGATGCCATTAGGAAAAGCTGAGGTTGGAGAGTGAGTCGTACACTAGACTTTGCGTTTGTTTTTTGGATGAGAGAAATATTAGAGATGGGCTTAAAGATGCCATTCGGGGCGGTTGATAATAAGAGAGAGTCAGAATGAACCTTCGTCTTGGCTATTTCTGAGATGAATACTTGGCAGAATGCGGATAGTTTTCCCGTCTTGTTTCGGGTGTTAATCCATGATCTATTGTCTGGAAATAATTTGCATGGTCGTTCAGATAGATCTCTCATCTTGTTTCGGGTATTAATCTTTGACCTTTTATTTGGAAAATAGCTTTTACCTATTGGGGAATTTAACTTGAAAGGATATGATTAGTTTTATGCAGGTTATGATGCATGCCAGTATATGATAATGCTTGTGAATGCACATGTTATGACTTTTATGTATAATGCATGAATGTAGATGTTATGGTATTTCAAAACATATCCATCTTGAAGAAGATAAGAACGTTGTGATGGAGATTTCTGATGTCCTCTTGGGGATGTGGTTGTTGGAAACCCTAGCTGGGGAAAAAAGATGATTCAGATTCCTCTGATGCACTATCTGACCAAGTTTCGAGTCTGGATATTAGTGTTGCTGGAAGAATAACAATGATATGAGAGATACTCGGCTGGGGGTCTTGTCGCGGATAATTACATTGTCCATAGACCCTGCTGGGGACAACGTGATGAAGCCTGATAGGATCACTGCTCGGGGACCAACGTGATGAAGTTGATAGGATCACTGCTCGGGGACCAACATGATGAAGTTGATAGGATCACTGCTCGGGGACTAACGTGATGAAGTTTGATAAGATCACTGCTCGGGGACTAACGTGATGAAGTTGATAGGATCACTGCTCGGGGACGAACGTGATGAAGTTGATAGGATCACCGCCGGGACCAACATGATGAAGTTTGATAGGATCACTTCGGGACCAACGTGATGAAGTTGATAGGATCACGCTCGGGACCAACGTGATGAAGTTGATAGGATCACCGCCGGGACTAACGTGATGAAGTTTGATAGGATCACTGCTCGGGGACTAACGTGATGAAGTTTGATAGGATCACTGCTCGGGGACTAACGTGATGAAGTTTGATAGGATCACTGCTCGGGGACTAACGTGATGAAGTTGATAGTATTGGAATACTGTTGGGAGAAGATTGTGGCACTTCGTTGGAGAAGATTTGCCTTTGTAGTGAGAGCGATGTCTCTGTGGGGATTGATGATCCTGTGGAGGTATTTCTTGTGAAAGTGACTATGTGGGGATGCATTGGTGACTTTAGCGTCATCTCAATTCCTAGAGCTTGTAGTAATTACTTTTTTTGTTCGCTTTTCATATGTCTGTGAATAGATGTTTATTGTCAGATGCATATAATCATTCAAAGCAATCATTGGACTTTATGCAAAAAACAATAAAATTTGAAAAGGAATTTGCATTAAATTTGAAAAAGTGGCCTATAGTTAGGAAATTCGTATGCAAGAGACGAACATCCTAGTAAGAGTAAATTGTCGGAATAGTAAAAAGCTATGCGAAAACAATCTCGTCGAGTTTCAACTATGCTATTACTCATATATTTTCGACTACCTCATCTCCTCGTTGTTAGAAGAAAGTGATTAAGCTGATTTGCGCCATTCGAATCTTGAGTGATGATGGCAGTGTAGTCTGTAAGTAGATGATATGGAGGAGACATAGTCGTACGCTTAAATCCCTAATTTTGCCTAGACCACCCTTTTGGGTTTTCAGTCTACCGGGATACCCTTTTTTGCCCAAGCCGCCTTTGCAGGTTTTCAACTTGTCGGGTGTACATTTTTGTATATATCCTTAACTTTTGCCTGAACCTTTTTGGTTCTCCAGGATGCCCTTATTTTTGCCTAGGTCGGTCGATCTAGCGGGTCTCATTTATGCGTAGTATTTTTTTACTATGTCTGCGTTCACAGGGTGTGGGAAGTCTTCTCCATCCATAGTGCTTAGTATCATAGCTCCGCCGGAAAACACTATTTTGACTACAAATGGCTCGGAGCATTCACTTCTGGTAGATCTGTCCATGGCAGATGGCTGCGAGCCGTTTTTTCATCGATCAAGTTGATCTGGTCAAGGTGAGTCTGGACCCATTCGTCTTCACCCAATCCTGTGTCTTGGAGGACTCTGGTTGAGGGTATCTGAACCTCAATTAACAGGACTGCTTCCATACCATATACAAGAGAGAAGGGGGTTGCCCCTGTAGATGTTCGTACTGTGGTGCGATAATTGTGGAGAGCAAAGGGCAACATCTCATGCCAATCCTTGTAAGTCACTGTCATCTTCTGTATGATCTTCTTGAGGTTTTTGTTGGTGGCTTCCACTACGCCATTCATTTTTGGCCGATATGGAGAAGAGTTGTGACGCTTGATCTTGAACTGCGTGCAGAGCTCGGTGATCATTTTTTTATTGAGATTGGTACCATTGTCTGTGATGATCCTTTCGGGGACTTCGTACCGACATATAAGATTATGCCTGATGAATCGAGCCACAACATTCTTGGTAACAAATGCGAACGAGGCTGCTTCTACCCACTTGGTAAAGTAGTCAATTGCAACAAGGATGAAACGATGTCTATTGGAAGCGGTAGGTTTGATTTCTCCAATCATGTCAATGCCCCACATTGCGAAAGGCCATGGAGCGGTTAGAACATTCAATGGAACTGGAGGTACGTGCACTTTATCTGCGTATATCTGGCATTTGTGACAAGATTGAACATAGCGATAACAATCAGCTTCCATGGTGGACCAATAGTAACCTGCTCTTAAAATCTTCTTAGTCATTGTATGTCCACTTGAGTGGGTACCAATTGCGCCTTCATGTAACTCTTCCATGATTCGTTCCGCTGTTTTTGGTCTACACAGCGGAGTAAGCACAAGTCGTGATTGCGCTTGTATAAGATGTCGTTGCTGAGGAAGAATTTGGATGCGAATCTTCTTAAGAACTTCTTGCCATTAACAGATGCCCCTGCGGAATATTCCTGAGTCTCGAGATACCTCTTCACTTCGTAGAACCAAGGTTTCTCTTCGGTATGAAGTTCACAATAGTATGCTGGTTCGTCAAACCTTTTGATGATGATTTGGGGAGCTTCATTGTCCCATCTAACCTTGAACATAGATGACATGGTAGCTAATGTGTATGACAACTGATTCTCTTCTCGTGGAATGTGATCAAAATTGATTTCTCCAAAGTAGGGGATCAAACTTAAGACATGCTCTCGATATGGAATGAGATTCGGATGCTTCATATCCCAGTCACCTTTAATCTGACTGATCACTAAAGCTGAGTCTCCATATACTTGTAAGAATTTGATTCTCAAGTCAATAGCAGCTTTGATACCTATGATACACGCTTCGTATTAGGCCATGTTGTTAGTGTAATCGAAACATAGTCTGGCGGTGAAAGGAGTGTGTCCGCCTGTAGGAGATGTAGTGATGGCGCCAATACCATTTCCAAGTGCGTTTGAGGCTCCGTCAAAGACCATGGCCCATCGGGATCCCGGTTCAGGTCCTTCATCTGGTCTTGGTTCTTCGCAATCAGTGACTAGCAAAACATCCTCGTCTGGAAACTCGAAGTGCATAGATTGATAGTCATCTACAGCTTGATGAGCCAAATGATCGGCCACTACACTTCCTTTGATCGCCCTCTGAGTAGTATACTGGATATCGTATTCAGTCAAGATCATTTTCCATCTTGCTAATCTTCCGGAGAGAGCAGGTTTCTCGAATATGTATTTTACTGGATCCATCTTGGAGATCAACAAGGTAGTGTGAGTCAACATATACTATCTTAGTCGGCGAACACCCCAAGCCAAAGCACTGCAAGTTTTCTCAAGCTGTGAGTATCTTGTTTCACAGTCGGTAAACTTTTTGCTAAGGTAGTATATTGCATACTCTTTTCGACCAGACTCGTCATGTTGCCCCAACACACACCCCATTGAGTTCTCTAACACTGTCAAGTACATGATAAGAGGTCTTCCTTCGGCGGGCGGCATCAGGATATGAGGATTTTGTAGATACTCCTTGATTTTGCCAAAAGCTGTCTGGAAATCGTCATTCCATTCCACTACTTGATCTTTCTTCAGTAACTTGAAGATTGGCTCACAAGTAGCAGTTAGATGTGCAATGAATCTGGCAATGTAGTTTAATCGTCCCAGGAAACCTCTGACTTCCTGCTCGGTGCGGGGCGCTGGCATTTCTTGAATAGCTTTAACCTTTGTAGGGTCAACCTCAATACCTTTACCACTGACAACAAATCCTAAGAGCTTACCGGATCTGACTCCAAAGGTGCACTTGTTAGGATTAAGTCTTAGTTTGTATTTCTTCAGTCTATCAAATAGCTTTCGCAAATGATTAAGATGTTCTTCTTCAGTTTGTGATCGAGCTATCATGTCGTCGATGTAGACCTCTATCTCGTAATGGATCATGTCATGAAATAAAGCTACCATGGCACGTTGATATGTGGTGCCAACGTTCTTCAGACCGAACGGCATGACCTTGTAGCAGAATGTGCCCCACTATGTTACGAAAGTAGTCTTTTCCATGTCTTCAGGGGCCATTTTGATCAGATTATAACCAGAGAAACCATCCATGAAGGAGAAAACCTTATGTTGAGCAGTGTTATCAACCAGAACATTAATATGTGGAAGCGGAAAATCGTCTTTCGGACTTGCTCTATTCAGATCTCTGTAATCCACACACATTCGCACTTTACCATCCTTCTTTGGTATGGGCACCACGTTGGTAACCCATTGTGGATAAGAAATAACTGCTAGGAAACCGACATTGAACTGTTTTTAAACTTCGGCTTTGATTTTCTATGACATCTCAGGACGCATACGACGAACCTTCTGCTTTACAGGGATAAAACCTTATTTCGTTGGTAGTCGATGTACCACAATGTCAATGTCTAAACCTGGAATGTCTTCGTAGAACCAAGCAAAAACCTCGATATAGTCTCGCAGCATCTGGACCAATCTCTTTTTGACACTGTTTCCAAGATCCGCTCCTATCTTGATTTCCTTTTAGTCTTTGGTAGTGCCTAGATTCACAACCTCGTCTGGCTCTTCGTGCGGCTGTATAACCTGTTCTTCCTGATGTAGTAGTCTGACAAGTTCTCTTAGCACTTTACAATCTTCCTCACCTTCGTCTTCGGCTTGGTAGATTGGATTATCGAAGTCATATTTAGCAATAGCAGAGCTGTTGTCGACGAGATTCGGAGTGAATATGTAGTGTATCATGTGGGTGTATGTAAGAACACATTTTCTGAAGGGTGATAAATTAGAAGAAAGGAAAGAGCACAGTATTTAAATGCAAAAGACCAATGATTTTATTGAATGAAAATATGCAAATGATAAATAATAACTCTCACAAATGAGCCATGATGCCCCGGGCAAGGCACTAGGCTTAAAGTTTATTGTTCAAAGCGTAAAAAGTGAAAAGCATAACAGAAAAAAGCAATTAATCTTGTCTAAAGGAGATTGTATAACATCTTCAGTCTTCCAATTGTTGAGTCCGTCGTCTGGAGTTGGGAAGAGATCCAATTGATGTCAAAGTTGCTGTCGTCGTATTCTATAACATGGATTCCGCTTTTGCTGATGTGGAAAGGAAGTTTGCCGGCACGTTCATGGGGTATCATCTTCTGGCCTTTGATAGTGAGGCCTAAACCAATCTTGTCATATTTGAATGGGAGATCGGGGAGCTGACCCCAAACAGTACAACCTCCTTCTTCAACCGCAGCTTTGGCGTATTTCAGTGAGGCCATCTTTGGTGGAACTTTAGTAACTTCAGGAGTGACATGAGAGTCAACAGGCATGACTCGTGGGATTGCTTCGAAAGTTTGACAGGGAGTTTCGACAAATTCACCTTCCATTTCGATGTATCGGAATGACTGCAAATGGCTTACCATATATTCTTCACCGCATACTGTAGCAATCTTCCCCTTCACTGGGTACTTCAGCTTCTGATGCAGGGTAGAGGTGATAGCGCCTGCCCCATGTATCCAAGGGCATCCAAGTAGGAAAGAATAAGCTGGGCGAATGTCCATGACGAAGAAAGTAGAGTCAAAAGTCTGGGAACCGACTTTAACTGGCAGGATGAGCTCTCCAAGTACTATTTGTTTAGAACCATCAAAAGATCTTACAATTATGTCACTGGGCTTCATGACTACTTCTTCAGCATTAAGTCGATCAAGAGCGCTCTCTGGCAGAACATTCAGAGCAGAACCAGTATCCACCAACACGTGAGACAATGTAGTGCCCTTGCATTCAATGGAGATGTGAAAGGCGTTGTTGTGACTCCTTCCGGCGGGGTTAAATCAGCATCAGAGAAACCCAAACCATTGTTGACGGTCAGGCTAGCAATACAACCTTCAAATTGATCAGCAGTAGTGTCTTGCGGTATGTGAGCATTCTTTAGAAATTTTACCAAGGCTTTAGCATGAGCCTCAGAGCACAATAGCAGAGCTAGCATGGATATCTTGGACGGAGTTTGTCCCAACTGTTTCACAACATTGTAGTCACTCTTCTTGATGATATTCAGAATTTCCTCCATTTCTTGCTTGGAGGTATCCTTAGCAACTTCCTTTGGTACTTCTGTCTGAGCAGGATGAGTTACTAGTTCTTTCCCTCTTGCTTTGGGAACTGGTTTAATAACAGGAATGCGAGTTGGCGTGGTAGTACCCTTTGGAGGAGAGATCTCTGGAGAAAATACTCTTCCGATTCGGGTTACCTTACTTGATCCGATGATGTTGCCGATGTCAGGATTGGTGGCTTCAGTTGCAATGTCTTCAATAGTTAACGGTTCTTGCTTGACACCATGATAGTAAACTTCAGCTCCATAATTTCAAGGTATAGGTTTGTCGGAGGAATATGGAATTGATCTAGGAGAGGTAATGATGAGAGGTGCCACTCTAGGCGCAGGATCGGTAAAGGTGATCCTTATCGTGTTCACATCAGCATAATCTTCTGGGAAATCGTCTCCCCATTCGGTTGCCTTGACATCTTCGATAAGAATTTTGTAGCTTTCAGGAGCGGTATATTTAACCATGAAATCAAACTTTCCACTTAGCTTCCCCAAGGTATCCCAGACTTCTGGTACGGCTTCGCTTACGTCTTCGATCTTCATATTCTTAGAAATGTCTTCGCACAGATTCTCCATAGATGGAGGTTTTAGAAATAACACTTCTCGGTTGTCCATCATGTGTTGAATACTCCTTTTCAACCAAGCACATCCGTCAGATTCAGTTGCACACCAACGACAGTCATCAGGGCATCTTGGAAATACACCAGCTTGCAGCAAATCTTTCTTAGCAGTCATCAGAGGAATAGTCAGCTTGTTTACATCTTAAATATAGGAGTCTTCGTCAATAGCATTGGAACCTTTACCATGGTCAGGCATTGGTGCGTTGATCACATTCGGAGTTTCGACAGGAGGGTCGAATTCAATTTCCCTTGCTTCAATCATGTCTTGGATTTTGTTCTTCAGAGCCCAGAAGTTGTTGGTGTCGTGCCCTGGGCTGTTGGAGTGGTTTGCACACCTCGCACTAGGATTGTACTTTGGAGAGGAAGTATTGACGTGCTGAGGAGGATCCCTCAAAGTAATCAGCTCTGCTTTCAACATGTGCTACAATGCTTGTGACATTGGCATGTTGATTTTTGTAAACCGCCTCGTGGCACGCCTGCCACGCTGCTATCTCGTTGAGGTTGTGCAGGTGATTGAGATCACAACCGCCTCATTACTGAGTGCGATCAGCTTTGTCACGACTCTTCTGACCGTATACAACATTGGCTTCTTTCTTACCACCAAAAGATCTCTTCGCAGCATTTAGAGATGACTCTACCTGTATTTTTCCGCTCTTAATTCCAACTTCAATGCGTTCGCCTGTCAATATCAGCTCGGTGAATTCGGTTGAAGAGTTTCCAATCAGATGATTGAAGAATGGGTATGAGTGTCCCCATGGATATATCAACCAACTCCCTATTAGACAAGGGTGGTTGAACTCTGCCTTCTAGATCTCTCCATTTCTGAGCATATTCTTTGAACTTCTCGTCTCGACCCATAGACATGCTCTGTAATTGCATGCAGGTAGGTGCCAATTCAGCATTACACTGGTACTGCTTATAGAAAGCATATGCTCAGTGTCATACCCCAAAATTTTCCCTCCTACTTCTCAAGACATTTCATACATCCATGCTCAAGGATTCCTCAAGGGTTGATCAGACAAACCCTCTCCTAGACAATCAACCCAAACTAGGGTTTGGTATTTCTCAGATCAAGATGGACTTCCAACATCTCCAATGGTCATCATGCCTCCTCATATGCTTCAAAGACTCTCCATGTCAAGTTTCAAGCCTCATAAGTCAAGTTTCCTCAGACAATTGCTCGGATGGTTGAAAATCAGTTGTATTGGACAAAAAGTAAACTGTGGTCAACATACAGTCAAACTTCCTGATTTTTGGTCAACATCCTCATTTTGAAGTTAAATTCATCATTTGATCAAGGGTTGATCATGATTCATCAAGAAAACTCAAGATTTGCTCAAAAGTCAAACTTTCCAAATTAGGGTTTTTCAGTGAAAAGTCAACCAAACTTTGACTGAGCATAACTTCTTCATACTTTCTCAACAATTTTCCACCACCTCTTGTTTTGAAGGAAATTCAATTCTCTACAACTTCATGTCTCACAAGAATGTTCAAAAAATGCTTCATTTGGAAGGTATGGATCAAAACATTACAGGTCCTTTTCAAAGTCAACAAAAAGTCAACATTTTGTTTTGAAGATTTATTGAGCATGGAAACTCCAATTGAGATGAAACCAAAGAGGTTGGTTAGAGGACACTTAGAGCTTTCTAAAAACTCCAAGAACACTCAAAAATGTGAAAAATTGAGCAAAATACACTATTCAGAAGTTGGGCATTTTTGAACAATTGCACAAAAGGAGATATTTGTCAAAATCCAATTTTTTCCAAATGGGCCTATAATTTTATGATCCAAACTTGATCATAATATTATTTGTGACCTATTGATGCCTTGCCATGACCACATTTTATTTTATTGATTTATTTTTGAATTTAAAACCATTTAATTCAAATTTAAATTATATAAAATATGAAAATAAGATATATTTTCAAGAGGAGTGGATTTTTATCAAGCTTGAGGTCCAAGATAGCCCACAAAACATACCAAATTCGTGCTAGCTCTCACATGGAAGAGAAAATCAAATTTTCTCCAAAATTTGATTTTATTTGAAAGAAATTTATTGCACATTCAATATCCAATCTTTTTTCACTCTCTTTGCCCTCATATTTCACTCTATAAATACCAAGCAAGCTGCCAAGAACAATATACGAAACCCTAGCCCCATACACAACCCTTATTTTGCCAAAAATTTTCTCAAATTGTCAAAAATCGAATTTCAATTTCCTGCAGGTTTCAAGGCAAGCCAACCATCCAAACACCTTCCCGAGGTTCCCAGCAATCGAAACCATCCCTCACTTGAAGCCAAGACTGCCCAGAGCTCGATCCCAAGCTTGCTCCGATTTGGTATATTTTTGAAATTCGAATTTCATTATTCATGCATTGTTGATGTTTTTTGTGTGTTTGTTTGAACTCAGGATGCATATTAGGTCATGTTTGAACCATCTCATGCAAGCTTAGACGTATAGAACTCGAATCACCATAACTAGGGCATCTTGAACTGTTTGAATCGAACCGGTTGATACAGGTGTTTTCAGGGCAAACTAATGGCACCATCGTGTTTGCAGCCCTCGATTTAGGGGGGTAGGGTACCTTAGAACTTTTTATTTCGCGTATTTTGCAAGTTTTGATTTCAGGTTGATCGAAGAAGACGACCGGAGCTAGGGCTCCAGCGTCGTTGACTTGGCTGACTTCGACGTGGGATAGCGTGGCACAATGAAGTTGTCTGATTCGTCCACTCATGCCAACTGGGGTCCACGTGTGTTGACTGGGTTTTGATTTATAATCAGGACACATATTCATATTTAAACCATTGATTTCAATTTCCAAACACAAAGTACACGCTGGCCCATGGTTAAGGCGTTGGCATGTGGAAGATACTCTCCAAGGTCACAGGTTCAATCCCTGGCAAGACCAATTCTTTTCCCTTTTTGCAAAAACTAACTATTTTCATATTTTCTTATTTTCTTTTAATATTTTCATTCAATTTAATTTATCTTCTAATATTTTTATCATGCATTTAAAAAACACCAAAAATATTTATTTTTTGCATACTCATCAGAAAAATACTTATTTAATTTTTAAAATTAAAAATATTATTTTTGCATGCATATTTAATTTAATTGCTAATTTATCATTTAAATAGCTTTTAATTGATTTTTAATTATCAAATTAACTCCAAAAATTCCCAAAAAATTATTTTATCATATTGATGTCATCATTAGCATACAAACGTTTTCTCATTCAAAAATTCTTATTTTTACTAACATTTTCCTCTTATGAAATTTTCTTTCATTTTCCGATTTTGCATCTGTTCACAGGTTATACCGTTTCGGACGATTTTTATTGCTTTTCTTTTTCATATTATGTAACTGCCTATGGGATGTAATAGTTAAATTAGGACTTTTATTTTCCGCACTTTCAATTATGTATCTTCCCCAAAGCCATGTAATAGCGTAGGATTTATCTTTCCGCACTTTACATTTCCGCAATTTAATTTCCGCACCCTATAAACTGCTAGTAATTAGTTGTGTATGGCAAGATTAAAATCAACATAGACCACTCATAATTCCAAGATAACATATCTGAATTTGACACACTCTTTTTCACACATGCACCCCTTAGGGTAATTCTCTCTCGTTGCCTTTACGAATTCAAATGGTCAAGTCCCTCGAACGTAGAGGTATTCTAGCACCTTTGCCTTCAAAACAAATCATCATAGTCCCTTCGATACAAAGATCATAGACCCACAATGTCGCCTACGAATACATGATCTTGACCCTCGATTGTCGCCTACGAAAAATGATGATAGTCCTTTAGAATGTGCTAGGATACTTCCTACAAGTTGCCTTCTATGACCATCCGATGTCCCTTCGAATGTCCCTTCCACATCCAACGAATAGGGTTACCTATCAACTAATGATACGGATAGCGCTATTCTAAAGGAAAGTAAAATAACACGAAAAACGACCATTCTGAGTAGGTAATAAGACTTTTAGTTGCTTGCTCTATCAAAATACTATTCACACCACACACTTTTGTCAAAGTTCAAACTCTTTTCAAAACGAAACATTTCCGAACACTTTGTATACATTCCTATATGAATCATTGCAAAGTCAAAACGAAATGCCTTTTCAAAACATTTTTCAAACACACAGAAAGCACTTTTTTAAAATGATCTAAGAGCAACTAAGAGCCCGTAGATAACTACGGATGAAAAGGGGTGCTAATACCTTCCCTTTTCATAACCTTCTCCCTTACTCAGAATCTAACGAAGGTCTTTTTCTGTACTTTTTACCTTCCCTTAATTGGATAAAAGAAAAGTCGGTGGCGACTCTTGCTATCCGCACATTTGCGATACAAAAATCTCAAAGTCAGTTCACCGTTAGACGTAGCAATAAATCGTTTTAGGTAAGTAGCAATAAATCGTTTTAGGTAAGTAGCAGTAAATCTCAAAGTCAGTTCACCGGATCCGGGTTTCCTTTTAGGTAAGTAGCAATAAATCGTCGCGACCGTTAGACGTATATCGAAACGGTCAACATGATGGCTACGTTAGTGTGACACTTTGGATGTCCAGATACTCTTCATTTCCAAGTTGAGGATAGTATTTGGCTTCTGTGTGGTGTCATCAAGCACTAACTAAACTTTTAAAACCTTAATTGACCCATCTTGGAAATTAGAAGGTAGTGAGATGGCCGGCTTTGGTGCAGACTAAGGTTGGCTGGTACTCGATGCTACGCTCATTAAGATCAGACTTTTGGGATATTTTCGATCGACCACTTGGTAGTCGTATTGAAATAAACGCCTACGAGAAAGATCAATGATATGAGATTCCTAGAACCCGGTTACTATTATAGGACAGGATGAACCAACTCAAACTTTTGGTGGGGTAATCACCTATAACTCATGCAAGCCTTAAACCTAGGCTCATTGTGTGAATTGTTTGTGTGTGCTAAACATGACATCATGACATCATCGCATTGCATATCATTTCTAACTATTTCAAGTACCTAGGGATTTATCTTTGCTCTGTTTTGTAGGGAATTATGGCTTCTAGAAAGACTATCCGAATCAACTTCATTGGTATACCTTCTCAGCTCAAAGAATTGGTTTCAGAGATTCCCGACCATGCTCAGTTCATCAAAAGACATGGTTATCTACTTGACTTGGTTATCTCCGGTTTTGAAGAAGATATGATGCACGTCCTATTCCAGTTCTTTGATCCGAAACACCATTGCTTTACATTCCCAGATTATCAGTTGGTTCCTACCTTGGAAGAGTTCTCTAAGCTACTTGGGATACCTATTCTTGACCAAATGCCATTCACCGGTTTAGAAAAGGTTCCTAGGTATGAAGACATCGCATCAGCATTACACCTAAAGTGCTCAGACATTGAAGTCAATTGGGAAACCAGAAGTGGAGTTGAGGGTTTACTTGCCAGGTTCCTAATTAAGAAAGCCCGAGAATTCCTCAAAGTTATGAGTTTCCATGCATTCAAAGACATTGTGGCCTTGCTAATCTATGGTTTGGTTCTATTTCCTAACTCAGATCAGTTCATAGATGTCAACGCCATCAAGTTGTTTCTTACCCGTAATCCTGTGCCAACTTTACTTGGAGACATCCTACATTCTCTCCACACTCGTACTATCAAAAGACAAGGAACTCTTATGTGTTGCATACCGTTACTATCCAGGTGGTTTATTTCGCACCTTCCTCCATCAGTTTTGAAGAATGAACAAAGGTTGAAGTGGTCTCAAAGGCTAATGTCACTCTCTCATTCAGATATTCGTTGGAATCTTTTCTCTCAAAAGGACTTCACATTCATTGAGCGTTGTGGAGAATTCCCTAATGTACCACTACTCGGTATAAGGGGAGGTATTACTTATAACCCTTCTCTAGCTTTACGTCAGTTTGGTTTTGCTCGAAGAAACGTTCCACATGATATGCTTCTCCGAGATATTGTCTTCGACTACAACCACGATCTCCAGAATTACCGACGAAGGTGCATACACGCTTGGGGCATGGTAAAGAAAACTGATACCAAGACTTTGGGGCACCAAAATTCCATTCCTTGGGAACCTTACCTCAAATGGGTGCGAGCTCGAGCTCAAAACCTCATGATGCCATTCACGCCTGTTTTACCAGTAATTATGGAACCTGTTACTATAAGTGACGTTACCCTATATTGTTCTCCATCCTGACATGCCTACTGATTTTGGAGACTTGAAGAGATCCTGGATTCAGCTTAAAGAAGAAAGGGATACATTTGAAGCTCAGTGCTATGCAAGCGAGAAGAAGGTACTAGAGTTGACAAAGCTACTTCACGAGGAGCGAAACATCAACGCCTACCTCGGCACCAAGAGGAAGCGCCCATGGGGGAGACTTAGAGCTTTAGGATTTTTATGCTTTTCTTTTATTGTTTTGAACTATCTTTTGTACTTAAAAAGAAAAAGAATAAAAAGAGAACTAATAAATGTTTGTTCGTGCTTGTTTAACAAATTTAAATTCCCAAGGTCCTTGAAAACATTGCATTGCTTTTGCATAAACATTGCATATCATGGCATAACATCTCATAACAGGTACATTGAAGATTGGTTTTCTCATTCTCTCGCTATTTATTTTAGCAGAGATGGCTCTTGAACAGACTGTCAAAGATCTTCAGGCTCAGAATGCTCAATTCCAGGAGATGTTCACCAGATTGGTCCAAGGCCAAGAAGATCTGAAGAAGCTCATCAACAGAAAGAAGAGGGTCGTTGGTGTTCGCAGCATAGGTAGACGTTACAAAGGTGGTCCTAAAGTAGTCAGCCGGATAGAGCTCTCAGAAGGAAGTGTCAAGACTGAGGGGAGTGTCAAGGGCAATGAAGAAGGCAGCCAGCGTGAGTCTGAGAAGGAGAGAGAAGATCGCTATGATCATGACCAGTACTCTAATGAAGATGACAAGTACAAGCAACTTGAAGACCGTCTGAATGCTGTGGAAAATCTGAAGATGTCAGGGCTGAATTTTGATGATCTGAGTCTTGTCCCTGGTGTAGTGATCCCTCCCAAGTTCAAAGTTCCAACTTTTGCCAAGTATGATGGCATTTCTTGTCCGAAACTGCACTTGAAGTCCTATGTCCAGAAGATCAACCCCCACACTGATGACAGAAAGTTGTGGATGCATTATTTTCAAGAGAGTCTGTCCGGAACTCAATTGGAGTGGTATTATCAGCTAGAAAATGACTGTATCCGTACTTGGAGTGACTTGGCAGATGCTTTCTACAGACAGTATGAGTACAATGCTGAATTGACACCCACTCGCATGCAACTACAGAGCATGTCTATGGGTCGTGAGGAGAAGTTCAAGGAGTATGCTCAGAAATGGAGAGATCTAGCAGGCTGAGTTCAACCACCCTTGTCCAAAAAGGAGTTGGTTGATATGTTTATGGGAACACTGACAGGCCCATTCTTCAATCATCTGATTGGAAACTCTTCAGCCGGATTCACCGAGCTGATATTAACAGGCGAGCGTATTGAAGCTGGTATCAAAAGTGGGAAGATTCATGTAGAGACATCTTCAAATGCTGCGAAGAGATCTTTGGGCGGTAAGAAAGAAGCCAATGCTGTGTATGGTCAGAAAAGTCGAACCAAGACCGACCGCGCTCAATCTGTGGGGGCAGTTGTGATCTCCAATCCCACATCGGCACAACCTCAGCGAGACAACGCGCGTAGCCAGAACGCGCCATGAAGACAGTTTACAAAGATCAACATGTCGTTGTCGCAAGCCTTGCAACACATGTTGAAAGCATAACTGATTACTTTGAAGGATCCTCCTCAGAGTGTCAATACCTCCTCTCCGAGATACAATCCTAATGCTAAGTGTGCTTACCACTCCAATAGCCCAGGGCACGACACTGAAAACTGTTGGGCTCTGAAGAACAAGATTCAAGATATGATTGAAGCTAAGCAGATTGAGTTTGATCCTCCTGTTGAGACTCCGAATGTGATCAACGCGCCTATTCCTAACCATGACAAAAGTTCCAACGCTGTTGGTGAGGATACTTACGTTTTCAACATAGATGATTTGACCATTCCTCTGATGACTGTTAAGAAGAATTTGCTACAAGCCGGTGTCAATCCAGGATGCCCAGAGAATTGTCGTTGGTGCCCATCTGCACCTGATGGTTGTGCTTGGTTGAGAAGACGTGTTCGGTGCATGATGGATAACCGTGAGATACTATTCCTGAAACCACCTGTGGAGAGTCTGTGTGAAGACATGTCTAAGAAACTGAAGATCGAAGATGTGAATGAAGCTGTACCGTCTGCATGGGATACCTTGGGGAAGCCAAGAGGAAAGTTTGACTACATGGTGAAGTACACTGTTCCTGAGAGCTACAAGATTCCTATTGAAGATGTTAAGGCGACCGGATGGGGTGACGATTTCCCAGAAGACTATGCTGATGTTAACACTATAAGGATTTCCTCTACTGATCCTGTGCCTAGAGTGGCACCCCTCATTATCACTTCTCCAAGACCAGTTCCATATTCCTCCGACAAGGCTATCCCTTAGAATTATGGAGCTGATGTTTACTATCATGGCGTCAAACAAGACCCTTTGACCATTGAAGATCTTACAGTCAAAGCTACCATTCCTGACATTGACAACATCACCGGATCAAGTAAGGTGACCAGAACCGGAAGAGTATTCTCTCTAGATATCTCTCCTCCAAAAGACGCTGCGACTCCAGCTCGCATTCCAGCTATTCAATCCATTCCCCAAGCTAGAGGGAAAGAACCAGTGACTCATCCTACTCAGACAGAAGTACCAGAGGAAGTTGCTGAGGACACCTCCAAACGAGAAATGGAGGAAATTCTGAAGATTATCAAGAAGAGTGACTACAATGTTGTGGAACAGTTGGGACAGACTCCGTCCAAGATATCCATGCTTTCTATGCTCTTGTGCTCTGAGGCTCATGCTAACGCCTTGGTGAAGTTTCTGAAGAATGCTCATGTACCGCAAGACACTACTACTGACCAGTTTGAAGTCTGTATTGCTAGCCTGGCTGCCAACAATGGCCTAGGCTTCTCTGATGCTGATTTAACTCCTGCCGGAAGGAAACACAACAAAGCCTTGCACATTTCTGTCGAATGCAAGGGCGTTAAATTGTCTCATGTTTTGGTGGATACCGGTTCTGCTCTGAACATCCTACCAAAGACTGCTTTTGATCAACTTGATGTCGAAAGTTTGGTTTTGAAACCCAGTGATATAATTGTGAGAGCTTTTGATGGTTCTAAGCGAACAGTACTTGGAGAGCTCATTCTGCCTGTTAAAGTCGGTTCCCAGACTTTTGATTCCACTTTCTTTGTCATGGACATTCGTCCAGCTTACTCTTGCCTACTTGGGCGCCCTTGGATACATGGGGCAGGCACTGTTACCTCTACCTTACATCAGAAGCTGAAATATCCGGTGAAAGGGAAGGTTGTTACAGTATGTGGTGAAGAAGAATATATGGTCAATCTTCTACAGTCATTCTGATACCTCGAGGTGGAGGGTGAATTCTTTGAGACTCCCTGTCAAGCTTTTGAAACAATCCCCAGAGTCATGCCTGTTGACTCTCCTGCCACTCCTGAAGTTACGCAAGTTCCGCCTAGGATGGCCTCGTTGAAAGATGCTCAAGCTGCTGTTGAAGGAGGAGGTAGTTCTATTTGGGGACAGCTCCTTGATCTTCCTTTCAAATCTGACAAGACTGGTTTAGGCTTCACCATCAAAGGTCAGAAGATGATACGCCGTGAACATGCCGGCAAGCTTCCCTTCCGTATCAGCAAAGATGGAGTTCACCATATAGAAGACAACGACAGCGATTTCGACATCAGCAAGTGGATCTTCCCAACTCCCGACGACGGACTCAGCAATTGGAAATCCGAAGACGTCATACCAATCTCCTTTAGACAGGAGTAATTGCTTTTGTTTGCTGTTTTGCTTTTCGTTTTTACGCTTTGAACAATAAACTTTAAAGCCTAGTGCCTTGCCCGGGGAATCATGGCTCGTTTGTGAGGGTTATTATGTGTCATTTGCATATTTTAATTCAATAAAATCATTGGACTTTTGCATTTAAATACTGTTTTTCTTTCTTTTACTTTTACCACCCCTTCAAAAGCTATGTGTTCTTACACCCACCTTCATGATACACTGCAGATTCACTCCGAATCTCGTTGATAACAACTATGCTATTGCTAAATATGACTTCGACAATCCGATCTACCAAGCCGAAGACGAAGGTGAGGAAGATTGTGAAGTGCCAGGAGAACTTGTCAGATTGCTACAGCAAGAAGAACGAGTTATACAGCCACACGAAGAGCCAGTTGAGGTTGTGAATCTAGGTACTGATGAAGAAAGAAAAGAGATCAAGATAGGAGCAGGTCTTGAGAGCAGTGTCAAAGAAAGATTGGCTCAGATGTTACGAGACTATATTGAGGTTTTTGCTTGGTCATACGAAGACATGCCAGGTCTAGACATTGACATTGTGGTACACCGGTTACCGACAAAAGAAGGTTTTCTCCCTATAAAGTAGAAGGTTCGTCGCATGCGTCCTGAGATGTCTGAGAAAATCAAAGCTGAAGTTATGAAACAGTTCAACGCCGGTTTCCTAGCTGTTACTTCGTATCCACAATGGGTTGCAAATGTGGTTCCCGTACCTAAGAAGGATGGCAAAGTACGAATGTGTGTGGATTATAGAGATTTGAACAAAGCGAGTCCGAAAGACGATATTCCACTTCCTCATATTGATGTTCTAGTCGACAACACCGCTCAACATAAGGTTTTCTCCTTCATGGATGGTTTCTCCGGTTACAACCAGATCAAAATGGCTCCTGAAGACATGGAGAAGACTACTTTCGTTACACATTGGGGCACATTCTACTACAAAGTCATGTCGTTCGGACTAAAGAACGCTGGCGCCACTTATCAGCGTGCCATGGTGGCATTATTTCATGACATGATTCATCACGAGATAGAGGTCTATGTCGACGACATGATAGCTCGATCACAGACTAAAGAAGAACATCTCGATCATTTGCAGAAACTGTTTGATAGGCTGAAGAAGTACAGACTAAGACTTAATCCCAACAAGTGCACCTTTGGAGTCAGATCTGGTAAACTCCTAGGGTTTGTTGTCAGTGGTGGTATTGAAGTTGACCCTGCCAAGGTTAAAGCTATTCAAGAAATGCCAGCTCCCCGCACCGAGAAGGAAGTCAGAGGTTTCTTGGGACGACTAAACTACATTGCCAGATTCATTGCACATCTAACTGCCACTTGTGAGCCAATCTTCAAATTACTGAAGAAAGATCAAGTGGTGGAATGGAACGACGATTTGCAGATCGCTTTTGACAAAATCAAGGAGTACCTACTGAATCCTCCTATCCTGATGCCGCCTGCCGAAGGAAGACCTCTTATCATGTACTTGACAGTATTAGAGAACTCAATGGGGATTGTATTGGGGCAACATGACGAGTCTGGTCGAAAAGAGTATGCAATATACTACCTTAGCAAAAAGTTCACCGACTGTGAAACAAGATACTCATAGCTCGAGAAAACTTGCAGCGCTTTGGCTTGGGCTGCTCGCCGACTAAGACAGTATGTGTTGACTCACACTACCTTGTTGATTTCTAAGATGGATCCGATAAAATACATATTTGAGAAACCAGCTCTCTCCGGGAAGAATAGCAAGATGGCAAATGATCCTGACCGAATACGACATCCAGTACACTTCTCAGAAAGCGATCAAAGGAAGTGTAGTAGCCGATCATTTATCTCATCAAGCCGTAGATGACTATCAGTCTATGCAGTTCGATTTTCCAGACGAAGATGTTTTACTAGTTACAGATTGTGAAGAGCCGGGTCCAGACGAAGGACCTGAACAAGGATCCCGATGGACTATGGTCTTTGATGGAGCCTCAAACGCACTTGGAAATGGCATTGGCGCCATCATTACATCACCTACAGGCGGACATACGCCTTTCACCGCCAGATTATGTTTCGGCTGCACTAACAACATGGCCGAATACGAAGCGTGCATCATGGGTATTAAAGTTGATATTGACTTAAGAATTAAGTTCCTACAAGTGTATGGAGACTCAGCTTTAGTGATCAGTCAGATTAAGGGCGAGTGGGATACAAAACATCCGAATCTCATTCCATATCGAGAGCATGTTCTGAGTTTGATCCCCTACTTTGAAGAGATCACTTTCAATCACATTCCACGAGAAGAGAATCAGTTGGCAGACGCGTTGGCTACTATGTCGTCTATTTTCAAGGTCAGATGGGACAACGAGGCTCCCCAGATCATCATTGAGAAGTTTGACGAACCAGCGTATTGTTATGAGCTCGATACAGAAGAGAAACCTTGGTACTATGATGTGAAGAGGTATCTTGAGACTCAATAATATCCCGCAGGGGCATCTGTCAACGATAAGAAGTTTTTGAGAAGATTTGCATCCAAATTCTTCCTTAGCAACGACATCTTATACAAGCGCAATCACGACTTGTGCTTACTCCGCTGTGTAGACTGGAAAACAGCGGAACGCATCATGGAAGAGTTACACGAAGGCGCATTCGGTACCCACTCCAGTGGGCATACGATGGCTAAGAAGATTCTGAGAACAAGTTACTATTGGTCCACCATGGAAGCTGATTGTCACCGCTATGCTCGATCTTGTCACAAATGCCAAATATATGCAGACAAAGTGCACGTGCCTCCACCTCGAATGTTCTAATGCCCTTGGCCTTTTGCAATGTGGGGCATTGACATGATTGGAGAAATCAAGCCCACAGCTTCCAACGGACACCGTTTCATCCTTGTGGCAATTGACTATTTCACCAAGTGGGTAGAAGCAGCCTCATTTGCATCTGTTACCAAGAATTTTGTGGCTCGATTCATCAAGCATAATCTTATCTGTCGGTATGGAACTCCCGAAAGGATTATCACAGATAATGGCTCTAATCTCAACAATAAGATGATCACCGAACTCTGCACGCAGTTCAAGATCAAGCATCACAACTCTTCTCCTTATCGGCCTAAGATGAATGGCGCTATGGAAGCCACCAACAAGAACATTAAGAAGATTATACAGAAGATGACAGTGACTTACAAGGATTAGCATGAGCTGTTACCATTTGCTCTTCATGGTTATCGCACTACAGTACGAACATCCACAGGGGCAACTCCCTTCTCTCTTGTATACGGTATGGAAGCAGTCCTACCCATCGAGGTTCAAATACCCTCAACCAGAGTCCTCCAGGACGCAGAGTTAGGCGAAGACGATTGGATCTAGACTCGCCTTGACCAGAATAACTTGATTGATGAGAAACGACTCGCATCCATCTGCCATGGACAGATCTATCAGAAGCGAATGATTAGAGCATTTAACAAGAAAGTCAAGCACCGAGTCTACCAAGTCGGTGATCTAGTAGTCAAGCGCATCATTCTTCCACAAGGTGATCCCAGGGGCAAATGGACTCCCACCTATGAGGGACCATTTGTAGTCAAGACAGTATTTTCCGGCGGAGCTATGAATCTTAGCACCATGGATGGTGGAGACTTCCCACACCCTGTGAACGCAGGCATAGTCAAAAAATACTACGCATAAACGAGACCCGCTAGGTTGACTGGCCTAGGCAAAAATAAGGGCATCCTGGCGAACCAAAAAGGTTCGGGCAAAAGTTAAGGATATATATAAAACATGTACACCCGGCAAGTCGAAAACCTGCAAAGGAGGCTTGGGCAAAAAAGGGTATCCCGGTAGACTGAAAACCCGAAAGGGCGGTCTAGGAAAAAGTTAGGGATTTAAGCGTACGACTATGTCTTGTCCAGATCACCTACTTCCAGACTACTAGCAGCATTCAAGATTCAAATGGCGAAAATCGATTCACTCACTTTCTACTAAAAGCAAGGAGATGAGATAGTTGAAATATATGAGTACTAGCATAGTTGGAACTTAACGAGATTGTTTCCGCATAGCTTTTCTTGTGTACAAACTACTTGGCCATACGCCACATTTCAAATAAATACAAGTTCTTTCTTTACAATTTTTGCTGTTGTCGTTTGCATAAAGTCCAACGTTTGCTTTGAATGATTATATGCATTTGACGATAAAAATCTGTTTACAAACATACGAAAAGTGAACATACAAAAGTAATTACTACAGGCTCCAAGAATTGAGATGACGACGAAAGTCACCAAAACACTTTCCCCGCAGAGCATGATCCCCACAGAGGTGTCGCTCACAACAAACCTCCCCCAGCGGAGTATACAGTAGTCCCCGAGCAGTGATTTCACTCAACTAAACCATGTCACACCGGTTTCCAAGCAGTAACGATTCATCACCAGCAGAGGTATCCCCAACAAAATATCTCTCAACAATCATCACTTCCCCGGCAGCAGCAGTATCCAAACCTGAGACTTGGTCAGAAAGTGCATCGGAGGAAACCTACATCTTTTATTCCCCAGCCAGAGATTTCGACGGGCTCCAGATCCTTCTAACCCGGTCTCCCAGCAACTATCAAATACTCTCCAGCAAGATCTACGCGCAATATCCCCAATAGAGCGTCTCCCAAATTTCTCCCCAGCAGGGTCTGTGTGCAAGATCCTCAACACCGTGTCTCTCGACCTCTACCACCCTCAACAATATCTAGGCTCAAAGACTTGGTCAGATAGTGCACCGGAGGAATCAAGGTTATCTTTCTTCTCAGGGTTTCCATTCGTTCCATCCCCAAACAGAAGTCAGAAATCTCCAAGCAGAACATCCGCATTTTCTTCAAGATGGATATGTTTTGAAATACCACAACATCTATCATTCATACATTACTCATAAAAGTCATAATTTGTGCATATATCATTCATACACATCGTCATGCATCATACTTTGCATAAGACTAACGATATTCTATCAAAGTTTCCCTTGTTATTTCCAAAACAGGTGAAAATCACTTCTAAAACAAACAGGTCCAAGATTAATGCCCGAAGCCAGACGGGAAAACTATCTGAACGACCGCCCTAGTTGTCCTCCGACAATTAATCCAGGATTAATGCCCGAAGCCAGAAGGGAAAACTATCTGAACGACCGCCCTAGTTGCCCTCCGACAACTGGTCCAGGATTAATGCCCGAAGCCAGACGGGAAAACTATCTGAACGACCGCCCTAGTTGTCCTCCGACAATTGGTCTAGGATTAATGCCCGAAGCCAGACGGGAAAACTATCTGAACGACCGCCCTTGTTGTCCTCCGACAACAGATCCAGGATTAATACCCGAATCCAGACGGAAAACTATCTGAACGATCACAGGTTATCCTCCGATAACAGGCATCGGATCAATACCCGAAGCACAACAGGGAAGTTATCCATATTTTGCCAACTACTATCCCCTCAGAGTAATCAGCACGAAGATTTATTCTGACCCTCTCTTATTATCAACAGCAACTACAGAGTCTAGCGTACGACTCAGTTGCCTTGGATGGCATCTTAAGCCCATCTCCGACTACTTATCAACATTTCTCCACTTTCAGAATGCTGCATATTTGATTAAAAACCAATATAAACCAATAACTTCATTCAAAGATGAGCACGAAGTCTAACGTACGACTCCCTCCGGATGGCATCTTAAGCCCATCTCCATGCTCCTCTCACTTTCAGAAACGTCTACCGAGCCTAGCGTACGGCTCACTCCCCAGCATCGATCTTTCTAGATGGCATCTTAAGCCCATCTCCGTCAGTTCTCCTATTCAAACAACAATCTCGAGTCTAGCGTACGACTCATTCCCCAGCTTCTCCAAATGGAATCTGTAAGCCCATTCCCGCGTCATCACCGACAGCGAGTGCAAATTTTCAAGTGTACTCGAGTGTTCAATCATCTTCCACCTCCAGGTCATGAAAGGCAAGTGTGCCAATCTAACCCCTCCAGTACAAGAAGATTGAACAGGGGCAGCTGTCATACCCCAAAATTTTCCCTCCTACTTCTCAAGACATTTCATACATCCATGCTCAAGGATTCCTCAAGGGTTGATCAGACAAACCCTCTCCTAGACAATCAACCCAAACTAGGGTTTGGTATTTCTCAGATCAAGATGGACTTCCAACATCTCCAATGGTCATCATGCCTCCTCATATGCTTCAAAGACTCTCCATGTCAAGTTTCAAGCCTCATAAGTCAAGTTTCCTCAGACAATTGCTCAGATGGTTGAAAATCAATTGTTTTGGACAAAAAGTCAACTGTGGTCAACATATAGTCAAACTTCCTGATTTTTGGTCAACATCCTCATTTTGAAGTTACATTCATCATTTGATCAAGGGTTGATCATGATTCATCAAGAAAACTCAAGATTTGCTCAAAAGTCAAACTTTCCAAATTAGGGTTTTTCAGTGAAAAGTCAACCAAACTTTGACTGAGCATAACTTCTTCATACTTTCTCAACAATTTTCCACCACCTCTTGTTTTGAAGGAAATTCAATTCTCTACAACTTCATGTCTCACAAGAATGTTCAAAAAATGCTTCATTTGGAAGGTATGGATCAAAACATTACAGGTCCTTTTCAAAGTCAACAAAAAGTCAACATTTTGTTTTGAAGATTTATTGAGCATGGAAACTCCAATTGAGATGAAACCAAAGATTTTGGTTAGAGGACACTTAGAGCTTTCTAAAAAGTCTAATAACACTCAAAAATGTGGAAAATTGAGCAAAATACACTATTCAGAAGTTGGGCATTTTTGAACAATTGCACAAAAGGAGATATTTGTCAAAATCCAATTTTTTCCAAATGGGCCTATAATTTTATGATCCAAACTTGATCATAATATTATTTGTGACCTATTGATGCCTTGCCATGACCACATTTTATTTTATTGATTTATTTTTGAATTTAAAACCATTTAATTCAAATTTAAATTATATAAAATATGAAAATAAGATATATTTTCAAGAGGAGTGGATTTTTATCAAGCTTGAGGTCCAAGATAGCCCACAAAACATACCAAATTGTGCTAGCTCACATGGAGAGAAAATCAAATTTTCTCCAAAATTTGATTTTATTTGAAAGAAATTTATTGCACATTCAATATCCAATCTTTTTTCACTCTCTTTGCCCTCATATTTCACTCTATAAATACCAAGCAAGCTGCCAAGAACAATATACGAAACCCTAGCCCCATACACAACCCTTATTTTGCAAAAAAAATTTCTCAAATTGTCAAAAATCAAATTTCAATTTCCAGCAGGTTTCAAGGCAAGCCAACCATCCAAACACCTTCCTAAGGTTCCCAACAATCGAAACCATCCCTCACTTGAAGCCAAGACTGCCCAGAACTCGATCCCAAGCTTGCTCCGATTTGGTATATTTTTGAAATTCGAATTTCATTATTCATGCATTGTTGATGTTTTTTGTGTGTTTGTTTGAACTCAGGATGCATATTAGGTCATGTTTGAACCATCTCATGCAAGCTTAGACGTATAGAACTCGAATCACCATAATTAGGGCATCTTGAACTGTTTGAATCGAACCGGTTGATACAGGTGTTTTCAGGGCAAAGTAATGGCACCATCGTGTTCGCAGCCCTCGATTTAGGGGGGTAGGGTACCTTAGAACTTTTTATTTTGCATATTTTGCAAGTTTTGATTTCAGGTTGATCGGAGAAGACGACGAGCTAGGCTCCGCGACTTGGTGACTCCGCGAGGGTTAGCGTGGCACAATGAAGCTGTCTGATTCGTCCACTCATGCCAACTGGGGTCCATGTGTGTTGACTGGGTTTTGATTTATAATCAGGACACGTATTTATATTTAAACCATTGATTTCAATTTCCAAACACAAAGTACACGTTGGCCCAGTGGTTAAGGCGTTGGCATGTGGAAGATACTCTCCAAGGTCACAGGTTCAATCCCTTGCAAGACCAATTCTTTTTCCCTTTTGTAAAAACTAACTATTTTCATATTTTCTTATTTTCTTTTAATATTTTCATTCAATTTAATTTATCTTCTAATATTTTTATCATGCATTTAAAAAACACCAAAAATATTTATTTTCTGCATACTCATCAGAAAAATACTTTTTTAATTTTTAAATTAAAAATATTATTTTTGCATGCATATTTAATCTAATTGCTAATTTATCATTTAAATAGCTTTTAATTGATTTTTAATTATCAAATTAACTCCAAAAATTCCCAAAAAATTATTTTATCATATTGATGTCATCATTAGCATACAAACTTTTTCTCATTCAAAAATTCTTATTTTTACTAACATTTTCCTCTTATGCAATTTTCTTCCGTTTTCCGATTTTGCATCTGTTCACAGGTTATACCGTTTCGGACGATTTTTATCGCTTTTCTTTTTCATATTATGTAACTGCCTATGGGATGTAATAGTTAAATTAGGACTTTTATTTTCCGCACTTTCAATTATGTATCTGCCCCAAAGCCATGTAATAGCGTAGGATTTATCTTTCCGAACTTTACATTTCCGCAATTTAATTTCCGCACCCTATAAACTGCTAGTAATTAGGTGTGTATGGCAAGATTAAAATCAACATAGACCACTCATAATTCCAAGATAACATATCTGAATTTGACACACTCTTTTTCACACATGCACCCCTTAGGGTAATTCTTTCTCGTTGCCTTTACGAATTCAAATGGTCAAGTCCCTCGAACGTAGAGGTATTCTAGCACCGTTGCCTTCAAAACAAATCATCATAGTCCCTTCGATACAAAGATCATAGACCCACAATGTCGCCTACGAATACATGATCTTGACCCTCGATTGTCGCCTACGAAAAATGATGATAGTCCCTTCGAATGTGCTAGGATACTTCCTACAAGTTGCCTTCTATGACCATCCGATGTCCCTTCGAATGTCCCTTCCACATCCAACGAATAGGGTTACCTATCAACTAATGATACGGATAGCGCTATTCTAAAGGAAAGTAAAATAACATGAAAACGACCATTCTGAGTTGGTAATAAGACTTTTAGTTGCTTGCTCTATCAAAATACTTTTCACACCACACACTTTTGTCAAAGTTCAAACTCTTTTCAAAACGAAACATTTCCGAACACTTTGTATACATTCCTACATGAATCATTGCAAAGTCAAACGAAATGCCTTTTCAAAACATTTTTCAAACACACAGAAAGCACTTTTTTAAAATGATCTAAGAGCAACTAAGAGCCCGTAGATAACTACGGATGAAAAGGGGTGCTAATACCTTCCCTTTTCATAACCTTCTCCCTTACTCAGAATCTAACGAAGGTCTTTTCCTGTTCTTTTCACCTTCCCTTAATTGGATAAAAGAAAAGTCGGTGGCGACTCTTGCTATCCGCACATTTGCGATACAAAAATCTCAAAGTCATTTCACCGTATTACACTAAGTCATTCCAGGTATGAATATGGGTATTCTCTAGTTGATAATACCACTCCAACTGAGTTCCGGATAAACTCTCTTGAAAGAAATGGATCCACAGTTTTCTGTCTTCAGTATGAGGATGGATCTTCTGAACATAGGACTTCAAATGCAGCTTCGGACAAGAGGTTCCATCATACTTGGCAAAGGTAGGAACTTTGAACTTGCGGGGAATCACCACACCAGGAACAAGACTCAGATCATCAAAGTTCAGCCCGAACATTTTCAGATTTTCCACAGCATTTAGACGGTCTTCAAGTTGCTTGTACTTGTCCTTGTCATGAGGATATTGCTCGTTCACATAGTCTTCATCTTTGTTTTCTGACCCATGAAGGCTTCCTTCACTGTTCTTGATACTTCCCTCAGTTTCACCGCTCTTGTCTGAGAGTTCAAACTGGCTGACCATCCTAGCTGCACCCTTGTGATTTCTTTCCATGTTGAGGATACCGATGGTCTTCTTCTTTATGGTGATGAGCTTCTTCAGGTCTTTCTGGCCTTGGACCAAGTTGGTAAACATCTCCTAGAATTAGCATTCTGAGCCTGGAGATCTTTGACAGTCTGTTCAAGAGCCATTTCTGCTTAAATAAACAGCGAGGAAATAAGAAAACCGGTCTTCGATGTACCTGTTATGAGATGTTATGCCATGATATACGATGTTATGCAATGCAATGTTTTCAAGGACCTTAAGAATTTAAATTTGTTAAACAAGCACGAACAATATTTTTATTAGTTTACTTTGTTAAGTACAAAAGAAAGTTTAAACAAATAAAAGGAAATTCCTAGAGCTTAGGTCTCCCATGGGCGTTTCCTCTTTGTGTTGAAGTAGGCATTGATGCTTCGCTCCTCGTGAAGTAGCTTTGTCAACTCTAATACTTTCTTCTCGCTTGCATAGCACTGAGTTTCGAATGTATCACTTTCTTCTTTAAGATGAATCCAGGATCTCTTCAGGTCTTCGAAATCATTAGGTATGTCTGGATGGAGAATGGTATAGGGTTCGTCGCCTATAGCAACAGGTTCCATAATCACTAGTAGAACAGCTGCAAACGACATCATGAGGTTTTGAGCTCGAGCTCGCACCCATCTGAGGTAAGGTTCCCAAGTAATGGAATTTTTGTGTCCCAAAGTCTTGGTATCAGTCTTCTTTACCATGCTCCAAGCGTGTACAAATCTGCGATGGTAGTTTTGGAGATCGTTGTTGTAGTCAAACACAATGTCTTGAAGAAGCATATCGTGAGGACCATCTCTTCGAGCATAACCAAACTAACATAGAGCTAGAGAAGGGTTGTAAGTGATACCCCCCTTATGCCAAGGAGTGGTACATTAGGTAATTCCCCACAACGCTCAATAAAAGTGAAGTCCTTTTGAGGAAAAAGACACCAACGGATATCTGAATGAGAGAGTGACATCAGCCTTTGAGACCACTTCAATATTTGCTCGTTCTTCATCACTGATTGAGGAAGGTGCGAAATAAACCACCTAGAAAATAACGGTATGCAACACATTAGAGTTCCTTGTCTTTTGATAGTACGAGTGTGGAAAGAATGGAGGATGCCTCCAAGCAAAGTAGGCACAGGATTACGAGTGAGGAATATCTTGATGGTGTTCACGTCTATGAACTGATCTGGATTAGGGAATAGAACCAAGTCGTAGATTAGCAAAGCCAAAATGTCTTCGAATGCATGAAAACTCATAGCCTTAAGAAATTCTCGAGCTTTCTTTATTAGAAACTTAGCAAGCAAACCCTTAACTCCGCTTCTTGTTTCCCAATTATCTTCAATGTCTGATCGCTTTAGATGTAACACTGATGCGATGTCTTCGTATTTCAGAGCTTTTTCTGAACTGGTGAAAGGTATCTGATCAAGGATAGGTATCCCAAGTAGCTTAGAGAGCTCTTCCAATGTAGGAACCAACTGGTAATCTGGGAATGTAAAGCAGTGATGTTTCAGATTGAAGAACTGGAATACGACGTGCATCATATCTTCTTCAAAACCGGAGATAACCAAGTCAAGCAGATAACCATGTCTTTTGATGAACTAAGCATGATCAAGAATTTCTAAAACCAATTCTTTGAGCTAAGAAGGTATACCCATGAAGTTGATCCAGATAGTCTTCTTGGGAGCCATAATTCCTAAAAAACAGAGCAAAGATAAATCCCTAGGTCCTTGAAATAGTTAGAAATGATATGATGTTTATGATGTTATGATGTCATGATGTCATATTTAGAACAAGTAGCAAGCACAAGCAATTCACACAATAGCCCTAGGTTTAAGGCTTGCATGAGGTATAGGTGGCTACCCTACTAAAGTTTGAGTGGGTTCAACATGTCCTATAATAGTAACCGAGTTCTAGGAATCTCATATCATTGATCTTTCTCGTAGGCTTTATTTGAATACGACTTACCAAGTGGTCGACCAAAACATCCCGAAAGTCGAATCTTAATGAGCGTAGCATCGAGTATCAACCAACCTCAGTTTGCACCGAAGCCGACCATCTCACTACCTTCTAATGGCCAAGATGGGTCAATTAGGGTTCTAAAAGTTGAGTTAGTGTTGATGACACCACGCAGATGCCAAATACTTTCCTCAACTAGACATGAGGAGCATCGGGACATCCAAAGTGTCGCACTAACGTAGCCATCATGTTGACCGTTTCGGTATACGCCTAACGATCGCGACGATTTATTGCTACTTACCTAAGGAAACCTGGATCCGGGTGTAGGATCCCGACAAGTATAATACCCAAGCAGCCCTTAAAAGTAAAGCAAGCAAGTCAAACAATTAAAGTGATCTAAAGACCCTAAGGTAGCCTCTCTTTAGGGATTGTCCCCAGCAGAGTCACCAGTTCTGTAATACGGTGGGAAAACTGACTTGTTTGTTTTGCGTTTGATCGCAAATGTTGCGGATAGCAAGAGTCGCCACCGGCTTTTATTTTATCCAATTAAGGGAATGCGAAAAGAACAGGAAAAGACCTTCGTTAGATTTTGAGTAAGGGAGGAAGTTATGAAAAAGGAAGGTATTAGCACCCTTTCCATCCGCAGTTATCTACGGGCTCTTAATTGCTTAGCTCACTTTAATTGTTTGTGTGTGTGTGTGTGTTTTGAAAATATTTTTGAAAAGACATTTCACTTTGACTTCGTAATGATTCACGCTGGAATGTATACGAAGTGTTTGGAAATGTTTTTTTTTTTAAAAGAACTTTGTAATGATTCACGCTGGAATGTATACAAAGTGTTTTTGAGAAGAAGATTTTTTGAAAGTATGAGGTGTGAAAAATGTTTTGATTGAGCAAGCAAAAGAGACTTATTTACCTACTCAGAACGGTCGTTTCCGTGTTATTTTGCTTTCCTTTAGAATAAAGTTATCCATACCACTAGTTGATAGGTAACCTTATTCGTTGGATGTAAAGGGACATTCGAAGGGACATCGGATGGTCATAGAAGGCAACTTGTAGGGATATCCTAGCATATTTGTAGGGATGATCATCACTTTTCGTAGGCAACAATCGAGGGACGAGATCATATATTCGTAGGCAACATCGAGGGACTATGATCTTTTAAGTCGAAGGGACTATGATGATATATTGTAGGCAACCGTGCTAAGATATACCTATGTTCGAGGGACTTGACCATTATTCGTAAGGCAACGAGAGAGGATACCTAAGGTGGGTGCAAGTGTGAAGAATGTGTTGTATTCATATATTTTATCTTATGATTAGAAGTGATCTACGTTGTTTTTGATCTTGCCATACACGCCTAATTACTAGCAGTTAATAGGTGCGGAAAATAAATTACGGAAATATAAAGGTCTTACGCTATTACATGGCTTTGGGGCAGATACATAATAGGAGGTGCAAAAAGTAAAGGCAGAAATATAAATCTACGCTATTACATGAAAACAAACTTGCAACCTATACATCCTTTCTAGAATTTAAATGCAAAAGAAATAACAGAAAAGAAACTAAATCATAATATTTTTGGTGTTTTGAAAATTAATGTTAAATATGAGAAAAAAACCTAGTTCTAATTGATTTTAATTAAAAAAGATTTGATGAAAATTAACCTAAATTAAACTAATTAAGTTAATTAAAAAAAAGCATAGAGAAAATTATTTGTGGAATTACCTAATTAAATTAATTATTTAATCTAATTACTAATTAAATTATAAAAGGGAAATAAGAAAAAGCAGAAAAAATAAATAAAACAAAGAAAAAACAATCCTCAGAGCTTCTAACGGAAGCTGCCTCAAAAGCCAGGCCTTCTGTGAGTGGCGCACCTTGGGCACCCAGAAACTGGAGTTTCTGGGGAGAATCCTGCATGAGCGTGTCCAGAAGTTGGAGCTTCTGCATCTAGAAGGGTCTAGAAGCTGGGGCTTCTGGAGATTCTGCTGCTGGGGACGTCCAAAAGCTGGAGCTTCTGGGGAATCTGGTGCTGGAAACATCCAGAAGCTGGAGCTTCTGGGAGATCTGGTGCTGGAAACATCAAGAAGCTGGAGCTTCTAGGAGATCTGGTGCTGGAAGGGTCTAGAAGCTAGGGCTTCTTGAGATTCTGAATCTGGGACGCCCAGAAGCTGGAGCTTCTGGGGGCTCTGTTGCTGGAGGGGATCCAGAAGCTGGAGCTTCTGGGGGTGATGCCTCCTCTGGGGATCCAGAAGCTGGAGCTTTGGGAGGTAGTGCTTCTGAGGGGTCCAGAAGTTGGCACCAAAACGCGCCAAGGGTGTCATCTTCTTCATTTGAATTTTCAAACTTTTACCCACGGTTATGTTTTGTCACTATACCCCTGCAAGAAATCAAAACTAAAAAATACGCAACATAAATTAGTTATGAGACCATGGATCAACTCGGTTTGATCCCCTGAGTGTGATAGGGTCACTGGTTTCGTCTAATTAATCTTATTTTGGAAATCCCTAATTCGAGCTCATGAACCCTAGCAATGGCAAATTCTTATTCCTGTGCTAAAACTCAAATCAAATCATCCATAAAGTTTACAAACATCAGTCTAAACACAAATATGCAATCAAATCGTATTAAAAATGTGTGAATATATGAAATCGATTTTCAGTTTTGAATGTGCAAACCGTGATTCTGTTCTTATGATTCTGGACGTCTGGATGCTTGGTGAATGGCTGGGTCGATTCAGAGGACTCCCAGGAACGTGTTGGGATGCTTGGAATGGATTGAATCGAGCTGAAACTCTGGCTACAAGTTGCTTGTTTCACACAGTTTTCTTAAGCTTAGTTAGGGTTCTTCAAGCTTCCAAAAACCCTCCTCTAGGGTTTAGAAACCCTCTGAATTTATAGAGGATGGATTCAGGTTGAGCATTGATGAGAAAATATATCCCATTCAATAATAGTATATTTGATTTGCCAATCTTGTCAATCTTGATCAAATTTTTCCAATCTTGTACCAATCACTTTCCAATCAATCAATTTCGAATTTCAGGCCATTTAATAGGTATCTTGGACCTCAAGAATGTCAAATATACAGCCTTGCATTGATTTATTTATTTTTTGCTATTTTATTTTGATTAAATTGACTTTAATGAATAAAAAAATCAAAATAAATAAAATAAAAAGCTCAAGGGCATGGCATTGGGCTTGGAGGTTCTAATTGTGATTAGAAACAAGTTTGAACCAAGAAAAGTTAAGCCCATTTGGAAAAAAAATTGATTTTCTCAAGTATTTCTCTTTATGCACCTCCTCAAAAATGCCCAACTTGCACAACTTGTATCTTGCTCAATTTTTAACATTTTTGGGTGTTCTTTAATTTTTTAGAAAGCTTAAGATGTCCTCTAAACAGCCCCTTTGGTTTCATCTTCTTTGAAGTTTCCATGCTCATGAACACTTCTTTGCAAAAAGATGACTTTGTGTTGACTTTTTAAAAGGACATGTAATGTTTTGATCTATAACTTCCAAATGAAGCATTTCCATCCCAAGCTTGTGAGACATGAAGTTGTAGAGAATTGAATTCCCTTTAAAATGAGCTTTGGTGGAAAAATTTCTGATAAAGTATGTAAAAGTTATGCTTGGTAAAATTTCTGTTGACTTTTGTCTGAAAAGCCCTAATTTAGAAACTATGACTTTTGATTAGATCTTGATTCTTCTTGATGAATCTTGGTCAACCCTTGATCAAATGATGAATATTACTTCAAAATATTGGTGTTGACCAAAAATTATGCAGTTTGACTGCATGTTGACCACAATTGACTTTTTGTCCAATATAGTTGATTTTCAGCTATCTGAGCCATTGGATGAGCAATTTTGACTTGTAAGGCTTGAAACTTGACATGATGATCCCTTGAAGTATATGGTGAGATGTGGTAACCACTTAGATCATGGAAATCCATCTTGTCTTGAGATATGCAAAATCCTAGTTTGGATTGATTGCTTAAAAGAGGGTTGTGTTTGGTCAACCCTTATGAAATTCTTGAGTATGGAGTTATGGATTGTCTTGAGAAGTAGGAGGACAAATTTTGGGGTATAACATTTTCCCCTGTTCAATCTTCTTGTACCGGAAGGGTTAGATTGGTATGCTCGCCTTTCGTGACCTGAAGGTAGAAGATGATTGAACACTCGAGTACACCTGAAAATTTGCACTCGCTGTTGCATGGAATGGGCTTATAGATGCCATTAGGAAAAGCTGAGGTTGGAGAGTGAGTCATACGCTAGACTTTTCGTTCGCTTTTTGGATGAGAGAAATATCGGAGATGGGATTAAAGATGCCATTCGGGGCGGTTGATAACAAGGTGTGTGCACGAAGGAAGTGTGACCTCATGTGCATCAAAACGCATCCAAAACTTGCGTTCCAAGGTGCTACTTAGCTCTGGGAAACTTCTAATCATGATTAGTCATGAAAGCACTACTTAATTTTAGGTTAAAAATGATCTATACACGCAAATGCACAAACTGATGGTGAGTATAAAACAAATCTTGGCTCAAACTTTGCACTGAGGCCAAATCAAATTCCCTCGTGCGTTTTTCAATTTTCTTTGAGCCAAATGAAGTATTCAAGGAGTAGAACACAATTCAAAAAGAATCAATTCCAATGGATGCTTGAGCTGAGAGGTATTGCCTTTAGGATTTGTGAAAAAAAACCCTGATTTTTCTTGCCAGACCTTGGTCAAGCATGCTAACTTTCTAAAAATGACCTAAAATATTTTTTTCTTCAAACTTGTTCTTCCACTTAAAATTTGCTCTTTCCATTCTAAGATGAAATGAAGTAGATCTCTCAAAGAACATTTGACAAAAAGAATCATCCAAAAATTAAGAAAGTTATGGCCTTGTGGAGTTGATGAAAATTTGTGAAATGACCTATAATCTTTTGACTTCTTCAAGCAACTTCCAAACACTTTCAATCCTTGAAATTTAAATGGAGATAAATTTCATATCTACAATATTGTTGTGCAAAAATAACGAACTCAAGGTGATGAATGATGATCAAGATATGATCTTTTGAAGTTGATTGATCAAGAATTAAGAAATCCATCAATGACTTGTAATCTTTTGACCTCTTAGGAAAATTTCCAAGCATTTTATCTTCTTATTAATTGAACTAAGTTGTATTAGACATCCTTAGTTTCATTGTGAAAGAAGAATGAGCTCAAGGAGACAAGGGATAACCAAGTTATGATCCTTTGAAGTCATACAAGATAGATGAAGTATCAATCTAGATAGTTGGCAATCATAGACCTCCAAAATAATCTTCTCATGAATTAAACTCCTTGGATCCAAGCATGTTCATACTATAAGTCCTTTTAAGAATCAAATGGCTTTGAAATCATCCACAAACTTCATACAAACACCAAGATATGGTCCTCAGAAGTCCAAAACCCTAATTTCAAGATAGATGGCCATAACATGGAGAATTCTTCAAATTTGTTGATCTCTTTCAAACATGAAGCATATACTCAAAGTGAGAGACCATGGATGATGACAAGAGAAGTCTTAAATGGGAGACAAAGTTTTCAAAATCTTGAGAATGGAGGAGAGAAAGCATGGAAATAAACACATGAACCTATTGACTCCTTGAATAAGAGATTTGTGCATCATTCACCTACATCATAACATCTAGAAGATAAATGATATACACATCATAATTAGCCAAATATAAATTAACACACACACATTCAAAGGTGCTTGGTGATCTCCTAAGGGAAAATCCAAAGACAAGAGAGAGAGAGAGAGAGAGAGAGAGAGAGAGAGAGAGAGAGAGAGAGAGACCATTTGATCTTTGTGTAATGCAATGGTATGAATTATGAGTGAATGTTAGGGTCAAAATTTGGGATACAACAATGGTGTAGCCTCATTTTACTGCTATTAGAATGAATTTTAATAAAGTTCTTTTTTTTGCCCTTTCAAAAAAAGCAACAGCCATTTTTAATTAATTAATTATAAATTTACATCATTTAAAATGATAAATGATAAATTAATAGTAAATTATACTATGTTAATTATTATTAATTATTAATTATTTATGAATGATTTGATTGTGCTTTGTATCTGAATGGCCATCATGAGTTAGAATACAATTAAATCTAATGAATGGTCTATGCCTTCAACCAGTTAGTTATTTAACCGTTGTCTCATTAGCCAAGATCAATTTATCATTCTAGATGAATAAAAAGCAAGTAATGTAACTTTTAACACTAAAAAAATGGATTTCAAATCAATAAAAATCAAAAGCAATTGATTAACACAAAAAGAGCTCAAATTGTTATATTATTTGTCATGGCCTATGCAAAAATACAAATTAAAACCTCATCTGCATGATTTAAAGTTGTAAGAGTATTACACACTTAAAAACACGGAAAAGAAAAGTATCATCTGAATTTGGACCCAACATACCTAACAATAACATTGCCTTTAATATTTATCTTATAATTCCTTCAAGGAGAGGCTGCCATGAAATTCTTTTCGTATCCTCTAAAAAAATTTGATATTATGGCATAACACTACAACAAAATGACCATTCTGAAACTTCTCTTGATGAATGAGCCGAGTCATTCCTGGTTCATCCCCAGCACATTTCGAAAAAAATATAAACTCAAGAACGTGGAAGCTGGATAACAAGCAACAATAATTGAGAAGTCAAAAACCCTGAAAATAATCTCTCATCAAACATTTAGGAACCAATTTTTTAGTATGAATGTAGCAAAAAGCTGAAACAAAGTGGCATAAATAGTAGACTTCAGAAGCCACTGCTGGATGGTGCATTTCCAGATCTAAGACCCGAAGTGGAACCATTGCTTGTTTTGCTGATAATCCCTTTTCCAAAATATTCAGCAATGACAGAAAACCCATCTTTGGAGTTCTTAACTTGCTGGAAAAACCTGTCCTGATCCTTAGAATTTTGCTCTAAATTTCTTTTCATTTCTATAACAGACCTATATTCTGGGGCACACTCGGGGCATTCTTTTTCATTATCACCAAGGAAACGCAAATGAAATGAGTGCATGCACATCAAGTGCACAGCGGGAAGATCTAGGGTGAAAGTGCATGCCGTGCACTTGCTAAGCTGAAAAATCCTTGCATTTGTCCTAAGATCTTGAATCTCCTTCCTCATTGTCTGTTTGTCTTCCTGCACAGAGAGAATAGGTTATAGAAATCATTCCATGCTGTTTAAAGGGGAAATAGCAAATAACTAAGATAGTACGATTGGCACGGCCAACTTGCATTAGGGAAGGATATTTTGAAAGATAAAAACGATTATTTTGAGAAATATTTATGAACAACTTATCAATTAAAAGAGAATATTACTTCTAATAAGACTGATTTTTTGTGTTTACAAGTTTATCATCCCTAAACACTAATTTGCATCCTCAACAGGAACTAAAAGAGATATGGGTGACAAATTCAGTTCACACAAATTATAAACATCTGGGACTGGCTTGCTTTATAAACATATGGTGACGTAGACTATAGCAGATAATATAGCAGAACACATATGTCTGCTTCACACTAAATGCCCAGAATGACCTAATGGTCAAATAAGTGTTTCGCATTCCTTCACTCAACCATGACAAATTCCAATATCTCCATTTTCTGTTCAATATCCAAATTCCTGTTCATATTCAGTTACAAGGAAATGATCCGACAGTATCAGAAACAGTTTAGGGAAGAGAAAAATGTGAGATATGTGATGGGATCCATGTTGCATGAGTTGCAAAAGACCAAACACTTACTGTGTATTTGTATAGTAAACTCTTAATCCTAATTAAATAAGGAAACAAATAAAAGAATATGAAAATCATCCCTAAGAGATCACCTATGATACCGTAAACTATTCTAAAATGCCATAATGGTATTAAGAAATATTTTCATCTATTCTAGACCTAGTACTTTCTCCCGAGCTAAAGCTTACTAAAAGAAAATAAACTAAAAACATAACTTAGTCACAAGAACAAGACAAGGATTAAAACCAACGTCAGATTACATCTGAATTTCCAGACAAGGATTTTATAGACAACGACAGACTGCATCAGGAGTTAGAGATAAGGTTGATGGAAGACAGGCCAAACAACAATTTGGGAGGGCTAGACCTTTCTAGGATAGAAGATGGAATAGAATGCATATCTAGGACGACCAAATTGAATCCGAGTTCGAAGATACTATGTTAAAATGTTTATTTAGTCTTTTAGATATAGAGGGAATAGAAGCAATTTCAACACAATAAATGTTGGAGGTACTAGCCATATGATTTTGGATCACTCATGTTAGTTACATAATTCTAAAATGTGTCTAGTTCTTTTTTGGTTAATAATTTTTTCTACTGTTTCAATATCAGTGCTTTTAATGGAGAACCATTTCAATTTTCAAGTAATACTCCTGCTGGATTTCTTCATAACTAAACCATAGTCTTATCGGCTATCGGTGACTATTGTAGGGAAATCACCATATTACTGTCAAAATTGTTCATAACTAAACGATAGTCGAATCCACTATCTATGATTATTATATGGAAATTATCATACTTTTCTCTATATTGTTCTCAACATAAGCTATTAAATAAAGTTAAGATCAAACAACATGCTTAAGGAAACAAAGATCCAACCTGATATTTATCAATCGCGTGTCGGTCCTCTTCAATCATCTTTGATTCCTACTCAAGCTTCCGAGCAATGTAATCCTTGATCACAAAAAGTGTGAGGCAAGGATTTTGACAGAGTTGAAGAACAATTATGGGGGGAAAAATATTATCCCTCTCAATGTAATTCAAAATTTCTTTTACTTCTTTGGAGCAATCTTCTCCAAGCTCACCAAAATATTTAAGTACATCTTCCCAAAGAGATGGATCCCCTCCTTTAAAGAACAACGCAAAGCTTGCAGATTCCAATATGTATCCGAAAACACCCAAAAAGTCAGAAAGTTATAACACAGCAACTGATTTACCCTTTTCTGTTCACAAAAATACACATCAAAATCTTGGCACAATCAATTTGAGTTTACAATGAAGATATCAGAACGATTTAAGAGAATAGGAACAGAAAAATTAAGCAAAAAGAGCATCTGATGACAACCCAAAATATCTTACTTTGCGAGATTGGGAAATTTGATGCACTCCCGCAACATTATGCTATAGCTCAACGCAATTTCTTGTTATCATAGCTTTTTGGAAATAAATACAGAGAAGTCAGCGACTACTTAAACTAATCACATCAATCACATAGCAAAATCCAATGATGTTGTTCCAGAGGTGTTTTTGCTTACCCAAACCCAATACCACATATTCTTACAGCGGCTTTGTGGTTGCATGTGGGAGGCGGTTGTTGAGTTATTTGATCTGAGAAAGGAAGGTGGTATGGGGAACGATGGCGCCGACTGCTCCCAAGTGGTCGGTATTGACCACGTTTGTCTTCGCCGACTGCTTCTGCATCTTCTTAATAGGGTTAGGTTTTACAACAATTTTGGGGGTAATACGAGTGACTAGGAGAAAGAGAGATAAAAATAAGGAAATTGGGAAAGGGAATATTGCGTGGGAAAATGAAATTTTAGAAAGGGAAAGGGAAATTTTGGAGGAATCACTTTGAAAAGAAAAGCGGATTCAAATTTTGGATTTTTTTGTAAGTTTAAATGTTTTACAATGAGTCCTACTCCAATGCACTTATCAGAAGATAATTGATTGGCTCACAAGTAACACTAATGACCCGTTCACCGCTCGTTGCTTACTGCCTGCTTATTTCTTTCAAAATGAGCAACTTCCATAATCAGGATTAGTGAGATAATATAGAAGCAGCTCGTCTTGGACTTCCACAATAATAGTTAGGGTTAACCAAAGTTAACCTAAGGACTTGGTCTTGGGCTTCCAACAACACAAATTAGGGTTAAACAAAGTTAACCTAATTTCCACGTGAGCATAGGATCTAAAGTAAACAATCCAGCTCAGAATAACTCAACAGAATCCTGATAACTCTTAGAAAATATAAACCTGCATAATTCACCTATAAAATACAGGATGTCTTAACATTGGTCATGACATCACACATCCTGCATACAGTTCTTGCAGAACTTGTACTTTTGATTATAGTATAACCAACTGTCATGCAAAGATCCTGAGTTGTACCTGTAAATACACTCCTTCTGCAGAATTTGCCTTCATACCAGAATGTCAGGACATCAGTCAAGACATTGTCACATCAATCTGGTTTACCAAAAATTGCAGCCAACACATAAACACTTACAAACTCCCCATTTGACAAATTTTTGGCTAAAACCAACTAAGCTATCAGAGATCAACTAGAGCAGCAAAAATGAAATAAACTAAGTCTAGCAAAAAACTAAGTCTATCAAACACCCAGATTAAATAGATTAATCCTAATTAATTCTCCCCCTTTTTAGCCACAAAAGGGCCAAAGGAACCAGTACAAAATCCTAGAAGTTTACAAGCCAGTACAGCAAAGTCAAATGGATCAAAAACAACAAAATCAAAATCTACAACAGAAACAACAACCAAAAGAAATCTGCAAACAGCAGCAAACATCAAACTTCATCAGCCATAACACAACCAGTAAACTTCAGGTAGAATCATCTCCTGAGGTGTTACTGTCTTCAACATCATCTTCAGTGGAATTGCTTTCAGCACCATCATGCTGGTCTTCATCAGCATCCTCATCCAGTTTCTCATCCTTAACCTCAAAATTATCTCTATCCTGTTCAAGAGTAGTGATTAATTCTTCAAGAGATCTTTTTCTTGCCTCGAGCTCTTTGTAGGTTTCCTTTAACACAGCAATAACATCAGCCTTCTTGGAAGCATATTTGACATTTGATGTCTCACTAGATGTCATAACAATGTCAGGAACATGTGTTCCTTGAAACAGTTTGTAGTGAAAGCCAAGAGCAGGGCCTCTTTTGCAGACAAAATTTCTTTCAACAAGGATATCAGGATATTGATTCAAGATAATACCACATATGAGGGAGGGAAAATCTACAGGACCTTTGACAACAAAACTTCCAGCATGCTTCATGGTTTGTTCAAAAATGTAAGTTCCATAATCAAAATTAGCTTTTGTTCCAACAGCATAGATAAATCTCCCAAATCCAGTTGAAATGGTAGATTTTTGATTTGTAGGAACCTAATTAGCTGCTCCTATCTTGTGCAACATAGCAAACTTCACACTCAGCTTACTGGAAGACAACTTCCCTTTCAACGGCCAGTTCTTCACTTGTTTGGCAGTGATCACTTGACAAAATTGATTGTCAGTGACTTCTAGCTCAGGTTGAGCTTCATCAAACCTTCCCAGAAACTTGTTTATCACATAAGGTGAGAATGTAACCCTCCTTCCTCTAACATACGCACTCCTAAAGTCCTCAGACTTCCCTTCAGCACATCTTTCAGCCAAGTTCACAATAAATTCTTTTACAAGAATTTCATAACATCTAGAGAAATGAGCAACAGTTTTCAACAATCCAGAAAACTGGATAAGCTCCATAACCTCCTTGCAAGCAAGGGCATTGTCATTCAGTTCTCTTTCTAAGGATATTTTCTTCAAGAAAACATACTTCCACCTATTTGCACTTTCAGGATGATGGAAAGAAATGTTGTCTATAGGAACATCAGGTACCTTAGCAAGCTTGCTAGTTGTGGGCTTCTTCCTGAGAGGGCTTCTTCCTCTTCAGTTCCCTATTAGCTATTTCAGGGGGAACTGAAGAGGAAGTTTGAGCAAAGTTACCAGAAGGAACATTCTACGATCTTCTTGCATGTGAAGTTCTCAGCTTCTTTACTCTAAAAGGGTCAGCAGCAATCACACGTAGAGGTGCAATCTCTAGAACATCATTGGGATTCATGTTTTCCCTAGAGTCAAAATCAGTTGATGAAGAAGAGGTAGTCTTCTGAGACGATGCTGATTGTGAATGTTGTGACATTTTGATGAACACGGGTTTTATGCGTAGGTAAGGAGAATAATTTCTTTGGTGAGAATAAAATGTGAAAACCCAAACTATGAGAGATGGTATATGAATACGTCTATTCCTCTTCTGATATATATGGAGATAGAGAGGGAAATTTGATATTTGCCCAATTAAAAACAACTTTAAATAAATGTCTCTCTCATCACCTCTCCTAAGCAAAGTTAATTGCTATAACTCCTCATACTAGCAAATACCCAACTTACCCCTTAAATTCTCAAACTAATTTGCATCCAAGGCCTTTGTAAAAATGTTAGCCAGCTGTAGATCAGTGCAACACGCTCCAATGTAATCACTTTATCTTCCATAAGATCTCTGATGAAGTGATGTCTAATGTCAATGTGCTTGGTCCTGTTGTGTTGTATGGGGTTCTTGGATATGTTGATAGCACTTAGGTTGTCACAGTATAATGTCATGACCTTCTGTGTGACATTGTACTCAGTTAGCATTTGTTTCATCCAAACCATTTGAGAACAACTGCTACCAACTGCTATGTACTCAGCCTCAACAGTGGATAGAGAAACACAATTTTGCTTCTTGCTAAACCAGGAGATAAGATTGTTCCCTAAGAAGAAACATCCTCCAGAGGTACTTTTCTATCATCAGAACTTCTAGCCCAATCAGCATCGCAATAACCAGATAAGATAGGATCACATATATGAGAATACAACATACCATTGTTGTAAGTTCCACTCACATACTTCAGAATTCTTTTTACTTGGTTTATGTGATTGACTTTGGGTTCAGCCTGATACCTAGCACATACTCCAACTGCAAAAGCTATATTAGGTCTGCTGGTTGTTAAGTATAACAGACTTCCTATCATACTTCTGTACAAACTTTGATCAAACTGGTACCACTTGTATCTTTGGATAGCTTTAGGTGAGTATGAGAATGAGTTCTTTTATGGCTAGCATTCTCCATCCCAAACTTCTTGACAATATTCTTGGCATACTTTCTTTGAGAGAGGAAAATTGAATCTTCCATCTGTGTGACTTGTAGCCCAAGAAAATAGGTCAATTCTCCCATAAGGCTCATTTCAAATTCAGCTTGCATTTGATCAGCAAAATGTTTAACCATTCTGTCTGACATTCCACCAAACATTATGTCATCCACATAAATTTGTGCAACCATAATTTTTCCTCCTTCATCCTTCACAAAAAGAGTTTTGTCCATTCCTCCTTTCCTGTATCCTTTGTTAGTGAGGAATTTGGTCAACCTTTCATACCAAGCTCTAGGAGCTTGTTTTAGACCATATAGGGCTTTTCTTAATTTGTACACATGATCAGGACAATTTGGATCCACAAACCCCTTAGGTTTTTCCACATATAATTCCTCATTTAAGTATCCATTTAGAAAGGCACTTTTCACATCCATTTGAAACAACTTAAACTTTAGAAGGCAAGAAACTCCTAAGAGTAGTCTTGTTGACTCCAGCCTAGCAATAGGAGCAAAAGTTTCATCGAAGTCAACCCCTTCAACTTGAGTGTAGTCTTGAGCAATTAACCTTTCCTTATTCTTGGTGACAATTCCTTCAGCATCAGATTTGTTTTTGTATATCCACTTGGTGCCAATGATATTTGTTCCTTCAGGTCTAGGAACTAACTCTCATACTTCATGTCATTTGAATTGGTTCAATTCATCTTGCATGGCACCAATCCAATATTCATCAGTCAAGGCTTCCTTAACATTCTTTGGTTCAATCTTGGATACAAAGCAAGAGTTTGAGATGATTTCTCTAGATCTTGTAGTGACTCCACTGTTAGGATCTACTATGATAAGTTCTTTAGGATGATCTTTCTGAATTCTGATGGAAGGTTCTTTGTTAGATGCCTTTGATTCAGACTCTAAGGAGGTAGGATTAGAGTCATCAACTTTTGTAGGCCCTTGAGTGGGAGTTTCAAAGAATGTCTCAACATCATATGTGACATTAGCTTCCTCATGATGATCATCAACAATGACATTTATAGATTCCATCGTAACTTTGGTCCTGGAATTGAACACCCTATATGCTTATCATGGTAGAGTATCCTGTGAATATTCCTTCATCACTCTTAGGATCCATTTTTCCTTTGCTCACGATCCGTCAGAATGTAACACTTGCTCCCAAAGACATGAAAGTACTTCACAGTAGGCTTTCTCCCTTTCCATATTTCATACAGGGTGGATGAGGTTCCATTTCTCAATGTGACTTTGTTATGAACATAGCATGTTGTATTCATAGCTTCATCCCAAAAGTAAATAGGAAGTTTCTTGGCATGTATCATTACCCTAGCAAATTCCTGTATGGTTCTATTTTTCCTTTCCACAACTCCATTTTGCTAAGGAGTTATAGGTGAGGATAATTCATGATTGATTCCTTCTAAAGAACAGAACTCATCAAACTTACTGTTTTAAAACTCCTGGTGCATTTGGAATCACCATGTATCTATATTGTAATGAATTAGGTCAAGAATTGTCAAAAAATATCATGTCAATCAATAAAAAATTATTTGATTTGGAATCAAATCAAATATTTCCTTTTTGAGCCAATTTCAATCAAATCAACTTGTCAATTTTAATTATTTCGAAATAATCAGATTAAATGGCTTGCTTGGACCTCTAGGATGAGAGAAAATCCATCTTGCACTTAATTTTTTATTTTATATCTTTTATTTTAATTAAATTGGTTTTAAATGAATAAAAATCCAAAATAAATTAAAAATAAAAGATAAAAACTTGGCCTTAGGCTTGGAGGTTCCAATTCAGATAAGGAACATGTTTGAATCAAGAAAAGTTAGGCCCATTTGGAAACTTTTTTATTTTCTCAAGTATTTCTCTTTGTGCACCTCCTCAAAAATGCTCAACTTGCACAATGTGTATCTTGCGCAATTTTTGACATTTTTGGGTGTTCTTGGACTTTTTACAAAGCTCAAGATGTCTTCTAAGCAACCCTTTTGGTTTCATCTTCATTGAAGTTTCCATGCTCATGAACACTTCTTTACAAAAAGTTGACTTTTTGTTGACTTTTAAAAAGACCTGTAATGTTTTGATCCATAACTTCCAAATGAATTCTCTTTAAAATGAGCTGTGGTGGAAATTTTTTTGATAAAGTATGTGAAAGTTATGCCTGGCAAAGTTCTGTTGACTTTTGTCTAAGAAAGCCTAATTTAGAAACTTTGACTTTTGATCAAATCTTGACTTTTCTTGAGGAATCATGATCAACCCTTGATCAAATTATGAATATTACTTCAAAATATTAGTGTTGACCAAAAATTATGAAGTTTGACTGTATGTTGACCACAATTGACTTTTTGTCCAATACAACTGATTTTCAACCATCTGAGCAATTGACTGAGCAAACTTGACTTGCAAGGCTGGAAACTTGACATGGATATTCTTTGAAGCATATGATGAGGTATGACGAATACTTGAAGCATTGGATGTCCATCTTGACTTGAGAATGGCAAAACCCTAGCTTGGGTTGATTGCTTAAGAGAGGGTTTGTCTGGTCAACCCTTGTGAAATCCTTGAGTATGAATATGTGAAATGTCTTGAGGAGTAGGAGGGCAAATTTTGGGGGTATAACAGTTGCCCCTGTTCAATCTTCTTGTACTGGAAGGGTTAGATTGGCATGCTTGCCTTTCGTGACCTGAAGGTAGAAGATGATTGAACACTCGAGTACACCTGAAAATTTGCACTCGCTGTTGTATGGAATAGGATCATCCGCTGATGACGCACTGGAATGGGCTTATAGATGCCATTTGGAGAAGCTAATGCTGGAGAGTGAGTCGTACGTTAGACTTTGTATTTGTCTTTTGAGCCGAAGAGATGACGGAGATGGGCTTAAGATGCCATCGGGAGAAGCTGAGTTGTACGCTAGACTCTGTAGGTGTCTTTGAATGAGGTTATTGGTATGTATTGATTTTTAACCAAATATGCAGCATTCTGAAGGTGGAGAGAGGTCGACAAGTAGTCGGAGATGGGCTTAAAGATGCCATCCGGGGCAACTGAGTCGTACGCTAGACTCTGTAGTTGTTGATAATAAGGGAGAGTCAAAATAAACCTTTGTCTTGGCTATTCTTGAGGTGGACATTTGGCAGGAGGTGGATAGCTTTCCCGTCTTGCTTCAAGTGTTAATCCAATATCTGTTGCCTGGAGACAATTTGTGTGGTCTTTCATCTGTTTCCCGTCTTGTTTCAGGCATTAATCTTTGACCTGTTGTCTGGAAATAATTTCCATGGTCGTTGAGATAGTTCTCCCGTCTTGCTTCAGGTATTAATCTTTGACCTGTTGTTTGGAAATAATTTTTATGGTCGTTCAGATAGTTCTCCCGTCTTGCTTCGAGTATTAATCTTTGACCTTCCGTTCAGAAAAATAGCTTTCATGGTCGTTCAGATAGTTCTCCTGTCTTGTTTCAGGTATTAATCCTCGACATTTTGTTTGGAAAAATAGCTTTCACCTGTTGAGGAGATAAACTTTTGACAAGATAGGGTTAGTCCTATGTAGATTATGATGCATGCGAATGTATGGCAATATTACTGTGATGCAGATATATGAATATAGATGTGAGAATGTAGATGTATTTCAAAACATATCCATCTTGAAGAAGATGGGAATGCCCTGCTGGAGATTTTTGACCTTTGAGGATCTTACAGCTGAAGCTACCATTCCTGACATTGACAACATCACCGGATCAAGTAAGGTGACCAGAACCGGAAGAGTGTTTTCTCCAGAGATCTCTCCTCCAAAAGACACTGTGACTCCAGCTCGCATTCCAGCTATCGAACCAGTTCCCGAAACTAGAGGGAAAGAACCAATGACTCATCCTGCTCAGACAGAAGTACCAAAGGAAGTGGCTGAAGATACCTCCAAGCAAAAAATGGAGGAAATTCTGAAGATTATCAAGAAGAGTGACTACAATGTCATGGAACAGTTGGGACAGACTCCGTCCAAGATCTTCATGCTTGCTCTGCTCTTGTGCTCTGAGGCTCATGCCAAAGCCTTGGTGAAGTTTCTGAAGAATGCTCACGCATCAAGACACTACTACCGATCGTTTGAAGTTTGTATTGCTAGCCCGCTGCCAACAACGGCCTAGGCTTCTCGATGTCGATTTGACTCCTACCGAAGGAACACAACAAAGCCTTGCACATCTCTCGTTGAATGCAAGCTTACATTGTCTCATATTTTGATAGATACCGGTTCGCTCTCAATATCCCACCAAGAGTGCTTTCGACCGACTTGATGTTGAAGGATTGGTCTTGAAGCCCTGACATAATTGTGAGAGCTTTTGATGGTTCTAAGCTTAACAAAGATTGAGAGCTCATTCTGCCGCTTAAAGTCGGTTCCTAGACTTTCGACTCCACTTTTGTCATGGACATCCGTCCAGCTTTACTTTGCCTACTTGGACGCCTTGGATACATGGGCAAAGGCACACCGTACCTTGCATCAAAAGTCAAGTACCAAAGAAGGAAGGTTGTTATAGTATGCGGTGAAGAGGAATACATGGTCAGTCATCTGCAGTCATTCCAATACCTCGAGATGGAAGGTGAATTCTTCGAGACTCCCTGTCAAACCTTCGAAACAGTTCCAAGAGTCATGCCTGTTGAATCTCCTGTCACTCCTGAAGTTACGCAAGTTCCGCCTAGGATGGTCTCGCTGAAAGATGCTCAAGCCACATTTGAAGAAGGGGGTAGTACTATTTGGGGTCAGCTCCCCGATCTTCCTTTCAAATCTGACAAGACTGGTTTAGGCTTCACCATCAAAGGTCAGAAGATGATACGCCGTGAACATGCCGGCAAGCTTCCCTTCCGTATCAGCAAAGATGGAGTTCACCATATAGAAGACAACGACAGCGATTTCGACATCAGCAAGTGGATCTTCCCAACTCCCGACGACGGACTCAGCAATTGGAAATCCGAAGACGTCATACCAATCTCCTTTAGACAGGAGTAATTGCTTTTGTTTGCTGTTTTGCTTTTCGTTTTTACGCTTTGAACAATAAACTTTAAAGCCTAGTGCCTTGCCCGGGGAATCATGGCTCGTTTGTGAGGGTTATTATGTGTCATTTGCATATTTTAATTCAATAAAATCATTGGACTTTTGCATTTAAATACTGTTTTTCTTTCTTTTACTTTTACCACCCCTTCAAAAGCTATGTGTTCTTACACCCACCTTCATGATACACTGCAGATTCACTCCGAATCTCGTTGATAACAACTATGCTATTGCTAAATATGACTTCGACAATCCGATCTACCAAGCCGAAGACGAAGGTGAGGAAGATTGTGAAGTGCCAGGAGAACTTGTCAGATTGCTACAGCAAGAAGAACGAGTTATACACCACACCTAAGAGCCATTGAGGTTGTGAATCTAGGTAATCAAGGAAGAAAGAAAAGAGATCAAGATAGGAGCAGGTCTTGAGAGCAGTGTCAAAGAAAGATTGGCTCAGATGTTACGAGACTATATTGAGGTTTTTGCTTGGTCATACGAAGACATGCCAGGTCTAGACATTGACATTGTGGTACACCGGTTACCGACAAAAGAAGGTTTTCTCCCTATAAAGTAGAAGGTTCGTCGCATGCGTCCTGAGATGTCTGAGAAAATCAAAGCTGAAGTTATGAAAGCAACACGGCTTTCCTAGTCATTCAGATCCACAATGGGTTGCAAATGTGGTTCCCGTACCTAAGAAGGATGGCAAAGTACGAATGTGTGTGGATTATAGAGATTTGAACAAAGCGAGTCCGAAAGACGATATTCCACTTCCTCATATTGATGTTCTAGTCGACAACACCGCTCAACATAAGGTTTTCTCCTTCATGGATGGTTTCTCCGGTTACAACCAGATCAAAATGGCTCCTGAAGACATGGAGAAGACTACTTTCGTTACACATTGGGGCACATTCTACTACAAAGTCATGTCGTTCGGACTAAAGAACGCTGGCGCCACTTATCAGCGTGCCATGGTGGCATTATTTCATGACATGATTCATCACGAGATAGAGGTCTATGTCGACGACATGATAGCTCGATCACAGACTAAAGAAGAACATCTCGATCATTTGCGTAAACTGCTTGATAGGTCAAGAAGTATGATTAAGACTTAATCCCAACAAGTGCACCTTTGGAGTCGATCCGTAAACTCCTTGGGTTTTGTCGTGGTGGTATTGAAGTTGACCCTGCCAAGGTTAAAGCTATTCAAGAAATGCCAGCTCCCCGCACCGAGAAGGAAGTCAGAGGTTTCTTGGGACGACTAAACTACATTGCCAGATTCATTGCACATCTAACTGCCACTTGTGAGCCAATCTTCAAATTACTGAAGAAAGATCAAGTGGTGGAATGGAACGACGATTTGCAGATCGCTTTTGACAAAATCAAGGAGTACCCATCAATCCTCCTATCCCGATGTCATCAAGGAAGACCTCTTATCATGTACTTGACAGTATTAGAGAACTCAATGGGGATTGTATTGGGGCAACATGACGAGTCTGGTCGAAAAGAGTATGCAATATACTACCTTAGCAAAAAGTTCACCGACTGTGAAACAAGATACTCATAGCTCGAGAAAACTTGCAGCTTTTGGGCTGTCACCGACTAAGACAGTATATGTTGACCCACACTACCTTGTTGATCTCCAAGATGGATCCGATAAAATACATATTCGAGAAACCAGCTCTCTATGGAAGAATAGCAAGATGGCAAATGATCTTGACCGAATACGACATCCAGTATGCTTCTCAGAAAGCGAACAAAGGAAGTGTAGTAGCCGATCATTTGGCTCATCAAGCCGTAGATGACTACCACCTATGCGCTCGAGTCTCGCACGAAGATGTTTTGTTAGTTACTGATTGTGAAGAACCACGACCAGACGGAGGACCTGAACAAGGATCCCGATGGACCATGGTCTTTGATGGAGCCTCAAACGCACCTGGTAATGGCATTGGCGCCATCATTACATCTCCTACAGGCGGACACACTCCGTTTACCGCCAGATTATGTTTCAGTTGCACTAACAACATGGCCGAATACGAAGTGTGCATCATGGGTATTAAAGCTGCTATTGACTTAAGAATCAAATTCTTGCAAGTGTATGGAGACTCGGCTTTAGTGATCAGTTAGATTAAAGGCGAGTGGGATACGAAACATCCGAATCTCATTCCATATCGAGAGCATGTTCTAAGTTTGATCCCCTACTTCGAAGAGATCACTTTTGACCACATTCCACGAGAGGAGAATCAGTTGGCAGACGCATTAACTACTATGTCATCTATGTTCAAGGTCAGATGGGACAACGAGGCTCCCCAAATCATCATCGAGAAGTTTGACAAACCAGCATACTGTTGTGAGCTTGATACAGAAGAGAAACCTTGGTTCTACGAAGTGAAGAGGTATCTTGAGACTCAGGAATATCCCGCAGTGGCATCTGTCAATGATAAGAAGTTCTTGAGAAGATTTGCATTCAAATTCTTTCTCAGCAACGACATCTTATACAAGCGCAATCACGACTTGTGCTTACTCCGTTGTGTAAACCAGAAAACAACAGAACGTATCATGGAAGAATTACACGAAGGCGCATTTGGTACCCATTCGGTGGACATACAATGGCTAAGAAGATTCTGAGAACAGGTTACTATTGGTCCACCATGGAAGCTAATTGTCACCGCTATGCTCGATCTTGTCACAAATGCCAGATATATGCAGACAAAGTGCACGCACTCTCCAAGATCATGAATGTTTTAACCGCCTTGGCCTTTGCAATGCGGGCATTGACATGATCGGAGAAACAAGCCCACCGCTCAAATGGACATCGCTTCATCCTTATGGCAATTGACTATTTCACTAAGTGGGTAGAAGCGCCTCGTCGATCTCTACCAAGAATGTTGTGGCTCGATTCATCAAGCATAATCTTATCTGTTGGTATGGCACTCCCGAAAGGATTATCACAGATAACGACTCTAATCTCAACAACAAAATGATCACTGAACTCTGCACGCAGTTCAAGATCAAGCATCACAACTCTTCTCCATATCGGCCTAAGATGAATGACGCAGTGGAAGCCGCCAACAAGAATATCAAGAAGATCATACAAAAGATGACAGTTACTTACAAGGATTGGCATGAGATGTTGCCATTTGCTCTCCACGGTTATCGCACTATAGTACGAACATCAACAGGGGCAACCCCCTTCTCTCTTGTATATGGTATGGAAGCGGTCCTACCCATCGAGGTTCAAATACCCTCAACCAGAGTCCTCTAGGACGCAGAGCTAGGCGAAGACGATTGGATCCAGACTCGCCTTGACCAGATCAACTTGATCAAAGAGAAGCGACTCGCATCCATCTGCCATGGACAGATCTATCAGAAACGAATGATCAGAGCATTCAATAAGAAAGTCAAGCACCGAGTCTACCAAGTCGGTGATCTAGTAGTCAAGCGCATCATTCTTCCACAAGGTGATCCCAGGGGCAAATGGACTCCCACCTATGAGGGACCATTTGTAGTCAAGACAGTATTTTCCGGCGGGGCTATGATACTTAGCACTATGGATGACGAAGACCTCCCACGCCCTGTGAACGCAGACATAGTCAAAAAATACTACGCATAAACGAGACCCGCTAGGTCGACCGACCTAGGCAAAAATAAGGGCATCCTGGTGAACTAAAAGGGTTCGGGCAAAAGTTAAGGATATATACAAAACATGTACACCCGGCAAGTCGAAAACCTGCAAAGGCGGCTTGGGCAAAAAAGGGAATCCCGATAGACTGAAAACCCGAAAGGGCGGTCTAGGAAAAAGTTAGGGATTTAAGCGTACGACTATGTGTCGTCCAGATCACCTACCTACAGATTACTATCAGCATTCAAGATTCAAATGGCGAAAATCAATCCACTCACTTTCTACTGACCGCAAGGAGATGAGATAGTCGAAATATATGAGCACTAGCATAGTTGAATCTCGACGAGATTGTTTCCGCATAGCTTTTACTTACATTGTATACAAACTGCTTGGCCATACGCCACCTTTTCAAATTAATACAAGTTCTTTCTTTTTACAGTGTTCGCTGTTGTTTGTTTTTTGCATAAAGTCCAATGATTGCTTTGAATGATTATATGTATCTGACAATAAATATCTGTTTACAAACATGTGAAAAGCGGACGTACAAAAGTATTTACTACAGGCTCTAGAAATTGAGATGACAACGAAAGTCACCAATACGTTCCCCTGCAGACTACAATCCCCACAGAGGTATCGCTCACTGCAAACCTTCCCTGGCGAAGTACAAATTTTTCTCCACCAGTGTTCCAACATTCCAAGCTTCATCACGTTAGTCCCTGAGCAGTGATTCCAACCAGCTCAACCTTGTTACGTCAGTCTCCAAGCAGTAATGGTTCATCTCCAGCAGAGATATTTCATCCCCAGTAGAATATCTCTCGACTATTATTATTCCCCGACAACAGTAATATCCAAACTCGAGACTTGGTCAGATAGTGCATCGGAGGAAACCTACATCTCTTATTCCCTAGCCGGAGGTTTCAACAAGTTCCAGATCCTTCAAACCCCGTCTCTCAGCCACGATCAAATACTTCCCGGCAAGATCTACGCACAAGATCCCCAACGGAGTGTCTCCCAGTTTCTACTATCCTCAACAGGGTCTACGCACAAGATCCCCAGTGGAGTAACTCTTGGTTTCTATTATTCCCAGCAGCATTGATGTCTAGGCTCGAAACTTAGTCAGATAGTGCATCAGAGGAATCAAAGACATTTTCCTTCTCCTCCAAAGCAGGGTTTTCATCCATTTCATCCCCAAGCAGAAGTTCGAAATCTCCAGCAGGACGTTCACATCCTCTTCAAGATGGATATGTTTTGAAATACCACAACATCTATCATTCATACATTATTCATAAAAGTCATAACATGTGCATATATCATTCATACACATTGTCATGCATCATAATTTGCATGGGACTAACTATATCCTATCAAAGTTTCTTTTGTTTTTCCCCAACAGGTGAAAATCATTTCTAAACGAAAGGTCAAGGATTAATACCCAAAACAAGACGAGAAACCCTATCTGAAAGGTCGTACGAATATTCTCCAAATGAAAGGTCCAGGATTAATACCCGAAGCAAGACGGGAAACCCTATCCGAACGACCACCTAAGTTGTCCTCCGACAACAGGCATTGGATCAACACCAAACACGATGTGAAGCTATCCACATTCTCCCTCGAGTAATCAAGACGAAGATTTATTCTGACTCTATCCTATTATAAACAATAACTATAGAGTCTGGCGTACGACTCAGTTGCCCTGGATGGCATCTTAAGCCCATCTCCGACTATTTGTCGACATCTCCACTTTCGTATCGCATATTTGGTTAAAACCAATACAAACCAATAACTTCATTCAAAGACGAAAGGAAGTCTAACGATTTACTCTCCGATGGCATCTTAAGCCCATCTCCGTGCTCCCTTCTACCTTCAGGAATATCTGCAGAGCCTAGCGTACGGCTCATTCCTCAGCATCAGTCTCTCTAGATGGCATCTTAAGCCCATCTCCAATGATTCTCCTATTCAGGCGATGTTCTTGAGTCTAACGTCCGACTCATTCCCCAGTAAAGCCTCAAACTTCTCCAAATGGCATCTGTAAGCCCATTCCTGTACATCATCAATCAACAGCGAGTGCAAATTTTCAGGTGTACTCGAGTGTTCAATCATCTTCTACCTCCAGGTCACGAAAGGCAAGCATGCCAATCTAACCCTTCCAATATAAGAAGATTGACCAGGGGCAGCTGTAATACCCCAAAATTTTCCCTCTTACTTCTCAAGACATCACATACATCCATACTCAAGGATTCCACAAGGATTGACCAGACAAACCCTCTCCTAGGCAATCAACCCAAACTAGGGTTTGGCAATTCTCAAATCAGGGTGGTTCCCAACATATCCAATGGTCATCATGCCTCATCATATGCTTCAAAGAATCTCCATGTCAAGATTCAAGCCTTACAAGACAAGTTTCCTCAAATAATTGCTCAGATGGTTGAAAATAAGTTGTATTGGATAAAAAGTCAACTGTGGTCAACATACAGTCAAACTTCATGATTTTTGGTCAATATACATATTTTGAAGTAATATTCATCATTTTATCAAGGGTTGATCATGATTAATCAAGAAAACTCAAGATTTGATCAAAAGTCAAGCTTTCCAAATTAGGGTTTTTGAAGGGAAAAGTCAACAGAACTTTGACTAAGCATAACTTTCTCATACTTTATCAAAAAAATTTCCGCCACCTCTCATTTTGAAGAGAATTTAATTCTCTACAACTTCATGTCTCACAAGCTTGGTCAGAAAATGCTTTATTTTGAAGATATGGATCAAAACATTACAGGTCCCTTTCAAAGTCAACAAAAACTCAACTTTTTGTAAAGAAGTGTTATTGAGCATGGAAACTTCAATTGAGATGAAACCAAAGAGGTTGTTTATAGGACATCTAGAGCTTTCTAAAAAGTCCAAGAACACCCAGTAATGTTAAAATTTGAGCAAGATACACCTTGCACAAGTTGAGCATTTTTGAAGAGGTGCAAAAAGAGAAATACTTGACAAAATCCAATTTTTTCCAAATGGGCTTATAATTTTATGATCCAAACTTGATCATAATATTATTTAGGATCTCTTGACACCTTGCCACGACCTTTTCCTATTTTCTTGATTTATTTTTGAATTTAAAAGCATTTAATTCAATTTTAAATAAATAAAATATGAAAACAAGGTATAAAACAAGTTGGGTTGGATTTTTATCTATCTTGAGGACCAAGGAAGCCCACAAGACATGCCAATTTCGTGCAAGCTCATACAAGGAAGAGAAAATCAAATTTTGGAAAGATTTGATGGAAATTAACAAGAAAATATTTTTGCATTCAAAGCCATATCTTTTTTCATTCTTTTTGATCAAATCTCTTGCACTATAAATACACAACACATTCACAAGACCAAAGGACTAAACCCTAGCCTCATGAAGCAACCCTAATTTCTCAAAAATTCTTACAAAGTTGCAATTTTCGAATTTTGTTTTCAAATAGTTTCAATAAAACCAAGCATCCTATTGCCTTCCGAGCATTCCGAGTTGATCCCACCTTTTACACGGCCAAGGCATCCCGAACGTGAAAACCACATAGCTCCGGCTTGGTAAAATTCTTTAATTTTAAATTTATGCTGCTTAATCGATTTGGTGCATCCACATGTGTTTATATATGTCATTAGAACATGTTTGATACCTTACATGCAAGCTCTAACGCAGGGATAATGAACTGCCATTGCTAGGGCAGTTTGTGTTATTTTCTTCAAACTCGCTATACAAAGCCAGCCAAAACGATGGCACCATTGAACTCGCAGGGGTCGAATTAGGGGGATAGGGTTCCTCTTTTTCTTTGATTTTGCCTATTTTGCAGGATCGGCCATCGTGGTCGCTGGAGAAGACAACCGGAGCCCTAGCTCCAGCGTCGTTGACCCATCTGACTCAGGCGAGGCTGGCGTGGCGCAATGGCTCCATCTAATTGGTTCGCACGTTATAAACTGGGGCCCGCGTTTGACTGTGTTTGGAAATTCAAAAATATGACACGTTATCATTTATAAACAATTGTTTGCAGGTTTAAAACAACTGGCACACTTGGCTCAGATGGCAACGCGCTTGTTGGCTTATCCAGGAGGTCCTGGGTTCGATCCTGGCTTCCTCACTTTCTTTTTTACCACTTTGCAAAACTAACTCTTTTTTTCTATTTTCTTAATATTTTCTATTTCAATTTATTTTCTTTTCAAACAATTTTCTCATGTATTTAAAAATCACCAAAAATATTTTCCTTTTGCATTTTAATCAGAAAAATACTTATTTAATTTTTGACATAAAAATTAATATTTTTGCATGCATATTTTAATTAATTGTTAATTAACCATTAAATTGACTTTTAATTGTTTTTCCTTATAAAAAACGATCCAAAAAATTCCCAAAAAATTACTCTATCATCTAATTATCATTACTAACCCAAAAACATTTTTCTTCATTCAAAACTTTCTTTTACTAACGTATTTTTCTCTTATGCGAATTTCTTATATTTTCCGATTATTATGTATCCGCTATGTGTTGTAATAGTTAGGATTTATTTTCTCATTCTTCTCAAATATTATGTAACCGCCATGGGATGTAATAGTTTAATTAGGATTTTACTTTCTGACTTATTATGTAATCGCCCAAAGCCATGTAATAGCGTAGGACATTTACTTTCCGCACTTTACTCTAATTTACTTTCTCGCACCCTATAAACCGCTAGTAAATAGGCGTGTATGGCAAGATAAAACGAACGAGATCACTTCTAATTGCAAGATGAAACATCCGAATTCAACACACTCTTCACACATGCACCCCTAGAGTATTCTCTCTCGTTGCCTTCGATTAAATGGTCAAGTCCTCGAACGTAGAGGTATCCTAGCATCGCTTGCACGAAACATATCATCATAGTCCCTTGAATAAAAGATCATGAGTCCCTCGACGTGGCTCACGAAAACATGATCTCGCCCCGATTGTTGCCTACGAAAGTGATGATCGCCCTTCGAATGTGCTAGGATACTCCTACAAGTTGCCTTCTATGACCATCTGATGTCCCTTCGAATGTCCCTTCACATTTAACGAATAGGGTTACCTACCAACTAATGGTATGGATAGCACTATTCTAAAGGAACGTAAAACAACACGAAAACGACCATTCTGAGTAGGTAATAAGACTTTTAGTTGCTTGCTCTAACAAAATACTTTTCACACCTCACACTTTTGTCAAAGTTCAAACTCTTTTCAAAACGAAACATTTCCGAACACTTTGTATACATTCCAACGTGAAACATTACAAAGTCAAAGCGAAATGCCTTTTTAAAACATTTTTGTCAAACACACAGAAAGCAATTTTTCAAAAGATGAGCTAGAAGCAACTAAGAGCCCGTAGAAAACTACGAATGGAAAGGGGTGCTAATACCTTCCCTTTTCATAGCCTTCACCCTTACTCAGAATCTAAAGAAGGTCTTTTTCTGTTCTTTTCACCTTCCCTTAATTAGATAAAAGAAAAGTCGGTGGCGACTCTTGCTATCCGCAACATTTGCGATAAAAAGCAAAACAAATCCCAAAGTCAGTTCTCCCACCGTATTACATGATGGAATTTTTAGAAAGTTGCTTTGTTCTGCATTGTAGATGGACTGCGAGGTTGTTGTTTGAGTAATATGGCATAAGATGTTGATGTAAGAACATCGATTAAGTAACAGATGGCTGTAGATATTGTCTTGGAATATTAGTAAGTGATTAACAAGGTTGTTGGAGTAGTTGGAATTGTTTGAACTGCGAGGCATAGTTGGAAATGCAAAGAAGCGAGCATGATTCCAAGAACAGGAAGTGTTGGTAATGGTGTAAAGAAATTTTGTTTTGATGTTATCATCGGAGGTGTGTTAGTAGTAAGCTAAGAAAAGACGGTGTTGGCATGTTTGGAAGATTTTGGAAATTGTTGAAGTACGATACTTTTGGTAAGTACAAGTTTTTTTAAAGGAAACTATTGTAGTTTGTAATGATGATTTATACTTCATTATGATTATCAGATATCTATTGACAAATTAAGGACTTGATCACCCTTAATCCATTGTTGATAGTTGACGAGATCGTATTGGAGGATGTAGACTTAAATTGCTATCTTAATAGTGCATTAAGTAATGGATGTTATGTCGTGAAGATAGTTGCTTTTGAGTTGATGAGAATTAACAGAGAGGCATCCATGGAAAAGTCGAGGAACGTTGAATAATTCAGAATAGATGGTTAATGAGCAAGCAAACATCGTGAGTTGAAGGATAGAGGGTCCAATACTTGGCCAGTTGGTCGTTTTTGACCTGATATTCTCCTCGAACTTAAGAGGCTACGAGTTGCGAGTCTGTGGGGATTTTGACTTCTTTTGCTCCCATATCCTTGGCAAGGCGGAGGCCGACGAGGAAAGCTTCGTACTCGGCTTGATTGTTGGAAGCATGGAATGATAGGGCGAGGGATACTTCGATGACGATCCCTTCTCCGTTTTCTAGAATTATGCCTGCTCCGCTTCCCGATGAGCTAGAGGTACCTTCGACAAATATAGTCCATTTGTTGGTTCCTTCTTGGGATTTCGGGAAAGTCATTTCTGCCAAGAAATCCGCCAGGACTTATGCTTTGAGGGCTTTCTTGTTTTCGTACCTGATGTCAAATTCGGATAATTCCAACGACCATTTGAATTTTAATGATTTAATTCAAAAATAAATAAAATAAATGGAAGGAGGGCGTGTAGCTGGGCTTAGAGACTCTTGACAATGTTAGAAATAAGTTTGAATCAAAGAAACATAGGCCCATTTAGAAGAAATTCAAAATTGATCAATGTCTTCTTCAAATTTTTTATCATTTGGGAGTGTTCTTGAACTTTTTAGAAATCTCAAGATGTCCTCTAAGGGCTCCTTTTGGTTTTATCCTCGTTGAAGCTTCCATGTTCATGTATACTTCTTTGGAAAAAGATGAATTTTTGTTGACTTTTAGAAGAACCTATAATGTCTTGACATATAACTCTCAAATGAAGCGTTTTTGGGCATAACTTGTGAGACACAAAATTGTAGGTAATTGAATTCCCTTTAAAAGGAGCTTTGGTGGAAAAAATTATGATAGAGTATGTGAAAGTTATGCTTGGTCAAAGTTCTGTTGACTTTTGATCAAAAACCCTAATTTAGAAACTTTGACTTTTGATCAATTCTTTGATTTCCTTGATGAATCATGATCAACCCTTGATCAATTTATGAATATGAGTTCAAAATCTTGATGTTGACCAAAAATGATGAAGTTTGATTGTATTTTGACCACATATGACTCTTTGTCCCATACAATTGATTTTCAACCATCTGAGCAATTGACTGAGCACACTTGAGCTGTGAAGCTTGAAACTTTACATGGTGATACTTTGAGACATATGAGGAGGCATGATTCTCACTTTAGGAAATAGAAACTATCTTTGACTTGATAAAATGAAAACCCTAATTGTGGGTTGATTGTTTAGGAGTGGGTTCATCTGGTCAACCCTTGAGGAATTCTTGAGTATGATGATGTGTATTAACTAGAAAAATAGGAGAGCAAATTTTGGGGTATAACACATGTGATGCCTAATAATTGTTCTAACCCTCAACTAACTTCTTGATTAGTTGGTTTACATGTTTAGGTAGTTGACACCTTGATTTGAAATTCGTAATCGAGTCATATGATTAGGGTACCATGACAACTAACCCTTAGAGCGACGATTGATTGTTTAGACTTAGTTTTGAGCATAATTGTGCTTCAACCATGATTTTTCTTGTACATTTTGTTTGAGATCAACATTAGGTGTTATCTATTGACTGGTAAAGTTTTACATCTAATTGAATTCATTACTTACTCAATTTCCAAGTTTCAATTATGTGGCATTGTTTAAAAGCATGTTTCTCTTTTGTCACTTGAATTAACTAGTTGTAGGAGTATGATACCATTTTTTCTTAGAAACTTTCAGACATTTTTCCCAACTTAATTTTAGATAAATGTAAACCTCATCTTAGGGTTGTAAACAGAACTTCAAAGCTAATCTTTAGTGGTTTAACTCTTAAGAACTAGTTTGATAATTGCATAGTTCTCCTTGCATGATTAATTGTCAACATTTTCCTCTACCTTAGAGAGATGTTTAGGTAAGCATTAGGATGTGTAGTTTCTGCCCCATTATGAAGTCATACTTCGTGCCCCGATTTCTTTGCGAATAATGCATCGTACGCTATTCTAGTGTAGATTTTTGGTTTCTAACTCCTCTATATCTCTAGTTACATTTAACATTTCATTTCAGGACTATTGTGATGGATTTAGCTCGATTTTGATATCGTTCATAGTGTATTTTGCATTATGTATGTGTGGCTGACCGATTTTCCATTCTTATGTTGCTATACATGTTTACATTCCATTTCTTCGCATTCTTATCATATTTTGACTTGCGATGTGAGCATGCAACTATATTCCTGCCTCCTTGTTATTTTTTTGATGTGTTTGTTGACATGTGCGAGGTAACATGAGCATTATACTTGAGATTTGGATATTGTTATACCCCAACATTTGCGCTCCTACTTCTCAAGACAATTCACATCTCCTTACTTAAGGATTTCACAAGGGTTGACCAGACAAACCCTCTTCTAAGCAATCAATCCAAACTAGGGTTTTGATTCTCTCAAGTCAGTATGAGTTTCCAAGGCTCCAAGTGGTCATCATACCTCATCATATGCTTCAAGGGATCACCATGTCAAGTTTCAAGCCTTACAAGTCAAATTTGCTCATCCAATTGCTCAGATGGTTGAAAATCAACTGTATTAGATAAAAAGTCAACTGTGGTCAACATACAGTCAAACTTCATAACTTTTGGTCAACATCAATATTTTAAAGTAATATTCATCATTTGATCAAGGGTTGACCATGATTCCTCAAGGAAAGTCAAGATTTGATCAAAAGTCAAAGTTTCTAAATTAGGGTTTTTTAGACAAAAGTCAACAGAACTTTGACCAAGCATAACTTTCACATAATTTATCAGAAATTTTTCCACTAGAGCTCATTTTGAAGGGAATTCAATTCTATACAACTTCATGTCTCACAAGATTTGGCCAAAAATGCTTCATTTGGAAGTTATGGATCAAAATATTACAAGTCCTTTTAAAAGTCAATAAAAAGTCATCTTTTTGCTAAGAAGTGTTCATGAACATGGAAACTTCAATGAAGATGAAACCAAAAATAGTGTTTAAAGGACATCTTGAGCTTTCTAAAAAGTCAGAGAACACTCAAAAATGTTGAAAATTAAGCAAGATATAAGTTGTGCAAGTTGGGCATTTTTGAGGAGGTATATGAAGAGAAATACTTGAGAAATCAAATTTTTTCTAAATGGGCCTAACTTTTCTTGATTCAAACTTTTTCTTATTTGAATTAGATCCTCCAAGCCCAAGTCCACGCCTTTTATCTTTTATTTTTATTTATTTTGAATTTTTATTCATTTAAATTCAATTTAATTAAAATAAAAGATATAAAATCCAAACATTAAGTGCAAGGATTGTTTTTCAACATTCTTGAGGTCCAAGCAAGTCAATTCATCAGAATATTTCGAAATATTGGATATTGGCCAGAGAATTGATTGAAATTGGCTCAAAAAAGGGAAAATATGGTTTGATTCCAATCAAATATTTTCACATTGATGAGAATATATTTTCTCATTGATTATTGATCTGAATCCATTTATTATATATATGTTATGATCCCAACAATTTGGAGGACGAAAATTGATGCTCCAAGAACCCTAACCTAGCTCCAAAAAACTGTGTCATTCAAGCAACTTGGAGGCAAGGTTTTGCATCAATTCAAGCCAAACAAAGTGTTCCAACACGTTCCTGTACATCCTCTGAATCATTCCAGACACTCACAAGCCATCAAAACATCCAAAATCACGATTTCACGATCACGGTTTGCATACTCTAATTTCAAATTCGATTTTGTACATACACACATATTTAACATATTTTGATTGCATATTTGTGTTTATAATGAAGCTTTGAAGCTTTCTGCATAGTTTAATCTGAGTTTGAGTGCAGGAATACAAATATGTCATTGCCAGCGTTCGAAGCTACAATTTAGGGCTTTACGAATTAGACAAAATTAGACGAAACTGAGGGCATGGTTGTGCTCAGGAGATCGATTCCAATCGATCTATGGTCTTATAATTAATTTCCATTGCGTATTTTAAATTTTATGATTTGCAGGAAGCTAAGGAAAACAAACTGTTGCTATAGGCTATAGTAATAGACACAAACCGTTGGTATAGGTCTGTGTCTCAAGGAAGAAGATGAAGGCCAACGCGCTTTTTTCGTTTTAAATAATTTTTAAATTCTTGTTTTCGCTTATATACATATTATTTCATTATACTAACAACAAAACACCACAGCTCAGTTGGTAGGAGGAGCGCGCGTGTAACCTCAGGGGCAGGGGTTTAATCCCTGGCTACCCCAACTATTTTTTTGGCATTTGTTTTACTAACCTTTTTTCTATTTTCTTCATATTTTCTTATTTGATTTAATTACTTTTCAAACATTTTTTAAATACAATAAAAAATCACAAAAAAATATTTCTTTTCATAATTAGGTTAGAAAAAATTTACTTTAATTTTTTCATCAAAAAAATATTATTTTTCACTCTTATTTTAATTAATTGTTAATTAATCGAAAATTAACTTTTAATTACTTTTTCCATGTCAAAATTAATCCAGAAAATTCCCAAAAATATTTTTTTCATTTAATTAGGTTTACTAACCCTAAAACTTTTTTCTAACATAAAAAATCTTTTTTTTACTAACATTATTTTCTCTTATTTACAATGCAATCCTTCCCGCGATATCTTTTTCTAATTATTGCCCACAGGTTGGAACAACTAGGGTTTAAATTCCTCGCATTTTTTACTATCATGTAACTGCTCATGGGATGTAATAGTTTAATTAGGGTTTACTTTTCGCACTCCTATATTATGTATCTACCCCAAAGCCATGTAATAGTCTAGGGTTTACTTTCCCGCACTTTTACTTTCTGCACCTCTATTATTCTGTACATATTTAACTGCTAGTAACTAGGCATGTATGGCAAGAATAAATCAAACAACATAGATCACTTCTAATCACAAGATAAATATCTGAATACAATACACTTTTTGCACTCACTCACACCTTAGGGTATCCTTTCTCGTTGCCTTTCGAAACAATGGTCATGTCCCTCGATTGTAGGAATATCTTAGCACAGTTGCCTACAAACAATATCATCACAGACCCTTCGAAAAGTGATGATCGTCCCTATGAATATGCTAAGTTATCCCTACATGTTGGCTTCTATGACCATACAATGACCCTACGAACGTCCCTTTACATCCAATGAATAAGATTACCTACCAACTAATGGTATGGATAGCCTTATTCTAAAGGAAGCAAAATAACATGGAAACGATAATTGTGAGTAGGTAATAAGACTCTTTTGCTTGCTCCAATCAATTCAAAAATACTTTTCACACCTCACACTATTTTCAAAACTTTTCAAACACTTTGTATACATTCCAGCTTGAACCATTACAAATTTAAATACTTTTTCAAAATAAAACATTTCCAAACACTTCGTATACATTCCAGCGAGAATCATTACGAAGTCATAGAGAAATGCCTTTCAAAAACATCTTTTCAAACACACACACAAAAAGCAAATTTCAAAGTGAGCTAAGAAATTAAGAGCCCATAGATAACTACGGATGGAAAGGGTGCTAATACCTTCCCTTTTCATAATTGTCTCCCGTACTCAGAATCTAACTAAGGTCTTTTCCTGTTCTTTTCGCCTTCCCTTAATTGGATAAAAGAAAAGTCTATGGCGACTCTTTCTATCCGTAACATTTGCGAGAAAACGCAAAACAAACAAGTCAGTTCTCCCACCGTGTTACAGTAATCATGACATTGGGAAAACCCTAAAGAGAGGCTACCTTAGGGCTTTAGATCACTTTATTGCTTTCATTGTTTGACTTATCTGCTTTACTTTTAAGGGTTGCTTGGGTATTATACTTGTGGGGGATCCTACACCCGGATCCAGGTTTCCTTAGATAAGTAGCAATAAATCACCGCGACTGTTAGGCATATACCCAAACGGTCAAAATGATGGCTACGTTAGTGCGACACTTTGGATGTCCCAGAGCTCCTCATGTTCAGTTGAGGAAAGTATTTGGCGTCTGCATGGTGTCATAAGCACTAAATCAACTTTCAGAACCCTAATTGACCTATCTTGGCCATTAGAAGGTAGTGAGATGGCCGACTTTGGTGCAGACTAGGGTTGGTCGATACTCGATGCTACGTTTATTAAGATTCGACTTTCGGGATGTTTCGGTCGACCACTTGGTAGTCGTGTTGAAATAAAGCCTACGATAAAGATCAATGATATGAGATTCCTAGAACCCGGTTACTATTATAGGATAGGTTGAACCCACTTAAACTCTGGTAGGGTAGACACCTATACCTTATGCGAGCCTTAAACCTAGGGCTATTGTGTGAATTGCTTGTGCTTGCTACTTGTTTTAAACATGACATCATTACATCATAACATCATAACATCATAATATCATATCATTTCTTACTATTTTAAGGACCTAGGGATTTATCTTTGCTCTGTTTTGTAGGAGAGTTATGGCTTCTAGGAAGACTATCCGAATCAACTTCATGGGTATACCATCTCAACTCAAAGAATTAGTTTCAGAAGTTCCCGGTCATGCTCAGTTTATCAAAAGGCATGGTTATCTACATGACTTGGTTATCTCCGGTTTTGAAGAAGATATGATGCACGTCGTATCCCAGTTCTTCGATCTGAAACATCACTACTTTACATTCCCAGATTATCAGTTGGTGCCTACATTGGAAGAGTTCTCTAAGCTACTTGGGATACCTATCCTTGATCAGATACCATTCACCGGTTCATAAAAAGCTCTGAAATACAAAGACATCGCATCAGTGTTACATCTAAAGTGATCAAACATTAAAGCTAATTGGGAAACAAGAAGCGGAGTTAAGGGTTTTCTTGCTAAGTTTCTAATAAAAAAAGCTCGAGAATTCCTAAAGGCTATGAGTTTCCATGCATTCGAAGACATTTTGTCCTTGCTAATCTATGGCTTGGTGCTATTTCCTAATCCTGATCAGTTCGTAGACGTAAACACCGTAAAGATATTCCTCACTCATAATCCTGTGCCTACCTTACTTGTGGACATTCTGCATTCTCTCCACACTCGTACTACCAAAAGACAAAGAATTCTCATGTGTTGTATACCGTTACTTTCAAGGTGGTTTATTCGCACCTTCCTCAATCAGTAATGAAGAACGAGTAATGATTAAAGTGGTCTTAAAGGCTGATGTCACTCTCTCATTCAAATATCCGTTGGTGTCTTTTTTCTCAAAAGGACTTCACTTTTATTGAGCGTTGTGGGGAATTCCCTAATGTACCACTCCTTGGCATAAAGGGAGGTATCACTTACAACCCTTATCTAGATCTGCGTCAGTTTGGTTATGCTCGAAGAGATGGTCCTCATGATATGCTTTTCCAAGACATTGTGTTTGACTACGAAAACGATCTCCAGAACTACCGTCGGAGATTTGTCCATGCTTGGGCCATGGTGAAGAAGAAGAGTGATACCAAGACTTTGGGGAACAAAAATTCCATTCCTTGGGAACCTTACCTCAAATGGGTGCGAGCTCGAGCTCAAAACCTCATGATGTCGTTTACAGCTGTTCTACCAATGGTTAAGGAACTTGTTGTTGAAGGTGACGAACCATATACCATTCTCCATCCAGACATGCCTACTAATTTTGAAGACTTGAAGAGATCCTGGATTCAACTTAAAGAAGAAAGGGATACCTTCGAAGCTCAATGCCATGCAAGCGAGAAAAAGGTATTAGAGTTGACGAAGCTACTTCACGAGGAGCGAAGCATCAATACCTACTTAAACACAAAGAGGACGCGTCCATGGGAGACCTAAGCTCTAGGAATTTTCTTTTATTTGTTTAACCTTTCATTTGCACTTTCTAAAAAGTAAACTAATAAAAAATTTGTTCGTGCTTGTTTAACAAATTTAAATTCCTAAGGTCTTTGAAAACATTGCATTGCATAACATCGCATATCATGGCATAACATTTCATAACAGGTACATTGAAGACCGGTTTTCTTATTCTCTCGCTGTTTATTTCAGCCGAAATGGCTCTTGAATAGACTGTCAAAGATCTCCAGGCTCATAACGCCCAATTTCAGGAGATGTTCGCCAATTTGGCCCAAGGCCAGAAAGATCTGAAGAAGCTCATTACCCGAAAGAAGAAGACCATTGGTATTCTCAACATGGGAAAAAATCACAAAGGACCAGTCAAGGTGATCATACAACTCAAATTCTTAGACAAGAGCGGCGAAATTGAAGGAAGTATCAAAAACAATGAAGGAAGCCATCATGAGTCTGAAAACAGAGAAGAAGACTATACGAGTGAGCAGTATCCTGATGACGAAAAATACAAGCAACTTAAAGACCGTTTGAATGCTGTGGAAAATCTGAAAATGTCAGGGCTTAAATTTGATGATTTGAGTCTTGTTCCTGGTGTGGTAATTCCCCGCAAGTTCAAAGTTCTTACCTTTGCCAAGTATGATGACATCTCTTGCCCGAAGCTGCATCCGAAGTCCTATGTTCAGAAGATCCATCCTGATACTGAAGACAGGAAATTATGGATCCATTTCTTTCAAGAGAGTTTATCCGGAACTCAGTTGGAGTGGTATTATCAGCTAGAGAGTACCCACATTCATACCTAGAATGACTTAGCAGATGTGTCATACCCCAAAATTTGCCCTCCTACTTCTCAAGACATTTCTCACATCCATACTCCACGATTCCTCAAGGGTTGATCAGACAAACTCTCTCCTAGACAATCAACCCAAACTAGGGTTTAGCTATTCTTAGATCAAAATGGACTTCCAACATCTCCAATGTTCATCATGCCTCCTCATATGCTTCAAAGATTCTCCATGTCAAGTTTCAAGCCTCACAAATCAAGTTTCCTCAGATAATTGCTCAGATGGTTGAAAATCAACAGATTGACAAAAGTCAATCGTGGTCAACATACAACAAACTTCATGATTTTTGGTCAACATCCTCATTTTGAAGTTACATTCATCATTTGATCAAGGGTTGATCATGATCCATCAAGAAAACTCAAGATTTGCTCAAAAGTCAAACTTTCCAAATTAGGGTTTTTTAGTGAAAAGTCAGCTGAACTTTGACTGAGCATAACTTCTTCATACTTTCTCAGAAATTTTTCCACCACCTCTCATTTTGAATGAAATTCAATTCTCTACAACTTCATGTCTCACAAGAATGTTCAAAAAATGCTTCATTTGGGAGGTATGGATCAAAACATTACAGGTCCTTTTCAAAGTCAACAAAAAGTCAACTTTTTGTTTTGAAGATTTATTGAGCATGGAAACTCCAATTGAGATGAAACCAAAGAGGTTGGTTAGAGGACACTTAGAGATTTCTAAAAAGTCCAAGAACACTCAAAAATGTGGAAAATTGAGCAAAATACACCTTGCACAAGTTGGGTATTTTTGAAGAAATGCACAAAGAGAGATACTTGTTAAAATCCAAAATTTTGCAAATGGGCTTAGTTTTTCTTCATTCAAACTTGTTCCTTAGACAATTTGGAACATCCAAGCCCAATGCCACGAATTTTAGCTTTATTTTTCTATTTAATTTGGATTTTATTCATTTAAATACAAATTAAATTAAAAAATAAGGTATAAAATCAAAATTAAATGCAAGATTGATTTTTCTCACATGCTTGAGGTCCAAGTAACTCACACAAGCTGGAAAATTTCGAAATTTGCATAAATTTGCATAAATTTGGCAAGAATTTGATTGAAATTTGATCAAAAAAGGAAGATTTGATTTCATACAGAATCAAATATTTTCTACATTCATTGATCATTATTTGCTCTTCAATTCAGACCTAAATCCATCCACTATAAATACACAATGCCTACACAACAAGAAAGAACTGAAAAATTGCCTCAAGAACCCTAACCTAAAGTCAAAACTGCACTACAAGCAACTTGTAGCCTTGGTTTTAGCTCGTTTCAATTGATTCTAAGCCTTCCATTGCATTCCTTGGTGTCTTTAGAATCGATCCAGACCTTTACATCATTCAAAAACATCAAGAATCAAGCAATCCGGTTTTGGTTTGTTCTTATTTTTTTCAAAATCGAATTTGCTTATCATACATTTTAACATGTTTTGATGTTTGATTTGTGTTTAGTTTGAAGTTTGCAAGCTATCTCGACAATCGAATTGCATTTTCATGGCCTCGAATCGAAATATGTCATGTTTAGGTTTTCTCGAATTAGGGACTTCTAAATAGGATAAATTGACAAACCGATACCACCATCGTGTCATAATGAAATTTCAAATCGAACCATGGCTTTAGATTTCATTTATATTGCTTGTGAATTTTGATGTTCATAGGGCCTTAGCCGAGTTTGGTCGACGAAATTTCCTGTAAATTCAAACGAAGAAGATGATGTTCTTCATGAATTTGAATTCTGTGAAGCGCTTCGCTTAAAACAACTCGCTCCGCTCCTAAACACGTGACGCCTAGCTCGCTTGGTCGTGGCGTGCAGAAGCAATGGGACCGAGTTCAATCCCACCATGGCAAATGTTTTTACAAGTTAGAAAAACTAACATTTTTTTTCCTATTTTCTATTTTTTCTTTAATATTTTCATGTTAATTTAATTTATATCTAATATTTTTTATCATGCATCTAAAAAACTCCAAAAATATTTATTTTTTGCATAATCATCAGAAAAATGTTTATTTAATTTTTAATATAAAAATTATTATTTTTGCATGCATATTTAATTTAATTGCTAATTAATCATTTAAGTAGCTTTTAATTGTTTTTAAATTATTAAATCAATCCCAAAAATTACCAAAAATTATTTTATCATATTAATGTCATTATTAACACAAAAACGTTTTCTCATTCAAAAATACTTATTTTTACTAACATTTTCCTCTTATGCAATTTTCTTCCGTTTTCCGATTTTGCATCTGCTCACGTGTTATACCGCTTCGACGATTTTATTGCTTTTCTTTTCCAATTATGTAATTGCCTATGGGATATAATAGTTTAATTAGGACTTTTATTTTCCGCACTTTCAATTATGTATCTGCCCCAAAGCCATGTAATAGCGTAGGACTTTATCCTTCCGCACTTACTTTCCGCAATTTACTTTCTGCACCCTATAAACTGCTAGTAACTAGGCGTGTATGGCAAGATAAAAACGGACATAGATCACTCATAATTCCAAGATAAAATACCTGAAATCAACACACTCTTTTCACACATGCACCCCTTAGGATAATTCTCTCTCGTTGCCTTACGAATACTAATGGTCAAGTCCTCGAACGTAGAGGTATTCTAGCACCGCTGTTTCAAAACAAATCATCATAGTCCCTTCGATACAAAGATCATAGACCCATGACGTCGCCACGAATACATGATCTTGACCTCGATTGTCGCCTACGATAAATGATGATAGTCCCTTCGAATGTGCTAGGATACTTCCTACAAGTTGCCTTCTATGACCATCTGATGTCCCTTCGAATGTCCCGCTTACATCCAATGAATAGGGTTACCTACCAACTAATGGTATGGATAGCACTATTCTAAAGGAACGTAAAATAATACAAAAACGACCAATTCTGAGTAGGTAATAAGACTTTTAGTTGCTTGCTCAAATCAAATACTTTTTAAACCTCACACTTTTGTCAAAGTTCAAACTCATTTCAAAATGAAACATTTCCGAACACTTTGTATACATTCCTACATGAATCATTACAAAGTCAAAGCGAAATGCCTTTTCAAAACATTTTGTCAAACACACGTAAAGCACTTTTGAAAATGATCTAAGAGCAACTAAGAGCCTGAGATAACTCACGGATGAAAAGGGTGCTAATACCTTCCTTTTCATAACCTTCTCCCTTACTTTAATCTAACGAAGGTCTTTTCCTGCTCTTTTCACCTTCCCTTAATTGGATAAAAGAAAAGTCGGTGGTGACTCTTGCTATCCGCACATTTGCGATACAAAAATCTCAAAGTCAGTTCACCGTATCACAAGATGCTTTCTACAAGCAGTACCAGTACGATGCTGAATTGGCACCTACCCGCATGTAACTATAGAGCATGTCTATGGGTCGTGACGAGAAGTTCATGGGAACACCGATAGACCCATTCTTCAATCATTTGATTGATAACTCTTTAGCTAGATTCACCGAGTTGATACCGTTAGGCGAACGTATTGAAGCAGGAATCAAGAGCGGAAAAATACAAGTAAAGTCATCTTCAAATACTGCAAAAAGGCCTTTTGGTGGTAAGAAAGAAGTCAATGTTGTGTATGGTCAGAAGAGCTGTGACAAAACTAATCGCACTCAATCGGTGGGGGAAGTTCTGATCTTCAATCCCGCGCCAACACAACCTGAACAAAACAACACGCGTAACTAGAACGAGCTAAGAAGACAATTTACAAAGATCAACATGACGTTATCTCAAGAACTACAACACATGTTGAAAGCAGAGCTCATTACTTCGAGGGATCCTCCTTAACACGTCAACACTTCCTCTCCAAAGTATAATCCTAATGCAAGGTGTGCATACCACTCCAATAGCCTAGGGCACGACACCAACAACTGTTGGGCCCTGAAGAACAAGATTCCAATCATGATTGAAGCAAGGGAAATTAAATTCGACCCTCCTATCGAAACTACAAATGTGATCAACGAACCAATGTCTGACCATGGTAAAAGTGCCAATGCTATTGACAATGACTCTTATGTTTATGATGTGAACGAGCTAACTATTCCTCTGATGACTGTCAAGAAAAATTTGCTTCAAGATGATTTATCTTCAGGGGGCCCAGACGACTGCCGTTGGGGTGCAATTGAATCTGACGAATGTGCTTGGTTGAAGAGGCGTATTCAACGCATGATGGACAACCGAGAAGCGTTATTTCTGAAACCTCCATCTGTGGAGAATCTGTGTGAAGATGTTGCCAAAAATTTGAAAATTAAAGACGTAAGCAAAGCCATACCAGAAGTCTAGGATACCTTGGGGCAGCCAAGTGGAAAGTTTGATTTCATGGTTAAATATACCGCTCCCGAAAGTTACAAAATTCCAATCGAAGACACCAAGGCAACCAGATGGGGAGACGATTACCCAGAAGAGTATGCTGATGTGAACATAATAAGGATCACCTCTACCGATGTTGCTCCTAGAGTGGCACCCTTGATTATTACCTCCCCCAGACCAATACCATATTCCTCTAACAAAGTTATACCTTGGAATTATGGAGGCTAAGTTTACTATCATGGCGTTATGCAAGAACCTTTGACCATTGAAGACATTGCAGTTGAAGCTACCAATCCTGACATCGAAAACATCACCAGATCAAGCAAGGTAACCAGAACCGGAAGAGTATTTTCCCCAGAGATCTATCCTCCGAAAGACACTACTACACTAATTCGCGTTCCTACTATCGAACCAATTGCCGAAGCTAGAGGGAAAGAAAAAGTAACTTATCCTGCTCAGATAGAAGTACCAAAGGAAGTTACTGAGGATACCTCTAAGCAAGAAATGGAGGAAATTCTGAAGATCATCAAGAAGAGCAACTACAATGTTGTGGAACAGTTGGGACAAACTCTGTCCAAGATATCCATGCTAGCTCTGCTATTATGCTGTGAGGCTCATGCTAAAGCCTTAGTAAAGTTTCTGAAGAATGCTCACATACCGCAAGACACTACTACTGATCAATCGAAGGTTGTATTGTTAGCCTAACCGCCAACAATGGTTTAGGTTTTTGTGATGCTGATTGAACTCCTGTCAGAAGGAAACACATCAAAGCCTTAGACATCTCCATTAAATGCAAGGGCACTACATTGTCTCACATATTGGTGGATGCTGGTTCTGCTCGGAATGTTCTGCCGAAGAGAGCTCTCGACCCACTTAATGCTGAAGAAGTGGTCATGAAGCCTAGTGACATAATCATAAGAGCTTTTGATGGTTCGAAAAGAATAGTACTTGGGGAGCTCAACCTGCCAATTAAAGTCGGTTCCCAGACTTTTGACTCTACTTTCTTTTTCATGGACATTCGTCCAACTTATTCTTGCCTACTCTCGGATGCCCTTGGATACATGGGGCAAGCGCTGTCACCTCTACCCTACATCAGAAGCTGAAGTACCCAATGAAGGGGAAGATTGTTACAATATGCGGTGAATGAGAATATATAGTAAGCCATCTGCAGTCACTCCGATACATCGAAATGGAAGGTGAATTCATCAAAAACCCTGTCAAGCTTTCAAAGCAATTCCACGAGTCATGCCTGTTGACTCTCCTGTCACTCTTGAAGTTACTAGAGTTCCACCGAATATGGCCTCGCTGAAAGACGTCAAAGCTGTGGTTGAAGAAATAGGCTGTACTATTTGGGGTCAGCTCCTCGATTTTCCATTCAAATCTAACAAGACTGGTTTAGGGTTCACTATCAAAGGTCAGAAGATGATACGCCGCGAACGTGCCGGCAAACTTCCTTTCCACATCAACAAAAGCGAAGTCCATGCTATAGAAGACGACAATGGCGACTTCGACATCAACAATTGGATCTTCCCAACTCCAGACGACGAACTCAAAAATTGGAAGATTGAAGATGTTATACCAATCTCCTTTAGACAGGAGTAATTTCATTTTCTGCTTTTATGCTTTCGAACAATAAACTTTAAGCCTAGTGCCTTGCCCGGGGCACCACGACTCGTTTGTGAGGGTTATTATTTGTCAATCGCATATTTTCATTCAACAAATCATTGGACTTTTGCATTCAAATATTGTGCTCTTTGTCTTTCTTTTTACTTTATCACCCTTTCAAAAAGCTACATGTTCTTACACACACCCACATAATACACTGCAGATTCACTCTGAATCTCGTCGATAACGACTCTGCTATTGCTAAATATGACTTCGATAATCCGATCTACCAAGCTAAAGATGAAGGTGAGGAAGATTGTGAAGTTCCAGGAGAACTTTCCAGGCTACTACAACAGGAAGAACAAGTTATACAATCACACGAGGAGCCAGTCGTGGTTGTGAATCTAGGTACTGACGAAGACAGAAAGGAAATCAAGATAGAAGCAGGTCTTGAGAGAAATGTCAAAAAGAGATTGGTCCAGTGTTGGCTGAAGATTTTGATATATGTGGTTTGAAACGGAATAGTTAAGTTCGAAATGAATCAAGATTAGTGTTCGTTGGAATAAAGTGAATGTCACAGTTCGGAATGGAAGAAATGGTTCTTCGAATGAACATGTCAAAGCTCGGAGCTTCGAGTGGCAGTTGTGAAGATATATTTAAAAGAAGCCTCGAAGTGGTAACAAGACTATGTCTGTAAAATGAGTTCGAAGCGAAGATTGTCAAGGCATTTGAAATTCAAACACGAGCGGGATGATTGGAATTCAAATATATATGCTACTGAGCTGCTCAAGACGCATGGAAGCTAGAGAAGAGCAGTTCGCATGTTCAATGTGGCGTAATCTTATAAGTCGTACTGCTATGGTCAAGTAGTATAAATAGAAGTCTTAGTGTTAGGATTTTGTGTGTCATATCTATTGTACAAAATTCAAGAAAATTCAAAATACCACATGGCTAGGGAAACGAATGCTCGAACAATGTACGTATGATAACACCAAACATTTATAATTCAGTAAAACTCTTTATCTTTCCAGTTTATCTTCCATTTTCGCATCAATGTCTTTTAAATACTTTTGCATTCAAAGTCATTTAACTATTTCTTGCATTTAACGCTTTCTTCTATTCAAATCCTTTACATTTCGTAAACTTTTACATTAACGCTATATTCATGTCTTTACGCTTCATGCTTTTATATTCATGCTTTTACATTAAAATCTTTACATTCAAAGTCATTTACGATTTCGATTTAAACATTTCTTTGCAATCGAACCTTCATTCATTTAATTTGGTTTCATGTTTCTTTACTTGATCATGTCATTTAGATCCTTTAGTATGGTAATCGAAATACATTGAACATCTATAAAACACTCTAAATACAAGTCCTAACAATGAATACCAATTTTGTTATTAGATTTATCCCAACGACCAATACCCCATAGGATCAATCTAGTCGATCCTGCAAGTTACCAGAGAGATTAAATAATACCATTAAGATTATTTGATAGTTTAGAGGACTAGCGGTTGTTTTACCGTAAATCATCAGAACAAATTGGCACGCCCAAGGGACACCATTGGTCGTTACAAATTTAAAACAAAATAAAGATTGTTAAGACATAATCATTATAAAAGTTCTTTCTGAGTGTTAAGTTCATTGTTATATGAACCTTAGAAGTGGTAGAATAACTAATAGCAACCAACCCTTACCCGTAAGAAAACGAATAATAGGATGTCTAATCCAAACAATCAACAAGGGGAACAAATGCCCCACATGGAACAGCACTAATGCGCCGCTTCGATGGGAACGCTGCCGATCCCTTCAACGCACACTGCATCTTCTACCAAAGAATGTGGCCACGAACGGAACAAGTGGCATGTCAACTAACAATTCGATCCTAGGGAATACAGAACCACGGTATCCTGGGATTTGTCCCACCATCGTGACACAAACCCATTTCGCCACCCCACCACCAACTAGACCCCCAGCTGATGGTAATAGACCCAGAAATCCCTCTTATGGGATGCCAACATCTTTTATGGCAGGTTTACACACTTTGACATCGAATACATCACCACAATTAGGGTCTGGATCTGGTGCTAATTAATTCCTGACAAATAACCAAGGGTCGGTAGGTTATAGTACATTGCCTATCCTAACCGCAGAAAACCAGATGGCTTTTAGGCAGTTAATGGATGATAGTAACCATAATATGATAGGAGTGTTAGCACAAACTATGCAGGAAATCTTCGCCCCAATAGTACAAAATGTAACTGTGACAAACAGAGAAAACACGGATAATATGAGTCGATATAGATTTCTTCGCCGCCAGAAAGCGAGATGTAACTGTGCATTGGTTCGAGCAAACGTACCTATCATAGAACAAATTGCTGATGACCCACACTATAGACCAGCCAGAGAGGGGGTTAATTTGGGGGCAAAGGCACAAAGGTTAGACACCCCAATGATTCGAGAAGAACCACGAAGGGGATTTATAGAACCAACAATAAGGATCGAAAGGTTAGATGCCCCAGTGATTCGAGAGGAACCACAAAGGGGAGTTATGGAACCAGGGGCAAGGGTCGAAAGGCTAGAAGTCCCAGCATTTCGAGAAGAACAACCTAGAGGAGTTGTCATGGTGGGTCGAAATCAAGATGCTGATGCAGTCGTTCATAGAATTCGAAACAACAACATCTTGGCAAAAAATAATTTAACTACCATGATAGAAAGGATTATGGCCCAAAACGGTCTCAATACAGGGATTAGAAGGCCAAATTATGCCTCCTATAGCGATTATGTAATGCACATCGATTTACCAAGGGATATAAGATCACTAAGTTTACAAAGTTTGCGGAGATACCAATGAATCAACAATGAACACATAGCCGTGTATCTCAATCAAGCAGAGACATAGCAAATAATGAGAACCTTAGGATTAAATACTTCCCAAGTTCCCCGACCAAGAATGCTTTTACCGTTCACCACATCGCCCCGGTCCATAGATACTGACCTCTTAGAGAGATTATTCCATGAACAGTTTTACATGGGACAATCTAAAATAAGTATGAAGGAACTAGCCAATGTTAAGAGGAAATTTACTGAACCAATAGATGATTATCTGAATAGGTTCAGACTCTTAAAATCTAGATGTTTCACAATAGTTCTTGAACACGAGTTAGTCAAAATGGCCGCTGGTGGCCTGGACTATTCTATTCGAAAGAAATTAGACACACAATACTTGAGGGACATGGCTCAGTTAGCAGATAGGGTTCGACAAGTCGAAAGACTAAAGGCCGAAAAGGCCAGGGCTTTTAAAAGTAATAAGAAAGAAATAATTTCTTATGTCGAAACTGAGGAAGTCGAAGACTATCCTGAATTCAAAGAGGTCGAAATTGATCTCGCTGAATTAAAACAGGCTCCACCTTACTCTTGTAAACGGTTAGTTCCCACGAAAGGGAAAGAAACTGTTGAAAATGAAAAAAGTGACAAATTCCCAAAGAAGGTGTATGCCTTCGACGTAACAAAGTGTGACGAGATTTTTGATCTGCTTGTCAAAGATGGCTAACTAATTATGCCATCGAATGTCAAAATAACTCCTTTAGATCAAAGAAAAAAAAGAGGATTTTGTAAATATCATAGCTTTCTAGGCCACAAAACCTCACAGTGTTTTCTTTTCAGGGATCTGATTCAAAATGCAATTAAGGATGGCAGATTGAAATTTGCTGACAAACCAAAAATGAAAGTAGATGAAGACCCCTTGGATGTTGCAGACACTAATTACTCCGAGCCCACATACATTGGAGAAGTCAATATGGTGGAAGCAGATCACAATGACATTCCATCAGGAGAAGAAAACACTGAGAACAAAAACTGCGTGTTAGTCGAAGCCAACAAGCAACTAGAGGCTTCGATCGAAGCAGTACCTTGGGCTGTTTCGAGAGATCCAAAGCATCAAGGCCGTGAGAACCAAAAGCAAGGATTGACACAGGCTACTGAAGGCCTGAGGCTAAAATTGGAGAAAGTCCAGATTACAAAGCCAGCATCCCCTCAGAAAGAAGTCTGGGATACCTTAGGGGAACCCAGTGGAAAGTTCGACTACCTGGTGAAATACTCCCGTAAAGTTCAAAATCCCAATCGAAGACGTCAAACCTTTAGGATGGGGAGATGATGGCATAATGGGGGAGGATGCAGATGTTAACATTCCTCAGAAAGAAGTCTGCGATACCTTAGGGGAACCCAGTGGAAAGTTCGACTACCGTGAAATACTCGCCCGTAAAGTTCGAAAATCCCAATCAAGACGCCAAACCTTCGTGATGGGAGATGATGGCATAAAGGGGAGGATGATGTTAACATTCCTCGAAGAAGTCCGATACCTTAGGGGAACCCAAAGGGAAAGTTCGACTACCGTGAAATACTCTGCTCTAGAAAGTTCGAAAATCCCAATCGAAGACGTCAAACCTTCAGGATGGGGAGATGATGACATAAAAGGAGAAGACGTGGATGTTAACATGGTGGATTTGGAGAGACCTCGTTCTGAAATGGAGGAGATGGAAAGATATTTGGAGAAAGAGAAGTACAAGATGGAGGATAATTATGCTGTAGATACCAGCCTTAAAGATTACCTCATGCTGTGCCACAAAGGAAATGCTGAAACGATACTATGTCCTAGATGCAGCATCATCTGCAACCAGAGAATTGCTGCAGACTTCGAGAGGAAGCAAAGGACACGAACTGGCAGCAACTGGCGCTAGGATAACCAGTTATTCAGGTGTTACCCTAAAGGTGAGAAAGTTTATTGAGTTTTGGTGCGTTGTCACAAAGGGGCAACCAAGTGCCCGATATGCCCAAGGTGCTCGCAGTCAGATGATCGTAATATGGTCGAGCTAAACCATTCCTTCGCCCCATGTCGAACCACAAAGAAGTTGGTCGATGAGCCAACATTTCGAGGGTAACTATATTCGCCGAAGCCCGACAATTTCTATCCTAAAGGTGCTCAAGGGTGACGCTCAAAATCCCCGTCAAGTACCAACAGATAAATGGTCGCAAGTCGTGGCTAACAAGGAAGGACAACAGAGGAGCAATCAACAAAATGCACGCCATGCCATGACATATAAGACAATTCAACACCGCAAAGAGGGAGGAATTGAGGTTAGAAAATTATAAAGGAAAACCCTATGTCCGATCACAATGGCGAGACAGAGAGAGTTCGAAGGTCGAAAGGACGCCTGGCGTATAAAGGAGCAACTTCGATAAAAAACCAAGGAGAATCAAGCACCAACAAACCAAAACCAAATAATCAACCTCAAGACAAACCTCCGCTAGTAGGAGACTTTCTCAAACACAACAAGATGAATCGAAGGAGTACACACCAAGTCCAGAAGAAGACGAGGATATGCTGACAGACAACTTCGAATCAGAGGGGGAGTCTTCACTAAACATCAATTGCAACGTGGTATCTGTACTACCTTCGGAGTTTGGACAGGAGACTGAAATCGAAGAGCAAGAGGAGGATGATAAAATAGATTTGATGAAGCACAGACCAGCATGCTACTACGTGATGGATAACGACGCAGTCGAAGAGCAGAATGCTTTCTTCGAACACCCAGAGCCAGCTATGAAAAATCATCTGAAGCCTTTGTTCATTCGAGCCAAGGTTGGTTCCCATGGCGTAAATAAGGTCTTAGTGGATGGGGGCGCCGCAGTTAACTTAATACCCCATTTCATGCTGAAAAAGTTAGGAATACACGGGGGTGACATCAAACCACACAACATGGTCCTATCCAATTATGAAGGGAAAGTAGGTCAAACATTGGGGGTAGTTCAACTGGATTTGACGGTAGGATCGAGCTGCAGGCCCACCATGTTCATGGTGATCGAAGCCAAAGCCAACTACAACTTGTTGCTGGGAAGAGAGTGGATCCATGGCGTAGGAGCAGTTCCTTCGTCAATGCATCAAAGGTTAGTACTATGGAGAGAAGATGGTATTGTGGAGAATATCGAAGCGGATCAGAGTTATTTTATGATAGCAGTTAACTTAGTCAATAAAAGGAATTATGACAGATATCTAGCCAAAATAGCCCCTTGTACCCCAAGTGGCGAAATAAACGAAACCAGGAACGCACACTATTATATGACCCTTCGCCATGATGGCATGTACTGGGATAGGAAGATAGTTAAAGGGGACGAAGAAGTCGAAGGCACTACGCAAACACGGCCAACAGGCTGGGAGTTCGACACCCTTGCTCATGACTGAGTCTTCCTTCTTCGAAAGGATTTCAGCCTATATGGCTAAGAACGAATGGAAAGCGGCCTTAGAGGCTGAAGTAAATGAAATAGAGGGGAATGACTCGAAAGACTCACCCTTTGAAGAACACGAAATAGATCAAAGGCTAGATGCCATCTATGATAAGGACCCCTAGGCTTCGAGAAGGACCCCACGACTCAAAGCAAAATGTTAGCAGTGATCCACTCAAGAGGTGAATTTGGGGATGACAATACAAAAGAATAACTTACATAAGCGCAAAACTCACCCAAGCTTCAAGTGAGGTGATCAAGTTCTCAAGAGAAACAAAGACCGCTTTGCATGGGACTATGACGAAATGCCCGGTTTGAAAAGAGAGTTAGTGGAGCACGACTCAATTAAGGATGGCAAGAAGCCCATCAAACAAATTCCTAGAAGATTCGCTAGCTCTCACAAAGATTAAAGTCGAGGTCGAAAGGTTGTCACAAGCAAATTCATCGTAACCACAAGGTATGTCGAATGGTTAGCAAATATAGTACCGTTATTAAGAAAATGGCTCTCGAGAATTTGCATAGATTTTAGGATTTAAATATCGCTACCCCTAAAGATGAGTATTCCATGCTTGTGGCGTAAATGTTAATAGAATCACGCAGGATTCGAATACCTAAGTATGCTAGATGGCTACTCGTATAATCGATTTTCATTGTCAAGAAGATGTTGCTAAGACAAAGATTTCGCTGCCTGTGAGCCTTAGGCACCTACGAATGGGTAGTGACGCCTTTTGGTTTAAAAAATGCTGGGCAACTTACCAAAGAGCAATGAATTCAATCTTCCATGATTTTATTGAGACATTTATGCAGGTGTATATTGATGATATAATCATCAAATCTATATCTGCAGAAACCCATTTGCATCGTTTGAGCCAATCATTCGAAAGAATGAGAAAACATGGCTTAAAAATGAACCCCCTTAAGTGTGCATTTTTGTGCAGGCTTGAGATTTCTTGGCTTTGTGGTTCATAAAAAAGGAATCGAGATCAACCAAAATAAGACCAAAGCCATCATGGAGACGAAAGCACCTACATCGAAAAGGGAGCTACAATCTTTGCTAGGGAAGATTAACTTTCTAAGAAGATTCATTTCGAATCTAAGTGGAAGAACTCAAGCTTTCTCTCCACTACTTCATTTAAAGCAAGGCCAAGCCTTTGAGTGGGACGAAGCACATCAGGAGGCATTTGACAAGATAAAAAGATATCTCTCTCAGCCTCCTATCTTGTCTCCACCTTCATGGGGAAAACCCATGAGATTGTACATACCGCCTTTGAAGTTAGTATAGGTAGTATGTTAGCACAAGAAGATAGCAATGGCATCGAAAGAGCCATATACTATTTAAGTAGGGTATTGAATGATGCAGAAACTAGATATAGCAATATAGAAAATCTATGTCTCTGTTTATACTTTTCTTGTATGAAACTTAAGTATTATATAAAGCCTGTTGATGTTTATGTTTCATCTCATTTCGATGTTATCAAACACATGTTGTCAAAACCAATAATGCATAGCAGAGTTGGTAAATGGGCTTTAGCCTTAACAGAATATTCTTTGACTTTCATGCCTTTAAGAGCTGTGAAAGGTCAAGTAATTTCTGATTTCATTGTGGACCATTCACTGGTCGAAGAGCCTGTCATGGGTTACATTGAAATACAACCTTGTAAATTATACTTTGATGGTTCGACCCATAAGGAGGGTAGTGGTGTTGGAGTTCTCATAATTTCTCTCAAGGAATTCCAACAAAATTCAAGTATAAGTTAGATGGTCCTCGCTGTTCTAACAATGAAGTCGAATACTAAGCGCTTATTGTTGGACTCAAGCTTTGTTGGAATTGGGGCAACTAGAGTCGAAATTAAAGGTGATTCGGAATTAGTGGTCAAGCAAATAACAAAGGAATACAAATGTATAAAGGAAAATCTAATGACATATTTCGTCATAGTTAACAGGCTACTCAAAAAATTCGAATACATGGATATTAAACATATACCAAGAATAGAAAATCAAGAAGCAAATGACCTAGCACAATTTGTGGTACAAAGTTTCTACCAAAACATTGAGGATTTGGTCGAAATAAGAGGTAGGGTTATGGCTACTAGACTCACACCATCAGATTTAGAAAATATTAAATTAGGTTGTGGTGATAAAGATAGATTCGAAGTATTGGCCATAGACACTTTATCAGATGCAGATTGGCGAAGTCCACTAGTGAGTTATTTAAAAAATCCAACATTGAATGTTGATAGGAAAGTAAAATATAGAGCATTATCATATGTCCTTATGGGAAATGAATTGTTCAAAAAGACCTGGAGGGCGGTTATCGAAATGCCTAGGAGAAAGTGAGGCATACTTAGCATTGTCAAGTCCACAATGGGGCATGTACATCAAGGTGCCATAAATGAAATGGTTGTTGTTTCGATATGGTATGTATTGGCCCAAGATGCTCAAAGATTGTATAGATTTTGCTAAAGGTCGAAGAATGCCGTAAACATGCAGGATTCAACATGCTCCCGCAAGTGAGTTGCATTCGATCATTAAACCATGGCCCTTAGAGGATGGGCATTAGATTTAATAGGAGAAATCAATCCGCTTCTAAAGGACAAAAATATATCTTGGTAGGAATAGATTATTTCACCAAGTGGATCAAGCAATACCTTAATAGTCACGATCAAGAGGCTATTATTGAGTTCATACAAATGTATTATCTATAGGTTCGGATTGCCAGAGAGCATAACCACAGACCAAGGTTCTGTGTTTACTTGTAGAAAGATGCAAGAATTTGCTCAAGAGATGGGGTTTAGATTACTAACATCAACACCATATTATGCTCAAGCGAATGGTCAGGTCGAAGCAGCCAATAAAGTGATAATAGGGTTAATCAAGAAACATGTTGGTAAAAAGCCAAGAAACTGGCACAAGACTTTGGACCAAATACTATGGGCCTGTAGAACATCTCCTAAAGAAGCTACTAACACCATGCCTTTCCAACTAACATTTGGTCATGATGCAATTCTACCAGTAGAAATTCATCTACAGTCAGTTCGAATTCAAAGACAAAACGAGATCCCATCTGCATTATATTGGGAGATGATGATGAATGAGTTAGTTGAGTTAGACGAAGTTAGACTGCATGCATTGGAAATCCTGATGAGGCAAAAAGAAAGAGTAGCGAAGGCATATAACAAAAGAGTCAAAGGTAAAACATTTACTGTTAATGATTTAGTTTGGAAAGTTATATTGCCCATGGATAAGAAGAATAGAACATTGGGAAAGTGGTCACCTCATTGGGAAGGACCTTTTCGAATAGTTAAGATATTTTCAAACAATGCATATGAGATTGAAGAGTTGGCTGATGATAAGCGAATCTTAAAGGTTAATGGGAAATATTTAAAGAAATATAAGCCAGGCCTACAAGAGATTCGAATAATAACAACATAATCAAAACATTATAATGGAATGCCAAAATGGTAATATCTATTGCCAAAATGGCGTTGTTTGGGTATTACAGACCAATATTCAACCAAAATTCAAGATTCATTAAAACAAACAGAGATTTAAAAATATGCATTGTTCTTTAATCTATCAAAGGTACTTCGAAAGGACTCAAGCCTTTGCTGAGTGAAGCGCCTTGCTCCTTCCAGGGTAGCAACTTCACCTTTAAGTTGCTCAGCTGCTTCCATTTCTGCAAGTCCTTTGTTGAGAAGTTCTTCAAACTGATTGCCAGCAGTATTGGTGTCATATGCCAATTGTTGTTGTTGGGCCTCCTTAACCTTTTGTTGGAGCTCTTGAATTTGCTGTTCCCAGAGAAGGATAGACTAAGCTCGAGCCTCATAGTCAGTTTTGGCTTGCTTCATGTGCATGGCTTGATCTTCAGCCTCTTTAGAGAGCTTCAAAGCATTCTCATAAGCAGCGTCCATGGAAGTTCGTTTCTCTTGGACCTTAGTAGCAGCGAATTCGTCCTGAAGAAGACACCCAGTCACGTTATCCAACAGAGCTTGAAGTTCGAATAAAATGGTGCTGACTTCCAGAGAGCAGGTGGCGAGATTAACTTGCGTAAGAAGTTCCTTCATAGTATAGCAAGCTGTACTATCCCTCTTGAGCACTTCGAACAGGTCCACATCAAGGATTGTTCTCCTAACTTTGTTCAGAAGTACAACTCTGTCATCTGAGGGAAAAGGATCGTTAGTCGAATTAGTACTAGCCCTAGCAAGTGGAGTGTCCCTTTGAGCTAGTTTAGCCTTCATATACCCAATTGGATCATTTCGTCTCAAGAGAGCTAGCTCTTCTTCAGTCATCTGAGATTGGGAAGACTCAGGAAGTTCCATACGCAAGGGAGTTACATCCATATCAACCTCCATAGGCTCATTAGTCTGGTCGCCACCACCATCACTTTTTTCTTGCTCATCGTCTTCTTCGTCACCAACCAAATCCACCACTTCGATATCATTGTTTTCACTGCTATGAGCATCAGACTCTGTTCCATCGCTCGAACCGCCTTGAGCTTCTTCTTCTTCTTCTTCCTCAGATCCTTCCTCACCCAGATTCTTCGCTCTCTTGAGAAGAGTTAGCCTTTTCCTCTTCAGCATGAGTGACTTTTTGGCTCTCTTGAGGGGTTTCGAGAGGAGATCTTGGAAGAGAAGTTTCTAGAGGAACTTCTGCAGTATCTTGAGGCGTTGCTTTGTTTGTTTCCTTTAGAGGAGGAGAAGTGCCTTGGTCATCTAGTTGCTCGGAAGCCCCAATCGGAACTGCCATGTTGGAGGATCCTTTGTTTTGCACCAGATCACTGGAGTCCCCATGAGGAGAAGAGTGGATTGGAGCAGCAGTCTTTGATGGAGGAGTCGAAGTGGTAGGAATTGGATTCGAATTGTCCTACACAAACAAAGAAAGATTAACAACTTGCACTAAGGTACGAATAGCTATTTTGTTAAAGATTCGAATTCAATTTACCTGTGGATTATCTGAGGAGAGATTGCTGTCTATATGTTCCAACATTACGCTGAGGTCAAGGTGGATTTTTGGATTTAGTTGAGGAGCCACATCTCTAGAATCGAGTCCGTAAATGCCGCTTGGTTCAGCTTTGGGAACTTCTTTCTTCTCGCTTTTTCAAGTCACAGTGAATTCTCCAAAGATTGGGATTCTTCCCAATGGTACTAGGTTTTCTCTTCTTTGGAGTGGTTGGTGGAAACTTGTTAGTCTGAAAAGGTTTAAACGCGAGTTAGACCTCAATCATAAATTTTAGCCCATTCGAAACATCAGGATTAATTGATTACCTTTGGAGTTGGAGCAGTTGTTGTTATTGCTGGTGTCGTTGTTGTCGTTGCAGTAGTTGTAGTCGGAATTGCTAGAGGCACGTTGTCATCAGTTTCGATGGTTTGTTGAGAACTACTTCCTTCCTTAGCCTTCGAAGCAACAGTCTTTATCCTGATGGCTGAAAATCGAAACAATTAAGGTAAATGTTAAAATAAAGAAAGTAAGAATATTTGGGAATTTCCCAAGCATTCGCACTATGATTAGATATAATCGATATGGCGTAAAGGTCATAGCTAAGATGTCCTGGAAATTATGGAGCCAATGGCGAGCCTATGTCACAGCCCCGATGGCTTTAGTTTCTTTTGAGATTTGTATTTGAACATCTCTTTGCAAGTCAACCACCAAGGGTATGGAGGAAACCAAGCCGAGCCGCTCGAGGTAGGTAATCTAGGAAATTTAGGTGGATGCATTTCGAGTGCCAACCTATACCTATCCTCGTGTGACAACCTCAAGGAAGTTTGAACTTAGAAATTTTTCTTTGAATTTTTCCTTCAAGGTTTTGACGCCGATACAAAGGGTTTCCAAGCGTAGGATCATAAGTTGTTTCGAAATAATTCTGAAAAGCCCTAATCTCTTTGGCGTGAGTGAACATACCTTTCTTTGAGTGTATCTGCACATCGAACGCATCAGTTAGTTTCTTTTGAATGGTGAGGGTATCGAACATATAACATTGGTAGAACTTAATCCACCATTCCAGAAAACCCTTTGCTGTAAAATGTGTTGGTTCAAAAGGGATTAGTTCGAACTGAGCGAAGTCTTGGTATTGTTCTTGTTGCAGCTTAGCTTCTCTTGCTTTAAAGGTTCGACCAGAAGTGATGGCACTATGGGTTTGAAAAAGAGGTTCAGGGATTAACTGACATAAACCAAATTGTCTGGAAACAAAGTTAGGTTGATAGGCAAACAGGAAGATTTGGTTCTTGGACGGAGTGATTCGTGAGGAGATTAGTCTAGGGAGAAAAAGGCTTTCCAAATGTCTTGAATCTCTCTCGCTTTTAACAAACTCGAAGAGACATGGTGAACCATGATGGTCCATGAGTCCTCAAGCAAAGGGTGCCATAGTCTCTTCAAATTTATGTCTTTAGAGAAAATCATGATGTAATCGTGAGAAGAGGACTTTGAAGTCACTTTTATCATCATTTGGAGTAAGTTTTCTCAGCCTTGTACCTTCAATAATTCGATCCGCTATCTCTGGATCTTGTTCAACGATGGTGTCAGCGGTTGATGATGAGGATTCAAACATGTCATTAAGCCATAATTGAGTAACCAAGGGCCACTAGAAGGATATTTTGGGAGTGGGATTTCAACTTGAAACACCGATCTCAAGCTCAGAGAGATCAACGAGTAATACCACTCAAACATACCCTCCTATTCTCATGTAAGTCCCTAGCTAAAGGAATAAACCCATCACACCAGAAGGACCTCGCTACAAAACACGATCTTGATAACCCCAAAGTGAGAAAAGCAATATGTTCCACATCTGACACACTATCTCCTTCAGTGTGGTAATGGCTAATGAACTTGGAGAAACTGGCCAATTTGACATCGAAGTCAATGATACTGGAGTGTTCCTCATTATCAGGAATGTAAGTCTCTCCATGGTGACAAACCAAGATGGTCGCTATGTCAAAGAACGTGGTGTTATCATTCCTCCGTGGAGGTGAAAGGTGTTGTAGGTGCTGTCCCAGAAATATAAGGATGCAAATAGTAATGGATGGCTATAGGTGAAGCCTGGTTTCGATAACTTGATCAAATTATAGATTCCTAGTTCTTCCCACTGATGGGATTTCTTGGCTTCTACTTTGGTGAGCCAGTTTTGGTAAGCTATATCAGGGGTAGGGCAAGATCGAAACGGTTAAAGTTGCTTTTCACATAATCTAACACAAAAGGATCTTTTGGGGGAATGGTTAGAGTTTCTATGGTTTTCGAGGCAGAAGACTCGCCTACACTATCAGCTCCTATCTTAGGGATATCCATCTTATTAAACAAAGGTTTGAAATCATAACAGACAGGGAAGATTTTTCTAGTATCTTTCAATATCTCAAAAACTGTAAGAGGACCCATTAGAGCAAACCTCTTTCCAGCAACATTAGTTGGAATCAGTACCTGAGAAGCGTAGAGCATTTCCTTCTCCTTAGAGATCATTTGGGGGATAAGCACAGATTGACCTTTATGAGTACTGACCTTGCTTTCCATAATCGTTCCTGTGTTCTTGCCTTTCTTCTTGGAAGTTTTCTTTATTTGGGATGATGTTGTTGAAGACATTGTTGAAAATAGTTGAAGATTTAGGGTTTAGTGAGAATAGAGGAAGACAAAAGTTTCAGAATGTGAGAAAAAGGTAAAAGACTAAGTTGATTAGTTTTTATAGTGAGGAAGTTAAAACACTCACCAACTGAGGCTAGGATACGTGGGGATCATGGGTTGGATCTGGAAGGAGGTGGCGTAAAGTTAACATTGGTAATAAGCGTGATTAATGATAATCATTGTTTGGTAACCGCACCATGCTGTGATGACTGTTTTGAGACGGTTAAAAAATCCAAGAGGCGTCTTGATTGACGTGGTTGAAGTCATGTACAGTAAGTATCATGATTACTCAAAAGTCACATCAAAATCTTGTAAACATGTTTAAAATAGGTATTTCTCAAAAGAGGTTCGAAATACATATTTTAAAGGGGCATTTTGTTGGCTGAAGATTTTGATAGATGTGGTTCGAAATGGAATAGTTAAGTTCGAAATGAAACAAGATTAGTGTTCGTTGGAATAAAGTGAATGTCACAGTTCGGAATGGAAGAAATGGTTCTTCGAATGGACATGTCAAAGCTCGGAGCTTCGAGTGGCAGTTGTGAAGATATATTTAAAAGAAGCCTCGAAGTGGTAACAAGACTATGTCTGTAAAATGAGTTCGAAGCGAAGATTGTCAAGGCATTTGAAATTCAAACACGAGCGGGATGATTGGAATTCAAATATATATGCGCTGGAGCGTTCGAAGACGCGTGGAACCTAGAGAAGAGCAATGTTCTGCATGTTCTGAACGTGGCAGAATCTTATAAGTCAGACCGTTATGGTCGAAGTAGTATAAATAGAAGTCTTAGTGTTAGGATTTCGTGTGTCATATCTATTGTACAAAATTCAGTAAACATTCAAAATACCACATGGCTAGGGAAACGAATGCTCGAACAATGTACGTATGATAACACCAAACATTTATAATTCAGTAAAACTCTTTATCTTTCCAGTTTATCTTCCATTTTCGCATCAATGTCTTTTAAATACTTTTGCATTCAAAGTCATTTAACTATTTCTTGCATTTAACGTTTTCTTCTATTCGAAATCCTTTACATTTCAGAAACTTTTTACATTAACGTTTACATTCATGTCTTTTACGTTTCATGCTTTTATATTCATGCTTTTACATTAAAATCTTTACATTCAAAGTCATTTACGTATTTCTGCATTTAAACATTTCTTTGCAATCGAACCTTCATTCATTTAATTTGATTTCATGTTTCTTTACTTGATCATGTCATTTAGATCCTTTAGTATGGTAATCGAAATACATTGAACATCTATAAAACACTCTAAATACAAGTCCTAACAATGAATACCAGTTTTGTTATTAGATTTTACCCAACGACCAATACCCCATAGGATCAATCTAGTCGATCCTGCAAGTTACCAGAGAGATTAAATAACAGTCATTAAGATTATTTGATAGTTTGGAGGACTAGCGGTTGTTTTACCAGAAATCACTGTAAACATCCAGATGCTGTGAGACTATATCGAGATTTTTTCTTGGTCCTACGAAGACATGTCAGGTTTAGACATTGACATTATGGTACACCGACTACCGACGAAAGAAGGTTTTCTCCATGTGAAGCGTAGGTCTGGCGATGCGCCCCGAGATGTCTGAGAAAATCAAAGCCGAGGTTATGAAATAGTTCAATGCCGGTTTCCTAGCCGTTACTTCTTATCCACAGTGGGTTGCGAACGTGGTGCCCATACCTAAGAAGGATGGCAAAGTACGTATGTGTGTGGACTATCGAGATCTGAACAAAGCAAGTCCGAAAGACGATTTCCCACTTCTACATATTGATGTCCTGGTTGATAACACCGCTCAACACCAGGTTTTCTCCTTCAAGGATGGTTTCTCCAATTACAATCAGATCAAAATGGCTCCCAAAGACATGGAAAAGACTACTTTCGTTACAGAGTGGGGCACATTCTGTTACAAAGTCATGTCGTTCGGACTGAAGAATGCTGGCGCCACATATCAACATGCCATGGTAGCTTTATTCCATGACATGATTCATCACGAGATAGAGGTCTACGTCAACAACATGATAGCTCAATCACAAACTGAAGAAGAACATCTCGATCATTTGCGAAAGCTGTTTGATAGACCGAAGAAATACAGACTAAGACTTAATCCTAACAAGTACACCTTTGGAGTCAGATCCGAGAAACTCCTGTAATACATTGTCAGTGGTAAAGGTATTGAAGTTGACCCTGTCAAGGTTAAAGCTATTCAAGAAATGCCAGCTCCCTGTACCGAGAAGAAAGTCAGAGGTTTCTTGGGACGACTAAACTACATTGCCAGATTCATTTCACATCTAACTGCTACTTGTGATCCAATCTTCAAGTTATTGAAGAAAGATCAAGTAGTGAAATGGAATGATGATTGCCAGACAGCTTTTGACAAAATCATGGAGTACCTACAAAATCCTTCTATCCTGATAGCACCAGTCAAAGAAAGACCTCTTATCATGTACTTAACAGTATTAGAGAACTCAGTGGGGTGTGTAATATACTACCTTAGCAAAACATTTACCGACTGTGAAACAAGATACTCACAGCCTGAGAAAACTTGCGCTTTGCTGCTCGCCGACTAAGACAATATATGTTGACTCCCACTACCTTGTTGATCTCTAAGATGGATTCGATAAAATACATACTCGAGAAACCTGCTCTCTCTGGAAGAATAGCAAGATGGCAAATGAACTTGACCGAATACGACATCCAATATACTACTCAGAAGACGATCAAAGGAAGTATAGTAGCCGATCATTTGGCTCATCATGACATCCAATATACTACTTAGAAGGCGATCAAAGGAAGTATAGTAGCCGATCATTTGGCTCATCATGCCGTAGATGACTATCAGTATATGCATTCCAAGTTTTCAGATGAGGATATTATGTTAGTCACTAATTACGAATAACCTGGACCAGACGAAGGACCTGAACCAGGATCCCGATGGGCCATGGTCTTTGATGGAGTCTCAAATGCACTTGGTAATGGTATTGGCGTCATCATTACATCTCTTACAGGCGGACACACACCTTTCACCGCCAGACTATGTTTCGACTGCACCAACAACATGACCGAATACGAACATCTACAGGGGAAACCTAAAACGCCTCGGACTGGCTTCGGGATTATTAACTGACCCCACAAACCAACACGAGTCTTTTCAGCATGCTTTGGCCTCACTCGCACGCTTTTTGAGAAATTTCCCAAAAGGTCACCCATCCCAGAATTGCTCCAAGTCAAGCACACTTAACTGTGGAGTTCTTATGAATGAGCTACTGAAAAGAAGATGCATCTTGTTGGTTTAGGTAGTACCAATTAATCCTTATAAGCCCCCTTCAACCATGTAGTCTCATACCTGCATAGTCTTAGGATCCCTCTCATTCCGATGTGGCAACCACCCTTGCCTCCTTTGGCCTCAGGTGTTCCATGCGGTGTAACCACCCCCCGTCTTCTTTTGGAATCAGGTGTTACATGCCCACCAGCTTCCGCATGGTTCGTCCTCGAACCACATCGTATTGGGAGAGGTCTAGCTCTAATACCATTTGTAATGCCTCAGACTGGCTTCGGGATTATTGTCTGACCCCACAAACCAACACGAGTCTTTTCAGCATGCTTTGGCCTCACTCGCACGCTTTTTGAGAAACTTCCCAGAAGGTCACCCATCCCATAATTGCTCCAAGTCAAGCACGCTTAACTGTGGAGTTCTTACGAATGAGCTACCGAAAAGAAGATGCATCTTGTTGGTATAGGTAGTACCAATTAATCCTTATAAGCCCCCTTCAACCATGTAGTCTCATACCTATATAGTCTTAGGATCCCTCTCATTCCGATGTGACGACCACCCTTGCCTCCTTTGGCCTCAGGTGTTCCATGCGGTGTAACCACCCCCCGTCTTCTTTTGGACTCAGGTGTTACACAATCCCCTTCTCTCTCGTATATGGTATGGAAGCAATCATACCTATCGAGGTTCAGATACCTTTAATCAGAGTACTCTAGGACGTAGAGTTAGACGAAGACGAATGGGTCCAGACTCGCCTTGACTAGATCAACTTGATCGATGAAAAATGGCTCGCAACCATCTACCATGGACATATATATACCAGAAGCGAATGATCAGAGCATTCAATAAAAAAGTTAAGCACCGAGTTTACCAAGTCGGTGATCTAGTAGTCAAGCGCATCATTCTTCCATAAAGTGACCCCAGGGGCAAATGGAATACCACCTATGAGGGACCATTTGTAGTCAAACAGTATTTCCCGACGGAGCTATGATACTAAGCACTATGGATGGAGAAGACTTCCCGCACCCTGTGAACGCAAACATAATCAAAAAATACTACGCATAAACGAGACCCACTAGATTGACTGGCCTAGGCAAAAATAAGGGCATCCTGGCGAACCAAAAAGGTTCGGGCAAAAGTTAAGGATATATATACAAAAATGTACACCCGACAAGTCGAAAACCTGCAAAGGCGGCTTGGGCAAAAAAGGGTATCCCGGTAGACTGAAAATCGAAAAGGGCGATCTAGGCAAAAGTTAGGGATTTAAGCGTACGAATATGTCTCGTCCAGATCACCTACTTACAGACTACACTACTATCAGCTTCAAGATTCGAATGACGCAAATCAGTTCAATTACTTTCTTCTGACAACAAGGAGATGAGATAGTCGAAAATATATGAGCAATAGCATAGTTGAAACTCAACAAGATTGTTTCCACATAGTTTTTTTACTATTCTAACAGTTTCCTCTTACTATGATATTTGTCTCTTGTATACAAACTGCCTGACTATAGGCCACTTTTCAAATTTAATGCAAATTCCTCTTTTCCAGTTCCAATTTTCATTGTTTTGTTTGCATAAAGTCCAATGATTGCTTTAAATGATTATATGCATTTGACAATAAACATCTATTCACAAACATATGAAAAGCGAACAGAAACAATAATTACTATAGACTCTAGGAATTGAGATGACGACTAAAGTCACCAATACATCCCCACATAGTCACTTTCACAAGAAATACCTCCACAGGATCATCTCTATAATCCCCACAGAGCCATCGCTCTCCCTACAAAGACAAATCTTCTCCAACGAAGTATTATATTATCATCTCGTCCCAACAGTGTTCAAACATTTCAACACCATCACGTTAGTCCCTGAGCAGTGATCCTATCAACTTCATCACATTAGTCCCCGAGCAGTGATCCTCTACATTCATCACATTAGTCCCCGAGCAGTGATCTTATCATCTTCATCACATTAGTCCCCGAGCAATGATCCTATCAGCTTCAACTTCATCATGTTAGTCCCTGAGCGGTGATCCCCTATATTCATCACGTCAGTCCCCGAGCAGTGATCCTACCAGACTTATCTACATTCTCAAGTCATCACTTTATATTGGTCCCCGAGCAGTAACACATCAACCCATTACATCAGTCTCCAAGCAGTAACAAGTTATTCCGTACCACATCATCCCCCAGCAAGGTCTATACACAAGATATTCATCCTTAGTTGAGTATCTCTCAATGATTATCATTCCCCCAACAACAGTAATATCCAGACTCGAAACTTGGTCAGATAGTGCATCGGAGGAATCTGAATCTCCTTTATCCCCAGTTAGGGTTTTCAACAACTTCATCCCCAAGAAAAAATCAAAGATCTACAGCAGAACGTTCCTATCTTCTTCAAGATGGATATGTTTTGAAATACAACATCTACCTTCATACATTACCCATAAAAATCATAGCATGTGCATATATCCTTCACGAACATTATCATATACTTGCATGCATCATAATCTACATAGAACTAACCATATCCTGTCAAGATTTATTTCTCCAGCAGGTAAAAGTTATTTTCCAACGGAAGGTCAAAGATTAATACCTGAAACAAGATGGGAGAACTATCTGAACGACCATGCAAATTATTTCCAGACAACAGGTCAAAGATTAACACCCGAAACAAGACGGGGAAACTATCAAGGCGACCAATCTGGTATTAATTCCCGAAACCACACGAGTTTACCATTAAAACAGGTTGTAGGTCAATTCCTAAAACAAGACAGGGCGACTAATCTACAGAAATTTGGCGGTATGAACTCCCGAAACCAGACGGGTTTACCAATAAATAGCAGACCATGGATTAATACCCGAAACAAGACGGGAAAACTATCCAAATGCTGACAACTATTTATTTTAGAAATAGCCAAGACAAAAGGCTTATTTTGACTCTCTCTTATTACCAACTACCCCAGATGGCATCTTTAAGCCCATCTCCGATATTTCTCTCATCCAAAAGACGAACGTAGAGTCTAACATACGAATCCCTCCCCAACATTAGCTTCTCCCAATGGCATCTATAATCCCATTCCAGCACATTGTCAACTGACGATCTTATTCCAAATACCAAAGAGTGCAAATTTTCAAGTGTACTCGAGTGTTCAATCATCTTCTACCTTCAGGTCACGAAAGGCAAGCATACCAATCTAACCCTTCTCGTACAAGAAGATTGAACAGGGGCAACTGTTATACCCCAAAATTTTCCCTCCTACGTCTCAAGACAATTCACATCTCCATACTTAAGGATTTCACAAGGGGTTGACCAAACAAACCCTCTTCTAAGCAATCAATCCAAACTAGGGTTTTGATTCTCTCATGTTAGAATGAATTTCCAAGGCTCCAAGTGGTCATTATACGTCATCATATGCTTCAAGGGATCACCATGTCAAGTTTCAAGCCTTACAAGTCAAATTTGCTCATCCAATTGCTCAGATGGTTGAAAATCAACTGTATTGGACAAAAAGTCAACTGTGGTCAACATACAGTCAAACTTCATAATTTGTGGTTGTAACACCCCAAATCTACCCAAGGTTTTATATACAAAAATCAGAGTAATTTAAAATTTCATAAAGTAAATAATGAGGCGTCACATCATCAAACAAAATCACCTTAAACAGTTTGTTTTAAAGTATAAATCTCAAATACATAGCATCATCGGAATCATAAATTGATTCATAAAAATCAAAACATTTTCTTTATTAAACTTCCTCATCAAATCATGTTTTCATAAAGTATGATTCTATTTACAAAAGGGAGGACAACAAAAGAGCAACAACAAGACAACAAAAATATTCCCCCCGAGTGCTACGTATCAGAGCGACACCGACTCGATTAGCAGCAGCTATAAACTTCGTCTTCATAACCTGAACGTTACCAATATAAAGGTAACGGCGAAACAAGTAAAGGGTGAGATACTCCAAAACATATAATTAAAGGCATGATAATATATATATATATATATAGTTTCGGAATTATAAAGGGTATCGATTAATAAGTGCAATTCCAACACATAATCAAAACTCACTTACTTTACTAGTCATCCTATTGTGTATAATCTACACTTTATCACCATAACCTCATCGGCATAAACGTCACAACAACACATAAACTTCCATCACCACGAGAATCATCACAAGATAATACATCACTAATCCATACGGAAATCATAAACAACAACATCAAACAACTTTAATAACATAGACAACATAAATAAAGTCATCACAAATTGGCTAAAGCCCATCGTCGCTTTTGGCATAAAGGCCCGTCGTCACAAACATCATCACATCATTATTGCATTAAGCATTTCATCAAGTTAATTCATCGCAAAACTCATCATTTGTATTCATCGCATAGTTATCACGAAATTATCAAATCATATTCATTTCATGTTCATCATAAGGATCATCACCAAAGAAAACATCATATATTATCGCAATTCAATGTCATCCATCAATCAACAAAAACCCAACACCAAACAACTCAAACATAAATATAACCGACTCCATGAGACACGACTATGTTATGCATGTGGTACCCATCGCTTTGTCCATAATTAGGGACACTAGGCATAAAGCCCATCATCGCTCGTCATAAAAGCCATCATCGCTTGGCATAAAAGCCATCATCGCTTGGCATGAAAGCCCTCTTCGCTTATGCAATGTATGTGACTCGACAATAAAACAACACAACACAAACACACCATCATCGCTCGTCAAAATTGGCATAAAGCCCACTTCACTATAATTTATCCACATCAAGATAAATATATCATCGCATCATATTTGCATTATGCAAAACATCACTAATAATTCATCATCATCAAAATCATGCATTCACAAATCGGAAGCATTTATTAACAACATCAATATAAGTATCATGTACAAAGACATATATCATTGCATCGCATATCATCAAGTATTCATTAATAAATACACCGTCGCAAACATTATGTTTATTCACACCGCATCATTATTAACTAATTCGCCAAATTCCAAAAACGGAAAAATAGTCAAAACGTCAATAATCATCGTGAAAGTAATTCCTAATAACCGGCATTAATCATAATCGTCAACATCGAAATCGGATTGTCCTTACGTGCCTTAAATCTACTAAAACATAATCTAATTCAAATTACCGTAAATTGGCCTATTTCGGGTCGCTTCGTAAAAACTCGCAATTTCTAAAAACTAACTTCACCACTACGTTCTACACGTCAAACTTAGCTAGCACGTCAATTTCCGTCGTCGAATTTACCGAAATCGAAAAATCGGAACATAATCGGGTTCTAAATTTAATCGGCTAACTCATACCCTAGTTATATTTTATTAATACTAACTAGTAGTATAAGAAATTGGGGAAATGATAAGAAATAGAAACAAAATTATGCAGAAGGAAAATTCTGTAGAAAACAGAAAATTTACGCAAACAGCAAAATTGGAAAACACAGAAAATGTTTTCCCCCCTCCAAGCTACAAGGGACGTGCGTCCCAGCCAAGTGAAGGAATGGAGGCGAGGGCCTCAGATGAGGGACGGCCGCCGCTCCTCCTGAGGTGGGCGCCTCCCCCCTTGGATCATGCCAAATCGTCTTCTTCCTCAACAATGAACCGACAGTGCATTTTACAGTTTTCTTCATTTTTTTCTTCTTGTTTTTCTTATTTTCTTTCTTTTATAGTTTTTCTTCATTTCCATTTTCACAAATTTATCCTACTAGCCATGGTATTATAACATCTATATTCATGTTCCTAACTCAACTCTACCAAGCCATCCCAACAATCACTCAAATAATTCATAAAACTCTACTATCAATTTTTCCCCAAATCTAACATATATCATCAAACCCTAACTATAATGAAATGGAAGAAATCAAACCCCTTACCATGGAAGCTTTGATTGATCTTGATGATTCTACAAACCCAACCTCAAGCTCTTCTCTTGCTCCTCTTCATCTTCTTCTCAAAATCCTCTCTTTTCTCTCAAGCTTTCTAGGTTTGGTTTTGTGTTCCAAATGGGAAGAAAATGAGGAAATGTGGTTTTATAATGTTGTTTTCTTACTAGCCATCCAAATTCCTATGTTTTGTTTTGGTATGTATGAATGGAAGGAAAATGAGGAGAAAGGTATTATAATGGTATTTTCCTAACTTAGTAAGCCAAGGGTGAAAACCAAATTCCAACAAAATGCTCCCCACACTCCTATCTAATAATATCATTAATTCAATCAATTAAAATAATTCCGGGGAATTAAATATCGGATCCGGATAATATTTTACCGGACCGAATGGAACGTCGCCAAATAAATTAATAGATATATTAATTAATATAAATATTCTTGTCGCAAGATAAATATCGATCAGAAATTCGAAAATATTAATATAATATAATATTAATAAAAACGGGCGTTACAACTCTCCCCCACTTATAAACTTTTCGTCCTCGAAATTTTGACCAAAATGAACAATTCAGGACATGCTGTAATACGGTGAACTGACTTTGAGATTTTTGTATCGCAAATATGCGGATAACAAGAGTCGCCACCGACTTTTCTTTTATCCAATTAAGGGAAGGTGAAAAGAACAGGAAAAGACCTTCGTTAGATTCTGAGTAAGGGAGAAGGTTATGAAAAGGGAAGGTATTAGCACCCCTTTCCATCCGTAGTTATCTACGGGCTCTTAGTTGCTCTTAGATCACTTTTGAAAAGTGGTGCTTTCTGTGTGTTTGACAAAATGTTTTGAAAAGGTATTTCGCTTTGACTTTGTAATTATTCATGTAGGAATGTATACAAAGTGTTCGGAAATGTTTCATTTTGAAAAGAGTTTGAACTTTGACAAAAGTGTGAGGTGTAAAGAGTGTTTTGATAGAGCAAGCAACTAAAAGTCTTATTACCTACTCAGAATTGGTCGTTTTCGTGTTATTTTACGTTCCTTTAGAATAGCACTATCCATACCATTAGTTGGTAGGTAACCCTATTCGTTGGATGTAAGCGGGACATTCGAAGGGACATCGGATGGTCATAGAAAGCAACTTGTAGGAAGTATCCTAGCACATTCGAAGGGACTATCATCATTTTTCGTAGGCAACAATCGAGGGTCAAGATCATGTATTCGTAGGCGACATCGTGGGTCTATGATCTTTGTATCGAAGGGACTATGATGATTTGTTTTGAAGGCAACGGTGCTAGAATACCTCTACGTTCGAGGGACTTGACCATTTGAGTTCGTAAGGCAACGAGAGAGAATTACCCTAAGGGGTGTATGTGTGAAAAGAGTGTGTTGATTTCAGGTATTTTATCTTGGAATTATGAGTGATCTATGTCCAATTTTGTCTTGCCATACACGCCTATTTACTAACAATTTATAGGGTGCAAAAAGTAAATTGCGGAAAAGTAAAGTGCGGAAAGATAAAGTCCTACGCTATTACATGGCTTTGGGGCAGATACATAATGAGAGTGCGGAAAATAAAAGTCCTAATTAAACTATTACATCCCATAGGCAATTACATAATTGAAAAAGAAAAGCAATAAAAATCGTCCGAAGCGGTATAACCTGTGAACAGATACAAAATCGGGAAATACGAGAAAATCGCATAAGAAGAAAATGTTAGTAAAAATAAGTATTTTTGAATGAGAAAAAGTTTTTGTGCTAATGATGACATTAATATGATAAAATAAATTTTTGGTAATTTTTGGAATTGATTTGATAATTAAAAAACAATTAAAAGTCATTTATATTGAAAATTAAATAAACATTTTTCTGATGATTATGCAAAAAATAAATATTTTTGGTGTGTGTTTAGATGCATGATAAAAAATATTAAAGATAAAATAAATTGGATGGAAAATATTAAAGAAAAATATAAAATATGAAAATATAAGTTAGTTTTGGAAAAGAGTAAAAATATATGGTCTTGCCAGAGATCGAACTGGTGACCTCTTGGATGAAAACATGCGCCCTCTGCCTTAACGACTGTACCAAAGCGCTTTTGGTGTTTAGTAAATGAAACGAAGCGTTTTTATACAAACTCGCCTCCTGGGAATTCATATTCACGCGCGAAGAACATCATCTTCTTCGTTTGAATTTCTGGGAATTTTGCGTCGGCCAAACTCGACGCTAAGGCCCCTGCAAACATCAAAAATCCAGCACAAGCAATATAAATGAAATCTAAAGCCATGGTTCGATTAGAAATTTCATTCTGAGCACGATGGTGGTATCGGTTTCGTCCAATTTATCCTATTTAGAGAGTCCCTAATTCGAACCAGAAAACCCTAAACATGGTGTATTTCGATTCAGGCCATGGAAATGCAATTAAATCATCCAGAAAGCTTGCAAACTTTGTTCTAAACACAAAACAAACATCAAAACACGTTAATAATGCATGATAAACAGAATTCGAATTTTGAAAAAGGAAGAACAAACCAAATTGTGTTTTCGTGATTCTTGATGTTTTTGAGTGTTGTAAAGGTCTGGATCGATTCTAAAGACACCAAGGAATGAAATGGAATGCTTAGAATCAATTGAAACGAGCTAAAACCAGGGCTGCAAGTTGCTTCAAGAGCACGGTTTTTTGACTTTAGGTTAGGGTTATTTGAGGCAATTTTTCTGTTCTTTCTTGTGTGATATGCATTGTATATTTATAATGGATGAATTTAGGTCTGAATTCAAGAGCAAATAATGATCAATCAATGTAAAAAATATTTGATTTTGTATAAAATCAAATCTTCCTTTTTTGATCAAATTTCAATCAAATTCTTGCCATATCCATGCAAATTTCGAAATTTTCCAGCTTGTGTGAGTTACTTGGATCTCAAGCATGAGAGAAAAATCAATTTTGCATTTAATTTTGATTTTATACCTTATTTTTTAATTTAATTTGTATTTAAATGTATAAAATCCAAATTAAATAGAAAAATAAAGCTAAAATTCGTGGCATTGGGCTTGGATGTTCCAAATTGTCTAAGGAACAAGTTTGAATGAAGAAACACTAGGCCCATTTGCAAAATTTTGGATTTTAACAAGTATCTCTCTTTGTGCACTTCTTCAAAAATGCCCAACTTGTACAAGGTGTATTTTGCTCAATTTTCCACATTTTTGGGTGTTCTTGGACTTTTTAGAAAGCTCTAGGTGTCCTCTAAACAACCTCCTTGGTTTTATCTCAATTGGAGTTTCCATGCTCAATAAATCTTCAAAACAACAAGTTGACTTTTGTTGACTTTGAAAAGGACCTGTAATGTTTTGACCCATACCTTCCAAATGAAGCATTTTTTGAACATTCTTGTGAGACATGAAGTTGTAGAGAATTGAATTTCCTTCAAAATGAGAGGTGGTGGAAAAATTTCTGATAAAGTATGAAGAAGTTATGCTCAGTCAAAGTTCAGTGGACTTTTCATTGGAAAACCCTAATTTGGAAAGTTTGACTTTTGTGCAAATCTTGAGTTTTCTTGATGAATCATGACCAACCCTTGATCAAATGATGAATGTGAATTCAAAATGAGGATGTTGACCAAAAATGAAGAAGTTTGACTGTAGGTTGACCACAGTTGACTTTTTGTCCAATACAACTGATTTTCAACCATCTGAGCAATTGTCTGAGGAAATTTGACTTGTGAGGCTTGAAACTTGTCATGGAGAATCTTTGAAGCATATGAGGAGGCATGATGACCATTGGAGATGTTGGGAGTCCATCTGGATCTGAGAATAGCCAAACCTTAGTTTGGGTTGATTGTCTAGGAGAGGGTTTGTCTGATCAACCCTTGAGGAATCCTTGAGTATGGATGTATGAAATGTTTTGAGAAGTAGGAGGGCAAATTTTGGGGTATGACACATGCCTACGCATTCGTCCACTCAATCCTCGCGTCAATTAAACAACATATACAATACACCTATCACAAGGGCATCTCCCTAACCAAAACGTTCAAACAAGAACAACCATGCCGAGATGCAAAGCCCATACAATGCACTCGAAAACCAACTAACAACTCAACAACCAAACAATTCACAGACACACCGGTTCACTCGAGAACTAATCAAACAAGATCGATACTATCCTAACGCATCAACCATAGAATTAGTTACACACTCGAACCGATACCTCGAAAACGAGTCACCAAAGATAGGAACATAAAGTCCTACGACACAACATCGACACCATCGCTAAAACGAAAAAACAAAATGGTTATACAAACAAAACTGAAACAATCAGAATAGGATAGAACCACGCGTGCTACTCAACCACGAAAAAGATGCCTTCACTCACGCATAAGCATGAACTCAAGAATTACACTTGCAGTTATTGCTCTCATTCCAGAAAATCACAAGGTCACATCATCCTTGTAGATTACCAACATACAACCCTTGATCAAAACAAGTTATTCAAACATAACCGAACTGCGATACACTACTCATCCTAGGGCTTATACAGACGACTTGCGACTATAACTCACTAGCCCAAATCCAACAATCCCGCATACTCGCTAAAACTCAATGCTCGATATCTAAACCATGTTGCGTCACTTTTACGCAAAAGACACTAAACGTAAAACAACTTGGTTAATCCTCAACTTCACAATTACTCAGAATGGATATGTTCGAAACATATACCCATCAGGAAACCTCGTAACATCAATCTCATCAACTCGAAGAATTACTCTTTCGTTCCTGATTGATCAACATCCATTGATCCTCTAAAATACACGACATAGTTTGACCTTTTCAAATATTGTCCAAATATTTCACTTGTGAAACTTCGACGTATACACTTGACTTCGACGAAGTCTCCTCTTATAACAATTCCCAAATTATGTAAAAAGTAATCACCATCCTCGCATCGTCACAACGATCGATACACAGGCTTCTCATTCGAAACACCTTTCATAACTTTCCATCGTCCCAAGTGGTAACTCAATCACAACACTCTCTCAAGCACTCTACTCATCAACATCATCTCCTACCCCTGTAATTACAACGCAGGTTGGACTTAGAACCATAACATAAACTTTATGGAATCCAATACGACACCGTCGCGACCAACTTCAATCACAGATAGAACATTCTCCCTTATAAAACACCAATCATCTTAAGGTACCTATGGCTACCAAACCGTCACAAATTATTTACCGTCAAGACTTATCTTAGTCGCAATCTAATAATCCACCACGGCTATTAGTATCCAACGAAATCCTTATGTCAGTAGTGAACAAATCCTTAATAACCTTCTACACTTACATCTCAACAAGTGTCCCAAAACAAACATGCAACATTCTTCAAAATAACAAATCCCCCTCAGATGATCTTGAGTTAACCGCGATATCAACATACTAACTCAACACCAGACGAAGTCTCTTTATAGATTGTACTCAAACTTGAATTGTCTTCCATAATTCCAATCTCCTCGTCGTTAACATCTGCACCAAAAGATTTCAAATGATCACAACAGCATCAACCTCTAACTCACAAGTCCGACAATTTTTTCCTTATGAAATTCAAATCGTTCCAAGGTAGTAATACACTTTTTCCAACTCTATGTCGAAATACATCTTAAGTCCAAAATGAAATATCACAATACGCCCCACAAGGTTCTTCAGTACAAAACAAGACCAAATTCAAAGCATTCGCTAAACTTTCCACTGGCTCAAACAAATTCGCTTACCATTGCAAAGTCCAAATAGCGACTCAACCATCTCAAGTCAAAGTACTCACGATCAAAACCAACTTATAAAAAGATCTTCCATCAAACTCACAAAGTTAACCATCCAAAACAAAGGAACTTCTAAGCTCTGAAATAACTCCTTGAAGTCTTCTACAAAATACAAATAAATCTTCGCAGAACTGTCCAAAATATCACCGTCTAAGTCACTTACTTAAAGCACTCTCGTCTAACAATTCAAAATCCTATCTTTAGAATACTCGACATGCACCAGTGTAACTTCACTACTGATAATGCAACGCTCGGATGCTTGCCACAATTCCTTGACTTGATGTGAACCAATTAATATCCATGAACACGAAATAACTCTTACAGCTACTCATGAGAGTACTGTTCGAACATCCCAAAATCATACTTGACGCATTAGTCACACTAATGACATCAGCAATTACTCGCCATGACCATACACCATCTTGAAAAGCATTGTCTAAACATCTTCAGTTCTCACACTAACCCGTAGACAGCCAGACTTCGCATCGATCCCACTAAACACAAAACTCAAATGACTGATTCATCCTAATATCAATCCTCGGAAGTAGACACTCGTCCTCAATATCCACTTCGTTCCTTTGTCCGAAAACGAAGCATCAACTTAAGCGACCTTCGCTCTTCTCGAACAACACAACGGTAGCACTCCACGGCGACCTGCTCGAATAAACAAACTCTGCTCAAACCAATCCTCAAGTTGACTTTCAACTCTAATTCAGAAGCAAACATCCCTTAAGGATACTTCGAATCACAACTAGTTCCAGAAACTAAATCCATCAAAACTTCACCTCGCACTACACCCCAAATCTACCCAAGGTTTTATATACAAAAATCAGAGTAATTTAAAATTTCATAAAGTAAATACTGAGGCGTCACATCATCAAACCAAATCACCTTAAACAGTTTGTTTTAAAGTATAAATCTCAGATACATAGCATCATCAGAATCATAAATTGATTCATAAAAATCAAAACATTTTCTTTATTAAACTTCCTCATCAAATCATGTTTTCATAAAGTATGATTCTATTTACAAAAGGGAGGACAACAAAAGAGCAACAACAAGACAACAAAAATATTCCCCCCGAGTGCTACGTATCAGAGCGACACCGACTCGATTAGCAGCAGCTATAAACTTCGTCTTCATAACCTGAACGTTACCAATATAAAGGTAACGGCGAAACAAGTAAAGGGTGAGATACTCCAAAACATATAATTAAAGGCATGATAATATATATATATATATATAGTTTCGGAATTATAAAGGGTATCGATTAATAAGTGCAATTCCAACACATAATCAAAACTCACTTACTTTACTAGTCATCCTATTGTGTATAATCTACACTTTATCACCATAACCTCATCGGCATAAACGTCACAACAACACATAAACTTCCATCACCACGAGAATCATCACAAGATAATACATCACTAATCCATACGGAAATCATAAACAACAACATCAAACAACTTTAATAACATAGAAAACATAAATAAAGTCATCACAAATTGGCTAAAGCCCATCGTCGTTTTTGGCATAAAGGCCCGTCGTCACAAACATCATCACATCATAATTGCATTAAGCATTTCATCAAGTTAATTCATCGCAAAACTCATCATTTGTATTCATCGCATAGTTATTGTCATACCCCAAAATTTTCCCTCCTACTTCTCAAAAATTTCATACATTCATACTCAAGGATTCCTCAAGGGTTGATCAGACAAACCCTCTCCTAGACAATCAACCCAAACTAGGGTTTGGTAATTCTCAGATCAAGATGGACTTCCAACATCTCCAATGGTCATCATGCCTCCTCATATGCTTCAAATATTCTCCATGTCAAGTTTCAAGCCTTACAAGTCAAGTTTCCTCAGACAATTGCTCAGATGGTTGAAAATCAGTTGTATTGGACAAAAAGTCAATTGTGGTCAACATACAGTCAAACTTCATGATTTTTGGTCAACATCCTCATTTTGAAGTCACATTCATCATTTGATCAAGGGTTGATCATGATTCATCAAGAAAACTCAAGATATGCACAAAAGTCAAACTTTCCAAATTAGGGTTTTCCAATGAAAAGTCCACTGAACTTTGACTGAGCATAACTTCTTCATACTTTATCAGAAATTTTTCCACCACCTCTCATTTTGAAGGAAATTCAATTCTCCACAACTTCATGTCTCATAAGAATGTTCAAAAAATGCTTCATTTTGAAGATATGGATCAAAACATTACAGGTCCTTTTCAAAGTCAACAAAAAGTCAACTTTTTGTTTTAAATTTTTATTGAGCATGAGAACTCCAATTGAGATGAAACCAAAGAGGTTGTTTAGAGGACACTTAGATCTTTCTAAAAAGTCCAAGAACATTTAAAAATGTGGAAAATTGAGCAAAATACACCTTGTACAAGTTGGGCAATTTTGGACAATTGCACAAAGAGAGATATTTGTCAAAATCCAATTTTTTCCAAATGGGCCTATAATTTTATGATCCAAACTTGTTCATAATATTATTTGTGACCTATTAATACTTTGCCAAGACCACATTCTATTTTTTTGATTTATTTTTGAATTTAAAAGCATTAAATTCAAATTTAAATTATATAAAATATAAAAACAAGATATATTTTCAAATGGATTGGATTTTTGTCAAACTTGAGGTCCAAGATAGCCCATATAACTTGCCAAATTCGTGCTAGCTCTCACATGGAAGAGAAAATCAAATTTTCAAAAGATTGGATTTTATTTGAAAGGAAATTATTTTTGCATTCAAGAGGAGATCTTTTTTCATTCTTTTTGCTCTCATTCCTCACTCTATCAATACTGATCATATTGCACAAAGCCAAGGAAGAAACCCTAGCCCTTACAACAAACCTTATTTTTCTCAAAATTTCTTCAAAGTTGTCAAATTCGATTTCCAATTTCCAACAAGTTTCAAGGTATTCTAGCCATCCAAACGTGTTCCTGAGGTTCCCAGGGTTCAATACCAATCCTTACTCGAAGCTAAAACTGCCCAGAACGTGAAGAACATCAAGCTCCGATTTGGTATTTTTCATAATTTAGATTTTCTTATTTCATGCGTTGTTAACTGCTTTTGTGTGTTTGTATGGATTCAATACATCCAATAGGTCATGAATGATGCATCTCATGCAAGCTTAGACGTAGGAAATACGAATCACCATGGCTAGGGCATTTGGAGCTGTTTGAATCGAACCGGTTTATCCAAGCATTTTCAGGGCAAATGAACACCTCCATCGTGTGGCTGCCAGAGAAGACGACCGAAGCTAGGGCTTCAGCGTCGTGGACTTTGTTGACCGGTGGCTTGCATGCGTGGTGCGATCAAGCTTCCTAATTCGTCCATCCATTCAACCTGGACCCCACATGGCTGACTGTGCGTTGAACTCACAAACCATGACACGTATTCGCTTATAATCCATTCTTTGCAATTTCCAAACACCAAATGCACGCTGGTTCAGTGGTAAAGGCAAGCAGATTGGAAGGTTCTCTCAAAGGTCCCTGGTTCAAGCCTGGTCAGGACCAAATATTTTTACTCTTTTGCAAACTAACTTATATTTTTCTATTTTCTTTAATATTTTCATGTTATTTTAATTTATCTTCAAATATTTTTATCATGCATCTAAAAAACACCAAAAATATTTATTTTTTGCATAATCATCAGAAAAATGTTTATTTAATTTTTAGCATTAAAATTATTATTTTTGCATGCATATTTAATTTAATTACTAATTAATCATCTAAATGACTTTTAATTGTTTTTAAATTATCAAATCGATTCAGAAAATTACCAAAAATTTATCTTATCAAATTAATGTCATTACTAACATAAAACCTTTTTCCTCATTCAAAATTATTTGTTTTTACTAACATTTTCTTCTTATGCAATTTTCTCGTATTTCCGATTATGTATCTGTTCACAGGTTGTAACGTTTCGGACGATTTTTCTTGCTTTTCTTTTTCAATTATGTAACTGCCTATGGGATGTAATAGTTTAATTAGGACTTTTATTTTCCGTACTCTTATTATGTAACTGCCCCAAAGCCATGTAATAGCGTAGGACTTTATTTTTCCGCACTTTACTATCTGCAATTTACTTTCTGCACCCTATAAACTGCTAGTAATTAGGCGTTATGGCAAGATAAAATTGGACCTAGATTACTCATAATTTCAAGATAACATATCTGAATATAACACACTCTATCGCACATGCACCCCTTAGGGTAATTCTCTCTCGTTGCCTTTACGAATACAAATGGTCAAGTTCCTCAAACGTAGAGGTATTCTAGCACCGTTGCCTTCAAAACCAATCATCATAGTCCCTTCGATACAAAGATCATAGACCCACGATGTCGCCTACGAATACATGATCTTGACCCTCGATGGTCGCCTACGAAAAATGATGATAGTCCCTTCGAATGTCCTAGGATACTTCCTACAAGTTGCCTTCTATGACCCTCCGATGTCCCTTCGAATGTCCCGCTCACATCCAACGAATGGGGTTACCTACCAACTAATGGTATGGATAGCGTTATTCTAAATGAAAGTAAAATAACACGAAAACGACCAATTCTGAGTAGGTAATAAGACTTTTAGTTGCTTGCTCAAAACAAAATACTTTTTACACCTCACACTTTTGTCAAAGTTCAAACTCTTTTCAAAACGAAACATTTCCGAACACTTTGTATACATTCCTACATGAATCATTACAAAGTCAAAGCGAAATGCCTTTTCAAAACATCTTTTCAAACACACAGAAAACACTATTTTAAATGATCTAATAGCAACTTAGAGCCCGTAGATAACTACGGATGAAAAGGGGTGCTAATATCTTCCCTTTTCATAACCTTCTCCCTTACTCAAAATCTAACGAAGGTCGTTTCCTGTTCTTTTCACCTTCCCTTAATTGGATAAAAGAAAAGTCGGTGGCGACTCTTGTTATCCGTAACATTTGCGATATAAAAATCTCAAAGTCAGTTCACCGTATCACAGTTATCACGAAATTATCAAATCATATTCATTTCATGTTCATCATTAGGATCATCACCAAACAAAACATCATATATTATCGCAATTCAATGTCATCCATCAATCAACAAAAACCCAACGCCAAACAACTCAAACATAAATATAACCGACTCCATGAGACACGACTATGTTATGCATGTGGTACCCATCGCTTTGTCCATAATTAGGGACACTAGGCATAAAGCCCATCATCGCTCGGCATAAAAGCCATCATCGCTTGACATAAAAGCCATCATCGCTTGGCATGAAAGCCCTCTTCGTTTATGCAATGTATGTGACTCGACAATAAAACAACACAACACAAACACACCATCATCGCTTGTCAAAATTGGCATAAAGCCCACTTTGCTATAATTTATCCACATCAAGATAAATATATCATCGCATCATATTTGCATTATGAAAAACATCACTAATAATTCATCATCATCAAAATCATGCATTCACAAATCGGAAGCATTTATTAACAACATCAATATAAGTATCATGTACAAAGACATATATCATTGCATCGCATATCATCAAGTATTCATTAATAAATACACCGTCGCAAACATTATGTTTATTCACACCGCATCATTATCAACTAATTCGGCAAATTCCAAAAACGGAAAAATAGTCAACACGTTAATAATCGTCACGAAAGTAATTCCTAATAACCGACATTAATCATAATCGTTAACATCGAAATCGGATTGTCCTTACGTGCCTTAAATCTACTAAAACATAATCTAATTCAAATTACCGTAAATTGGCCTATTTCGGGTCGCTTCGTAAAAACTCTCAATTTTAAAAAACTAACTTCACCACTACGTTCTACACGTCAAACTTAGCTAGCACGTCAATTTTTGTTGAATTCGGAGCAACTTGGTCCGTCGTCGAATTTACCGAAATCGGAAAATCGGAACATAATCGGGTTCTAAATTTAATCGGCTAACTCGTATCCTAGTTATATTTTATTAATACTAACTAGTAGTATAAGAAATTGGGGAAATGATAAGAAACAGAAACAAAATTATGCAGAAGGAAAATTCTGTAGAAAACAGAAAATTTATGCAAACAGCAAAACTGGAAAACACAGAAAACATTTTCCCCCCTCCAAGCTACAAGGGACGTGCGTCCCAGCCAAGTGAAGGAATGGAGGCGAGGGCCTCAGATGAGGGACGGCCGCCCCTCCTCCTGAGGTGGGCGCCTCCCCCCCTTGGACCATGCCAAATCGTCTTCTTCCTCAACAATGAACCGACAGTGCATTTTACAATTTTCTTCATTTTTTTCTTGTTTTTCTTATTTTCTTTCTTTTATAGTTTTTCTTCATTTCCATTTTCACAAATTTATCCTACTAGCCATGGTATTATAACATCTATATTCATCTTCCTAACTCAACTCTACCAAGCCATCCCAACAATCACTCAAATAATTCATAAAACTCTACTATCAATTTTTCCCCAAATCTAACATATATCATCAAACCCTAACTATAATGAAATGGAAGAAATCAAACCCCTTACCATGGAAGCTTTGATTGATCTTTATGATTCTACAAACCCAACCTCAAGCTCTTCTCTTGCTCCTCTTCATCTTCTTCTCAAAATCCTCTCTTTTCTCTCAAGCTTTCTAGGTTTGGTTTTGTGTTCCAAATGGGAAGAAAATGAGGAAGTGTGGTTTTATAATGTTGTTTTCTTACTAGCCATCCAAATTCCTATGTTTGGTTTTGGTATGTATGAATGGAAGGAAAATGAGGAGAAAGGTTTTATAATGGTATTTTCCTTACTTAGTAAGCCAAGGGTGAAAATCCAATTCCAACAAAATGCTCCCCACACTCCTATCTAATCATATCATTAATTCAATCAATTAAAATAATTCCGGGGAATTAAATATCGGATTCGGATAATATTTTATCGGACCGAACGGAACGTCGCCAAATAAATTAATAGATATATTAATTAATATAAATATTCTCGTCGCAAGATAAATATCAATCGGAAATTCGAAAATATTAATATAATATAATATTAATAAAAACAAGCATTGCAGTGGTCAACATCCATATTTTGAAGTAATATTCATCATTTTATCAAGGGTTGACCATGATTCCTCATGGAAAGCAAGATTTGATCAAAAGTAAAAGTTTCTAAATTAGGGTTTTTTAGACAAAAGTCAACAAAACTTTGACCAAGCATAACTTTCACATACTTTATCAGATATTTTCCCATAAAATATCATTTTGAAGGGAATTCAATTGTCTACAACTTCATGTCTCACAAGCTTTGGCCAAAAAGGCTTCATATAGAAGTTATGGATCAAAATATTACAGGTCCTTTTAAAAGTCAACAAAAGTCATCTTTTGGTTAAGAAGTGCTCATGAACATGGAAACTTCAATAAAGATGAAACCAAAACTAGTGTTTAAAGGACATCTTGAGATTTCTAAAAAGTCCAAGAACACTAAACAATGTTGAAAATTGAGCAAGATACAAGTTGTGCAAGTTGGGCATTTTTTAGGAGGTGCATGAAGAGAAATACTTGAGAAAATCAAATTTTCTCTAAATGGGCCTAACTTTTCTTGATTCAAACTTGTTTCTTATCTGAATTAGAGCCTCCAATCCCAAGGCCACGCCTTTTATCTTTTATTTTTATTTATTTTGAATTTTTATTCATTTAAATTCAATTTGATTAAAATAAAAGATATAAAACCAAAACATTAAGTGCAAGGATTGTTTTTCAACATTCTTGAGGTCCAAGCAAGTCAATTAATCAGAATATTTCGAAATATTGGATTTTGGCAAGAGAATTGATTGAAATTGGCTCAAAAAAGGGAAAATATGGTTTGATTCCAATCAAATATTTTCACATTGATGAGAATATATTTTCTCATTGATTATTGATCTAAATCCATTTATTATATATATGTTATGATCCCAAAAATTTGGAGGACGAAAACTGATGCTCTAAGAACCCTAACCTAGCTCCAAAAAACCGTGTCATTCAAGCAACTTAGAGGCAAGGTTTTGCATCAATTCAAGCCAAACAAAATGTTCCAACACGTTCCTGGACATCCTCTGAATCGTTCTAGACACTCACAAGCCATAGAAACATCCAAAATCACGAATTCACGATCACGATTTGCATACTCTAATTTCAAATTCGATTTTGTACATACACGCATATTTAACATGTTTTGATTGCATATTTGTGTTTATAATGAAGCTTCGAAGCTTTCTGCATAGTTTAATCTGAGTTTGAGTGCAGCAATACAAATCTGGTATTGTCAGGGTTCGAAGCTCCAATTTAGGGCTTTACGAATTAGACAAAACCGGACGAAACTGAGGGCATTGTTATGCTCAGGAGATCGATTTCAATCGATCTATGGTCTTACAATTAATTTCCATTGCGTATTTTAAATTGTATGATTTGCAGGAACTATGGCTACAGAAAACAAACTGTCGCTATAAGCTATAGTAACAGACACAAACCATTGGTATAAGTCTGTGTCTCAAGGAAGAAGATGAAGGTCATCGCGCGTTTTTCGTTTTAAATAATTTTCAAATTCTTGTTTTTGCTTAGATACATATTATTTCATTATACTAACAGCAAAACATCACAACTCAGTTGGCAGGACGCGCGCGTGTAACCTCACGGGCAGGGGTTCGATCCTTGGCTACCTCAACTATTTTTTTGGCATTTGTTTTACTAACCATTTTTCTATTTTCTTCATATTTTATATTTAATTACTTTCCAAATATTTTTTAAATACAATAAAAAATCACAAAAAATATTTCTTTTCATAATTAGGTTAGAAAAACTTTACTTTATTTTTTTCATCAAAAAAATATTATTTTTCCCTCTTATTTTAATTAATTATTAATTAATCGAAAATTAACTTTTAATTACTTTTTCCATGCCAAAATTAATCCAGAAAATCCCCAAAAATATTGTCTTCATTTAATCAGGTTTACTAACCCTAAAACTTTTTTCTAACATAAAAAATCTTTTTTTTACTAAAATTATTTTCTCTTATTTACAATGCAATCCTTCCCGCGATATCTTTTTCTGATTATTATAAATTGCCCACAGGTTGGAACAGCTAGAGTTTAAATTCCTCGCATTTTTTACTATCATGTAACTGCTCATGGGATGTAATAGATTAATTAGGGTTTACTTTCCGCACTCTTATATTATGTATCTGCCCCAAAGCCATGTAATAGTCTAGGGTTTACTTTCACCCACTTTTACTTTCCACACCTCTATTATTTTGTACATATTTAACTACTAGTAACCAGGCATGTATGGTAAGACTAAATCAAACAACATAGATCACTTCTAATCACAAGATAAATATCTGAATACAACACACTTTTTGCACTCACTCACATCTTATGGTATCCTCTCTCGTTGCCTTTCGAAACAGTGGTCATGTCCCTCGAACGTAGGGATATCTTAGCACAGTTGCCTACAAACAATATCATCATAGTCCCTTCGAATCAAAGATCATAGTCCCTCGATGACCCTCGATTGTTGCCTACGAATACATGATCTCGTCTCTCGGTTGTTGCCTACGAAAAGTGATGATCGTCCCTACGAATATGCTAAGGTATCCCTACGTGTTGCCTTCTATGACCATACGATTACCCTATGAACGTCCCTTTACATCCAACGAATATGATTACCTACCAACTAATGGTGTGGATAGTCTTATTCTAAAGGAAGCAAAATAACATGGAAACAACCATTCTAAGTAGGTAATAAGACTCTTTTGCTTGCTCCAATCAATTCAAAACTATTTTTCACACCTCACACTATTTTCTAAACTTTTCAAACACTTTGTATACATTCCTGCGTGAATCATTACAAAGTTAAATACTTTTTCAAAATAAAACATTTCCAAACACTTCGTATACATTCCAGCGAGAATCATTACAAAGTCAGAGAGAAATGCCTTTTAAAAACATCTTTTCAAACACACACATAGAAAGCAAATTTCAAAGTGAGCTAAGCAATTAAGAGCCCGTAGATAACTACGGATGGAAAGGGTGCTAATACCTTCCCTTTTCATAACTGCCTCCTGTACTCAGAATCTAACGAAGGTCTTTTCCTGTTCTTTTCGCCTTCCCTTAATTGGATAAAAGGAAAGTCAGTGGCGACTCTTGCTATCCGAAACATTTGCGATAAAAAGCAAAACAATCAAGTCAGTTCTCCCACCGTGTTACAGATATGTATACACATATCTTGATCTTGCTCACATGTGTGTGCATTCTTTTGTCTGTATTGCTTGGTTTTCACCTTCTTGCAGGTTTATCTGATCGATTTGGATGTGTATGAATGCCCATTCCGATCTTGCTCACATGTGAAAAACTATCAAATGATACACAAATACACTAAAACTTAATTATACACTAAATGTACATATTTATACAAAAACGGGGGATTTATTTGAAGAATATCAACAAAAGAACCGATAAGTGCCACCAAACATATATACAAAATAACTACATTTTGGCACTTATCAAACTCTATCCAACTTGAAACATTGTTTGTCCTCAAACAAGGGCAAACAAACCAAAGAAACAAAGAATGATAATCAAAGAATCACGAATCAACAAGTTTTAAGAACGTAAAACAAATGTATGATTCAAACAAAAACGCACAAGCAAGGTACATACTTACAACTATATTACAACGATAACATATAAACGAAACAAATCTTAAGTACAAAAATCATGCAAAATATTCTAAAACAAAACAAGCTCAATCATGAATCACACCTAGCAAAAATTCATTGGTAGATGAAGAACACATAAAGGTGAAGGACTTTTGACACTCATCTACAATCTTGCAAACAATAGACTAAATTATTCATTCATCCAAAAATTTACATTGAAAATACAAAGGCGGGAAGCACAAGAGATTTACGAGGTTGTAATGAGGCTTGGTTAATAAACAAGTGATAAGTCCTAAATCTAATCGAGACAAAAACTTACCGAAACCTAAGGGAGCAATTACTTGCACAAAGTTTCAAACAATATAATTTTAATCAAACTTCTTCTTCATCTCCAAATTTCAAACCAAAACATATAACTTATTAACACAACATTATTCATACTGTTTTTATTTTTCTTTTTCAACGTTTTTTCTCTTTTTTTTCTTTCTTTTTTCTAATCTTTCTTTTTCTCATATTTTTTTCTTTTTCTTAACCTCATACCAACCACAATATAAGTACATAAACATTCCTCTCCCCTACTTGAATTCAACTAATATTAATCTATGAATTATCCCTACTTTTTAAGGAAAGGTAAAAATTCATACTACAACATATAGTTGAGGGTTCAAGAAATAAAGAAATCAACATCCATACAAAAAAAGTGGATTCAACACTCATCGACAAGCATCAAGTTCAAATAAACATGGATATTTGTTGTACCCCAAAATTTACCCTCTTCATTTTGATATTTCTGACTTATAGTTTCATTATCATAAACATACATACACATACATGCACAAAATTAATCATATGACTATCAAGTTCATGGTATCTCAAATTGAGGAAGAAACTATGCGTTTCGGCCATCTCAGATTATTTCGAGCCAAAATTAATACTTTTCGGATCGTATGGTTGACGCAAGATTTTCTGGTCAGAAGATTATTTTGGTTTGTTTCCATAGTCATTGATATCATATCAATATATTCTCCAGTTCATTTGTTCAGATCGGAGGTCGTTTCGTCAAGAAAAAGATTTTATTTGTTCATTTCTTAATAAAGTGAATTTCGGGTTTTTTGGTGCGTTTTGGGCGCTCCAGAAGGCATATCTCTCAGCTCGTCGGGTATTTTCTGATGATTTTCGACTGGAAATTCCCTATCAATGTTATCTACAACTTTCATTTACAAGTCAGAAGCAAATTGTGTGAAGAAAGTCCTCAAAGAAATTGATCAATTAAGTGGAATAAACTGGATTTTAGTATTGTACCGTGTTCTCAGTCGCTAAAAAGGTCATAACTCCTAGCTGGAACATCGAAACTGAGCAGGGATGGTGTCTAAAATTCCATATCAAAGTCTTCTTCGACTTTCATTTACAAGTCCAGAGCCAATTCCTTACCATTTAAGTGCAGATTTTTTATTCTTTGGAATTGATTTTGAGACGTACCGAACGTTTTTCATCTGATACGCGAAGTTTGAAAAATCATATCTCGCTCGATTTTTATCGAAACGAGTTGGGACCAGTGCCAAAAGCTCAAAAATTATGTTGGCTTAATTTGTTACAATGACTCCAAGTTCGGATTTTAATTAGAAGACCCTCGTTCGAGGCAATTTCTCCGAAGAGCGCAATAAAAATTATGCACGTGTCAGACGCCCAAAAGTGTGCTGAAACTTCAAAAATTCGTATCGCCTGGACCGTTCCACCGATTGAGTCGAAAAGTTTGACTCACTCAAGAAATTTGCATTCCGGACATTTTTTGTTTAGAGTTCGACTTCAAATTCCGCACAGATTTGGCTGTTTTGGGCTGTGTACGGAAATAATTCGGATAGTCACGATTTGGGCTTAATTGTAGATCCAACGCATCGCGAAAACCTGAAAGGGATAAGACACGGTCTTGCGAATGAGAGATAGGTTAAGGGAGTCTATTACACGAAGGAAAGGTAGTAGCACCCCACACGGCCGTAGTACTCTACGGTATCCACTTTTATTTTCTATCTAGTGAGTGTGTTTATATCTATTTACTACTTAATCGCTATATCTGTATGATAAAAGAGAATGCATGTGAAAGAAAGGAAAATAAAGAAAACACGGGGAAAATAAGGAAGTATTTACAAAGTTTTATCGATCGAGCCCCGTGACAAGATGCTTATGTATTCCCTCGTGCAATGGGAAAGTCAGAGCGCCGTAGTTCGGCTCACTTGTTTTGGTGGGTTTTGTGTTTTTTACCTATGAAAAAGAGCTTAAACACAAAAAGAAAACTCATAGGAAAAAAAGGTTTGTATTGGTTGATTACTTTTACCTTTGAAAAAGGAGTTTGAACCATTATTAAGTGCTTTAATTTGCAAAGAAAAAAGAAAACAAGTTTAGTTTTATTACATGCAAGGATGCAAAAGAAACTACAAAACAATCAAGGGAAACTATCTAATTCTATCCCTAATGTTATCATGCATGGATTACAACCTAAGGTCTAACTCGAATCTCTACCTAAGATAGAGTCGAGAAAATCCTAAGGGAACATGGCAAAGGTTTACAACCTAAATCTATGTCCATCTCGAATCACTGCCTAAGGTAGAGTCGAAGACAACAAAAAGGAATGGAAACGGTTTACAACCTAAGTCTATGTCTATCTCGAATTACTACCTAAGGTAGATTCGAATACGACAAAAGGGATGAAGCAAACAAGTGCTTTGGCAAAAGCACACAAACAATGCAATGCAGAAACAAATGTCAGACAAGCGTAGGCATAACCTACAGAGCAAATGATGCGAGTTCAGCAATAAATGTGAACCCTAGGAATGAGTGAAGAGTCAGAATAGGGGACTCTGGCCACTTTTGTAATTGACTCGATAGTAATAGTAACATGATTCACGTGTGTCATACCCCAAAATTTTCCCTCCTACTTCTCAAAACATTTCATACATCCATACTCAAGGATTCCTCAAGGGTTGATCAAACAAACCCTCTCCTAGACAATCAACCCAAACTAAGGTTTGGCTATTCTCAGATCCAGATGGACTCCCAACATCTCCAATGGTCATCATGCCTCCTCATATGCTTCAAAGATTCTCCATGACAAGTTTCAAGCCTCACAAGTCAAATTTCCTCAGACAATTGCTCAGATGGTTGAAAATCAGTTGTATTGGACAAAAAGTCAACTGTGGTCAACCTACAGTCAAACTTCTTCATTTTTGGTCAACATCCTCATTTTGAATTCACATTCATCATTTGATCAAGGGTTGGTCATGATTCATCAAGAAAACTCAAGATTTGCACAAAAGTCAAACTTTCCAAATTAGGGTTTTCCAATGAAAAGTCCACTAAACTTTGACTGAGCATAACTTCTACATACTTTCTCAGAAATTTTTCCACCACCTCTCATTTTGAAGGAAATTCAATTCTCTACAACTTCATGTCTCACAAGAATGTTCAAAAAATGCTTCATTTTGAAGATATGGATCAAAACATTACAGGTCCTTTTCAAAGTCAACAAAACGTCAACTCTTTGTTTTGAAGTTTTATTGAGCATGGAAACTCCAATTGAGATGAAACCAAATAGGTTGTTTATAGGACACTTAGAGCTTTCTAAAAAGTCCAATAACATGCAAACATGTGGAAAATTGAGCAAAATACATCTTGTACAAGTTGGGCATTTTTGGACAATTGCACAAAGAGAGATATTTGTCAAAATCCAATTTTTTCCAAATGGACCTATAATTTTATGATCCAAACTTGTTCATAATATTATTTGTGACCTATTGATACCTTTCCACGACCACATTCTATTTTTTTGATTTATTTTTGAATTTAAAAGCATTAAATTCAAATTTAAATTATATAAAATATGAAAACAAGATATATTTTCAAATGGATTGGATTTTTGTCAAACTTGAGGTCCAAGATAGCCCATATAACTTGCCAAATTCGTGCTAGCTCTCACATGGAAGAGAAAATCAAATTTTCAAAAGATTGGATTTTATTTGAAAGGAAATTATTTTTGCATTCAAGAGGAGATCTTTTTCATTCTTTTTGCTCTCATTCCTCACTTTATAAATACCGATCATATTGCACAAAGCCAAGGACGAAACCCTAGCCCTTACAACAACCCTTATTTTTCTCAAAATTTCTTCAAAGTTGTCAAATTCGATTTCCAATTTCCAGCAAGTTTCAAGGTGTTCTAGCCATCCAAACGTGTTCCTGAGGTTCCCAGGGTTCAATACCAATCCTTACTCGAAGCTAAAACTGCCCAGAACGTGAAGAACATCAAGCTCCGATTTGGTATTTTTCATAATTTCGATTTGCTTATTTCATGCGTTGTTAACTGCTTTTGTGTGTTTGTATGGATTCAGTACATCCAATAGGTCATGAATGATGCATCTCATGCAAGCTTAGACGTAGGAAATACGAATCACCATGGCTTAGGCATTTGGAGTTGTTTGAATCGAACCGGTTTATCCAAGCATTTTCAGGGCAAACGAACACCACCATCGTGTTCGCAGCCCTCGATTTAGGGGGGTAGGATACCTCTTGCCTTTTTATTTTGCGTATTTTTCAGGTTTGGGATTTCTGGCTGCCGGAGAAGACGACCGGAGCTAGGGCTCCGGCGTCGTGGACTTTGTTGACCGGTGGCTTGCATGCGTGGCGCGATCGAGCTTCCAGATTCATCCATCCATTCAACCTGGACCCCACATGGCTGACTGTGCGTTGAATTCACAAAACCATGACACGTATTCGCTTATAATCCATTCTTTGCAATTTCCAAACACCAAATGCACGCTGGTTCAGTGGTAAAGGCAAGCACATTGAAAGATTCTCTCAAAGGTCCCTGGTTCGAGCCTGGTCAGGACCAAATATTTTTACTCTTTTGCAAACTAATTTATATTTTTCTATTTTCTTTAATATTTTCATGTTATTTTAATTTATCTTCAAATATTTTTATCATGCATCTAAAAAACACCAAAAATATTTATTTTTTGCATAATCATCAGAAAAATGTTTATTTAATTTTTAGCATTAAAATTATTATTTTTGCATGCATATTTAATTTAATTACTAATTAATCATCTAAATGACTTTTAATTGTTTTTAAATGATCAAATCGATTCAGAAAATTACCAAAAATTTATCTTATCATATTAATGTCATTACTAACATAAAACCTTTTTCCTCATTCAAAAATATTTGTTTTTACTAACATTTTCTTCTTATGCAATTTTCTAGTATTTTCGATTATGTATTTGTTCACAGGTTGTAACGTTTCGGACAATTTTTCTTGCTTTTCTTTTTCAATTATGTAACTGCCTATATGGGATGTAATAGTTTAATTAGGACTTTTATTTTCCGCACTCTTATTATGTAACTGCCCCAAAGCCATGTAATAGCGTAGGACTTTATTTTTCCGCACTTTACTTTCCGCAATTTACTTTCTGCACCCTATAAACTGCTAGTAATTAGGCGTGTATGGCAAGATAAAATTGGACCTAGATCACTCATAATTTCAAGATAACATATCTGAATATAACACACTCTATCACACATGCACCCCTTAGGGTAATTCTCTCTCGTTGCCTTTACGAATACAAATGGTCAAGTCCCTCGAACGTAGAGGTATTCTAGCACTGTTGCCTTCAAACAAATCATCATAGTCCCTTCGATACAAAGATCATAGACCCACGATGTCGCCTACGAATACATGATCTTGACCCTCGATTGTCGCCTACGAAAAATGATGATAGTCCCTTCGAATGTGCTAGGATACTTCCTACAAGTTGCCTTCTATGACCATCCGATGTCCCTTCGAATGTCCCGCTCACATCCAACGAATGGGGTTACCTACCAACTAATGGTATGGATAGCGCTATTCTAAAGGAAAGTAAAATAACACGAAAACGACCAATTCTGAGTAGGTAATAAGACTTTTAGTTGCTTGCTCAAAACAAAATACTTTTTACACCTCACACTTTTGTCAAAGTTCAAACTCTTTTCAAAACGAAACATTTTCGAACACTTTGTATACATTCCTACATTAATCATTACAAAGTCAAAGCGAAATGCCTTTTCAAAACATCTTTTCAAACACACAGAAAGCACTATTTTAAATTATCCAAGAGCAACTAAGAGCCCGTAGATAACTATGGATGGAAAGGGGTGCTAATACCTTCCCTTTTCATAACCTTCTCCCTTACTCGTAATCTAACGAAGGTCTTTTCCTGCTCTTTTCACCTTCCTTAATTGGATAAAAGAAAATTCGGTGGCGACTCTTGCTATCCGCATTTGCGATACAAAAATCTCAAAGTTAGTTCACCAGACAAATGGCGACTCGGGAGAGACACTAAAGAGAGAATACCTTAGGGATTTCTAGATCACTTTATCGCTTCGTTTGACTTGCTTGCTTTATCTTTAAGGGTTGCTTGGTATTATATTTGTGGGGATCCTACACCGATCCGGTTTCCTTTTAGGTAAGTAGCAATAAATCGTCGCGACCGTTAGACGTATATCGAAACGGTCAACATGACGGCTACGTTAGTGTGACACTTTGGATGTCCTGATACTCTTCATTTCCAAGTTGAGGATATAATTTGGCTTATGCGTGGTGTCATCAGCACTAACTAAACTTTTAGAACCTTAATTGACCCATCTTGGCCATTAGAAAGTAGTGAGATGGCCGACTTTGGTGTAGACCGAGGTTGGTTGATACTCGATGCTACGCTCATTAAGATTGGACTTTTGGGATATTTTTGGTCGACCACTTGGTAGTCGTATTGAAATAAACGCCTACGAGAAAGATCAATGATATGAGATTCCTAGAACCCAGTTACTTTTATAGGACAGGATGAACCAACTCAAACTTTTGGTGGGGTAATCACCTATACCTCATGCAAGCCTTAAACCTAGGCTCATTGTGTGAATTGTTTGTGTGTGCTAAACATGACATCATGACATCATCGCATTGCATATCATTTCTAACTATTTCAAGGACCTAGGGATTTATCTTTGCTCTGTTTTGTAGGGGTTATGGCTTCTAGAAAGACTATCCGAATCAACTTTATGGGTGTACCTTCTCAGCTCAAAGAATTGGTTTCAGAGATTCCTGATCATGCTCAGTTCATCAAAAGACATGGTTATCTGCTTGACTTGGTTATCTCCGGTTTTGAAGAAGATATGATGCATGTCCTATTCCAGTTCTTCGATCTGAAACACCATTGCTTTACATTCCCAGAATATCAGTTGGTTCCTACCTTGGAAGAGTTCTCTAAGCTACTTGGGATACCTATTCTTGACCAAATGCCATTGACCGGTTTAGAAAAGGTTCCTAGGTACGAAGACACTGCATCAGCATTACACCTAAAGCGCTCAGACATTGAAGCCAATTGGGAAACAAGAAGCGGAGTTAAAGGTTTACTTGCCAAGTTCTTAATTAAGAAAGCCCGAGAATTCCTCAAAGTTATGAGTTTCCATGCATTTGAAGACATTGTGGCCTTGCTAATCTATGGTTTGGTTCTATTCCCTAACTCGAATCAATTCATAGATGTCAACGCTATCAAGTTGTTTCTTACTCGCAATCCTGTGCCTATTTTACTTGGAGACATTCTACATTCTCTCCACACTCGTACTACTAAGAGACAAGGAACTCTCATGTGTTGTATACCGTTACTTTCCAGGTGGTTATTTCGCACCTTCCTCCATCAGTTTTGAAGAACGAGCAAAGGTTGAAGTGGTCTCAAAGACTAATGTCACTCTCTCATTCAGATATCCGTTGGTGTCTTTTCTCTCAGAAGGACTTCACAATCATTGAGCGTTGTGGAGAATTCCCTAATGTACCACTACTTGGTATAAGGGGAGGTATTACTTACAACCCTTCTCTAGCTCTACGTCAGTTTGGTTTTGCTCGAAGAGATGGTCCTCATGATATACTTCTCCAAGATATTGTGTTCGACTACAACCACGATCTCCAGAATTACCGACGAAGGTTCATACACGCTTGGGGCATGGTAAAGAAGACTGATACCAAGACTTTGGGGCACCAAAACTCCATCCCTTGGGAACCTTACCTCAAATGGATACGAGCTCGAGCTCAAAACCTCATGATGCCATTTACACCCGTGTTACCAGTAATTATGGAACCTGTTGCTATAGGTGACGTACCCTATACCGTTCTCCATCCTAACATGCCTACTGATCTTGAAGACTTGAAGAGATCCTGGATTCAACTTAAAGAAGAAAGGGATACGTTTGAAGCTCAGTGTTATGCAAGCGAGAAGAAGGTACTAGAGTTGACCAAGCTACTTCATGAGGAGCGAAACATCAACGCCTACCTCGGCACCAAGAGGAAGCGCCCATGGGAGACTTAGAGCTTTAGGATTTTTATGCTTTTCTGTTATTGTTTTGAACTATCTTTTGTACTTAAAAAGAACAAAAGAGAACTAATAAATGTTTGTTCGTGCTTGTTTAACAAATTTAAATCTCTAAGGTCCTTGAAAACATTGCATCGCATCTGCATAAACATTGCATGTCATGGCATAACATCTCATAACAGGTACATTGAAGATCGGTTTTCTCATTTTCTCGCTATTTATTTTAGTAGAAATGGCTCTCGAACAGACTGTCAAAGATCTCCAGGCTCAGAATGCTCAGTTCCAGGAGATGTTCACTAGCTTGGTCCAAGGCCAAGAAGATCTGAAGAAACTCATCAACAGAAAGAAGAGGGTCGTTGGTGTTCTCAACATGGGTAGACGTTACAAAGGTGGTCCTAAAGTGGTCAGCCGGATAGAGCTCTCAGAAGGGAGTGTCAAGACTGAGGGAAGTGTCAAGGGACATGAAGAAGACCAGCGTGAGCCTGAGAAGGACAGAGAAGATCACTATGATAATGACCAGTACCCTGACGAAGATGACAAGTACAAGCAACTTGAAGACCGTCTGAAAGCTGTAGAAAACCTGAAGATGTCCGGGTTGAATTTTGATGATCTGAGTCTTGTCCCTAGTGTGGTGATTCCTCCCAAGTTCAAAGTTCCAACTTTTGCCAAGTATGATGGCATTTCTTGTCCGAAGCTGCATTTGAAGTCCTATGTTCAAAAGATCAACCCCCACACTGATGACAGAAAGTTGTGGATGCATTATTTTTAAAAGAGTTTGTCCGGAACTCAATTGGAGTGGTATTATCAGCTAGAAAATGACTGTATCCGTACTTGGAGTGACTTAGCGGATTCTTTCTACAGACAATATGAGTACAATGCTGAATTGACACCCACTCGCATGCAACTACAGAGCATGTCTATGGGCCGTGACGAGAAGTTCAAGGAGTATGCTTAGAAATGGAAAGATCTAGCAGGCAGAGTTCAACCACCCTTGTCCAATAAGGAATTGGTTGATATGTTTATGGGAACACTGACAGGCCTATTCGTCAATCATCTGATTGGAAACTCTTCAGCCGGATTCACCGAGCTGATATTGACAGGAGAACGCATTGAAGCTGGTATCAAGAGCGGAAAGATTCATGTAGAGTCATCTTCAAATGCTGCGAAGAGATCTTTTGGTGGTAAGAAAGAAGCCAATGCTGTGTATGGTCAGAAAAGCCGAGCCAAGACCGACCGTGCCCAATCTGTGGGGGCAGTTGTGATCTCCAATCCTACATCAGCACATCCTCAGCGAGACAACGCGCGTAACCAAAACGCACCACGAAGATAGTTTACGAAGATCAACATGCCGTTGTCGCAAGCCTTGCAACACATGTTGAAAGCAGAGCTGATTACTTTGAAGGATCCTACTCAGAGTGTCAACACTTCCTCTCCGAGATACAATCCTAATGCTAAGTGTGCTTACCACTCCAACAGCCCAGGGCACGACACTGACAACTGTTGGGCTCTGAAGAACAAGATTCAAGATATGATTGAAGCTAAGCAGATCGAGTTTGACCCTCCTGTTGAGGCTCCAAATGTGATCAACGCGCCTATGCTTAACCATGACAAAAGTTCCAATGCTATTGGCGAGTACTCTTTCGTTTTCAACATAGATGACTTGACCATTCCTCTGATGACTGTTAAGAAGAATTTGCTGCAAGCCGGTGTCAATCTAGGATGCCTAGAGAATTGTCGTTGGTGCCCATCTGCACCTGATGGTTGTGCTTGGTTGAGAAGACGTGTTCAGTGCATGATGGATAACTGTGAAATACTATTCCTGAAACCACCTGTGGAGAGTCTGTGTGAAGACATGTCTAAGAAACTGAAGATCGAAGATGTGAATGAAACCGTACCGAATGTGTGGGATACCTTGGGGCAGCCAAGTGGAAAGTTTGATTACATGGTGAAGTACACTGTTCCCGAAAGCTACAAGATTCCTATTGAAGATGTTAAGGCAACCGGATGGGGAGACGATTTCCCAGAAGACTATGCTGATGTTAACACTATAAGGATTTCCTCTGTTGATTCTGTGCCTAGAGTGGCACCTCTCATCATTACTTCTCCAAGACCAGTTCCATATTCCTCCGACAAGGCTATCCCTTGGAATTATGGAGCTGATGTTTACTATCATGGCGTCAAGCAAGACCCTCTGACCATTGAAGATCTTACAGTTGAAGCTACCATTCCTGACATTGACAACATCACCGGATCAAGTAAGGTGACCAGAACCGGAAGAGTGTTCTCTCCAGAAATCTCTCCTCCCAAAGACACTACGACTCCAGCTCGCATTCCAACTATTCAACCAGTTCCCGAGACTAGAGGGAAAGAACCAGTGACTCATCCTGCTCAACTAGAAGTACCAAAGGAAGTTGCTGAAGACACCTCCAAACAAGAAATGGAGGAAATTCTGAAGATTATCAAGAAGAGTGACTACAATGTTGTGGAACAATTGGGACAGACTCCGTCCAAGATCTCCATGCTTGCTCTGCTCTTGTGCTCCAAGGCTCATACTAACGCCTTCGTGAAGTTTCTAAAGAATGCTCACGTGCCGCAAGACACTTCTACTGATCAATTTGAAGTTTGTATTGCTAGCCTGGCTGCCAACAACGGCCTAGGCTTCTCTGATGCTGATTTGACTCCTGCCGGAAGGAAACACAACAAAGCCTTGCACATCTCTGTTGAATGCAAGGGCGTTACATTATCTCATGTTTTGGTAGATACTGGTTCTGCTCTGAATATCCTACCGAAGAGTGCTTTTGATCGACTTGATGTTGAAGGGTTGGTTCTGAAACCCAGTGACATAATTGTGAGAGCTTTTGATGGTTCTAAGCGAACAGTACTTGGAGAGCTCACTCTGCCTGTTAAAGTCGGTTCCCAGACTTTTGATTCCACTTTCTTTGTCATGGACATCCGTCCAGCTTACTCTTGCCTACTTTGGATACATGAGGCAGGCGCTGTTACCTCTACCTTGCATCAGAAGTTGAAATACCCGGTGAAGGGGAAGGTTGTTACGGTATATGGTGAAGAAGAGTATATGGTCAGTCATCTACAGTCATTCCCATACCTCGAGGTGGAGGGTGAATTCTTCGAGACTCCCTGTCAAGCTTTTGAAACAATCCCCAGAGTCATGCCTGTTGACTCTCCCGTCACTCCTGAAGTTACGCAAGTTCCGCCTAGGATGGCCTCGTTGAAGGATGCTCAAGCTGCTGTTGAAGAAGGGGGTAATACTATTTGGGGACAGCTCCCTGACCTTCCTTTCAAATCTGACAAGACTGGTTTAGGCTTCACCATCTAAGGACAGAAGATGATACGCCACGAACGTGTCGGCCATCTTCCTTCCGCATTAGCCAGAGTGGAATCCATGCTATAGAAGACGACGACAACGACTTCGACATCAGCCAGTGGATCTTCGCAACTCCCGACAACGGACTCAGCAATTGGAAGACTGAAGACGTCATACCAATCTCCTTTAGACAGGAGTAATTGCCTTTGTTTTTATTTTGCTTTTCGTTTTCTATGTTTTGAACAATAAACTCTAAAGCCTAGTGCCTTGCCCGGGGTATCATGGCTCGTTTGTGAGGGTTATTATCTGTCATTTGCATATTTTCATTCAATAAAATCTTTGGACTTTTGCATTATTTGTTGCTTTCTTTATTTTACTTTATCACCCCTTCAAAAAGCTATGTGGTTCTTACACACACCCACGTGATACACTGCAGAATCACTCCGAATCTCATTGATAACAGCTATTAGGGCTGTTCAAAAAAACCATGAACCAAACTGTACCGTTAAACTGAACCGAACTGAAGTTAAAATAACTGAACCATTACTAATGGTTAGTGAACTGAACTTATATTTTGGTAATGGTTCAAGAACCGAACCGTTAAGCAATTAACCGATTTCAAAGTAGTTCCGAACCGAACCGTTAATACTTTAGTATCTAAATTAAATTTTATTTTAGAAAATCAAAAAACGTTGATATTTTTCAAAAAAAAAATGAAAAATGGTTTATTTCAGAAAATAAAAAAATAGTCAATTTATTTTAAAAAAAACATCACTTTTTTTTCAAAAAACAATTCTACTTTTTTTCTGAAAATTATAAAAAAGTTAAATTTTTCAAAAATAAAAAAAATGATTTTTTTTAAAATAAAAAAGTCAATTTTTCAGAAGAAAAAAAATTAAAAAAAAAAGTCAGTTTTTTCTGAAAATAAAAAAAATCAATTTTTTTTCGAAAAAAAAATCAGTTTTTAATGAAAATATAAAAAGTTGACTTTTTTTTCAAAAATTTAAAAATTAAAATTTAAATAAAAAATTTAATTTTTTTGAAAATAAAAAAATATATAATATTTTTAGATAAAAAAGTCAGTTTTTTCCAAAAAAAAAAAATTTGGAAAAAAAGTCTGTTTTTTTTGAAAATTTAAAAAAAAAAATCAAAAATTAAAAAATATTACTTTTTTTAAAATAAAAAAGTCAGTTTTTCTGAAAATTTAAAAAAAATAATAATTTTTTTCAAAAAAAATAAGTCAGTTTTTTTTTAAAATATTTTTTTCTGCAAAAAAAGTCAATTTTTTCTGAAAATTTAAAAAATTTACTTTTTTTCAAAAATTTAAAAAACGATTTTTTTAAAATTAAAAAATCAATTTTTCTGAAAATAAAAATAAAAAAATTCAATTTTTTTAGAAAATAAAAAAAATTGAATTTTTTCGAAAATAAAAAATAATGGCTATTTTTTCCGGAAAAAAAAAAGTTCACTTTTAAAAAAAATAAAATTTTTATCGAAAATAAAAAAAGTCATTATTTTTCGAAAAAAAAAATATAGATTTTTTTGTTATTAAACAAATGGTTTGGTTCGAAAAAAAATTGTCTTAGATAATGGTTCTATAAAAAATGAAACTGTTAGGTATGGTTCGGATAACCTTAGATAATGGTTCGGTTTGGTTCGGTTCAGTTTTCTAACAAAATTGTACCATGAACAGCCCTAACAGCTATGCTATTGCTAAATATGACTTCGAAAATCCGATCTACCAAGCCGAAGACGAAGGTGAGGAAGATTGTGAAGTGCCAGGAGAACTTGTTAGATTGCTACAAGAAGAAGAGCGAGTTATCTGACCACACGAAGAGCCGATTGAGGTTGTGAATTTGGGTGCGATGAAGACGAAAGAGATCAAGATAGAGCGGTCTTAAGAACGGTGTCAAAGAATGATTGGTTCGGATGCTACGAGACTATATTGAGGTTTTGCTTGGTCATACGAAGACATGCCAGTTTGGATATTGATATTGTGGTACACCTTCTGCAAAGAAGGTTTTCTCGAAAAATAGAAGGTTCGTCGCATCGCCCGAGATGTCGAGAGAAAATCAAAGCCAAGTTATGAAGCGCTCAACGCCGGTTTCCTAGCACTTCTTATCCACAATGGGTTGCTAATGTGGTGCCTGCCAAGAAGGATGGCAAGGTACGAATGTGTGGATTACGTAGATCCGAACAAAGCAAGTCCGAAAGACGATTTTCCGCTTCCTCGTATTAATTTTCCGTTGACAACAGCCAAATAAGGTTTTCTCCTTCATGGATGGTTTCTCCTAATCGATCAAAATGGCTCCAAGACATGGAGAAGACTACTTTCGTTACATGGGGCACTTTTACAAGGTTATGTCGTTCGGAAGAACGCAGCACCACTCGCGTGCTATGGTGACATTATTTCATGACATGATTCATCACGAGATAAAGGTCTACGTCGACGATATGATAGCTCGATCACAGACTGAAGAATAACATCTTGATCATTTGCGGAAACTGTTTGATAGGTTGAAGAAGTACAGACTAAGACTTAATCCCAACAAGTGCACCTTTGGAGTCAGATCCAGTAAACTCCTAGGGTTTGTTGTCAGTGGGAAAGGTATTGAAGTTGACCCAGCCAAGGTTAAAGCTATTCAAGAGATGCCAGCGCCCCGTACCGAGAAGGAAGTCAGAGGTTTCTTGGGACGATTGAATTACATTTCCAGATTCATTGCACATTTAACTGCTACTTGTGAGCCAATCTTCAAGTTACTGAAGAAAGATCAGGTAGTAGAATGGAACGACGATTGCGGATCGCTTTTGACAAAATCAAGGAGTACCTACGTAATCCTCCTATCCCGATGCCGCAAGGAAGACCTCTTATCATGTACTTGTGTTAGAGAACTCAATGGGTGTGTGTTGGGTCAACATGACGAGTCGGTCGAAAAGAGTATGCAATATACTACCTTAGCAAAAGTTTATCGATCGTGAAACAAGATACTCACACCGAGAAAACTTGCGCTTTTTGGGTGCTCGCCGACTAAGACAATATGTTGACTCACACTACCTTGTTGATTTCAAGATGGATCCGATAAAATACATATTTGAGAAACCAGCTCTCTCCGGAAGAATAGCAAGATGGCAGATGATCTTGACCAAATACGACATCCAGTACACTTCTCAGAAAGCGATCAATGGAAGTGTAGTAGCCGATCATTTGGATCATCAAGCCGTAGATGACTACTAGTCTATGTAGTTCGAGTTTCCAGACGAAGATGTTTTACTAGTTACTGATTGTGAAGAACCAGGACAAGACGAAGGACCTGAACAAGGATCCCGATGGACCATGGTCTTTGATGGAGCCTCAAACGCACTTGGCAATGGCATTGGTGCCATCATTACATCCCCTGCAGGCGGGCATACGCCTTTCACCGCCAGATTATGTTTAAGTTGCACCAACAACATGGCCGAATACGAAGCATGCATCATGGGTATTAAAGCTGCTATTGACTTAAAAATCAAGTTCTTACAAGTGTATGGAGACTCAGCTTTAGTGATCAGTCAGATTAAGGGCGAATGGGATACGAAGCATCCGAATCTCATTCCATATCGAGAGCATGTTTTGAGTTTGATCCCCTACTTCGAAGAGATCACTTTCAATCACATTCCACGAGAAGAGAATCAGTTGGCAGACGCGTTAGCTACTATATCATCTATGTTCAAGGTCAGATGGGAGAACGAGGCTCCCCAGATCATCATTGAGAAGTTCGACGAACCAGCATACTGTTATGAGCTTGATGCAGAAGAGAAACCCTGGTACTACGATGTGAAGAGGTATCTTGAGACTCAAGAATATCCCGCAGGGGCATCTGTCAATAATAAGAAGTTTTTGAGAAGGTTCGCATCCAAATTCTTCCTCAGCAACGGCATCTTATACAAACGCAATCACGACTTGTGTCTACTTCGCTGTGTAGACCAGAAAACAGCAGCACGTATCATGGAAGAGTTACACGAAGGCGCATTTGGTACCCATTCCAGTGGACACGCCATGGCTAAGAAGATTTTGAGAACAGGTTACTATTGGTCTACCATGGAAGCTGATTGTCACCGCTATGCTCGATCTTGTCACAAATGCCAGATATATGCAGACAAAGTCCACGTACCTCCAGTATGTTTTAACTTCTTCTTGGCCTTTTGCAATGTGGGGCATTGACATGATCAGAGAAATTAAGCCCACTGCTTCCAACGGACATCGTTTAATCCTTGTGGCAATTGACTATTTCACCAAGTGGGTAGAAGCAGCCTCGTTCGCATCCGTTACCAAGAATGTTGTGGCTCGATTCATCAAACATAATCTTATCTGTCGGTATGGCACTCCCGAAAGGATTATCACAGATAATGGCTTTAATCTCAACAACAAGATGATCACCGAACTCTGCACGCAGTTCAAGATCAAGCATCACAATTCTTCTCCTTATCGGCCTAAGATGAATGGAGTTGTGGAAGCCGCCAACAAGAACATTAAGAAGATCATACAGAAGATGACAGTGACTTACAAGGATTGGCATGAGATGTTACCATTTGCTCTCCATGGTTATCGCACTACAGTACGGACATCAACAGGGGCAACCCCCTTCTCTCTTGTATACGGTATGGAAGCAGTCCTACCAATCGAGGTTCAAATACCCTCAACCAGAGTCCTCCAGGACGCAGAGCTAGGTGAAGACGATTGGATCCAAACTCGCCTTGATCAGATCAACTTGATCGATGAGAAACGACTCGCATCCATCTGCGATGGACAGATCTATCATAAACGAATGATCAGAGCATTTAACAAGAAAGTCAAGCACCGAGTCTACCAAGTTGGTGGTCTAGTAGTCAAGCGCATCATTCTTCCACAAGGTGATCCCAGGGGAAAATGGACTCCCACCTATGAGGGACCGTTTGTAGTCAAAACAGTATTTTCCGGCGGAGCTATGATACTTAGCACCATGGATGGTGAAGACTTCCCACACCCTGTGAACGCAGACATAGTAAAAAAATACTACGCATAAAAGAGACCCGCTAGGTCGACTGACCTAGGCAAAAATAAGGGCATCCTGGCGAACCAAAAAGATTCGGGCAAAAGTTAAGGATATATACAAAACATGTACACCCGACAAGTCGAAAACCTGCAAAGGCGGCTTGGGCAAAAAAGGGTATCCCGGTAGACTGAAAACCCGAAAGGGGCGGTCTAGGCAAAAGTTAGGGATTTAAGCGTACGACTATGTCTCGTCCAGATCACCTACTTTCAGACTACTATCAGCATTCAAGATTCAAATGGCGAAAATCAACTCACTCGCTTTCTACTGACAACAAGGTGATGAGATAGTTGAAATATATGAGTACTAGCATAGTTGGAACTTAACGAGATTGTTTCCGCATAGCTTTTTACCTTTATTGTGTACAAACTACTTGGCCATACGCCACTTTTCAAATTAATACAAGTCCTTTCTCTTTACAATTTCCACTATTGTCGTTTGCATAAAGTCCAACGTTTGCTTTGAATGATTATATGCATTTGACAATAAAAATCTATTCACAAGCATGCGAAAAGTGAACGAACAAGGATAATTACTATAGGCTCTAGGAATTGAGATGACGACGAAAGTCACCAATATGTTCCCCTTGAAGAGTACAATCCCCGCAGAGATGTCACTCATCACAAAATCTCCCCAACGGAGTACACATTTTCCTCCACTAGTCCCGACGTTCCAACCTTCATCACGTTAGTCCCCGAGCAGTGATCCCAATCAAACTAAGCCATGTTACATCAGTCTCCAAGTAGTAACGATTCATCACCAGCAGAGGTATCCCCAGCAAAATATCTCTTAGCAATCATCACCTCCCCGGCAGCAGCAGTATCCAGACTTGAAACATGGTCAGATAGTGCATCAGAGGAAACCTACATCTTTTATTCCACAGCTAGAGATTTCGACGGGCTCCAGATCCCCTCTAACCCGGCTCCCAGCAACCATAAAATGCTCTCCAGCAGGATCTATGCACAAGATCCCCAATAGAGCGCCTCCTAAATTCCCCCCCCCCCCAGCAGGGTCTATACACAAGATCCTCAGCAGCGCGTTTCTCGGTCTCTACCATTCTCAGCAGTATCTAGACTTGAAACTCGGTCAGATAGTGCATCGGAGGAATCAGGGATATCTTTCTTCTCTTTCAAGAACGGGGTTTCTAATCCATTTCATCCCAGCAGAAGCCAGGAATCCCCAAGCAGAGCATCCACATCTTCTTCAAGATGGATATGTTTTGAAATACCACAACATCTATCATTCATACATTACTCATAAAAGTCATAATTTATGCATATGTCATTTATACACATTGTCATGCATCATACTTTGCATAAGACTAACGATATTCTATCAAAGTTTCTTTTGTTTTTTTTCCCAAAACAGGTGAAAATCACTTCTGAAACGACAGGTCCAGGATTAATGCCCGAAGCCAGAAGGGAAAACTATCTGAACGACCGCCCTAGTTGTCCTCCGACAACAGGTCCAGGATTAATGCCCGAAGCCAGACGGGAAAACTATCTGAATGACCGCCCTAGTTGTCCTCCGACAACAGATCCAGGATTAATACCCGAAGCCAGACGGGAAACCCTATCCGAACGATCACACAAGTTATCCTCCGATAACAGGCATTGGATCAGTACCCGAAACACAATAGGGAAGCTATCCACATTTTGCCAACTATTATCCTCTCAGAGTAATCAAGACGAAGATTTGTCCTGACTCTCTCTTATTATCAACAGCAACTACAGAGTCTAGCGTACGACTCAGTTGCCTTGGATGGCATCTTAAGCCCATCTCCGACTACTTGTCAACATTTCTCCACCTTCTGAATGCTGCATATTTGGTTAAAAACCAATACAAACCAATAACTTCATTCAAAGATGAGCACGAAGTCTAATGTACGACTCCCTCCGGATGGCATCTTAAGCCCATCTCCATCTACAGAGCCTAGCGTACGGCTTACTCCCCAGCATCGATCATTCCAGATGGCATCTTAAGCCCATCTCCGACGACTCTCCTATTCAGACGACATTCTTGAGTCTAGCGTACGACTAATTCCCCAGCGAAATCTTCAACTTCTCTAAATGGCATCTGTAAGCGCATTCCTGCATCATCAGCCAACAGCGAGTGCAAATTTTTAGGTGTACTCGAGTGTTCAATCATCTTCTACCTTCAGGTCACGAAAAGTGATCATGCCAATCTAACCCTTCCAGTATAAGAAGATTGAACAGGGGCAGCTGTCATACCCCAAAATTTTCCCTCCTACTTCTCAAAACATTTCATACATCCATACTCAAGGATTCCTCAAGGGTTGATCAGACAAACCCTCTCCTAGACAATCAACCCAAACTAGGGTTTGGTAATTCTCAGATCAAGATGGACTTCCAACATCTCCAATGGTCATCATGCCTCCTCATATGCTTCAAATATTCTCCATGTCAAGTTTCAAGCCTTACAAGTCAAGTTTCCTCAGACAATTGCTCAGATGGTTGAAAATCAGTTGTATTGGACAAAAAGTCAACTGTGGTCAACCTACAGTCAAACTTCTTCATTTTTGGTCAACATCCTCATTTTGAATTCACATTCATCATTTGATCAAGGGTTGGTCATGATTCATCAAGAAAACTCAAGATTTGCACAAAAGTCAAACTTTCCAAATTAGGGTTTTCCAATGAAAAGTCCACTAAACTTTGACTGAGCATAACTTCTACATACTTTCTCAGAAATTTTTCCACCACCTCTCATTTTGAAGGAAATTCAATTCTCTACAACTTCATGTCTCACAAGAATGTTCAAAAAATGCTTCATTTTGAAGATATGGATCAAAACATTACAGGTCCTTTTCAAAGTCAACAAAACGTCAACTCTTTGTTTTGAAGTTTTATTGAGCATGGAAACTCCAATTGAGATGAAACCAAATAGGTTGTTTATAGGACACTTAGAGCTTTCTAAAAAGTCCAATAACATGCAAACATGTGGAAAATTGAGCAAAATACATCTTGTACAAGTTGGGCATTTTTGGACAATTGCACAAAGAGAGATATTTGTCAAAATCCAATTTTTTCCAAATGGGCCTATAATTTTATGATCCAAACTTGTTCATAATATTATTTGTGACCTATTGATACTTTGCCACGACCACATTCTATTTTTTTGATTTATTTTTTAATTTAAAAGCATTAAATTCAAATTTAAATTATATAAAATATGAAAACAAGATATAATTTCAAATGGATTGGATTTTTGTCAAACTTGAGATCCAAGATAGCCCATATAACTTGCCAAATTCGTGCTAGCTCTCACATAGAAGAGAAAATCAAATTTTCAAAAGATTGGATTTTATTTGAAAGGAAATTATTTTTCCATTCAAGAGGAGATCTTTTTTCATTCTTTTTGCTCTCATTCCTCACTCTATAAATACTGATCATATTGCACAAAGCCAAGGACAAAACCCTAGCCCTTACAACAACTCTTATTTTTCTCAAAATTTCTTCAAAGTTGTCAAATTCGATTTCCAATTTCCAGCAAGTTTCAAGGTGTTCTAGCCATCCAAACGTGTTCCTGAGGTTCCCAGGGTTCAATACCAATCCTTACTCGAAGCTAAAACTGCCCAGAACGTGAAGAACATCAAGCTCCGATTTGGTATTTTTCATAATTTCGATTTGCTTATTTCATGTGTTGTTAACTGCTTTTGTGTGTTTGTATGGATTCAGTACATCCAATAGGTCATGAATGATGCATCTCATGCAAGCTTAGACGTAGGAAATACGAATCACCATGGCTAGGGCATTTGGAGCTGTTTGAATCGAACCGGTTTATCCAAGCATTTTCAGGGCAAACGAACACCACCATCATGTTCGCAGCCCTCGATCTAGGGGGTAGGGTACCTCTTGCGTTTTTATTTTGCGTATTTTTCAGGTTCGAGATTTCTGGCTGCCGGAGAAGACGACCGGAGCTAGGGCTCCGGCGTCGTGGACTTTGTTGATCGGTGGCTTGCATGCGTGGCGCGATCGAGCTTTCGGATTCGTCCATCCATTCAACCTGGACCCCACATGGCTGACTGTGCGTTGAATTCACAAAACCATGACACGTATTCGCTTATAATCCATTCTTTGCAATTTCCAAACACCAAATGCACGCTGGTTCAGTGGTAAAGGCAAGAAGATTGGAAGATTCGCTCAAAGGTCCCTGGTTCGAGCCTGGTCAGGACCAAATATTTTTACTCTTTTGCAAAATAACTTATATTTTTCTATTTTCTTTAATATTTTCATGTTATTTTAATTTATCTTCAAATATTTTTATCATGCATCTAAAAAACACCAAAAATATTTATTTTTTTCATAATCATCAGAAAAATGTTTATTTAATTTTTAGCATTAAAATTATTATTTTTGCATGCATATTTAATTTAATTACTAATTAATCATCTAAATGACTTTTAATTGTTTTTAAATTATCAAATCGATTCAGAAAATTACCAAAAATTATCTTATCATATTAATGTCATTACTAACATAAAACCTTTTTCCTCATTCAAAAATATTTGTTTTTACTAACATTTTCTTCTTATGCAATTTTCTCGTATTTCCGATTATGTATCTGTTCACAGGTTGTAACGTTTCGGACAATTTTTCTTGCTTTTCTTTTTCAATTAGGACTTTTATTTTCCGCACTCTTATTATGTAACTGCCCCAAAGCCATGTAATAGCTTAGGACTTTATTTTTCCGCACTTTACTTTCCGCAATTTACTTTCTGCACCCTATAAACTGCTAGTAATTAGGCGTGTATGGAAAGATAAAATTGGACCTAGATCACTCATAATTTCAAGATAACATATCTGAATATAACACACTCTATCACACATGCACCCCTTAGGGTAATTCTCTCTCGTTGCCTTTACGAATACAAATGGTCAAGTCCCTCGAACGTAGAGGTATTCTAGCACTGTTGCCTTCAAACAAATCATCATAGTCCCTTCGATACAAAGATCATAGACCCACGATGTCGCCTACGAATACATGATCTTGACCCTCGATTGTCGCCTACGAAAAATGATGATAGTCCCTTCGAATGTGCTAGGATACTTCCTACAAGTTGCCTTCTATGACCATCCGATGTCCCTTCCACATCCAACGAATGGGGTTACCTACCAACTAATGGTATGGATAGCGCTATTCTAAAGGAAAGTAAAATAACACGAAAACGACCAATTCTGAGTAGGTAATAAGACTTTTAGTTGCTTGCTCAAAACAAAATACTTTTTACACCTCACACTTTTGTCAAAGTTCAAACTCTTTTCAAAACGAAACATTTTCGAACACTTTGTATACATTCCTACATGAATCATTACAAAGTCAAAGCGAAATGCCTTTTCAAAACATCTTTTCAAACACACAGAAAGCACTATTTTAAATGATCTAAGAGAAACTAAGAGCCCGTAGATAACTACGGATGGAAAGGGGTGCTAATACCTTCCCTTTTCATAACCTTCTCCCTTACTCAGAATCTAACGAAGGTCTTTTCCTGTTCTTTTCACCTTCCCTTAATTGGATAAAAGAAAAGTCGGTGGCGACTCTTGCTGTCCGCACATTTGCGATACAAAAATCTCAAAGTCAGTTCACCGTATTACAACGTGCACCTTTCAAGACACGGACTAGAATCGCAGGGGACGACTGCCGACCCTTTTCGCTTGCCCATATATCAATGATTCGGTGACAGGAAATATAAAAAGCGGGACTTTGCTTGGTGGTGCCACGTCGGGTGTCCTAACCACTTCTGATCTATGCAAGCATAATTGTAAACACACAATGAGAATCGTCTCCCTATGCACGGAAGAGGACTTTAAACAAACCAAACACAATTAATAAACATAAGCGCCCTAAACGAGTCTTTAAATAAACCAGAGGGGTTCCTGAACACACTCCAACTACGGAAGTCCCATCATACATCTCTATTCCTACTTCTCATGGCAAGGAAAGCAGTAAAACCCTACTTCTCATGCTCTCTAGAAAAATGGTAAAAGAATGCGGTAAATAAAGTAAAGTTAATCCCAAATGGATAATAAAAATCCGAAGAGCACTGCAAGCTAAAAATACTCCAGAAAACTTCGAGTAAACTCCCAACAATAAAGCAATAATAAGAAACAGCTTGATCAATATAATCCACAAGGTGATATTGTGCAACATGTGCGTGTAGCAAACAAGTCCTCACAACAAACGGAACACCTGCACAAAGGTACATATCCAGACAAAATAGCAGAACATGTATTTCTTGTAACATGAGAAAACACAAAGTAAAATGCGTTTAAAACGCAAACAGAACCACGGGAGAAGTGGTATGTTAGTGTACCAAGATTAGGTACCTAACCAGAATATCCTCAATGTACCTTGCACAAGTCAACAAACATGTCAAAAATAACAAGGAGGCGGGAATATAATTGCATACTCACATCACAAGTCAAAATATGATCCAAATGTGAAGAAATGGAATGTAAACATGTATAGCAACATGAGAATGGAAAATTGGGAAGCCACGTACACATAATTCAAAATAACCCACGAACAATATCAAAATCGAACTAAGTCCATCACAATAATCCTCAAATAAAATGTTAAACATAACTGGAGATCTAGAGAAGCTAGAAACCAAAAATCTATAGAAAAATGGCCAAAGAATGCATTATTCACAAAGGAATCGAGGTATGAAGGATGGATTCCTAGTAAGGGAAGCAACTAAACATCCTAATTCTAATCTAAGCATCTCTAAAAAGTAGAGGAAAAGATCGCAAACTAGACATGCAAGAGGGACCTAGAAGAACTATACAAATATCTAACTAGTTCCTAGGAATTGAACTACTAAAGGTTAGCTTTGAAGTTCTATTTACAATCCTAAGATGAGGTCTACATTTAACTACAATTAAATGGGAGAAAATGTCCTAAAGTTTCTAAGAAACACATGGTATTAGGCTCTTATAATTAGTCGATTCAAATGACAAAGGTGAAACATGCTTTTAAACCATACAACATAATCAAAACTTGAGAATTAAGTAAGTATTTAATTCAAATAGATGTAAAATTATACAAGTCAGTATCTAATTCATATTAAATGACATCAAACAAAATGTACAAGAAAAATCATGATTGAAACATATTTGTGCACAAAACTAAGTCTAAAACGATCTATCGTCGCTCTAAGGGTTAACTATCATGGTACCCTAATCATATGACTCAATTATCAATTGAAAATTAAGGTAAGAACTACCTAAACATGTCAACATGTTAATAAAAAGTTATTTGAAGGTTAGAACAAGTATTAGACATTATATGCAAAGAAATCGACTCCTAACTAGGTGAACTATCAAACAATTACCTATGTTTGTATTCACACAAAAGAAAAATCGGATAAAGACCTAAAAATATCTAAAAATTATGAGGAAAAATACCTAAAAGTTCTAATACATCATATAAACAAAATATCATTTTTTGGAATTTTTGTTATTAAGGAACGATCAAAAATCGCATCTATATGCGAAGTATAATGGGAAAAATCGCTTCTAAACATGTTATCGAAAACAATTAAAACGAGATTGAATTTTAATTACAAAAATTCCCAAAAAAATTCTGAAAATTCTAAAAGTACTAAAGTATCAGGAACTTATTTATATACATTTTTATTCTCGAGAAACGATCAAAAACTGTATCGAAATGTGCACGGTATCATGGAGAAATCGTTTCTAAACATATTATCGCAAATTGATTAAAAACTAAAGGAAATTAATTATAAAAAATTCAAAAAAAATCAAATATATCCTAAGATACTAAAAAGTCAGAAACATATTTTTATGTATTTTTTATGAGTCGATGGAATCGAAATCGAAAGCAAAATTGAATTCTGCTAGCAAGGAAACAGGGGGGTGTAGTATTGAATTTCAGTTTTAAACTAATTCAAGTTGTTATCCCTGCTATGAGCTTAATCCATGGGGTGTAGCGGTAAATTTCCTAAGCCCAACCCATAAGGTCCATAGTTTCAAAAAATAAAAATAAAGGAGATGAGTTTATTTGCATGTTACATTTTATTACATGTATGACAACATACTTTCAATTGGTCACACTTAATACTAAAGTCATCAGAAAAAAACAATAAAATAAGAGGACACTTGGCGAAAACTGATTGGCGGATGGAGAGATTCACATGCACCATTGAGAAAATGACTCGGCCAGGGATTTCAAGAATGGCTGCCGGAAAAAATACATCTTCGGTCATCTCTTCCGGTTGAAAACTCGCCGGTAAACATCAAACAGTAACGAAAATCCACAAAAATTGCATCGTTCTACTTGTTTCAACCTTCTGATTCCAAATCCGATGTCGTCTTTATCTAATACCTATTCTATCAACGAGAAATCAAGGCTAAAAAACAAGATCAGACAGAGTCCTCGTACGAAACCTCAAGAAACCTCTACAATGGAGGCTCCTTTCTCTGAGATGGAGCAAACGAGTTGATTATTCTTGAATCCTGCTATGAAATCAAATCAGTATCCGGATGAAATGACTGATGAAGATGATGAAATCCTCCCCATTATACAACAATTCCTGTGCTAAATAAAATCACATTTGAACTTGTTCTTTAACGCTTGGAAGAAGATGGAGCGAGAAGGAGAGTAAGAAGGCAAGAGGAGTTTGTTGAAGATTGTTATGGACTCGTCGACGGCGAGAGCGAAAATGGAACGGGAGCGTACATTGTTGAAGGTGATGATGAAGCTCAGGCAGAGAGAAAGAATTCTCGTTGTCAGCAAGAAGGGAAGAGGTTATAATTTGTAACCGTTTATTCGTGGAAGTTGTTACAATTAATGGATGAAAGGAGTTGCGAGACTCTGTTATAGACTCTTGTTCATGGTGGTGGCGAGCAAGAAGAGGTTGTTACGGTGGTTTCGGCGAAGAGAAAGGTGATGGCTATGGTGAGAGAAGCTGAGGTAGAAAAAGATTGAGCATGGCTTGTGGTGTGAGAGAATTGCAGCTGGAGAGAAGGAGCGAGTGGGGAGGTTAGTGGAGAGTAGAAAAAAGAGTCATGTTGTTTCCATGTTGGTGAATGGTGAGAGCTGTTGTTATTCTTCGTAGCTTCTTTCCCTCACGCATGCCTCCCTCAAAATGTATGGCCAAATGAAGTAAATAACACCTACTTATTGTGAAAATATGACACTAAATCCATGACCGAATACTCGACTTTGTAGCCCAATATCTCTTTCGATACTCGACCAAATGATGCAAACTTGACACCATCGGAAATAGCACGTGTGATAGAACAACTTTGTAGTTCAACAAAAATCCAAACAAAGCCTTAATCACTGAGAAAAATGCATTTGAAATTTGCCACGCGACTGTTCGATGAAAGTCCTGGCTTGGCTGGGCAAGTCTTGCGCATGACATCCAACAATTTTCCACTTCAACCTACCCACTTTGAGGCTTCGTATCTTTTGCTGCGACGTCCGAAACGAAACAGTTTCTGAACGAAACTTATAGAGGATATGACAAACTCCAACTTTCATGTTCAGAGTTTTTCCGCGTGGCGATCGAATCGATGAGAAAAACAGCCTCGAACATACGCACAACAACTGTTTGATAAAATGTTCTCGTAGGCATGACAAAAGTGCACGGGCCATCTCGCGTTTTGGCAACTTCAACCTACCCACTTCAAAGTTTCGTATCTTTTTCTGCGACGTCCAAAACGAAACAGTTTGTGAACGAAACTTATAGAGGACATGATAAACTCTAACTTTCATGCTCAGAGTTTTTCCACGCGGTGATCGAATCGATGATAAAAACAGCCTCGAACATGCGCACAACAACTATTCGAATATTGCAAACATGATGAATTCTTATTTCTAGGCTTTGTAACTTTTGATCTGAGTCCCGAATGAATTCGATTCCTTCAGCAAAGTTGTAGATTGCCACAAAACGAACAACCTTATATTTGAACTCAATTTGAATCGGTGCTTCGAAACACGTGTAAACTACCTCTAAAGTCGAGCATTTGAACACATTGAAAAACACCCAAAATTTCACTAAGTGTGAACTTCAAAAGTTATGAACTTTAAACTTCGGAGCGTCACAACTCAAAATCTGGGCATTTTTGGAGAAATTTTCACAAGGACAAATTCGGAGTACGAAATGCGCTCTTTCCAACGACTACCAATTCACAAATTTCCGACCATAGACGAGTGAGATAGAGAGTCGGCAACATGGCTCTATGAACACAAAGTGCTTAAAACTTAGAAAAAATTTCTAAGTATAAGATTTCTTAACATGCAAGAAATCTCAATTTTGTCCGATTCTTCCGACTTTTCTCAGCGAATGATCATATTTTCTCAAATCTCGACTTTTGACGATAATTTTGACCAGAAATTCCACTCGGTCAAACTTTGACTTTTGTTGACTTTTCGGTACGCACACTCAAATATGCTTTTATCCGACTGCTCTTGATTTTCTAATGAATCATGTGAATCGATAAGCCATAAGATACTTCAAGACTCACAAAAAGCCATAAAATCAATTCGGACTCACATATTCGACCACGACCTGCTCTTGCTCGAAAACCTCAACTAATATCCTCAAGATAGACAATCAGAATCTCAAATCCTCAATTCTCGAGATATAGCCAGAAGCGTTTCAAACACACACGTCTTGTACACTGAGATGACACTGGAAACAACAAAACCTCAAATATTCAACTTTTGGAAATCAAACCCTTCTTCTGAATTGTTCAGGTTCATACGATTAGAAAATCTCGAACCCATGGTTAATGCATGAATGATATGTATGCAATGCATCTATTGATTAAGTGGAAGCCAATTATTTATTGAAAAATGAAGAGGGAGAATTTTGGGGTGCAACACCGAGCAGCTCCTCCGGACAGTCACAACCACCGGTCACCGGCCTTCCTCGTCAGAAAATTAACCAGAATTCCGCTCCTCCCCGGTCCGTCCTCTTCTCTCTTGCTCGCCGGTCCAATCAGACTTTCTCCCTCCGTCCAAGCACCGCTCGAACTCTCTTCCCTTCACCAGAAGACCTTCCAGCCACCTCCTATAGCTCGTCCAGACCTCCTATTTCACGCTCAGCCCTTCCTCTACTTTATATAGCTCGGTTTTGAGCTCTCTCTCTCACAAGGAAGGCTTTCCTCATCATTCTTCTTCCAATTTCCATCAATTGAGGCTTGGATTTGGTATTTTCTTCAACAATTTCAAGGATTCCTCTCTGATTTTCTAATTATTCTTCAAGATCAAGTAAGTACTTATTCAAATAAGCACTTATTTTAATTGATTTTTCGATTTCGACTTTTCTTGAAATTGATTATTGAGTTGATTGCATTTATTGGGTTGATTCCGGTTCTTGAATTATTGATTGGAAATTCTTTGATTTGAATCTGATTTTTGAACGTTATTGTGTCGGTGTGAAGGAAAATTGAACATAAAGCATGCATACACTAGTATGATTCATTTTTCTTTGCATTTAGGTCACTTTAATTGACCATTTTTATTGCATATGGTATGATCATGCATTAGATTGCATCTAGGTTGATTAATTAGGTTTAATTTATATGAATTAAGGCTTAATTAGTGAACGTAATTGTGTCGAAATGTAGTGTTAGGTGCATTTTGACTTGTAGGTAGCATTTGCATTGTACATAATGCATTTAGGCTTGCATTTAGGTCATGATTAGTATGCTCATGCATTTGTCTACAAGTATATGGAATAATTGATTCAAGTTTATGTTTCAGTGTTTTGATTTTAGTGACTCGAAACATGTCGGTGTGGTGTTTTTAGGCACTTTCTCATTTGTTAACGATACATTCTTACTTGTATGAAATCAATGCACCATGACACATTGCACTCCTAATTTTATTTGACTTTCATCCATGTTTTGTATTGCTTTTAGGTGTAGTTTACTTTGAGCATGCATTGATTACATATTGTATGTCATTCATTTGCATTTCATTCATCAAAACATCATTAATTGTGTAAATGAACCTGCATTTTCATACACATTTTTGCATTCATTTTCATTCAAACAACTTTGAATTTTTGCATTCTTTTGCATTTTGTTTTGTTTTTAATTGTTTTCTACATGTATACAAATTAATCTCCAATTATACTTCATTTTAAAACCAAAACAAAAGTGAATTGAAAGTTAATTCGGTACATGAATTTTGTTGTTCCAGAAGCATTTTAAGCGTTTTTGTTCATCGGAACTCATTTTTCCTCAAAGGTTCAAGGTAACGGTATATGTCCCTAACATTTTGGCACATTTTAAAACCGTTTTTGATGGCCTCAGAACCAAATTTCAAGTGCAACGTGCCTAAACGGAGTTGCTGTCCCGTTACTTTAAGGTCTTAAAAAAGCCGCTTCTACTCGGAATTAATTGAAACCGATCATATTTTTGAATTCGTTGACGTTTTTGCAAGCAACCATGCGATTTTGAATCTATTCCGAGAAGTTGACTTTTTCGCTCCGATTTCGGAAAAGATGCTTTCCCAAGCCAATTTTTGTGATTTTATTTCACTTCTTACATGCATATACTAGTTTATTATCATATGTGCAATCGGTTTTGCATTTGATATTTTATTTCTAGTACTTGCTTTGTTAATTCTGACACTTTATTTCATGTGTGAGGTACTTTGAGCCTTTTACACTTGATTGGGATATGTATGATACATATCTTGCTTGTACACATGTGTGTGAATTCTATTGTATGCATTGTTAGCGTTCTCCTTTCATGCAGGTGTTTTGGTTTGTGATACGTATCTTGCTTACACACATGTGTGTGCATTCTATTGTCTGCATTGTTAGTGTTCTCCTTTCATGCAGGTGTTCTAGTTCGTGATACGTATGATACGTGTCTTGCTTGCACACATACGTGTGCATTCTATTATCTGCACTATTAGCATTCTCCTTTCGTGCAGGTGTTCCATTTGGCTTAGATGTGCATCATGCGTATCTTCTTGCTTGCACACATGTGTGTGTATTCTATTGTCTGCATTGTTAGCGTTCTCCTTTCACGTAGGTGTTTTGGTTCGTGATACATATGATATGTATCTTGATTGCACACATGTGTGTGCCTTCTATTGTCTGTATAGTTAGCGTTCTCCTTTTATGCAGGTGTTTCGATTCTTGATATGTATGATACATATCATGCTTGCACACATGTGGGTGCATTATTTTGTCTGGATTGTCATCTTTTATGCATGTTTACTTGCTTTGATGCCTCTGCGTATTACTCACCAGTTTCTTTTCTTGCTTGATGGAAATACTTGAAGTTTTTTAGAGTATTTCTAGCTTGCTTTAGCTTTACAGATTGTTATCCGTTTGGTATTTGCTATACCTTTTTATTGCATTCTTTTACCGCTTTTCTAGAGAGCATGAGAAATAGGGGTTTACCGCTTTCTTTTGCCATTAGAAGTAGGAATAGAGATGCATGATGGTTCTTCCGTAGTTGGAGCATGTTCAGGAACCCCTCTGGTTTATTTAAAGACCTATTTAGGGCAATTCTGTTTGCTACTTGTGTTTGGTTTATTTAAAGTCCTCTTCCGTGCATACGGAGGCGCTTTCGATCGTGTGTTTACTTTTGTGCTTGTATAGGTCAAGAGTGGTTAGGAAAATCGCTAAGCGGAACCACCAAGCAAAGTCCTGCTTTGATGAGATCTACAAGTGTTGTATGTGATGATGATATGATGGGCACGCGGAAAGGGTTCTCAATTGACCCCCACATAGTTCTAGTCCGTGTCAGCTCAGCACATGTGAATCGTGTTGCATCATTTATCGAGTCAATAATAAAAGTGGCAAGAGTCCCCTATTCTAACTCTCCACGCTTTCTCTTGGGGTTCACACTTGTTGCTTTGATACACACACTCATTGCTCTTCACACTTGATAATTCATATCATGTTGTGATACCTTTCTCGTTAATCGAATGGTTGGCTCCTGGTTGACTCTGATATACTCGTTACCGTCGCAGACTACGAGACTTCCTTCTTTTCCTGCGCATGTATGAGTAATTTGGTTGTGCATTACATTACGTGTATGCTTCTGCCAAAGCACTTGTTTGCTTAATCCCTTCGCATCCCTTGGTCGTCCAACCAAGGTGGATGTTAGGATAGTTTCCTTAGGTTTGCTCGGTTAAGATAGTTTTTGAGCTTAGACTTCTTTATCCTCCACCATAGGGCCATCTTTGCATGATAACATTATGGGTAGAACTAGTTAGTTTCCTTTATTTGTTTCTAGTTTCTTTTGCATCCTTGCATGTAATAAAACTAAAACTTGTTTTCTTTTCTTTTAAAAATTAAAACACTTAATAATGGTGCAAAAATCCTTTCCAAAGGTAAAATAAACCAACCTCACTTTAAACCTTTTGTCTTCAGACTTTCTTTTCTTTTAAAACATTTTCATACAGGGTGTTCCTTTTCAAGTCCGAACAAATTTCTAAGTGTGCGAGCGGCCGAGCATATGACTTCTTATAGCTGCAACGCCAAACATGAGTTGCGATTGTTAGGATGCAGAATCTAACTTCCCATAAAAATAATTGCAACCCACCAAATATTGTGAGCTGAACTAAGACGCTCTGACTTTCCCATTGCACGAGGGAATATGTAGGCATCTGGTCATTGGGCTCGACCTAGCAAAACTTTGTAAATACTTCCTTCTTTTCCCTACGACTTCTTTATTTTCTTTCTTTCACATGCATTATAGCGATTAAGATATAGATAAATATAACATACCCATTAGATAGAAAGTAGAAGTGGATACCATAAAGTTCTACGGGCGTGTGGGTTGCTAATACCTTCCCCTCGCGTAACAGACTCCCTTACCCGATCTCTTTGTCATAAGACCATGATTTCTCCCCTCAGGTTTACTCGATGTTTTTACTTTACTCTCACGGGATAAAAAACGTTCTATGGCGACTTCATTGATATTTTATCAGATGATGTTCAATCGGTTGTTTCTGCTGGCGACTTCATTGGGGATCGTCCAGACCTCTTGTTGGTCTGATCAGGAGTCGATCTTAGCTTTTATTTTCTTTCCTATTGGGTGTTTATTTATTTACTTGCTTCATCGCATCATCCTTTGTATGCTTTTCATTGCATTCTATATGGCATTTTATTGCTTTCATATATCTTGTATATTGGTTGCTGCTGTACTGGTTGTTCTCTTGATTGGGTGGGAGTTACATGAGGGAAAAGGCCCCCTACCCTAGCCATAAACATATAGGGTAGATGGATGTTCATGTCGAATCCCGCATCTCGTGGTGTGTGTGAGGAGGCATGAAGTACCGAACTCAGACGATATTTGATTGACAATGCTTTTTCCCTACACCCTGTTGTGTAGATAACGAAGTACTCGATAAAGGATCATCGACTCTTTTTATCATTAGGGACCCCCGTTGTGTATAGAACTACCATGTGAGGTGGGGTGGGATATCATTACTATAGGTACTGATGATGGTCTCGTGATATGAGGTTCTATGTTCCAAGATTGATGGGTCTCACATCTCAAGATATTGGTTTGTATCGTCGTGATATGTCCAAAATTGAAAGTGAGAAGATTATCATTCGTTTCAGAGACTTTCCTAATGTACCTCTTATGGGCATAATGGGTGGTGTTAACTACAATTCAACTCTTGCTTTGAGGCCATTGGGGTATACTTTGATGGGACCTCCCGATAAAGATTTTATGCGGGAAAATCCATATTATGATGTGCCCAATGTTACCGGATCGATGACTACGGATATTCAAGCATGGAATGGTATTCGTCTTGAAGGAGGGTAGTATTTTGGCAATAAATATCCTACAACCTATGCTTCTTACATCCATTGGATTAAGGAAAGAAATGGTGATCGACAGTGGCCTTCCATTACAGGAGTTGCAGCTTTTTACCCTCAAGAGTTAGTTCTTGATGTTGTTTCGAAAGGAGATTATGAGCGGGTTCGGGCTCAAAACCGTCTTCTTCTAGAAGAGAAAGAGGAACTTACAGTGAATTCTCTTGTTTCTACTCAAGCAAAGAATCAACTGGTTCACGAGCTCAAGTATTTCAAAGGGGGAGCGTCAACAAGGAAGAGGTCCAGAGTTGAAGATCCCCCCATTCCCATCGAAGAGTACAAGAAAGTTGTTGTCAGCTGGGAAAAGAAATACAACTAGAAAAGTCGAGACTGTGAGATTCTTAAGACTTCCAAAGCTGACATGGAGAAGAAGTGTAAGGCTCAGGTTGACAAGTTAAAGAAGCAATGAATAGCCAGAAGTTGACATATGAAACTCAACTCAAAGAGAAAAGTGTTAAGTTGACTCTTGCTATAGAGGAGATTGATTGACTCAAGATTCAAATGGGAGTAGAAGATGTTGAGGGATACCCTATGTCAGATGTTTAGATTTAGGCCTTATTCGAATTTTGTGGAGAATCACCATCAGACTTGTTGATGGGATTGCTCATTTTATGGTATGAACAAAAAAAATGCCCAGACTATTTGTAGACTTCTTTTGGTCTCGATTTAATGATGACCAGTGATTTCAGTATCCATTATCTTATTTGTTGGCTTCGCCCTAAACTTGAATCAAAGTATTAGAATACTGGAAATGTTCAAATATGTTATTGCATGCATCGCATTTGTTCATATATATACCATGCATAACAAGTTTTGCTTAGAGTTCTTATCAGTGGCTTCTGATTTTATTTAGCAGAAAATTGCAAATTCAACCTTCCCCCGTTACTCAATGCGAATTAATGACCTCCACATCCACATCCTCCGCCAGGACCCTATTTCTATGAGGATGAGATGTAGGGGAACCATGGAAGTGAGGCCAGTTTTCCTGCTGAGGACCCGAAGTACCGTCTGCTTGAAGAGAGACTAAGGGTTGTTGAGGGACAAAAGAGGTCTACCTTGGATCTTTCTGACTTGGGATTGGCGCCCAGGGTTAGGCTCCCTCCAAAATTAAAAGTCCCAACTTTTGATAAGTACAATGGTGCTACTTGCCCGAAAACACACATCACTGCTTATTTCCGCAAGATGGCGGTCTATACAGAAGATGAAAGACTTTTGATGCATTTCTTCCAAGAGTGTTTATCTGGAGCTTCTTTGGAGTGGTATATGCACCTTGAAAGAACTCACGTTAGAACATGGCATGATTTGTTTGATGCCTTTATTCAGCAATATAAATTCAATAACGATATGGCTCCCAACCGGACTAAATTGCAGAACTTGTCTCAGAAATCCGGTGAAACATTTAAGGAGTATGCCCAGAACTGGCATGAGCTCGCTACTAGAGTTCAACCAACTATGATGGAGAGGGATATGATATACATACAAACCCAACAAAAGAGAAATACCAAGAGAGGAGAAGAGATAAACCACAGATCTATCAGTTTGTCAGAGCCAATCGAAGAACAATCCACCTCCAATCATCCATAAGCAAAGCTTTAGTGTTGTTTTCTAAGCTAATCTATCAAAACTAAAAGGTTGATTGAATTGGGAGACAAAAACTCACCCCCAAAATCAAAACTCTTTAAAATGAAATGAAAAGGAAATATAAGCAAAAAGTTTATCCGCACGCGTCGCCCGGAGAAAAAAAAGCATCGTTCGACAACAGTTCTTATTCACTTGGCTCAGGATTCGCCACGTAAGCAGCAAGTCAAAATATCTACCTTCGCCGGGCGAAGGAAAGCTTCGCCCGATGACATACTTTTTCTCGCCTAGTGACACAACAGCGAAGCAAGATATCAACTTTTAGAAAAAATGGCCCTTCTCTCGCTCCACCTTCGCTCGGCGATGCAGACGCGATGACCCTCGCCTGGCCATCACCCGACGACACATACCAGTCCAACAACTTTTGTTGTTTTCTCTACAGAACTTAGAATGGCTTCTTCTCTTTTTCCTTATTCCATTATTGATCAAACTGCATAACTTGGAGCTCCATTTAGACTTTATTCTCAATGCTCCAATAATTAGACAAATACCTAAAAAATATATACAAAACTAATCAAATGGTACAATATGTACATAAAACACAATAAAATATATTTACAACAAAAAATAGGGTTATTCAATCGATATTAACAACAAAGAGTCGATAAGTGAAACAAAACATATATAAAAAATAAATACAATTTGCACTTATTAGGGAATATCTACCTAGTGCTTGAGATATTCGAATAGAACGTTGTGGTTCAACCGACAGGAACAGGTGGCGGTTCAGCACCGGGAAGTGGTGTGGGAACTTGCTGTTTATATCTTCTGACATATACATGATCTGGTTTATAATGTTCTATAGATTGAGGTATAATAGAAAACTTATAAAGAGTAACAATATCATTTATGACAGGAGAAACATGTGGAAACATAAACTGATTATCAAAAAATGTCACATTCCTACAAATGCGAAAACGATAGTTAGTGACATCATAACACACAAATACCTTATGAGAGTTACTATACCCCATAAATGCACATTCAACATATTACACTCCAAGCTTATGCCTTTCAAATGGAGGTAAGTGAACAAAACAAACACATCCAAAAGTATGTAAATCATTATAATTAGACTGAATTTTAAAAAGACGAATAAAAGGAGAATCGAGAAGATATCTGTGGAAAAGGCCTCCACCTAAAATCAGGGGTGGTACAAACGCTTGAAGAAGTAAAGTGCGTGTCATCAAGCAAATGACAATTCTTGTGTTCTGCCATCCCATTTTGTTGGGGGGGTATTTGGACAAGATCGTTGAGACAAAATAACTTTTTGTTGAAGAAATTCTTGAAACTCACGAGACATGTACTCACCACCAAAATCAGAGCGAAATTTTTAACACTTCCACGAAATTGATTTTCAACATATGTCAAAACTTTCTTAAACATAGAAAACACTTCAGACTTAGACTAAAGAAAATATATCCAAGTAAACGACTATAATCATCAATAAATGTGACAAAATATTTATAGCGAGCATGAGAAACTACATGAGGCACACCCCATACATCACTATGAATCATTTCAAAAAAAGAGGAAGCCCGATAAGCACCAGACAAAAATGAAGTGTTTTACTTTTAGCCAATTTGCAAACAGAAGATAAAATGGAAGTTGTACAAGCATCTTTATTTTCTAACAAACCAGTTTTAAATAACTGAGACAAAACAACAAAATTTGGATGGCCCAATTTTCTATGTCAATCCTCATACGAGATCAAAACATGATTACAAGCAAAATATAAATGACTAGAATTAAACTGGAGCGAAAATAATCTTCCCACTTTAGGCCCCTTCGCGATCACGTTCCCCGACACCTGCTCCTGCACAACACAACCAACACGAAAAAAATTAACATTGCAATTTTTATCCACCAATTGACCAACCGACAATAAGTTGGAGGCAAGTCCGGGTTATACAAGCACGTCACGAAAGTTAGAGTTTATGTCACCAACAACAGTGATAGAAAGTTTATTACCATCACAAATTTGAATTTGCTGATTACCATGATAAGAATGTAAAATTGTGCAAATATTCAGAGGAACCCGTCATGTTATTAGATGCACCAGAATCAAGAAACCATGGTTGAGGAACATTAGAAGACTTACCCTGAATTCCCAAGGACAAAATAGCATAAAGTACCATTTGTTGAATTATTTCAGGTTGTAGAACACTTCCATTAGATGCACCAGTAGTGAGAGAACCAATTGTAGAGTTGGTAGTGGCATGGAATGCCTGGACTAGTCGTTGTGCTAGTCAAGGAGGACACATGGGAAATTCATAGATGATATGACCCTTATGTTTGTAATAGTTGCAAAACTTCTTACTACAACTGCGTGAAAAATGTCCAAATTGTTTTCAAGAAAAACATTGGACTTGTCGTATATCACGACCCTTTCCTCTACTCTGAGCATCATATGCAACCGTCACAGGATCAAATGTGATAGCATCATGAGACGATGTCTTGAGTAAGGAGACGCTTCTCCTCCCTAAGGATTTCGCCAACACAAGTATCCAAAGAAGGAACAAGATTTCTATTCAACAAAGCTCCTCTGACAACCTCAAATTTTGGACGAAGCTTCATGAGAAATTGGTCACACCCACTTGTGTTATAGACCTCTTGGACAACAACGAGAGAAGTGTTGGGAACATTGACATGTATAATAGAAGAGTGTTCTGTCCACAAATTCAAAAAATTAGAATAATATTCTTGAATAGACAAGGTACCTTGTTTGTAATTAGCCATGTCTAACTCCAGCTGAAAACGCTTGGCCGCATTGTTCTGATTATAAATACGCTTCAAATAGTCCTACATTTCTTAGGAAATGGAAAAAGAGCGTAAATTATTAATCATTTGATGATCAATAATACTTAGAATCCAAGTGATAACCTGAGCATCTTTTTGTTCTCATTCTTCTAAAGCAGTTTTTTCTATCGGTGCTTTAGAGACACTGTCCAAGTGACTCCATAATTTCTTTCATTTGACATGCATTATGAACTGAAATTCCCAAGCAGGATAATTCTTTCCAGTAAGACGAACACAAATACAGTCTCTATCTTTATCGGAAGCCATAATAATATACATGACTTAAGAACAAAAACTAAAGCATGTGAGTAATTAAAAGTCACAGGCTGAGTTATGAAACAGTGAGTAGGCACTGACCACGTAACTACAAAATGATTTTTTTTTGTAATCACTCTGAAGAAAACGTGAAACAAAAAAGTACCAACGTGAGTAGGCATAACTGCACGTAACGTGAAAACAACGTTACGGTTCACTGAAGAAAATACTTGCCGACACCAAATCAACACCCCAATTCAAGATACATGACGATATCGATACGAGAACACGATCAAATCAAGCATAATTGTAAGCACTAGAGATTAATGAGAACCGAGATCTACCGAGATGATTTCAATTACCAAGAACTAAGATCTAACGGGATATTTTAATTATCGAGAACCAAGATGATTTCAATTACAGAGAATCGAGATCTACCGAGATGATTTCAAGAGCGACCCAGTGGGATGTCGCTGAATAAAGCTAAGATTAACCTAAAACTCACAGATTTGATAAAAAACCTACTGATACAATGTCAATAATTTTGGGCTTTCTACCTTTCACATTGTTATTTTTTGTATATATATATTGATTGCATGGCTATACATGTAATTACTTTAAATAATTACAATTAATGATAACAAATTAATTTTTAATTTGTTTCCATTATTTTAGGAACAAACCCTTATTCTAACTACTTATTCCCAGTTGATATTGTCCAAGCAATGAAGGATGAACTTGAATGAATGGGACATTGATAAAGCGTTATGCCGAAAGAGAGGCTCTATGGCTTCATCGTTGCTTTCTTTCCTCATGCAGGATAAATAGTTTCCTAACTAACTATAATGACAGATCATATCATTCCAATGAGGCAACAAGCAAGTATGATAACTTTGTCACCTTTCTGCAGAAGGAATTAAGTCTCTTTCACACCTCAACTTTTGTTGATGATGATTATGGGAATTTCCAAGCACAAGCCACACATTATGCTAGTTACATACTTTGGTTAAAATTGAAATTGCCCAAGCATCTTGAAAATGAGCTCCTTGAGAAGATAAAAGATGTTGATTTAAAGACCTTACTGGATAAGTCATTCCCATAGAGATCCTCCTTTTTTAGTTTACCTTATTTATAGTTTTATTGTCTTTTCTTTATTCTGGTAGGTTTCTAGCATTTGCTTCCTAACATAATACCTCATGATCTCTCTTATAGAATTTTTTCCTGGCCGAAACGGTGAGGCTTCTTCCTTCCTCCGTTTGCTTTTAGTTGTTAGTTGTTTCCTTGGAGACAATGCGTTTGTAATATATATATGACGAAAAAGTGGAGTGGCATTACCATGATTTGTTATCCTAAGTGTGATTTGTACCCTGCTTCACTGATTATTAAATTTATTAGACAATTTATTCATGTTATATTACAATTAGATTTTGTTTACAATTTATTTGAATTTGTACTATTTTATTTTATTGTGTGATAATTATGTTTAAATTTATTTTTTTTAAAATAAACTTGTAAAATTATAATATTTTAAAATTTTGTAGATGACATAAGTTTTTTAGAGATTAAATCATCAGATTTGACCGGTTAAATAATTATATAATTTTGTTATAGAAATTAATTTATTCAATCAAATTTTTTGATTAATCATATGATTTGATTAATGATTCACTGATTTGATCAATGAAATAATAATTTAATACTCTATTTAATTTGATGATCGGTTTAATTTTTAAAGTAGTAGAATCAATGCTAATGGTTGACAAAACAAAAATAAAAGAAAGTGGTAAGTGCAACAAACAAAATCATAGAACAATCGAAGACATATTGTTATCTTTACCAATTGAAACTTTATGATATATATAAACCCATCTATCCCATCTTCAAAACTTACAAAAATAATATACAACCTCAACCATATACTTTCAAATCCCTATGCTGTCTAAGAACTCAAATGGTTCTATGCAATGCAGGGTATAAACCTATACTACAATAATAAAATCCCTCCTTTCTTTATACACTACAATCCTTCACTACCCCCCAAAGTAAAAACACATACATTTCAACAAATCAACAGAAAAACAGAACCAATGCTACGGATCGAAACCGTCTCGGCCATCAATTTGAGATCAGACGAATAAGATTACACATTCTCCGCCATTGATTTTGATCAAATGGCTGAGATCAAAAACTGCGTGACACCTTTCAATATCTTAATTATGCCACGAAATCGGGCAACAATTGTGCAGCGAACCTCTTAGGATTCTGCATGTTGATACTCTCAAATGCAGCCGTAGAATGAGAATTCGAATTGTTTATAGCGCCAAACTCATTTGTTTCATTCATTTCCAACCTTCTTCCTAGTTGAATGTTTTGGTTTGGTATAAAACTTTGATGTGTTCCTGATAATGTGTCACAATGAGGTAAACCAAGAGTGAGTGAAACGCCATTATTTCCTGAAAACCTCGGCGCGAATTCTTCCGCGTCAAATCGTCCGATTTCTTCCATCGGGTATTGACCAAAACCAGCAATAAAATTAGTTTGGTTGCCCATGAAACAATAACCATCTCTACTTTGTTTATCCTCACCAAATTTCATCGACATTTGTTCATTATTTTCTGTCTCATTCGATTTCATATGATTCGGAGAATGTAGAATCTCATGGTTCCTTGTTCTTTTCGGACTTGCTTGAGTTATTCCATCAAGTTCTGTGAAGCTGAACTCTGAATTGTTTCTAACATTGACACCAATTGGTGAAGTTGATTGCGTTGAAACCGGAACTATAGAAATGTCTTGTTTTGAATTGAAACTTTTGGATTCTGTTTCTGAATTTGGAACTCTTTCTTGTGGAGTTGGTGTTTTCATAGAAGGATCTTCATCGGTATTCTTGCTCGATTTGTTTTCCTCGGAACCATTCGTCTCTTGATCCTTCATCTCTTCCGTGTACATTTCTTCCACCATTGGTTTCCAAAGTCGAACTCGTGCATTTATGAACCAATTCGAAACCTGTCGCGTGTTTTTAAATTAACGCGGTCAATTAAGAAAATCGCGTTGAGGAAAAGCATGTTAGAGATTGTGTTCGCGCTCGTGTTTGATCAAAAAACAATACTTGTTGAAGAAGTATGAGGTTACCTGGCTCCTAGTTAGTCCTGTTTGTTTTGCAAGCATATGTTTGTCTGAATCCTTTGGATAACTAAAACCAAACAAATTTTGTTTCAGTACAAATTCAACTATCTTATAATTTCAATGAATAAAATGATTATTTACTATTTTTACTCTTTCCTAATCGTGTACGAAAAGGTCGTACGAATGGAGATTTTAGGTTCATGTACTCACACATTCAGTCGTATTGATGGTCGTTGGATCGAGATTAGATACTACGTATTGCACACGAGTTTGAAATACACACCAACATATCTCAATCTAGTGACCACTTATGTGACTGACTGGGTGAATAGTATAAACCTTTGGCTATATAAAATCCGAATTTGAGAAGGTTTAGCGATTACTTACGGGTGAAGGAAGTGTTCGAAAAGCCAAGCACGAAGAACAGAAACCGATCTTTCGGGCAATCCTCTTTGAGGTCTCCAAGCATTATGATGAATCATACCTAATTGTTGAATAGCTCTTTGCTGTCTCAAATGATGATCAACATATTTGAGTCTTGATCCTTCAATTTTGCCTCCAAAATTATCATCTTCTCCTAAGCTCTTATTTGCAGCTCTAATTTGGCCTGTGATTGCATCTTTTAAGCACCGAAATTGCTTCGAAATCGTTTGTAGTGCAAGTGCAGTGTATGTTCTTGCAGAACCAATCCCAGCAACTTGCTCAAATGAGGATATCACCATCTGCATTTGGTTGTGGTATTGTCTGTATCTTTGTTCCACCTTCAAACCAAAACAATCCAAAAAAAAACACATTAATTAATAAATGTTAAGCTTATGTTAGTTAAATTCTATAACTCTAGTTAATTATGTAGCACAAACACCACCGATTGGGTCTGTTTGAACACCTATACCAACACTTATGATTGTCTATAACTTATTTATTTACTTAAATTATTATCCGTGCCGTTATGTCAGTCGTGTCGAGAGTATTCGTGTTTCATTTAATTAACTAAAAAACTTACTTCATCAAGCATGTTAATTAACTTTGCTTTTTTCATTTGAATTTCTTGTCTCTCTGTAGTTGATAACTCAGAGCTACGTTTCCCATTTCCATCACCAACACCACCAACAGAACCACCGTCACCACTAACCGCCGCCGTTGAAGATTCTCCAACAACCTTATTTTTCTCAAAACTCTTAACATTTTCAACCTTAATTCCACCATTAACATTAACAACCTCATCAAGTAACTCCTGTGTAGCCTTCAAATACTTAGAACTCAATAACACACTCTGAATCCCCGAAACCCCGCCGGAGACAGAAGAACACTGCCCACCACCATTCGAAACACGGCCGTCCTCGCCCGAGCCTTGTGCGTGCAGGCTTAGAGACAGTCCCTGAGTAGCGCGTGTTCCATCACGCGCCGCTGAATTTGGATCAGCCGCGTTCCACATGTTGTACTGCATGCGCGGTGGGAAGCCATGCAGGGCGGAGACATCATGATGGGCGTGTACAGACTGTTCCGCCGAGAGTGGGACCCCGACAAACTGTGGTGGCGGCTGAGATAAATTCTGTTGTTGCAGTGAAGAGTTTCCGGCAAGCGCGGCAGCTGAATTGAGAAAAACAAGATTCTGTTGCTGCTGTTGCGGCGGCGCGTCAGAGTAATTGATGTATCCCGACGGATTCATAAATATCAGTGTCTGAAGTCCGTCGGTAGAACCACCTTGAATTTCTGAATTATTATGAAAGTATGTTGCCATAGATTTTTCTTTATGGTGTAATATTACAATATATATAAATAATCTATTTTCCTTTATTACTTCAATCTGAGAAAAGGAAATTAAAACACGAAATCGTTAGTATTTAGTTTAATTTCAAAATCCACAATCACATCTTATATAACAAACATAGAAAAACATAACATCATCAAAAACGAAAATTTAATAATTGAATCGGATATCTTGCATATCTCTACACAGCTACCAACTAAATAATAATCGAATCTAATTTCATTCTTGTAACACAAATTCTTAGTATAGAAGAAAATTCATACAAGTTTCTTTGTGCAAATTCTTTTAATACATACATGGTGAACTCAAAATGGAAATGAGAAAAATACACAAATAGAAGCTTTTTACAAAGCGATGTGATTTGACAAGAGAGAGTAGAAGTACAAAGAGATTGAAAGAAAGAAGAATGAAAAAAGTGTAAGAAAAAATTTCTTTTTCTATGTAATTAGTTTTTTTTTTCTATATAGAATTAATGAAATTGTATAGATATATATAGTACCTGCAGATTGTGATGTAAATTGAAGTGTGTACACGTGCTGCTTCTTTATCATCTATATATCTCTGCACACAATTTTCAATATCAAACAATGACACAAAAACATGAGAAAAACAAAGATTTTGTTTTTAGACAAAGACATCATTAAACTGCTGCAAATTTCACCTTAACTGAAAGTTGAATAAATAGAGTTTTAAAAAAATACCCATCTTTCTTCACTCAATTATTCACTTATTTATTGATGAAAAATTTAATCTTTTTCATAATTGAAATTCTGGGTGTGTGTTGAAATTTTGTGAAAGTAAACACATTCATGAATATGTTATTTTCATGTTAAACTTTTTTTGAGGAGAAGTACCTGTGATTATGAATAGATCAAACCATGAGAAAGATAGATAGATTAGATAAAACTTCTTTTGATTTGATTTGACTCTTCTTTTCAAATCATTTGATGCAACCAAACATCTTCTTATGATGAATTTTTTTAGGGGAGAAGAAAAAAAAAAGAAAGATAGAGGGAGAGAGAGATATGAAGAAGAAAAAACTAGCCTATGCTAAGAAATAAATATTATATACATATTTATATATGAAAAATATGAAAATATAATTGAGGTGTGTAAAAAGTCACAAACAGATGAAAAACGAGGAAACGTCTTCTTCTATAAAGTTCAATTAATTAATTAGTTAATTGTTTGTTTATTAATAAAGAAAAATATAATGATGATGATGATGAACAATGAGAGGGTGGAGGGATCCTATTGCTCATTTTACATTAAATATCTTGTTGTCGTTTTCATAATTTCCAAATTTAATTTTAATTTCAACTTATTTATGTATTTTTTGTGGTTGGATACCATAGTTTGAAGATAAAGCAATTAATTTGCTATGGAAAATAGAACCAACTACCATAACACCAACTTTAATGCTTCCAAAAATATATTTCTCCAAGTTTTCAATAAAAAATTTAAGTATTTGTCCATACTATTTTTCTAGAAATAATTTATATGTCTGTTTTCAATTTTAGATTTTTTTTTGACAAATTCAATTTTACTATATTATTATGAATTTGTAAATTTAATTTATTGTAGAAGAGTAACAACAAGAAAGAAAAAAAAGAAGATAAAGAATGGGTAAGAAAAGCAATGGGTCCCATTCAAGTGCATGTATGATGGGTATTAAAATCATGACCCTTTAAAAAAAGTGGTCCCAATTTTGCTTTTATGCATCTAACCTATAAAATCAATTAAATTATAATTGTTGTCCACTAATTGTTTCACCTATTGTGTATATTTATATTTTTATTGTATAATTTTATTAATTTGTTTCCCACGTTTTGCTACCCAAAAAAAATCTCTTAATTTCAACATACTTTATAATTAATGAATATTAATTTAGTTAATAATATGATGTTTTATCTAAAAGATCGTGAGTTTGATTTATATTGTCACATCAAAAATAATTTTGTAAATAATTATTGAGTTTTGAAGTCTATTCTAATCTTAACGACGAATTAAATTTATTTTATTTTTAAAAAAAATAATTATTTTTCATTTCCTACTTAACAATCTTTGATGAGATCTAATGGTTGACTTAGATGAACAAAAAAAATAAAATGGAATAATAACCATAGAGTAATTCAAAAATTACATCTTAAACTATCATTAAAAAGCATATTAATTTTGTCAAAGAATGAAAGGAACTAATAAATAAAAGTAGTAGACCTTTCAAGTATAGAGTGAGCTAATCCCATGATTTGAATGGAAAGACAAAGAATAATCACATTCATTAATTTAATTAAACTCTACAAAACAAAGGGTAATTTTAACATCTCATAAAAAGCTAGCTCTCAATCACAATCAGTGACTATTATTGTGTAAGAATGAGCAGTAATAGAATTAAGGCTTGTGTGATGTTAATAGGACTAAAATTTTAAACTTAGGAACAATCATTCAATTTTCATGCAGCTTTAATTAATTAACTATCCACAGAGAAAAAAAATTGTACTATAGTAGTAGGTGCTATTAATATACTATATAGAGTTAGTTCTATGAATTGCCTTTTTGTATTCAAAAGCCATGTCACATTCTTCTATAGATCAATGTCAATAATATATTTATTTAATTATTTTTATAAAAACTTATTAGAACTTTTTGTTTTCATTCTTAACTACTAGATATTAACAAATTTTGTTATTCACATATAGTAAAAATTAGAGCAAAAGCATGATTATGTTAGTTTTGAATATTCATGTGTCAGAAGCATATATGATATATAGTTATCAATGTGTACTTGAATGTACAAAAATGATGAAGAATCATCTTTATTGAGTAAATGAGTAGAGAAAGATGTGCATGTGGTTCTGTTCTTTCTATTTTTTTCATTTGTTAAACTATAAAAGATAAAGGTATAGGTTTGTTTTATTTGTTATAGAAGATTTGACAAAGTGGACATGTTTTATAATTTTTTTGAATATGTAAGTATAATATGAATCAATAGTTTATGTGTAACTAATATTGAATCTAAGAATTGTATTATATTAAGGGAAGTGTATCTTCTTTTAATAGAATCTTTTACTAAATTTAAGTGCAAGTGATTAAATTTCAAATCAATTAAAAATTGTGAAAAATGTCTTAAAATTTTGTAGAATAGACAGTGTCAAAGTTTTATAGCAATTATAATAAAAAAATACATAAAATCTAATAAAAAAGACAACTTATTAAAAACTAATAGAATTCCCACGTATTATACAAACTTGAAATTTCTTAAAATTCAATTTTTTAATTTAATTTAAAATTATTTTTTTAACAATATTCAAAATTAAAATATATTTTTTTAGCTCCGTATCTGATATATAAATCAATTAATCTAAGAAATCAATTTTTTTAACAAATTGTCCAATTAGAACTAAAATAAATTTTGATATAAACTTATCCAACACAATTTTTTTTTACACACGTTCGAAATCTGAATCTCTGAGACCTAAGTATGAGAATTTCTACTTCACCATGTGATTAGAGAGAATGTGGTTAATCAATGAGGGAAGTAAAAAAAAAAAAACAACAAGATATAGATGATTTTTTTGTGTGTTGAAATTCTTGTACAACAATAATAGAGCTAAAGGAAAAAGAAGTTTGGAAGGTTGAAATTCCTCCGTTTGGATTAAGCAATCACTTATGCTGCACAATTGGATGCATGTCTACAAGCATATGATTCACAAAAGTAAAACCATTATAGAATCCAAGAATCCAACCTAAGGTGGAGCTTATCATCATCATGATTGTGACACAGAATTCAACTATATACTTTGGATATCATATCATATTCCTTAGCTAAAGAAAAAAATATTATATTAACAAATCTACTAATTTGAGTCATAATCAGGTCATTGAAAATTTAACCTAAAGTTTTATTATCATAAGAATGAACATAACATATAATATATACATATATAATAATGAGGCAATAATCCGTACTATTGTCCCCTACATATGTAGATTTTGGATTGTGTTGATTTTGAAGCAACCATATGTATATATTATATAGTTTCAAGTATCACATCATAATAATAGTCCCAAAGGGTCACTGACACAAGCTTGTGATACTGAACCCTTGTTGATATAGATATATACAATATAAAATTAATTAAAGGGAACTTTGTATGGGGTATGGTCCCTTATTGTGTGCTCTATCTATCTGTTTCAATATTGTTATCATAGGATACTTGTCCTATTCTAATCTTACTCCAAGTTTGTTTCCTCATCCAGAAAATGACTTGAAAAGAATAAACTAAAGAAATAAAAATGTTTGTTAAATCATTACATTTAGCTGGTTGGAAATTTCAAAAAGAGGATAGGAAATTTGGTATATGAGGAAATAGTACAAGAATCACTCATATAGTCATATCATGTACCAATCATCAATACTAAGATAAGATCTAGTTAGTTTGCATTCCATCATTATTTGGAAAAAAAATAATCCAAAAGTATATTATTTCATACCAAAGTGTATTTTTATACTTATAGAAGTATACATGATATTATAATCTCTTTTAAACAATTTTTTTTGGGTGTTTGTCACGAGAGTATTAAGCGAGTTAATTAGTAAAATAGAAACAAGTTTGTTTGGATAAGAAGAGAGGTGAATTAGGCATTAAAAATGTGAGAGCACTTAATGTAGCATTTTTAGGCAAATGGATGTGAAAATGTAGACAAAGGAAGAAAATTTGTGGTACGATATTCTTAAGTTCAAGTATAGGGAGGATGACGGAAAAATCAAGTCTAGTAGTAGAATCTCGTTAAGATGATTGAAGGACCTTAATGAAGTGGAGAAAATAGGAGTGGATAGTAATCACAATTTGTTTAGCGATAATGTCACTAAGTTCTAGGTAGAGGATCCGAAACGAGATTTTGGAGCGACTGCTGGGTAGGAGAGCCTTTGAAGAATATATTTCAGCGTTTATTTTCTATAGTCCTGTTCCAGGATGTCTCAGTTGAGGATATGAGAAGAGGATCATTGGCCAACCAGAAGTGGTACTTTTCGTGGAGGAGAGAGCTATTTGAGCGGGAGATTGAAACGATGCAGTATTTGATCGAGGAAATACGAAATATCACACTTAATCAAGAAAGAAGGGACAAGTTATTTGGCCAGCGGATCCTTCAAACTGTTATTCGGTTAAATCTTCCTATATAATTTTATCAGTGAATAGCATCCTAATGCATCAAGCGCATCTCAACAGTGTGTGGAACAAATATATACCTCTTAAAGTTTCAGTTTGAGTGTGGAAAATCTCGCAAAACAGGATTCCAACAAAGGACAATCTTCACAAGAAAGGAATCATAAATGCATGCTCGGTCAACTATGCGGAAGGTTGTAATTCGATAGAATCACTTTCGCATCTGTTATTTGACTATAGTGTGGCTTTTCAAGTCTGGTATGCAATTTTCAAGTGGCTAGGGGTCCTCACTATTTCCCATCAGAATGTCGTTTTCCATTGTTCTGCGTTTTGTGGTTTATTATAGGTTAAGAAAAAGCAAGAGATTGTTGTCTAACCTATATAGTTTGCCTCTCTGTGGAGCATCTAGAGGGCCAGAAATGAGAAGATTTTCCAAAGTAAATCAATTTTTGCAGCAGACTTAGCGGATAAAATCAAGATTCTCTAATATTAACTCTCTAATGTGTATCTATAATATTAGCGAGGTGGATCTATAATATTAACTCTCTAATGTGTAAATCATTAAGAAAATAGAAAATAAATATGAGTTATATAGTTAAGAGAATATCTTAAGTTTAACATATGATGTTTTATATACGTATAACGATTATTAGCGTCCTTTATTTTTTGGTACAGAATGCAACAATCCATAACATGAATCTAATGTTGAGTTTCAGAATATGAAATGATCGGACCTGGATCCTCTTCTGTGACTTTGGTGCTGCTGCCCCTTCAGCTCTCATCTTTGTTGGAAATCCATCAAAACCTATGATGAATTTCTACCAATCTTGATTAACAAGATTGATATCACCACACAATGATAATGAACAATTAAAGAAAGAAGAAGAAGAAAAAGAAGAAGAAGAAGAAGAAGAAGAAGAAAGAATTATTTTCACTACACCAAAAATGAGTTTTGGCAGCACTACATAGACAACGCTTTTATCAAAAAACGCTGTTATAGATTGTAAAAAAAATTCGCTTAAAAAAAGCGCTTCTAAAGGGTACCTTAAGAAAGCCCTTTTTAAAAGCGCTGTTAAAGGCCTTCCAACTACCCCACCTTAGAAAATCTTTTTAAAAAGCGCTGCTAAAGGTTAACCTTAGAAAACGCTTTTTAAAAGCACAGCTAAAGCTGGTCTTTCAAAAACGCTTTTAAAAACGCTGCTATAGGCATATGAAATGAAAGTGCTTTCTAAGGAAAAAGCGCTGCTAAAGCTGGCCTTTAGAAGGTGCTTTTTAAAAGCACTTTCGTAGCTAATTATATAATTAAAATTCATAAACCCTAAACTAACAAAACACGATTTCATTTTCTCAGTTTCCACGCGACCTATCTCTGTTTCTCAGTTTTCCATTAAGATTGCCGCCGTTACTTGCCGCGTTGATCGTCTTCCGCCCTCAGTCTGCCTCGTCAGTTTTCCATCAAGCTCACCGCCCTCAGTCTGCCTCTTCAGTTTTCCATCAAGCTCACCGCCGTTACTCTACGCTTTTTACATGTTTTCGTCAATCTTATTTCTGTTTCTTCCAGATTTTTGACCTGGTTTTTTAGAAATTCATCACTTAATTGTTAAGATTTCTCCTTTGATTACTTCTCTAAATGCGAATGCGTTAGGATAGGAACTTGTTATTTTTGTTTTACTGAATTTTGAAATGTTGTATTAAACAATGAATGAAATTAAGAGAAACTTTGTGTTTCATTTGAGACTTTGAGTAAGTTATTTGATTTCATTGACTAAAAAAATGGTTTAAATAGTTTTATTGATTAGGGTATTGAATCAAATGTGAATACTTTTTGATTTTCCTTGTTTACGAGGTCTGGTGAATTAGTAACAAAATTAGGGTTTCATTCTTAATATTGGAATGGATACTAGAATCTATGTTATTAGCTATTGAGTATGTTAGTTTGTAAAGTTGTAACTAAGTTTGTGGTTTTTTGCTTACACTGATCTTTTTTGTTATATAGGCTTTATACTTCTGTGTTCCATTTCGAGAATAATTGCTACAGTATTTTCGCAGGTAACTAATCTACAATTTGAAAAATTCTAGATGTTTCTTGCATGAGACCTATTCATATTTGATAATTGATTGACTAAATTGGTATATGTCATTATAGATAATAGAATTTAATATATAACATAGTGTTCTCAATTCACCAAATTAATAACTTATTAACTACACTAACCAAATTATTTTTATCCCAATTATCATGTTAAAAAAACTACAAGAATGCCCAAAAGCTTATCAAGTAGCCCTTGTGACCATCCAAAAGTAGCCCTTGTGACCTTGATGTTTTTGCTTTGATTCTTATGGATAGTGCTTATAATGTTGGTTTGGTTTGTTGAAGTGAAATAGGGTTATGGCTTATTAGATTTAGTGATACTGATTGATATTAGTTTCCGTGTAATTTGAAGTGTGTATGCTTTGTGAAATCTTTAGAGATAGGAAATAACCATGTTGACATTTGTGTTAAAATTATGTCCTGTAGCCATCCTAAAGTATGAGCTAAGTGTGAAAATTGTAAGCCTCTCTTCTCAAATATATGAATGTTGTTTATTGCTAGGATCACTAACTCAAAATATATAGGAAAAAACTATTTTTATATTTACTGGCTTCTTTTCTTCATGTAACTATAGACTTGTTTGAATGATAATGTCATGTGTTGCTACGTTTTTTTCCTGCATGTTTTGATTAACATATTGAAACTTGTCTTGATTATTTTATTTAAATGAGGAGAATTATTTATTATTTATCTTGAAAATGTAGAATAGTGAGGGAACATTCTAACTGGAGTATATCAAATTCGATTTTCCATGTTTCGAATGTGAATTGAATAATAACTTGAGTTTCTTTGGTTTTAGTTTCATTTGTGAATTGAATTTCTTGAATGATTGATTACTTGGTTCTTGAATTGTTCATGTGCATCATATAAGTTTCATTTTGATTTTATCCCTTGTGATTACTAACTTGTTTATAGTTTGAGCAAGCTTAGTTCCAGATAATTTCATTGAGCATGATTGGGTTTAGGTAGTTGCTGCCCGGATTTTTGTTTAGGGGTTTAAAACTTACTTTAAATTTGATTTTCCATGTTTCGAATGTGAATTGAATAATAACTTGAGTTTCTTTGGTTTTAGTTTCATTTGTGAATTCTTGAATGATCGATTAAGGTTCTTGAATTGTTCATGTGCATCATATATGTTTCGTTTTGATTGTATACCTTGTGATTACTAACTTGTTTATGGTTTGAGCAAGCTTAGTTCGAGATAATTTCATCGAGCATGATTGGATTTAGTTAGTTGCTGCCCGGATTTTGGTTTTGGGATTTAGAACATACTTTGAATTCGATTTTCCATGTTTCGAATATGAATTGAATAATAACTTGAGTTTGTTTGGTTTTAGTTTCATTTGTGAATTGAATTTCTTGAATGATCGATTACTTGGTTCTTGAATTGTTCATGTGCATCATATAAGTTTCATTTTGATTGTATACCTTGTGATTACTAACTTGTTTATGGTTTGAGCAAGCTTAATTCGAGATAATTTCACTGAGCATGATTGGATTTATGTAGTTGCTGCCTGGATTTTGGTTTAGGGGTTTAGAACTTACTTTGAATTATATTTTCCATGTTCGAATGTGAATTGAATAATAACTTGAGTTTCTTTGGTTTTAGTTTCATTTGTGAATTGAATTTCTTGAATGATTGATTACTTGGTTCTTGAGTTGTTCATGTGCATCATATAAGTTTCTTGAATTGTTTTATATGTTATGACTTATCCTTGATGTTGTTTTATATGTACAACACTCATTCCCTGGGTTTCTATGAGTTTGACCTTCTCGTTTCAAATTCTCGACGTTGCTGTTCAAAAAATACAAGGTAAATTTCTTCCTCAATTTACTGGTATTGTGATGAATTTGTCTGAAATTGCGTGAATATGTTGTGTTTTCTCGCTCCAGATCCATTATGTGTATACTTTGCGTTTTGACAGAAATGCATTATAGCATTTTGTGCCCTAAGTAGTTTTTTGTTTAGCTTAATTAGTAAAACCATGGATAAGATATGGATGTATTCTAATCGATTGTCGAAAGAGTACGAGAATGGGATATCAGAATTCGTTAAGTTTGTTGTTGTGCATGCCAAAGATCCCAATTGAATGACATGTCCTTGCTTGGGTTGCTGTTATGGGAGTCGAGTTGATGCGGTTCAGTTGGAATCGCATTTAATATAGTATGGAATTGATAGAAGTTATACATGTTGGAATTTGCATGGTGAGAAAAGTAATGGGAGTGTTGAATCGAGGTATAATACGACCTATGCTTCAAACGACAATTGCACAGATACATAAGATTATGATCGAGTCGAAGAGATTGTAGAAGCGCTTGAAGAAGATCTTAAGGATTGACCCAAAATGTTCGAGAGGTTGGTAAGTGATATAGAGAAACCGTTGTATAATGGTTGTAAAAAATTCACAAGATTGCCTGCGGTATTAAAGTTGTACAACTTAAAGGCGGGCAATGAATGGTCGGATAAAAGTTTCACAGAGTTATTAGCCCTTATGAAATATATGCTACCAGAGGATATTGTTCTTCCCAATCAAACGTATGAGGCCAAAGAGATGTTGCCCTCTATTGGCATGAGCTATGATAAGATACATGCTTGTCCAAAAGATTGCATTTTGTTTCGAAACGAGTATGCATCGCTAAATGAGTGTCTTAAACGCGGTGCCCCTCGATATAAGAAAAAGTTATCTCCGGCAAAAGTCTTATGGTATTTTCCTATAATTCTGAGATTTAAACGCATGTATCATAGTGAAACCGATTCAAGACACTTGACTTGGCATGCAGATGCAAGAATTATTGATGGAAAGTTTCAACATCCGGAAGATTCACCATAGTGGATGAAAATTGATAATGATTATCCTGAATTTGGAAAAGAAGCAAGAAACCTTCGCTTGACATTGTCTACTGATGGAATGAACCCACACGGTATTCAAAGTATCTCGTATAACACATGGCCTGTGATTCTTATGATTTATAACTTACCTCTGTGGCTATGTATGAAGCATAAGTACATGATGTTATCTATGTTAATTTATGGGTCTAAACAACCAGGGAATTACATAGACGTATACTTGACACCCTTAATCGAAGATTTAAAGTTTTTGTGGGAGAACGGTATGGAGGTTTATGATGGGTATATGAAAGAAATTTTCAACTTGAGGGCTATGTTGTTTGGAACAATTAATGATTTTCCAGCATACAAAAATCTATCAGGGTACAACATTAAAGATCAAAAAGCGTGTCAAAAAGCGTGTCAAAAAGCGTGCCCTGTTTGTGAAGATGGGACCGATACGACGCGATTGGACCTTTGTCAGAAGAATGTCTTTCTCGGTCATCGTAGATTATTAAGTTCTAATCATCACTACCGTGGGTAGAGAAAGGCATTAAATGGAAAGGAAGAACAAGGTAGAGCTCCAACAATGTTGATAGGTGATCAAATTTTTGAAAAGGTGAAAGATGTGAGTACTCAGTTTGGCAAGCCTTTTGCACATACACTTGTCAAGAGTGAGTGGAAGAAGAGGTCAATTTTTTTGAACTGCCATATTGGAAGTTGTTGTACGTAAGACATTTCCTCGATGTTATGCATATTGAAAAAAATGTATTTGACAGTGTAATTGGAAGACTTGTATCTATGAAAGACCTCAAGTTAAAGAGTTTAAAGACGCATGATTGCCATGTTATAATGGAACATTTTCTACCAATAGGTATACATTCTATTCTGCCAGGAAAAGTAAGAAGCACAATAACTAAACTGTGTTTTTTGTTCAAGTCAATTTGCAGTAAGGTGATCGATCATGCGATCTTACCAACATTTCAAAAAGAAATAGTTGTTACTTTGTGTGATCTTGAAATGTATTTTCCTCCCTCGTTTTTTACATAATGGTTTATCTTGTTGTTCATCTTGTGAAAGAGACGCAATTGTGCGGACCAGCTTATATGATATGGATGTACCCCGCTGAACGTTATATGAAAATATTAAAAGGGTATGTGAAAAACCAAAGTCGACCAGAGGGTTGTATTGCCGAATGATACATTATTGAAGAAGCGGTCTGTCAAATGTTCAATCAATTGGACTCCCCAAACCTCATATTATTGAAAAAAAGAAGGTAAAAAGCTAATTGAAAATAAAGTTGTGGCAATATCAAGGGTCGAACGGGATCAAGTGAATTTGTATATTATACACAATGAGATTGAGGTTGAGCCGCATATTGAAATGCACAAGTGTGTTCTTTGAGGTTTAAATCCAAATAGAAATGAGAATTGGATAGTACGAGAGCACAATCGAAGTTTCATACCATGGCTTAAGGAACATATTTATTCAAAGTATCATTCAGATCCCGCTTTAGTAACATAAAGGTTGAGATGTTTAGCATATGGTCCAAGTTTGGTTGTGTTTTCTTATAGCGCATACGCAATTAATGGATACACATTTTATACAAAGAACAGGATGATAAAAGTACTATGCAAAATAGTGGTGTCACCTTGGTAGCTGAAGCTATGAACATATCAAGTGTGAAGGACTTAAACCCAAAATTTGCAAATTTTTCATATTTTGGGGTTATCGAGCGTATTTGGGTGTTTGATTACGAGAAGTTTCAGATTCCTATATTTGGTTACAAGTAGGTTAAAAATAATAATGGCATACAAATGGATAAGTTAGGATTTTTGCAAGTGGATCTTGATAGGGTGGGGTACAAAAATGAGCCTTTCCTTCTAGCCTCTTAAACTAAAAAGTGTTCTATGTCACTGATCCGACAAGTACGAAATAGTCTATAGTGCTTTTATCTAACAAAGTAATTGATGAAAACATTGGAGATCAAGGTGATATTGGTGTTGACATTGAATCTTTTACCAGAAATGATCAAAATGAGAATGAATCATGTATTAGAAATGATCATAATGAGGGTATTTGGATCAATCCAACCGTCCACGTTGTTAAGAGACGAGTAGAACATATTCCTACCAAGAAAAGAAAGAGACGTTAGTGAAAAAGGTAATAGTATAATTATAGCCTACATCATTCAATAAATTTAAATACATGTCACTTTATATATATATATATATATATATATATATATATATATATATATATATATATATATATATATATATATATATATATATATATATATATATATATATATATATATATATATATATATATATATATATATATATATATATATATATATATATATATATATATATATATATATATATATATATATATATATATATATATATATATATAGATTATTGATTATGGATTTTTATATTTGTCATTTCATTTTTATTTTTTTTCTTTATTACAGGTCAAATGGCTAGTAATCAAGAAAACTCACAAGATGCAAATGCTCTAGAAGATACTTCAGTAAAAGATATTACACGAGGCATAATTATTATGAGGGGAATCATTCATGATAGAGATAGATGAGTAACATATAATGTAGATTGGAATGATGAGGACCAACTAATTGTGTCTAATGCTGCAAAGTTGACAAGCTACATTGGTACACTTGTTCGTATGCACATTTCAATCACCACTCCTAGATGGAAAAGAGAAGAGTTGAATGAGGGTAAAGAGAAAATTTGGACTGTGATAAAGGTACCATATATGGTTGTTGTTATTTGCTTTATCTTGACGATAATGTGCTTAAATTACTTATACTAACACACTCTATGCGTATGTTTTTTCGTAGAGGTCTTTTAACATTGAAGATACCCGTAAAAAGTATATACTTGGTATGACCAGAAAAAGACATAGAGGGTGGAAAGCTTTTTTAACAAACAAGTATCTTAAGGATGAGGAAGGAAATTTTGTTGAAGAGGATCCGGAACGTCCAAAGAAGTATTTGAACTTCATTACACCTGAATAATGGGTTGCTTTTGTAGGCCAAAGAAGAGACGAGAATTTCAAGAAAGTGAGTGCCAAAAATCGCGAGAGAGCATCAAAACCCACGTATATATACAATAAAGGGCGTTTGGGATATGCACGCTTACAAGAAAAAATTATAAGTAAATATAAATACTACAATCTTATTAATTGTCTCAATGTGTTATAAATGATGATTTTATTATTTGTGCCAATGCATAGTTAGATGAGACAAAAAGTGACGAAACATCACTTCCAGCACATGTGTTGTGGAAGGAAGCTCGTGTGGGCAAGGACCGAGTTGTTAATCCCGATGTTCAACATATTTATGATGAATATGTAAGTATAACATTGTGTCTTTAATTAAATCAAATGTTTATAAATTATATAATGAATGTTTAATCTCCACTAATAATTTTCGATATGTAAATGAATTACAGGAGACCCTATCGCAATCGGTATCCACAGGTGAGGACCAGGATAACAGGAGCGTACTTAGTCGAGCACTAAATGTTATTGAGTATCCCGGTCGGGTGAGGGGTAAAGGTCATGGTGTGACTCCAACCTCCTTGTATAATCATCAAAGAAAAAGAAATCCTAACAATCAAGAAGTGATGCAAACATTGTAGGAATTACAAGCACAAGTCCGTGAATTGCCAAAGGATAAAGAGAGATATATGGTGGAAAAGTGAAGTTCACAGTTGAAAGAAACTAGTGACAAAACTAGTATCAACTGTCAAAATAAATTTCCCGAGATAATTATATATGTTATTGTGAAATTAAAATAGCACATTTATGTTAATTGACATATATACACATTAACAGTAACATATTTATTATTGGTTTAGGGCATTTCATCTTGTCAGCTATACTTATCGTCACCGACTTATCGCCTAGTTGGCAAGGGAAAAGTGCATAACACTTTGGGAGATTTACTTCACCATAGACCGCTCCCTGATGGACATATGAAAGTATCAGTTGATCTTGCATTAGATCTGTATGCGTTGCTATCGATACCTGACACTATTTCAGAGACCACATTGTTGCGAGATGCAATAGGATCTTTTGTTGCATGGCCATCGGACCTCATTTTCGTAGATGATGAGGTAGGTTGAAAACCATTATGAATCTTTAAGTATTCAATTGTCAATTCTGACCTCACTTTTTTACATGGTAATTTTAGACTCCTACAAAACCGCATCTAAGTATAAAGGGATTTTGCAGCACAGCGAGTCTGTTTCATCAAAAAAATAGGTACATTTAAAGTGTTAATTATATGATCTGAATAAAAAACTGCATGATTTTATATTTTACCTAAGTTATATGATTTTTAGGTACCTGCTCAAGGGTCACAACAAGTGAGCCAAAAAATTGGTAGCGTACCACCCAAGAAAAGGGATCCTCCAAAGACCGTGTCAAAAAAGGTGCTTTTGTTCCTCGATTTTGGCAGTGTCTTGAAACACTTGTCACAACATCAAATTTAGTGAATGCTGGTATTCGTAAAATTGATATGGATGAAGGTATCTTTGGTTTTTCTTGAAATGAAACAATTGGACAAGAGGACATGGAAGGGATTTTTCATCATAGAGAATTAGGCGTCGGTGTTATGCACCCATACATCCAGTAATTCGATCAATATATTATTTAATTACTTGAACAATTTATTTACACATTTCAATAAAAATAGTCTAATGTTTATTATGTTTTTATTTAAGGTTGTTATATGACAAATTGATGCCCGAGAATCAATTGTCAAATAGATTCCATTTCATGTCTTCCTCCCGTGTCAGCAGAGCGATAATTGTTAGGGAACCGGAGTCAGTAAGAGAGAACTTTGTCGAGAGATTCATGGCCACCGACAGTACATAAAACTTGTATCTTTAGATGTATAATACTATTCCTACAGGGTTAGATTATCATTCTAAGTTTATTCTAATCTTTATTTCTTTTGCGTAGAAAATTTCCATATAAACTTTTGTTTTAATTCATAGACATCACTGATTGTTGGTTGCTTTGGATCCTATAAAAGAAGTGGTCTATTATCTGAATTCGGTAGATGGTGATTGGACTAATTATCCGAAAATGAAGTTAATGATTGATACGTAAGTTAGATTGTTCTAAATATTCGTGTATATTTATATATTTAATTATTTCTGTGAGATTGTTCTAAATATATGTTTTTATTTTGTTAGATCAATACAAGTATTCCGAAGTCAAAGAGAAGCTCGAGTACAACAGTCTAAATCCAACAACATTACATGGATCAAAGTGCATGTACATTAATTTTCACAATTTTGCTTATAATAGTGATGCTACTTGACAAAACAAGACAACTATACATTCTTATTTATTTTTCTATGTAGTGTGCTCAACAACGAAACAATATAGATTGCGGATACTTTATTTTGAAGTTTATCAAAGAAATCCTTCATATGAATCGAATAGAGATTCCAATCACGGTATGAGTTTATAAATTAGGATTTGTTTTATTATTTATCGGATATTTCATATAATTTAATACTTTTAACTAAATCATGCATATTATGTTTTGTTATGTAGTACTTCGATGAATACAAGTGTGCATATTACACGAAAGTTCAGTTGGAAGAAATCAAAGAGGAATTATGTCAATATTTTATTAAGCAAAAAATCATATAAGGTATGAATACATTATTGTGTGAAAATTGTTATGAATACATTATTGTGTGAATACATTATTGACCGTGTTATTATGTTCATACCTTGCAGGACCAGGACCGCCCGCTCGTCAGAATTTGGCGATTTTGAAATGATTTTATTAATTAGGGCTGATTTAGTTGTTGTTAGGGCTGATTTTTTTAGGGTTGATTTTGATAGGGCTGATTTGGTTCTATTAGAAATATTTGAATTGAATTATAATGGTGTACATATATTTTGGATTACAATGGTATATAATGTAATGATATTATAATGCCTTTTTTTGGCATATATTTTGGTATTATAATGACATATATTTTGATTACAATGGATTACAATTGTATATTATATAGGTTTATGGGATTACAATTGAATATTCCAGGTTTATAGGTTATTATTGACCGTGTTATTATTCCAGGTTTAAACCAAAATATAGACCCAAAAGTGTTGCCTATATACACTTTAGAAAGCGTTTTTTCTGGAAAAGCGATGCCTAAGGCATACATTAGACAACGCTTTTGAAAGTGCTGCCTTATGTATAATTTAGAAAGCGCTTTTCCAGAAAAAGCGCTTTCTAAAGTGTACATTAAACAACGATTTCAAAAGCACTGCCTTATGTATACCTTAGGCAACACTTTTACAAGAAAAACGCTTTCTAAAGTAGGCCTTTGCCAGCACTTTTCCTTGAAAAAATGTTGCCTAAAGATGCCTATAGAAAGCATAAAAGGAATTCTAAAGTAGGCCTAAGAAAGAGCTTTTCTAGAAAAAAGCGCTACTAAAGACCTACTTTAGAAAATGCTTTATAGGAAAAAGCGCTGTCTTAGGCCTACTTTAGACACCGCTTGTGCCTAAATATAAAAGCGTTGCTAAAACCTATAGCAGTGCCACCAACGACAACGCTTTTAAAGGCCAAAAAAGCGCCTTCGTAGGTCTTTTATGGTGTAGTGTTTCTGTAGAGTTTTTCTATGCCCACAAACTGTGGAAAACTTTATTATTCACTTTGCAACTGCAAAATACTGTGAATGAATTCAATTATAAAAAATAGGGGTTACTCCATCTATTTATAGATTTAGGTTAACTTTCTACCTAAGTCAAATCAAATATATTCTATTTTAGATTTAAATCAAATCTATCTAAATCTAAAATCAAATATGTGTGTAACAAACTGTTTCCACACTCCTAAATCAAATCTAATCAAATATTTTATGACACAAGGAATTATATTAAACACACCACCTAATTCATCGTGTCTAAGCTATCTACATTCATCATATCTCTTAGTCTTCAAAATACATTGACCTGCACACCCCGTCATGATATCTGCAATTTGGTTCTCAGTTCTACAGTGTTCCAAGTTCATCTTTCCATCAGCTACCTGCTCTCGAAGATAATGGAACCACATTTCGATGTGCTTGCTACGACCATGAGCTATCGAGTTCTTCTCCAGGTTAATAGCTGACATGCTGTCGATCTTCATGGTAATTGTTCCATGTTCAGTTGTGCACTTCATAAATTTCTTCTCCCTTAGAAAACTATCAATCTTCTTGTTCCAAGCTCTTGGAGCTTGCTTCAATCCATTCAAGAATGCACACTATACATCCATATGACATATGTGCCTTCTTGCTTTATCCCAAGTTACTTCCCCTTTGGGATTCATATTCACTTTGTATACCCACTTGACATCAATTGTTTTCTTGTCTTGAGGCAATTCGACAAGTGACCAAGTGTTTTTGTCTTCGATGGATTTCACTTCTTCGTTCATTACTTTCACCCACTGCTGATCACAATCTGCTTGCTCACTGGTCGAACAACTTGTAACCTTCTATCGAATGATATCCTACTAGAATCATTTGGCTCGACTTGTCATCAAGTTTTCTTCTTAATTGATTTGAAACATGTCTATGTGCAATAGATCCAAATACATTTAGATGACCCAAGCTAGGTTTTAAATCAGACTAACATTCTTCTGGAATAATTCCTTCCAGCTTCTTTGTCGAACATCTGTTCAAAATATATGTTGCAGTCGACACAACTTTACCCCAAAACTCTGTAGGTAAATTCTTGCCTTTCAACATTATTCGAACGATATTCATGATGGTTCGATTCTTCCTTTTTGTTGTTCCGTTCTGCTGTGGAGTGTAGGGTGGAACCACCTGTTCACAGTGATTTCTGGTGAAACAACCGCTAGTCCTCCAAACTATCAAACAAGCGTTATGATTGTTGTTTAATCCCTTTGGTAACTTGCAGGATCGACTAGATTGATCCTATGGGGTATTGGTCGTTTGCATAAACTTAGAATGATGGTTCATGTTCAAGGTTTGTTTTTGAATGTTTTATATATGTTTTAAGTGTATTTCGATTATGATGTTCAAGAAACTAATAACGTAATCAAGTAAAGCAATATAAAACTAATTTGAACAAGTAGAAGCGTAAAGACTTCGAATTGCAGAAAATGCATAAATGCAGGAATGCTTAAATGACTTTCAAATGTAAAGACAAGAATGTAAAACAAGTATGTAAAAGCTTTACGGAAAGTAAGAGCATGAATGTAAAAGTTTCGAAAAAGTAAAGGATTTCGAAATGAAAGAAAAGCGTTTAAATGCAAGGAAAGTTAAATGACTTTGAATGTAAAGAATTTAAAAGACATTGATACAGGATAAAGATAAACTGGAAAGATAAAAATGCATTATTGAATGATAAAAGTTTTGGTGCAATCATACGTACATCATTCGAGCATTCGTTTCCCTAGCCATGTGGTATTTTGAATGTTTACTGAATTTAGTACAATAGATATGACACACGAAATCCTAACACTAAGACTTCTATTTATACTATTTCGACCATAACGGTCTGACTTATGAGATCTTGCCACGTTTCAGACATGCAGAATACTATGCTTCTCTAGCTTCCACGTCTTCGAACCGTTTCCAGCGCGCATATTCGAACTTCCTTTTATCCCGCTCACGTTTGAATTTCAAATATCTGAACTGCCTTTCGTTTCGAACTCGCTTCTTAAACACCACGCTACTACCACTTCGAAGCTCCTTCTACATGTATCATCATAATTGCTACTCGAAGCTCCAAGTTTCAGTATATTTATTCGAAGAACCAATTCCTTCATTTCAAATCATGACATTTCCTTTGTTCCAATGAATACTGATATTGTTTCACTTCGAGCTCAATGATTCCTATTCGAATCATAGATATCAAAATCTTCAGCCAACAAAATGCCCCTTTAAAATATGTATTTCGAATCTCTTTCTGAGAAATACTTATTTTAAATATATCCATAAGATTTTGATGTGACTCTGAGTAATTATGACACTGTGTATGATTTCCATTACGTCAGTCACGACGGCTCTTGGGTTTCCGAACCACTTCAAAACAGTTGCCACGGTATGGTGCGGTTATTAAAGATAATGATTATCTTTAATCATGCTTATTTCCAATGCTTACCTTACGCCACCTCACTCCGTATCCAACCCACGTTCTCCACGTACCTTGGCCTTAGTTGATGAGTGTTTCAACTTCCTTACTATAAAACTAAACAAACTTAGTCTTTTTACTCTTTTTACACACTCTGAACTTTTTCTTCTTCTCTCTTTGCTGAAAAACCCTAAAACCTTAACAACTTCCAACAATGTCTTCAACAACATCTCAGATGAAAAAGATTTCCAAGAAGAAGACCAAGAATGCTGGAACGATCCTAGAAAGCAAGGTTGATATTCACCAAAGCCAATCCGTGCTTATTCCTCAAGGCATCTCCAAAGAACAAGAACTCATGTACGCTTCCCAGGTATTAATCCCAACCAATGCCTCTGGAAAGAGGTTTGCCCTAATGGGTCCTCTCACAGTTTTTGAGATTCTGAAGGATACTAGAACCATATTCCCTGTTTGCTATGATTTTAAACCTTTGTTCAACAAAATGGAAACCCCTAGGTTAGAAACTGATAATGTGAATAAACCCTCAGCTTTGGAAGACGTAGAAACCCCTGTGGTTCCCCCAAAGGATCCTTTTATTTTGGACTATGTTAAAAGTAATTTTAAGCCATTTCGATCCTGCCTTACTGCTGATGTAGCTTACCAAAACTAGTTTGCTAAAGTAGAGGCTAAGAAATCCCATCAGTGGGAGGAACTAGGTATTTACAATCTCCTCAAACTATCGAAACCAGGCTTCACCTATAGCCATCCTTTACTATTTGCATCCCTATATTTCTGGGATAGTACCTATAATACCTTTCACCTTCCTGGAGGGATGATCACACCTACCTTTTTTGATATAGCTGCTATCACTGGCCTATCACCAGTAGGAGAAACATATATTCCTGATTCTGAGGAACATTCCAGCATAATTGACTTCGATATCAAGTTGGCTAGCTTCTCCAAGTTTATCAGTCATTATCACACTGAAGGTGATAGTGTTTCTGATGTCGAACATATTTCCTTTCTCACCCTCTGGTTATCAAGATATGTTTTCTGCAGTAGGTCGCTATAGGTAGCTAGCAGGTTTATCCCTCTAGCAAGGGATTTTCATGAAAATAGGAGGATTAATTTAAGTGAGCTCTTACTAGTTGACCTTTATGAAAGTTTGAGGTCAGCTGTTTCGAGCTTAAAATCGCACACTCCTAAGAATATCTTGCTAGCTGGTCCTTTCTGGTTGCTTCAGTTATGGCTTAATGCCATGTTCGAATCTTCACTTTCTACTGCGAATACTATTGTTGAGCAAGATCCAGAAATAGCGGATCGAAATGTTGAAGGCACAAGGTTAAGAAGACTGACTCCGAGTGATGACAAGGCTGATTTCCAGATTCTATTTTCACAATACATTATGCTCTTTTCCAAGAAGCATAAGTTCGAAGAGACTATGGCTTTTTGCTTGAGGACCCATGGACCATCATGGTTCACCATGTCCCTTCGAGGTGCCAAGACTAAAGAAGTCCAAGACATATGGAAATCCTTCTTGCTCCCAAGATTAATCTCCTCCAGAATCACTCCAACCAAGAATCAAATCCTTCTGTTTGCCTACCAACCAAATTTCGTTTCAAGACAATTCGATCTATGCCAATTAATCCCTGAACCCCTCTTTCAGACTCAGAGCTCCATTACCTCTGGTCGAACTTTCAAGGCCAGAGAAGCCAAATTACAACAAGAACAATATCAAGAATTTGCTCAATTCGAATTGATTCCTTTCGAACCAACTTATTTTTCATCCAAAGGTTTTTTGGATTGGTGGATTAAATTCTACCAATCTTGCATGTTTGATACTCTCACCATCCAAAATAAACTGACTGCTGCGTTCGATGTGCAGGTACACAAAAAGAAAGGTATGTTCACTCACGCTCAAGAAATTAAAGCTTTTCAGACTTATTTCGAAACAGCTTATGATCCCACACGCTTGGAGTCCGTAGTATATCGAGCGTCCCAAACCTTGAAGGAAAAATTTAAAGAAAAAGTCTCTAAGTTCAGACTTCCTTCAGGGCTGTCACCTGAGGATAGGTATAGGTTGGCACTCGAAATGCATCCACCTAAGTTTCCAAAACTACCTACCTCAGAACTGGCTCTGGCTTGGTTTCCCCCATACCCTTGGTGGTTAACTTGCAAAGAGATGTTCAAATACAAATCTCAAAGGAAACTAAAGCCATCTGAGACTGTGACATGGGCTCGACATTGGCTTCATAATTTCCCAGGGCATCTTCGCTATGACCTTTCTACCATGTCGATTCTTTCGAATGAAGGCGCAGGTGCGAATGGTTGGGAAATCCCCAAATAAGTCTTACTTTCTTTATTTTAACATTTTGTCTTATGTGTTTCACTCTTCAGCCATCAGAATAAAGAATGTTGCATTGAAGACCAAGGAAGGAAGTAGTTCCCAAACAACTATTGAAGCTGATGACAATGTGCCCAAAGCAACTCCAACAATTACTCCTGCAACAACAACAACAACAACAAACACCATTGCTCCGACTCCAACAACTACTCAGACTCCAACAACTGCGCCAATCCCAACAACTGCTCCGACCCCAAAGGTAAATAGTTTATTCTGGTATGTCGAAATAGGCTTAAGTTTATGATTGGAGTCTAACTTATGTTTGTACCATTTCAGACTAGTAAACTCCCACCAACCACTCCAAAGAAGAGAAAACCTAGTACCAGTGGGAAGACTCTCAAGGCTGGGGAAAGTTCACCAACGGCTTTGAAAAAGAAGCAAAAGAAAGACATTCCAAAAGACACTAACGTCTCTGGACTCGATTCCAGGGATGTCGCTCCCTCACAAAAATCCAAAAATCCACCTTCGACCTCCAACGTAATGTTGGAACATATAGACAGCAATATTTCCTCAGATAATCCAAAGGTGAATTGAATTCGAATTTTTTAACAAAAGATAACTATTCGTACCTTAGTTGTTAGTTTCTAATCTTTCTCTATTTGTGTAGGATGATTCAACTCCATTTCCAACTACTTGACCCTCCCCACAAACAATTGCTCCATTCTTCTTCTCTCATGGAGATTCTAGCAATCTGGTGCAGAACAAAGGCTCCTCGAATATGGCGGTTCCAACTGAGGTTTCTGAACAGCCAGATGACCAAGGCACTTCGCCTCCCCTTAAGGAAACAACTGAACCAACACACAAGTTCTTTGAGGAGGTGCCTCAAAACTTCTCAACAAAAGTCCCTCTCGAAATCCCTCAAGAGAGTGAAAAGGTACCTCAGGCTGAAGAGGAACAAGCCAATGCTTCTCAAGAGAGCGAAGATTCCAGTGACGAAGGATCTGAGGACGAAGGAGGAGAAGAGGCTCAAGATGGTTCGAGTGAAGGAACGGAGTCTGATGCTCCTAATAATGAAGATGAGGACATTGAAATAGTGGATCTTGTTGGTGATGATGAAGATGATGGTGAGGAACTTAATGAAGGTGATGGTGTCCCTGCCAACGAACCAATGGAGATCGAAATGGATGTTACTCCATTGCGCATGGAACTTCCTGGGTCTTCCCAAGGTCAGACAGCTGAAGAGGAGTTAGCCCTCTTGAAACAAAACGACCCTATTGGGTACATGAAGGCTAAGCTGGCTCAGAGGGACACTCCACTTCCTAAGGCTGGTGTTGGTTCGACCACTGATTTGTTGCCTTCTGATGATAGGGTTATACTTCTTCATAAGATTAGGAAGACAATCCTTGACGTGGATCTCTTCGAAGTATTAAAGAAAGACAGTACAGCCTGCTTTATTATGAAAGAACTTCTGAATCAAGTTGACCTCACCACCTGTTCCCTAGAGGTTAGTACCATCCTGTTCGAACTTCAATCTTTGATCGATAACATAACTGGATGCCTCCTCCAAAACAAATCTGCTGCCAATAAAGTCCAAGAGAAGCGAACTGCAATGGACGCTGCTTATGAACATGCCTCGAAGCTTACTAAAGAAGTTGAAGAGCATGCCATGCATATCAAGCAAGCTAAAGTTGATTATGATCTTCGAGCTCAATCCATTCTTCTCTGGGAGAAACAGATTCAGGAACTTCAGCATAAAATTAAGGAGGCCCAGCAGCAACAAATTGCATATGAGTCCAATACTTTCGGTAATCGATTCGAAGAGCTCCTGAATAAAGGGCTTGCAGAGACGGAAGCGGCTGAGCAGCTAAAGAGCGAAGTTGCTATCCTGGAAGGAGCCAAGCGTTCTACTCAGCACAAGCTTGAGTCTTTTAGGAATATCTTCGATCGATTAAAGAACAATACCCACTTCTGAAACTTGTTTATTTAATAAATCTTGTATTTCAATTGAATGTTTGTTTGTAACACTTGAACAATGCCATTTTGGAAATTAATTTCACCATTTTGGCATCTAGTTATATGTTTATGATTATGTTGCTATTATTCGAATCTCCTGCAGGCGTGGTTTATATTTCTTTAAATACTTCCCATTAACCTTTAGGATTCGTTTGTCATCTGCCAACTCTTCGATTTCATATGCATTGTTTGAAAATGTCTTTACTATTCGAAAAGGTCCTTCCCAATGAGGTGACCATTTACCTAATGCTTTATTTTTCTTGTCCATGGGCAATATAACTTTCCACACTAAGTCATTAGCACTAAATGTTTTACCTTTCACGCTTTTGTTATATGCCCTGGCCACTCTTTCCTTTTGCCTCATCAGGATTTCTAATGCATGCAACCTAACTTCATCCAACTCAACTAACTCACTCATCATCATTTCCCAATATAATGAAGATGGGATTTCGTTTTGTCTTTGAATTCGAACTGACTGTAGATGAATTTCTACTGGTAAGACTGCATCATGACCAAATGTTAGTTGGAAAGGTGTGGTATTAGTAGCTTCTTTAGGGGATGTTCTACAGGCCCATAATATTTGATCCAAAGTCTTATGCCAATTTCTTGGTTTTTTACCAACATGTTTTTTAATCAAACCTATTATTACTTTGTTGGCTGCTTCGACCTGACCATTTGCTTGAGCATAATATGGTGTTGATGTTAGCAACTTAAACCCCATTCTTGGGCAAATGCTTGCATCTTTTTACCAGTAAACACAGATCCTTGGTCTGTGGTTATGCTCTCTGGCAATCCGAACCTATAGATAATTGGTTTCTGTATGAATTCGATGATAGCCTCTTGATCTACAGCTACTAATGGTATTGCTTCGATCCACTTGGTGAAATAGTCTATTCCTACCAGGATATATTTCTGACCTTTAGATGAAGCAGGATTGATTTCTCCTATTAAATCTAATGCCCATCCTCTAAAGGGCCATGGCTTAATGATAAAATGCAACTCACTTGCAGGAGCATGTTGGATCCCTGCATGTTTCTGGCATTCTTCACATCCTTTGGCAAAATCTATACAATCTTTAAGCATACTGGGCCAGTACATACCATATCGAAATAGCAACCACTTCATTTTATGGCCTGCTTGATGTGCCCCACATGCCCCATTGTGGACTTCTGATAATGCTAGATATGCCTCACTTTCTCCCAAACATTTGAGTAATACGCCTTCTTGGGTCTTCTTGAACAATTTATTTCCCATAAGGACATATGATAATGCTCTATATTTTATTTTTCTGTCCACATTCAATGTTGGATCTTCTAAATACCTTATTAATGGATTTCGCCAATCTGTATCTGCTACAGTGTTTATGGCTAATACTTTGAACCTATCTTTATCACCATAACTTAATTTAATATTTTCTAGATCTGATGGTGTAAGTCTAGTAGCCATGACTCTTCCTCTTATTTCGATCAAATCCTCAAGGTTTTTGGCAGAAATCTTATACCATGAAGCCAATTGTGCCAGGTCATTTGCTTCTTGATTTTCTATTCTTGGTATGTGCTGAATATCTAGGTACTCGAATCCTTTGAGCAGCCTATTAACTATGACAAAGTACGTCATCAGATTTTCCTTTATACACTTATATTCCTTCTTCCTTGACCACTAACTCGAATCACCTTTGATTTCGACTCTAGTTGCCCCAATTCCAACAAAGCTTCAAGTCCAATAATGAGTGCTCAGATTCGACCGTTGTTCGAACAGCGAGGACTATCTAACTTATACTTGAATTTTGTTGGAATTCCTTCGAGAAATTAGGAGAACTCAACACCACCGCTCTCGTGGGTCGAACCATCAAAGTATAGCTTCCAAGGTTGCATTTCGACATAACCCATGACAGCTTTTCGACCAATGAATGGTCCAATGAAATCGAATTACTTGGCCTTTCACGACTCTTAAAGGCATGAAAGTCAAAGCATATTCGTCAAGGCTAAGCCATTTACCAATTACGCTATGCATTATTGGTTTGGAAAGCATGTGTTTGATAACATCGGAGTGAGATGAAACATAAACGTCAACAGGTTTTATATAATACTTGAGTTTCATACAAGAAAAGTATAAACAAAGACACAACTTTTCTATATTACTATATCTAGTTTCTGCATCATTCAACACCCTGCTTAAATAATATATGGCTCTTTCGATGCCATTACTATCTTCTTGTACTAACATACTACCTATAGTAAGTTTAGAAGCAGATATGTACAATCTCATGGGTTTTCCCCATGAAGGTGGAGACAAGATAGGAGGCTGAGAGAGATATCTTTTAACTGTCAAGGCCTCATGTGCTTCTTTCCACTCGAAGGCTTGGCCTTGTTCTAAGCGGTAGAGGAGAGCTTGTGTTTTCCCACTTAGATTCGAAATGAATCTCTGAGAAAATTAATCTTCCCAGTGCAACTCCTTTTTCGATGTGGGGCTTTAGTCTCCATGATGGCTTTGGTCTTATACGGTTGATTTCGATTCCTTTTTATGAACCACAAAGCCGGAAATCTCCGCTGCACAAAAATGCACATTTAAGGATTCATTTTTAGCTATGTTTTCTCATTCTTTCGAATGATTGGCTCAAATGATGCAGATGGGTTTCAGATATAGATTTGATGACTATATCACCAATATACACATAAATGTCTCAATAAAATCATGAAAGATGGAGTTCATTGCTCTTTGGTAAGTTGCCCACATTTTTAAACCAAAAGGCATCACTACCCATTCATAGGTGCCTAAGGCTCAGGCAACGAAATCTTCTTAGCAACATCTTCTTACAATAAAGATCGGTTATAACTAGAGTATCCATCTAGCATACTTAGGTATTCGAATCCTGCAGCAGAGTCTATTAACATTTCTGCCACAGGCATAGAGTATTGATCTTTGAGGGTTGCAGTATTTTAATCCCTAAAGTCTATGCATATTTTCAGAGAACCATTTTTCTTAATAACTGGTACTATATTTGCTAACCATTCGACATACCTTGTGGTTCTGATGAATTTGCAACGCAGCAACCTTTCGACCTCTACTTTGATCTTTGTGAGCACTGCTGGCGCGAACCTCCTTGGAGTCTGCTTGATGGGATTCTTGCCATCCTTAATTGGAAGTCTGTGCTCCACTAACTCTCTTTTCAAACCAGGCATTTCGTCATAGTCCCATGCAAAGCAATCTTTATTTTGCTTGAGGACTTCGATCACCTCTTGCTTGAGGCTTGGGCTGAGTTTTGCACTTATGTAGGTTATTCTTTTCGTGTTGGTATCCCCCAAATTCACCTCTTCGAGTGGGTCCTGTGCCAACATCTTAGCACCTGCGCTTGTGGGATCCTTCTCGAAGCCCAAGGGTTCCGTATCATAAATGGCATCAAGCCTTTGATCTATTTCGTTTTCGTCACAGGGTGAATCTTGCGAACCATTCCCTTCGAGTTCGTGTACTTCAACTGTATGTTCTATTGCAGCCTCTGAAGCCGCTTTCCATTCATTCTCAGCCATATAGGCCGAAATCCTTTCGAAGAAAGAGGACTCAGTCATGAGCAGGATCGTCGAACTCCCAGCCTGGTGGCCGTCTTTGCGAAGTGCCTTCGCCTCCTTCATCACCCTTAATTATTTTTCTATCCCAATACATGCCATCATGGCGAAGGGTCATATAGTAATGCGCATCTCTTGTTTCATTCATTTCCTCACTTGGGGTACAGGGAGCTATTCTTGCCAGATACTTGTCATAATTCCTTTTGTTAACCAGATTGACTGTTGTCATGAAGTAACTCACAGTGCTTGATATTTTCCACTATACCATCTTCTCTCGGAGGACTAGCCTTTGGTGCATCGGCGAAGGAACGCCCTCGCCATGAATCCATTCTCTTCCCAACAACAAGTTATAATTGGCCTTGACTTGATCACCATGAACATGGTGGGCTGCACTTGATCCGACGGTTAACTCCACTTGCACCACTCCCAGCGTTTGTCCTACCTTCCTTCATAGTTGGATAGGACCATGTTGTGAGGTTTAACATCACCCTCTTGAATGCCTAACTTTTTCGGATGAATTTAGGCATAAGATTAACCGACATCCATCCACTAAGACCTTGTTCACCGTGGGCTCCGCCTTTGCTCGAATGAACAGTGGCTTCAAATGATTCTTCATTGTTGGATCTGGGTGTTCGAAGAATGCGTTCTGCTCTTCGACCGCGCCATTATCCATTACATAGTAACAGACTGGTCTGTGTTTCATCAAATCAATGGTATCTTCTTCCTCCTGTTCTTCGATTTCGGTCTCTTGGCCAAATTCAGATGGTAATACAGATACCACATTGCAATTTAAGTTAAGTGAGGATTCTCCTTCTAATTCAAAGTTATCTGTAAGCATATCCTCGTCTTCTTGTGGACTTGGAGTGTACTCTTTCAACTCATCTGGTTTTGTTTCAGAGAAAAGCCTCCTACTAACTGGAGGTTTGTTTTCAGGTTGCTTGCTTGTTGTTGGTTTGTTGGTGCTTGACCCTTCTTTGTTGTTGGTCGAAGCTGCTCCTTTGTTTGCCAAAGCTTCCCTCTCAGCCTTTCGAATTCGTTGCTGCCTTCGCCATTGGGCTCTTGACATGGGATTCTTACCTTTATAATTTCCCAGCCTCAGTTCCTCCCTCTTTGCAGTGTTGAATTGTCTCCGATATACCATGGCATGCCGCGCATTTCGCTCACTACCTCCCCATTTATCCTTCCCCTTATTGGTTTTGACTTGCAGCCATTTGTCTGTTGGTACTTCTGCAGGGATTTTGAATGTCACCCTTCGAGCACCCTTTGGATATGGGCTATCAGGCTTTCGTTGAATGTGATTACCAACGAACGGACTCATCGACCAACTTCCTTGTGATTCCAAAGATGGGGCTAAGGAATCGTTTGACTCCACCATGTTCAGTCGTATCTTGCTAAACATCTTGGGCAAATCGGGCACTTGGTTGCCCCTGTGACAAATAACTAAGAATTCCAACAAACTCTCCCCAACTCTAGGGTAGCATCGAACAATTGGTTGTCTTGGCGTAATTTACTCGATTCGAGCCCTTTGTTTTCGTTCGAACTCTGCAGCAATCCTCTCGTTGCATATGATGCTGCATCTTGGACAAAGCATCATTTCAGCATGTCCCTTGTGGCACAACATGAGATATTGTTTTAGGCCGGTATCATAACCATCCTCCATTTGTATTTTTCTTTTCGGTATCTTTCCATTTCCTGCATCTCAGAACAAGGTCTCTCCATGTCCACCATATTGACATCCACATCTTCCCCTTTCTCAACATCATCTCCCCATCCTGATGGTTTGATGTCTTCGATCCGAATCTTTGAACCCTCTAGGGCCGAGTATCTCACCATATAATCAAATTTCCCACTGGGTTCCCCTAAGGTATCCCAGATCTCTTTTTTAGGAATGTTACCATCTCTATCCTCCCCTTTTGTATCATCATCTCCCCATCGATGGTTTGGCGTCTTCGATTGGATTTTCGAACTCTCGGGCAATATTTTACCAGATAGTCGAACTTCCCACTAGGTTCACCAAGGTATCCCATCTCTTTTTGAGGGAGCTTGTTTGTAATCTGAACCTTCTCGGTTTGAGCCTTAGGCCTTGATGCTTGTGTCAATTCCCTTTCGGTTTCCGACCCTCGTACTGGATTTCTTTTGAAACAACAGCTGGCGTTGATTCGATCGAAGTCTCTAGTTGTTTGTGGATGTCTTCAATAACTCCATTGTTGACTTCGACCAGCACCCAACTCTCACTCTCAGTGCTTTCCTCTTTCAATGTAGTGGCCCTTTGGTCTGCTTCCACCATATTGATTTCTCCAACGCTCGAGGCTCGGAGTAGTTGGTGTACCAATATCCGTAGGGTCTTCATCCACTTTCATTTTTGGTTTATCAGCAAACTTTAATCTGCCATCCTTAATTGCGTTTTGAATCAAGTCCCTGAAAAGAAAACACTGTGAGGTTTTGTGGCCTAGGAAACTATGATATTTACAAAATCCTCTTTTCTTTCTTTGATCTAAGGGGTATTTTGACATTTGGTGGCACTATTAATTGGCCATCTTTGACAAATAAATCGAAGATCTCATCGCACTTTGTTACATCAAGGTATACACCTTCTTTGGAAACTTGTCATTTTCTCATTTTCAACAATTTCCTTCCCTTTCGTGGGGACTAAAGTTTACAAGAGTAAGGTGGAGCTGTTTTAATTCAGTGAGATCTATTTCGACCTCTTGAATTAGGATAGTCTTCACCTTCCTCCGTTTCGACATAGGAAATTCTTTCCTTCTTATTACTCTTAAAAGCCACGGCCTTCTCGGCTTTAGCCTTCGACTTCGAACCCTATCCGCTAAGCGAGCCATGTCCCTCAAGTATTGTGTATCTAATTTCTTTCGATCGAATAGTCCAGGCCACCGGCCATTTCGACTAACTCATGTCGGGGACTCTTGTGAAACATCTAGATTTCAAGAGTCGAACCTATTTAAGTATTCATCTATGGGTTCGATAAACTTCCTCTTAACACTTGCTAGTTCCTTTAGACTTATCTTGGATTGTCCCATAGAACTCATGGAACACCTCTCTAGAGGTCCGGTATCTATGGATCTAGGGGCAAAGTAGTGAACCATGTGAAAGCATTTTTAGTAAGGAACTTGGGAAATATTTAATCCTAAGGTTCTCATTATTTGCTATGTCTCATGCCTCAGTTAGATACCTAGCTATGTGCTCGAGTTGACTCATTGGTATCTCCGGAAACTTTGTAAACTTAGGGATCTTGTATCCCTTGGCAAATCGAGTATGGATTACATAATGCTATGGGAGAAGCGTAATTTGGCCTTCTAATTCTGTATTAATACCGTTTTGGGCCATAATCCTTTCTATCATGGTGGTTAGGTTATTTTCTGCCAAAATGTTGTCATTTCGAATTCCATGGACAACTGCATCGGCATCTTGGTTTCGACCTACCATGACAACTCTTCTGGGTTGTTCCTCTCGGCTGGGACTTTAGTCTTTCGACCCTTGCCCCGGTTCCATAATTCCCTTTGTGGTTCATCTCGAATCATTGGGCATCAAATCTTCGACCCTTTGGTGGTTCTATCAATCCCCTTTGTGGTTCTTCTCGAATCACTGGAGCATCTACCCTTTGGGCTCTTGCCCCCAAGTTAACTCCCTCTCTGGCTGGCCTATAAGGTGGGTCGTCAACAATTTGTTCTATGATAGGTGCGTTCGCTCGAACCAATGCACGTTACGCCACGCCTTCGGTGGAGCAAAGAAATCTACTATTCGACTCATATTATGCGTTCTCTGCTTGTCACGATCACGTTTTGAACTATTGGGGCAAAGATCTCTTGCATAGTTTGTGCTAATATTCCTATCATATTATGGTTACTATCATCCATTAACTGCCTAAAAGCCATTTGGTTCTCTGTGGTTAAGATGGGCGTGCCACCCTCTTGACCCTTGGTTATTTGTCATGAATTGATTAGCCCCGGATCCGACCCTAAGTGTGGTGGCGTTCGGCGTCAAGTCGCAACACGCCATAAAGGATGTTGGCATTCCATCTGGAATTTTGGGTCTAGTACTATGAATGAATGGTCTAGTTGGTGGTGGGGTAGCGAAATGGGTTTGCCCTGATGGTGGGACAAATCCCCGGATACCCATGGTTCTGTCTTGCCTAGGATCGAATTGTTTGTTGACATGCCACTTGTTCGTTCGTGGCTATACTATTAGAAGAATGACGGTATGCGTTCGAAGGGATCATGTTGGGCGTCCCGTCGAAGCAGATGCATTAGTGCTGTTGCATGTGGGGCATTTGTTCCCCTTGTGGATTGTTTGGATCTGACATCCTACTATTTCGATTTCTTCTGGGTAAGGGTTGGTTACTGTTAGTTATTCTACCACTCCTAAGGTTCATATACTAATGAACTTTGTTTACTCAAAAAGAACCTTTTAACAATAATTATGTCTTATAAACGTTAGTTTTAATTAGCAACAACCAATCTACGTCCCCTTTGGGCGTGCCAATTTGTTCCACGTGATTTACGGTGAAACAACCGCTAGTCCTCAAACTATCAAACAAGCGTTATGATTGTTGTTTAATCCCTTTGGTAACTTGCAGGATCGACTAGATTGATCCTATGGGGTATTGGTTGTTTGCATAAACTTAAAATGATGGTTCATGTTCAAGGTTTGTTTTTGAATGTTTTATATATGTTTTAAGTGTATTTCGATTATGATGTTCAAGAAACTAATAACGTAATCAAGTAAAGCAATATAAAACTAATTTGAACAAGTAGAGCGTAAAGACTTGAATTGCGAAAAATGCATAAATGCGAGAATGCTTAAATGACTTTCAAATGTAAAGACAAGAATGTAAAAACAAGTATGTAAAAGCTTTACGGAAAGTAAGAGCATGAATGTAAAAGTTTGTAAAAGTAAAGGATTTCGAAATGAAAGAAAAGCGTTTAAATGCAAGGAAAGTTAAATGACTTTGAATGTAAAGAATTTAAAAGACATTGATACAGGATAAAGATAAACTGGAAAGATAAAAATGCATTATTGAATGATAAAAGTTTTGGTGCAAATGACATACGTACATCATTCGAGCATTCGTTTCCCTAGCCATGTGGTATTTTGAATGTTTACTGAATTTAGTACAATAGATATGACACACGAAATCCTAACACTAAGACTTCTATTTATACTATTTCGACCATAACGGTCTGACTTATGAGATCTTGCCACGTTTCGGACATGCGATACTATGCTTCTCTAGCTTCCGTCTTGAACCGTTTCAGTAGCATATTCGAACTTCCTTTTATCCCGCTCACGTTTGAATTTCAAATATCTGAACTGCCTTTCGTTTCGAACTCGCTTCTTAAACACCACGCTACTACCACTTCGAAGCTCCTTCTACATGTATCATCATAATTGCTACTCGAAGCTCCAAGTTTCAGTATATTTATTCGAAGAACCAATTCCTTCATTTCAAATCATGACATTCCCTTTGTTCCAATGAATACTGATATTGTTTCACTTCGAGCTCAATGATTCCTATTCGAATCATAGATATCAAAATCTTCAGCCAACACCACCTCATGCATAATCTCTTCTTTTTCACATAACCCGTCGAAGTGTTTCGACACATACTCTCCACTACCATCAGTTCTCAAAACTTTGAGATTTCGTCCACTTTGTCTTCCAACCATAGACTTAAATTTGGAAAATACCTCAATTACTTCACTTTTCTTCTTGATCAGGTAAGTCCACAGTTTTCGACTGAAATCATCTATGAACATGACAAAGTATTTATTACCTCCAAGAAAATCCACCTGGATTGGTCCATATACATCAGAGTATTTGACTTCAAGAATAGCCTTCGACTTGCTTCCTGCATCCTTGCTGAAGCTATTCTTGCGTTGTTTCGCTTGCACACATTCTTCACACACTTCATTTGGAATGTCGATTTTTGGCAATCCTGAAACCATATTCTTTCTCTTCGAATCTCTGATGTATTTGAAGTTGAGATGGCCTAGTCGATAGTGCCATATCCATTTGTCTCTGCTTGCTGCAGTCGAAAGGCACTTGTGCTCTATCACATTGAGTTCGATCTTGAAAGTTCTATTTTGGGACATAGGAGCCTTCAAGTTTAGCCTTCCATTCGCTTAGACAACTCTTATCAGTTTGTCTTTGACAATTACTTTGTAATTCTTTTCGATCAACTGCCCTATACTAAGAAAGTTTCTCTTCATGCGTAGAATGTAGAGTACGTTTGAAATTACTGCTCTTTTTCCATATTTCCTCATGATCATAACATCTCCAATACCTTTAGCTGCTAGAGTATTGTTATTTGAAAATTTCACCATGTTCTTCATTGAGGGCTTTAGATTAACAAACCAATATTTCCTTCCAGACATATGTGATGAGCATCCTGAATCCAAGTACCATTGATCCTTGAATTTTTCTTCATCTCTTGCTGTGACCATCAACATCATCTCTTCTTCTTCTTCATACTTAGCAATCTTTTCATCACTTTCTTGACTCTTTCGCTTCTCTGGACAATCACTAAAATAGTGACCATATTTCTGACAATTGTAACGTTGAATCTGACTCTTGTCAGGAGTTCACCTTTGTCGAACCACTTTCCTTTGCCTTTCTTGTCTTTTGCTGATTGAGCCTGCAAATCCACATCACTCTTTGTGTTGCCTGCGGCTCTTTCATTCATCCTTTGTTCATGAGATTCAAGTGTCCCTTGAAGCTCTTCCTTTGTCAATTTCGACAAATCTTTCCCTTCTTCGATAGCCACCACCACGTGGTCGAACTTGGGAGCCAAAGATCTCAAAATCTTTGAAACAATAGCTCTTGTTGTTAATGGTTCTCCACATATCTTGATTTGATTCACTAGTTTTGTAACTCTAGTGAAGAAATCAAATATACTTTCACTGTCTTCCATATAAAGCAATTCATACGTTCTCTTGTGAGTTTGTAACCTCACCTCTTTCACCTTTTCTGCGCCTCCAAAAGATTTCTCAAGAATATCCCAAGTTTCTTTTGCAGATTCTGTATCACTGACCTTTTTGAAGTTGTGTGGACTCAGACATTGATGAATTATAAAGAGAGCTTTATAACTTTTCTTCTCCGATTCTATGTGTTCTTTCTTTTCTTCTTTTGAAGCATCTTCTTCAAGCTCTTCTACTCCATCCTTTACAAGATCCCAAAGACCTTGACAACGAAATAAAACTTTCATTTGCTTGCACCAATTTTCATAGTTATCTACTTTCAGAATTGGTAGACTTGCTGGATAGTTTGCATTCCCATAACTCACTGCCATCGTGATTTCTTCTTCCACGATCGTTCTTCATTGTTCTTCCCTTGAATCGATTAACCGGAGCTCTTGATACCAAATGTTGGATATCCACCAAAACCTATGATGAATTTCTACTAATCTTGATCAACAAGATTGATACCTAAGCCAAATCAAATATATTATATTTTAGATTTAGGTTAACTTGCTACCTAAGCCAAATCAAATATATTATATTTTAGATTTAAATCAAATCTATCTAAATCTAAAATCAAATATGTGTGTAACAAACTGTTTCCACACTCCTAAGTCAAATCTAATCAAATATTTTATGACACAAGGAATTATATTCAACAATGTTGACCATCCATCTACTTTCTTTATTTCTTTTTAAAATAAAATAATTTCATTTGTTTATTTTTTATTAATTGTGAGCCATTGGATAAAGACAGGAGGGATGGTTGAAGAGAGAATGCTGCAGATGATCTGTTTTAGAAATGATCACTTTGAATTGTTAATCGAATTTTTTGTGGGTTATTAGCGGACCAAAGCAGAATATATATATATATATATATATATATATATATATATATATATATATATATATATATATATATATATATATATATATATATATATATATATATATATATATATACTTATTTTTAAATAAAAGTGGCGCTAAAATTGAATTTAAAATGACCATGCTCCATGAGCATTGAGAAATATTCAGAAAATAAATTTGGTTATACTATACTAGTATTAGTACTATAGGGTAATACAATAGTCTTCCTTTTTTGACAATAAAAAACAGAAGGTAATTCAATAGTTGTGTCCCATAAATTTGTTGACTGAGCATAGCCAGTGTGACACATACATACAAACAGGAGCATTATAATAGAAAGGGCCCATATTTTTAATTAAGTAGCTACCAAACAAAAGAGAAAGAGTTGAGGGAGTTTCGTGGTGGAATACCCTAGTGAAGACGCAACTTTTATTGTTGGCTTTTTGGTCCTCACTTTCATACTTTAGCTAAGCGAGTAAAATTCAAACTAATGTTATTAAAAATATTGTTTTAATTATTGAACTAGATATTGAATTAGGGAGACATTTGAATTAGAAGGTGCTTGCAAAGATGTTGCTAAGTTTTGAGAGGATAAGTTTCATTTTAGAGGTGATCTAGATTAGATAAAGTATTATTTACACTAAACATCTTTGTGAAATATGACTAATTTTGAACTAACTAACATATCATTGATGTCTTGAATCAACATAACATAACATGTTCATGTAAGTGTCTTGAAGTAACTTCCATCAACATTTTTGTTTCTACAAGAAAAGTTGAAAAGTTGTATATACGATGAGTCTCTAGTTAAACACTTATCAGAGTTGCTAAAATAATAACAAAAAATTCTAGTATAAATAGTAGATTTATTCAAAAAATTATCGAACTTAACAAACCGAAATAAGAATTAGATTATTTCGAATTAAAATCAAAATGATTTAACGGTTTGATTAATGAATCAAACTTTTATTATGTAAATAGTTTCAAAATTAAATAAAATGATAGATAAATTGAATCAAAATGAAAATTGAACCAAAATGAAAACTGAATTAAAAATTTATTACAAAAAATTCATAAAAATAACAATGTTCGATTCATGCTGGTTTATATCAATTACTTTAAAAAATTAAATTAAAATTAAATTTAATATATAATACCAAATAAATGAACTGTGTATAATATTAATTTAAAAAGTTAGATTCGATTCAAAATAAAAAAAATTGGACCCAAGTAAATACAAAAGAACCCTAATATTGTCACAAAAGTACAGGGGCCACCATGTACCTACAGACAATGCAGGCACCAAGCTCTTCTTTACAGCCACATGTGAAGAAGAATATAAGCTCCTACTACTACTTACATCATATTATTTAATGTGCCTACACCATCACGTAACTTCACTAAAATACATATCTTCTTAATTTTCACTTCTGTGGCACTTTAAAAAGGCGTGGGTCGATTGGTTATGTAGTTGGTTCAAATGGTTGGAAATTTGGAAAGATACTTTTGGGATGAGAGCCAAGAATAAAACTATTCCGGGTCAATTATTGGTGTTTATATGATAGAGTAATAGAAATATAGTGATCTTTTAAATTCTAAACACTGATCAAAGTTATGATTGGTTTATGATGAAGGATTCCTAGTACAAGGGTGTGGATTTCTAGTATGGTAGAGCAAAGGTAGAGCAAAGTAACAGTGGACATGTAAGTTTGTCACTCTAACGTTCAAGTCAATTATAAATTTTTAACGTTCAAGTCAATTATAGATTTTAAAGTGAGTAAAGTGTAAATTTGAAAAGAGAGCAGGTAGTATATGACAAATGCCACTTATATATGATGAATATTTTTATTTGACTTTGTATTATTAGGATTGATACTTACTTGTATGGGGTCTTTGGTCAATCTAGAACAATTACTCCAAGACTTGTCGAATGTTTTATCAATTAGGAAATGTTTTGAAGTTGAGTTCAGCATCTCATCATTAAAGTTGACGGTAAGGAGAAGTGATAAGGCCACGAGGCAGTTGCAGAGATAGTAGAGAACAAACACATTAAATTCACTTTTAAATATTGAGACATTTCGTCGACTTTCACACACGAGGCCTTAGGCTCATAAGTAGGGGTGAGAATAGGTTGGACCGAACTTGACTTTTCCAAGTCTGAGTCTGGCCTGCTAAAAAAATTCAAAACCTAAGTCTGGCCTGTGGCCAATCATAAGCTTATTTTTCAGCATAAGCCTGACTTTTTCGAAGGTCTGGTTAGCTTATTAGCCTGTTTAAATAACTTATATCATTTAAACATATGCAAATAAGCAATTCAACTAATGTTTAAATATAATATACAATCAAAAGTACAATGAGACAAAATATTTGTTTATATTAAATTATTTGAGCTTACATAGTAGTATAAGTTTTGTGAGATTATTTGTTTGTGAAAACTTATGAAAATAACTTATAACATTATTTCTAAAGTTTTTTTCAACTTATTTTCTCAAGTTTTTAAAGATAACTAAACTTTACTTTTATATTTTAATATAAAATACCAAATATAATATAAAAAATAATAAATTAATTCATATTTATTATAATAGTCTGGCCTAATAGGCTTTAAAGACTTTTTTTAGGGCTTGCGACCTAGCCTATTTAACTCAATAGGCTTATAAAAAAGCCTAGCCATTTTCTACTTAAAAAAGCTTGGTCTTGACCTGTGTAGGCTAGGCCGTAGGCCCTTGTTAGTCGACCTAGTCTATTTCTACCCCTACTCACAAGTTAGGGTGGGGTGTTATTTCTCTCTGATATTTGAGTGTACTCATGTGCGTTTGTATTCCCAATGTATGATCTAGTCGTCGCTCTTTATCTATACATTTTCATATAATCTAGATTGTTGGTTGTTACATGTCCTACTATAAAGAGATGAGCTAGTTTTGAAATTTCTTTTTGCTTTGTTTGTCATTCAAAACCTGTCTTCTCCTCTGAACTCGTCCTCTACTTGCAAGCTCCAACAATTTCTAACCATTTAATATCTCCTCCTTTCGATAGGTTGTGCTTCCCAGTCCTTCTCGATCTTGTTTCCTTCCCTTATGTATTTATCCACTCATTTTTAGATACCACAATGACCAACTTAGGGAATGCACTTCTAAACCCAACACATGAATTTAACTATAATAGTCTTCATCATCTATTGTATCTGTACTAATATTTATCTATATTCCGCTACTTATGTATGATTGTTTTATGTATCATTTAATACCACATGCATATATCATAGGAAATGTATGTGTTGGGTGTTACAGTTGGTATCATAGCAGGTTGATTCTTGGATTTTCCATGAAACATCATAAGTTAACACAATTCTGCCTCATATCTGTAATTGTCGGCACGATTCCTTATGTTCTACTTGTGACATTGAGCCTGATCAACTCAATTCTATGTGTAGGACAAATAAGAAGATGCTTGATGGACACAAAAGTCCTTAAAGGCCCAGAACTAGGCCTGTAGAACTTGAAATTCCAACTCTAGTTTGTGATGCAAATGTGCCTTGGTTGTAGATGGTGCAACAAATGCAATAGAAGAACCAAATGATGATGTAAATGATGCAAGACATGCATGGACAACAACAACCAACTGTTCCTACTCCTATTCCACAAGTTCCAGCGGGTCCATATTTTCGTGCCTTTTTCCGAATGAAGCCTCTCGAGTTCACGGGTGGCCTGGATCATGTGATGGCTCATGATTGGCTCTATAGCATGAAAGAAGTGTTTCAAGCTATCTAGTGTACTAAGGAAGACAAGGTGATGTTTGCTGCTCAGGTACTGAAGGGTCCATCTGGTAGGTGGTGGAATACTGCATCTACCTACTTTACCTCTCAGACAATTCCAAAAGATTGTCAGCACTTCAAGATAGCCTTCCTGGAGAAGTATTTTCCTAACAACATTCGTGCTTAGAAGGAGCGTGAATTTCAACTCTTCAAGCAAGGAAATTTATCTGTTTCTGAATATGCTGAGAAATTTGAAGACATGGCTACCTATTCTAGACAAGCTATTTATGCACCTGATGAGATGTGGAAGATTGATCAGTTCTTGTTTGGCCTGAATGCTGATATTGCTCATAGTGTGTCCTAGAGAGAGTTTACCACTTATGCAGAGTTCTTGAGACAATGTTATGTAGTTGAGAATAGTTTGAAAAGAGTCAAGAAAGAAAGAGATCAAAGTCGGCCTTTCCGTAAGGATCAAGAGAAATTGGGGCCATACCTAAAGCCTCGTAACTCTCCTCCAGTGAGGAAGCCATCCTATAGTGATCGTTCAACCCAACTTCCTCGGTGTAATAGGTGCAACAAGCGACATAGTGGGAATTACTGGATAGATTAGAGGAAGTGTCACGATGTGGGTCGACAAGTCATTTTCTGAGAGATTGTCCAAACCAGGATTCTCTTGAGAAGACTGCAGGTCGAGTGTATACCTTGGATGCTAGGACGCCTCAAGGGAACACAAGTCTTGTTGCTGGTACGTGTTACGTTAACAATCAACCTTTATTTGTGCTTGTAGATTGTGGAGCAACACACTCCTTTATTTCTAATTCTTGTGTGCGTCGGCTCAGATTCGAGGCTACCACTCTTCCTAATCCCATGATGATATCGTCTTCTACGGACGATATAGTGGAAGCTCTGAAAGTTTGTAGAGATTGTTTTGTCACCTTCAATGACCAAAATTTCTTGATTGATCTTATTTCTCTACCTCTTAAGGAGATCAATGTAATATTGGGTATGGACTGGTTATCAGTTAACTCAGTGTATATTGGTTGTAAGGAGAAGACTAACTTTATTCCTGCTAAGGAGACTACTCCTATTGATGCAATCGGAAATTTGATTGAAGGTACAATTAACTTGTTCAATTTCCTTTATGCTCAAGAGAAGTCCTTTCTTTTGGTTCTTACTACAAATCCTGAAAGTAAGAATAGTGTGTCAGATTTTCCTGTCGTGTGTGATTTCCCGAATGTGTTTCCGGAGGATGTCACTTCTCTTCCTCTAGAGAGAGAAGTCGAATTCTCTATTGAACTTGTTCCAGGAACCGCTCTAGTTTCTATTCCTCCGTACTCCCTGTCTCCCGCGGAGTTGAGAGAATTAAAAAGTTAGTTAGAAGAGTTGTTGGCGAAGCATTTCGTCCGACCTAGTGTTTCTCCATGGGATGCTCCTGTCTTATTGGTCAAGAAGAAAGATGGTAGCATGCGATTGTGTATTGAATACCACCAGTTGAATAAGGTGACCATAAATAAAAAATATCCTCTGCTACATATTGATGACCTCCTAGATCAGTTAAAAGGAGCCTGTGTGTTCTCAAAGATTGATCTCAAGTCGGGGTATCATCAAATTCGGTTCAAGGGTTCGGATGTGTCAAAAACCGCATTTAGGATGCGTTATGGCCATTATGAAATTCTTGGTCATGCCTTTTGGAGTGACCAATGCTCATGACATCTTTATGGATTATGTGAACCGTGTGTTGCAACCGTATCTAGACCAATTCGTAGTAATCTTCATAGATGATATCTTGATATATTCCCGAATGGTGGAAGAGCATACAAAACATCTAAGGATTGTATTGTCGGTTCTTCGTGAGAAGCAACTATATGTGAAGCTTAGTAAGTGTGAATTATGGATGTCTAAAGTATAGTTCCTTGGACATGTTACTTCTGGTGGTGGTGTAGCAGTGGATCCATCTAAAGTGGAAGCAGTGATTAATTGGGAGCGTCCAAAGAATGCGACCGAAGTCCGAAGTTTCCTTGTTTTGGTGAGTTAATATCGGAGGTTCATATTGGTATTTTCCAAGTTGGCACTACCTATGACGAGACTTACAAGGAAAGAAGTTTCTTTTAATGGGGATTTAGAATGTGAGTAGAGTTTTCAAAATTTGAAGAGGAAGTTAACTACAGCTCCAGTATTGATAATTCCAGATCTGGAGAAGTCCTATGAAGTCTATTGTGATTCCTATAAGAAGGGGTTGGGCGGTGTTTTGATACAATATGGTCAAGTTGTGGCGTGCGTATCTCGACAAATGAGACCACACAAAGAGAATTATCCTACTCATGATCTTGAACTTGCTTCTATTGTATTCACACTCAAGTTGTGGCGACATTACTTATATGGAGTCCACTTTGAGATGTTTAGCAATCACAAAAGCTTGAAGTACCTTTTTGACCAGAAAGAACTCAACATGCACCAAAGAAGATAGATGGAATATCTTAAGGATTATGACTTTGAGTAGGAAAGAAATTCGAGTTGCCGAATTAATGTTACTAGAATTTGATCTTTTGGAGAAGTTTCAAAATCTTAATTTACAATTTGAATGGGTGCCCACAGGTGTGCTGATTAGTAATCTGAATGTTGTAAGTGTGTTACGAGAAAGGATCCGTCAGGTACAGTGTGACGATGTAGAGTTGCATGATCAGGAGAGACTCCCAGAATTCTCTCGAGTGTCCGATGGAGTTATTATGTTTAGGCAACGTGTGTGTGCCTAATGATATGACGTTGAAGAGAATGATTTTGGACGAAGCCCACAAGAGCAAGTTTACCATTCATCCCGGTTCGACTAAAATGTATTAAGACTTGAAGAAGAGTTTTTGGTGGCCAAGTATGAAGAGAGACATTGCTTGTTATGTGGAGAAATATGGTGTATGTCAACAAGTGAAGATAGAACACCAGAGACCCGGTGGTATGTTGCAGCCGTTAGATGTTGCTATATGGAAATGAGATAGCATATCCATGGATTTCATCGTGGGACTAACTCGTGTTTTGAGTGGTCATGACTCCATTTGGGTGATTATAGATCAGTTGACAAAGTTTGCACATTTCTTACCTGTGAAAGCCATTCATAAAGTGCCTCATCTAGCTCGAATTTTCATAACATAAATTGTAAGATTGCATGGTGTACTATCTAGTATTATATTAGATAGGGATTCAAAGTTCACTTCTCATTTTTGGAGAGCTTTTCATCGCTAAATGGGAACGAAATTGAATCTGAGTACTTCGAACCATCCTTAGACTGATGGACAGACTGAGAGGACTATCCAAATGATCGAGGATATGTTAAGAGCTTGTATTCTTGAAAGTCGTGGGAATTGGAAATATCACTTACCATTGATTGAGTTTTCATACAACAACATTTATCACTAGAGTATCGGCATGGCACCATATGAAGCCTTGTATGGAAGGAAATATCGTTCTCCTTTGTGTTGGTCAGAAGTTGGTGAAAGAGGGACTCTTGGGTCGGAGATAATTCAAGAGACAACTGAGAAAGTTAAAGAAATTCGGGAAAAGATGAAGAAAGCTCAAGACTGTCAAAAGAGCTATGCGGATAAGAGGAGGAGGTCTTTGAGTTTTGATGAAGGTGATCACGTGTATTGGAAAGTGACTTCGAGACTTAGGTTGAAAGGACCGTTTAAGGTTCGAAAGCATAGCCCTAGGTATGTGGGACCATATCAAATCACGAGATGGGTAGGTGACGTGACATATCAATTATCATAACCTCTGTCACTATCTAGGCTGCGTAATGTATTCTATGTGTCTCAACTTCGGAAATTTATGCCAGATTCATTTCATCCGATCCTTCCAGATGCTGTCGAGATAGAACCAAATCTTTCTTTTCAGCCACAGCCTGTCCATATTTCAGAATATGCTAGCAAATCCTTGAGAAGCAAGGAAATACCTCTTGTGAAAGTGTTGTGGGATGAATCTCTCCTGAAGGAAGCTACTTGGGAACTTGAAGCAGAGACGCGAGAATCATACCCTCACATGATCTGGTAAGTTTTCGAATTCGAGGAAGAATTCTAATTTAAGGGGGAGAGAATGTAATATCATATTCCTTTAAATCGATTCTTAATAGAAAATTATATTTAGTTAGTTTCTAACTAAGTGGCATTTTGGGCATTATGGCTTAGTTAAGGGGCAAATTGGTTATTTGCCAATTAATTAAGACAATAAGGAGGTGTTTGGCTAAGTCATCCCCAACTTTCATTGTTTCAAATCAGAAAAGAGATAGAAAGAAAGAGGAACCGTAGAAAGGAGAAGAAGAGAGTGAGAGCTCCAACCTCAACTCCACCCAACGTTGCATACAAACCCAAATTCGTCATTGTTAACATCTTCCTAACAAGATTTTGTAGCTTTCTCTACTTCTAATCCAAGGTGAGTCTCATAGTTAGAGACTTGGGACAAATTGGGTTTTTGTGAAAACTTGGGGTTTTAGGGATTTGAGAGTAAATGTTGTTGCATGCATGTTTCTAATGTTAATTAGTATATTCTATCTCTATTTTTCGTGCTTGACTGTTGTGGGTACACTATTGGAAGAGAGAAAATGGAGGTTTTGGGACTCCATGGTAGTTCTATTTCGAAACTGAGTTTTGTAGAATTCGCAACTCTCGCTCAGCGCGGTATCCATGCTTAGCGTGCCCTTCTATTTTCTGGAAAAATATCAAAGTTCCAAGTCACGCTTAGCGCGACCGAGACTGGGCTTAGCACGAAACTATCTTCCTGACGCCCTTGTTCTTTGATCTTGGAAAGTAGTTTAGGACCATAACCTTGTTCCACTACTCCACTAGCCTTAGAAAAACCTTGTAAGCATAGAGCAAGAGAAAAATTCAGATTCTTGAGACTTTTAGATTCGACCGACTTTTGGCAAGTAACACTTAAATGGGGTGCAGTGAGCTAGTAGCCATTGAATAAGGATTCTAACTGTAGCTCTAATATGTGATTTTTCCCAAAGTGCAGAAATATTCCAGAATCGGGAACAGAATGCCTTAGTATCTAACTAATCATTCACCATGCTGTGTGATCTCGTTGGATGTATGCTTGAATTGAAGTAGGTCGTATACCAGCACGTAAATTACTTATGACCACGACTGACGCTGTGTGATATTTAGTTCGTGCCTTGCTATGTGATCTGGGTATGTCGAAAGCACCTAAGCTACCATTACGATGTATTGTTGGGGGTCCTCTGGGGAGTTTACCCTCTTGTGGGGATCACATTGGCGTGCTTGGTATGGTGGGGTTGTGATTCTATGTAGGCAATATCACTTTGTGGATTTCTAACTCACCTTTAATGGTGCCATGTGGGCCAGATCGTTAGGCTTTCGCCCGATGGGCTCATGTTGTCAAGATGGCGTATTTGCACCGACATCTAATCATATGCATTTAGATGATGGACGGGGTCGTGACGCCATGTAGGCAATGTCACTTTGTGGTTTTCTAACTCGTCACAGATGGAATTTCACTTAGAAATGATCTAAATCATCGTGCTATGACCGAGAAAGTCTCTTGATGTGATGCATGGGTGTAACCCCTAAGATAGGGAGGGTAACTAAGATTTAGTAGTCTTATCCCATTCCAATTATTATTTTTCAGGATCTTCGATGCAGGATCGTGGCAAGGGTAATATGGCTTAGCTTGCGATGGTGTTTCTTGGTGATGTTTTCTCTTTTGTTATCCTTTCTGCTTATGTACCATCAAGATTATGTATTAGTACTATTTTGGGATTTGTACTATTCTCTTGGCCATGATTATTTCGGCAAAAACTTGTATCTGTACTAATACTTATCTATGTTTCGCTGCTTATGTATGATCGTTTATGTAACCATTTAATACCATATGCATATATCCTTGGAAATATATGTGTGGGGTGTTACAGAAGCCTTACAATGTCTCAGCTTATAAGGGTAAGCTGAAGTCATACGATGGTAAGAGGCCAGTTGGGAGAGATGCTCCCACTACTATTAGGGGTTTCAAATGTGGAAAGCTAGGGCATCATATTAGTGAGTGTAAAACTGATATGAAAAATGTTATGAAAAATGTTATATTTATAGCTGACTGTCAACACAAGGGAGTGATTTGCTTCAAGTGTGGTGAAGAGGGGGACACATCGAAACACAGTGTTAGAAACCGAGGCAAGCTCAGCCTCATAGAAAAGTGTTCGCTTTGGCAGGGAGTCAGACATCAAGTGGAGATCATTTGATCAGAGGTATATGATTCATTAATAGCACTCCTTTAATTACTATTATTGATACTAGTGCTACACATTGTTTTATTTCTGCTGATTGTATGAAAAAGTTAGGTCTGGTGTTATCATCCATGACTGGAGAAATGATTATCGAAACTCCAGCTAAGGGATCAATAACTACTTCTCTAGCATGTTTGAAGTGTCATTTGTTGATCTATGACAAATACTTTCTTGTGGATTTTGTTTGTTTCTCGTTGAGCGGTCTGGATGTGATTCTAGGTATGAACTGGTTATAATATAATTATGTTTATATTAACTACTTCAACAAATATGTGAGGTTTTGTAATCCTTATGAGGAAGAGGAAGTGGAATTCTTATCTGTAAAACAGTTGAACGAGTTGATGAAGGATGAAGCTTATGTATTTTTGTTATTGACATCTTTATCTATTGAGAATCAGGAGGCGATTGATGAGTTGCAAGTAGTGTGTGATTTTCCCAAAGTTTTCCCAGATGATATTCTAGATGTGCCACCAAAAAGAGAAGTGGAATTCGCTATTGGTCTTGTTCCTGGTATAAGACCTATTTCTATGGCGTCGTACAAGAAGTTAGCATCTGAACTAGCTGAGTTGAAAAAGATGTTGGAAGATTTACTTGAAAAGAAATTTGTGAGACCAAGCGTATCGCCTTGGGGAGATCTAGTGTTATTGGTGAAAAAGAAAGATGGTAGTATGAGGCTCTGTGTTGATTACTAACAGTTGAATAAAGTGACAATAAAAAAAAGTTTCCACTTCAAAATTAATTAAATAAGCTATTGCTGCTAAATTAGTTTTACCAAACATAAAGCCAATCCTAAAAATAGAGAATCAACAATATCCCCTTTAGCTTCTTTTGGTTGTTGATTCTCTATTTTTAGGATTGGCTTTATGTTTGGTAAAACTAATTTAGCAGCAATAGCTTATTTAATTAATTTTGAAGTTGTAGTTATCTGATGAAATATGTGTTTTGACATTGTTGTGTGTAGGATAGTGTCAAGTTTAAGGCGTGTGGAGAGTTGTTTTGGATTTAATAATTTATTAGCGAATTATTGAATTTTGGGGTAATTATTAGAATTATTAGTAAATTAGAAATTAGTAACTAATTTATCTTTTATTTAATTAAATAAAATAGGATGATTTATTAAAAGTATGACAAGGGCAATAAGGTAAGTTTGACGAGATAAGTGGGGTTAGAAAAGGAATAATAATATTAGGGGTGCTATTTGGAAAAGAGACTTTAGTTGTAATTGGGGTTTAGTGTTATAATTAGTAACAATCGTGAAAAAGAAAGAGAGGCATAAATGAAGAGAAGAGTAAGAGAAGCTAGGGCAAGAACCATTGTTGAAGGCTTATAGGGGGACCTTCAATCCCAAGGTAAGGGTGGGGTTCCAACTATCTAAGGGATAGTATAATTATAGGTATGTGAGGTTTAATTATAGGGTTGTTGTTGTGTATGTTTGTTCATGGATTAGATTGTTAGTGTATATGAATTCAATGATGAAACTATGTTGTAATTATTGTTTTTGTGAGTCAATTTGGTGTTGTAATTGTTTGGGTGTGATGTATGAATGGTATGTCAATTGTTGGAAATCGATTTATAGGTTGTGTATGTGAATTAAGGAGTTTTGGGGTTGAAAGATCATGAGATTGCAGTCTTCAAAGTAGTAGAAAATTCTGTTATGTGAAGTAGAAACCGATTATTGGGTTTTGAGAAACTGGTTTCCGCTTGAAAAACCTTAAAATGACAAGTTTCTGTTGAAGCAGAAACCGATTTCAAGTTTTGGAGAAACAAGTTTCCTTTTCAAAATTTTTCCTGAAGTGTCATGTAAAAATGCAGAAATCGATTTCCAGTTTTTGGGGAACCGATTTCTTGTCTATGCTGAGTCAAAAATATTTTCAAACTTTAAAAATGCCTAACTTCGTGCTCGGGTGTCCGTTTGATGCGTCATTCGAATCATTGTAATGTTGGGAACATTGTCTATTGTGTAAAAATAACTTCCAAACACTAGCTAATGGTTTAATGAGATTAAACTTGTTTGTGTGAATTTTGATTGTATGTTGTAAAACCATTGTTAGAATTTGGTGTTTGTAATGCAATATGATGTTACAAATAATTTACAGCAGGTGTCTGGAAAAGGTGAGTGAATTAATCATAGTTGGCATAAATAGATTTTGATGTTGTGTTGCATGGTTGTGTCTCATGCATTCATGTTGAGTTGTTGTTGTTGTTGTAAGATATAATCCTAGATGAAGTGGATAAGAGTAAGGTGAATACAATTTATTCCCTTTGTATTTAGCTATGATCTTAGATGGAGTGGATCAGTAGCGAGGTGAACCAATATGTTCGTGAAAATGGTGACTCCGATCCTAAATGGAGTGGATTCTGGAGTGATCTTGGTACCGCATGCATAGAGTTAATATTGTGTCTCATTGCATATTTTGTTGTTGGAATGATGTTGTAATGTGAGATTGTTTATGGTTATTAGTTATAATTATGTTGTGATGGTGTGATAGTTGAATTCAATAATTGAGCGTGATCATTTTTGTATATTTATAATTATAGTGTTCTTTATATTGTTGTGATATCTCACCGATTCTATTTGAATGTTGTCTCTACGTGGGTAACTTGAAGATAATTAGGAGTAGTCTAAGTTGAGGAGTTCAAATAGGTTACTCTTCAGCCTTGTTAGATTTGGCGTTATGATGTGATAGGTAACACTGGGTTTGGGATAAACACTTTATTTGTTTTGTTTTGTTTTGGTAATTCCCGATGGAGTAGTTTACACTCCAGAATGTTTATTTTATGATTCACACTTGGTTTGAAGTTAATTGTTGAACTTAAACTATTTTCCGCTTCTTAAATGAAGTAGTCTTTATTAAGACTATGATATTATGTTTATTCCAAAGAGGTGTTATGTGTCCATTTGATTCAGCAATTTGTGATTAAGATGATGTAGCATCCTAAATGCGTTGAAAAAAAAGATCACTTGGATTTTTTTAAATTATTCTTAGAGTATTTAGGTTGTTACATAATGCACCTGGTGGAGTATATGAATATAACTTTTCATTATTACTTGAATAAGTTTGCAGTAGTTTTCATTGACGATATTCTGATTTATTGTTAGTCGGAAGAAAAACATGTTAAGCATTTGCGATTGGTATTGCAAGTGTTGAAGGAAAAGAAATTATCTACGAAGTTGTCAAACTGTGAATTTTGGTTGAAAGAAGTTATTTTTCTTGGTCATGTAATATCTAGTGGTGGGATTATTGTGGATCCTTTTAAAATTAATGCAAATTGCAATGGGAGGCTATGAAGTTTGCGATTGAGATTCAAAGATTTATTGGTTTGGCAGGTTATTATTGAACATTCATTGAGGGGTTTTCAAAGTTGGTGTTATAACTTCCTTGTTTTAAAGAATTGGCTTAATTTTAATAAAACAAATAAAAGCAGCAACAATTTATTATACAATAGGATATTTAAGATCTTGTATTTCCTATTAGAATTCCTGAACATGTTGTGTTGAATTAAAAGCTAAGGAGAAAAATCAGATTACAGACATTGATTGTAGCAGACGTTTTTTGTTGTTTGTTTCATGCAGAGTTTGTTTCTGCAGTTTGTTACAGCTGATATTCTGTTATTTGAAGGCCCAAATCCAGTTGGATGATAGGTTATAAATAAGGACTTTGTAACCTAGTTTTAGGAATCTATCAAAATATATAAAGATATAATCATTAGGGTTAGCCGTGTGTGAACCACTCAGACTATGGGATGGTCGCTGAATTGTACCTCAAAGCCAGTAGGCAAGAGGATAGTTGTACTCGATCAGAAGCTGTGAAACAATGAGTTGATATGTGTTCATGGAAGAAGATTTGAAGAAATTCCAAGTATGTATGTCAAGAGTTTTGACTGTTTTGATATTTGAAGAGGTGTTCTTCAAATAGATTGATACTGTTGCAGAAGTTTGTAACAGTTAGGTATTGAAATTCTGGTATCAGATATGAGATGTCGAGGGTAATGTCACGACACTTATATCTGCTCAGAACACAGTTAAACAGAACAAAGTATAACAGTGCAGAAAGCAATAAAAACACAGAGAGTTGTTAACCCATTTCAGTTCTAACTAACCTACGTCTGGGGGCTTCCAAGCTAGGGATAAAGTTTACTATTAGTAGTATTAATCCGGAGCTAAACCTTCCCTATTTACACCTCCTCACTTAATAAAATACCCAGGGTTTCACAACACGATAATTTTGTGACTGTCTTTATTAGACTTGCTTCAGAGATCAATTGCATTACTTCCTTGTGATCCAAGGCATCATTTCCTAACTCCATTTCCAAGGCCAATATCCTCTAATATATATATATATCCATCTTGCAGCAAATTTGATGGAGTGAAAACTAATGTTGTCAGTAGGAGCATCAGGGACATTGTTAGTGGTCCTTTGAATTACGAACTTCTTTACTGGAGGGACGTCTGGGACATCAGTATCGACATCATAATTAGAATCAGATTCTGATCTCACTTTTCTCTTGTTTGCTAATGGAGTCACCTTGCACCAACCTTTTGAAGGTCCATACATAACCTTCTTCTTGACTGTTTTTGATGGAGTGTCGGAGGTAACAACCTTGCCTTTTCTTGACTTTAGTCTCTTTACAATTCTAGGGTTGACACTTATGATAAGCTTATTATCTGACATATTTGGTACATCTATGACATCATCAGCTGCATCTTTCTCAGTCCTATGATCAGATGAATCAACAAACTTTTCTTGAGGAGTCTTCTTTAGGGATGACGTTTCAACATCAGTTGTGACTTCATCAACAGAAGTTTCACTTTCAAGATTCTCTTCAGAAGACTCTTCTTCCCTCACAGATGATTTGGTGTGCTGTTTTGGAGCAACTTCACCAAGCATTTGATTAAGAGGAATTGTGATCCCTTCAATAGGTAACCCTACTTTTAAGGTATTGGCGCCATTCTGCTTATGGCCATGTCTACATACCCTCTATCTTGATTAATTTCATCATTAATAGGTGATTTAGATGCATTACCTCCAATTGGAACAAATGTATCCCTTGGTCGTCTTGTACGACATATGCAGGGATTTTTAGGTCTTCCTTCTGAGCAAGGAATGATAGAGAGAGTAACAATGTCTAGGGCTTCATCAGATGGATGATACATTGTCGTTGTTGTTGCTTGATCCTGGTGCATTGTGATGAGACATTTTGATGGTATAGTGTGAAGGAGTGATTCTTTGAGGATTGTAGGTGAATAATTTGATGTTTGCAGGAATAGTATAGCGTGTGGTGAAATTTTGAGAACTTTGAACTTGGGTTGGCCTTTTTATATGTTTCGCATTATGTTGTAATTTCGTTGAATGATATTTTGAAAAATTAGGCCACTTAATGACGTTCCCAAACGCTTTTAATTGCTATAAATTCTTTAGCAAATAGACCCCTTGATCTGTTCTTGAGTCCTAATATACATCCCATCCTCTTGAGTGACAATTGACCAACTTTAATTCTGAAAATCTCTGGGCTGAATTCATAGTTTTTCTTTCAGCAGATTGACCATTAATTGTGGTTAAGTTACATGATGTTATGACATTCATTGGGACATTATGATTAGTTGACTTCTGATTAGTCTTGTCCTTAAGGTAATCTTTGCTCACAATCTGTTTGACTTCCACACATATGTTGTGATTTGCCTCCAGGGGAACCCATAGGTAGCAGTTGTCTTGTTTCTTCTACCCTTAATCGTGAATTCACCATCTTTTTGGTAATGATACATTCAGCTCTTGTGAAGTTCACATTAAATCCTTGATCACATAGTTGACTTATGCTGATCAAGTTGGAGGTCAATCCTTTGACACACAATACTTCTACAATGTTAGGGAGCTTTGAGCTTTGTATTTTTCCTGTACCCTTGATTTCACCCTTCATTTTATCTCCAAAGTTAACATAACCAGTTGGGTGATCTTGAAAATCTTTCAATAAGCTTTAATCACCTGTCATATGTCTTGAGCATCCACTGTCAAAATACCATTCTTCTGCGATTTTTTCTGTTGAAGACGTGTGAGCCAAGAAACATGCAATATTTGCTTTGGGAATCCACTATTTCCTTGGTTGAAATTGAGTCACATTTTATTTGTGTGTAGAGTTGGGGTAACCATACAACTTGAAACAAATTTGCTTTATGTGACCATATCTTCCACAGTAATAACATTACCAATGTCTATGTCTCCTGTTAGGCTGTCTGTAATTGTTCCTTCTGGGATGTTGAAACATTTGATTTGACATCTTGGATTGAGCCTGACTTTGAGTAGATTTCGTAGGAAACTCCTTTATACCATTGTAACCTAATCCACTCATATCCCCTCCTACCTTTCCAACTTGAAGTATCCTATCCAGTGTTTCTGATCCACTATTTAGCATTTTGACATTTTTGGTCATCTGATCAAGATCACATTTCAGCACAATTACTTCACTTTCTAGCCTCTTTATTATTTCCAGATGCTCTTTCTTTATATCTTAAAGTTGTAGTATGAGCTTCTTTTTTTCTTTCATTCTCTTGAAATATTTGAAGACTTTTGATGCATAGTTCTTTGTATGTAGCAGCCAGTTCTTCAAAGTATGTTCTTCATCACTAGAATCTCCATCAGAAATACATGTACCAGTAAGAGTTGTTACATGTTTGGCTGATTCCTCTTGCACTTCATCCTTAGAGTCTTCATCTGACCATAGAACATTTAAACTCTTGCCTTATTTTTTGAGATAGTTGGGACAGTCCCATTTTATGTGTCCAAACCCTCCACATTCATAAAACCTTAGCTATCTGCCTTGAGCAAGTCTTTCTTCAGCTTCAGTGTTCTTCCTAGAGTTACTTGTTCTCTTGATGTCATGAGGCATGTTCCTGACATTTGATCTTGAGCTTTCCTCCATTCTTTTCATTACTCTGTTAAATTGTCTTCCAAGATGAGATATGGTTTTTGAAATTCCTTTTCCAGTGTCAAGATTATATTCCTCATATTTCTCCTCAGTGTTGGACATGAAGGCTATGCTTTTAGACTTCTTCTCAGACCTCTCATTAATACTTAGCTCAAATGTTTGGAGTGAACCCACAAGTTCATCCACTTTCATATTGTTGATATCCTTAGCTTCTTCAATAGTTGTTACCTTCATATCAAATCTCTTAGGTAGAGACCTGAGTATCTTTCTTACCAACTTTTCTTCTGGAATCTTCTCACCCAAGGCACTGCAAGCACCAACAATTTAAAGAACATTCATGTGAAATTATTGAATACTTGCCTCTTCATTCTAATTTTTAAAATTTAGATGTGAGCAGCTGCAGTTTTGAAATTTTAACCTTGGAGGTCCCTTCATGAGTAGTCTTGAGTATTTCCCAAGCATCCTTGGCCACTTCACATGTATTGATTAATCTGAAGATGTTTCTGTCAACTCCACCGAATATAGCATTCATAGCCTTTGAGTTTGCAAGAGATAGTTCATCACCTTCCTTTGACCAATTTTCTTCAGGTTTCAGCTCACTAGTAATAACAGGATGTGTCCATCCCTTCAAAATAGCCTTCCAAGCCTTGCTTTCCAAGGACTTTATGTACGCTTCCATACGAGGCTTCCATAGATCATAGTTAGAGCCATCCAGGATGGGTGGTCTATTTAAATATATTGCCTCCTTGTCCATACTACCAGAAAGTATCTTCCCTATATCTCACCTAGAGACAAAACATGATGCCTGCTCTAATACCAAATGAAATTATGGTATCAAATATGCGAGTTGTTAACCCATTTCAGTTCTAACTAACCTACGTCTGGGGGTTTCCAAGCCAGGGATGAAGATTACTATTAGTAGTATTAATTCGGAGCTAAACCTTCCCTATTTACACCTCCTCACTTAATTAAACTACCTAGTAACCCTTCTACCTAAGATACCGCACTTAGATATGAGAATCCTCCGCTCACTCAGTACCACAACCCGTGATACTAAAAACAACTAAAAACTAAAGCTACTCTTCAAAGACACATAATCACGCTTGCTTCAAAGCTTATGGTGATTGAAAACTAACAACTTAAAAATTTCCTTCTCAAGTAACTAACAAGAGAGGCTCACAATTAACAACTAACAACCAAAACAATGAACAACCAAAAGTAAAAACTAAAACTCTCTAAACTAAAACCCTAGAGTAACAGCAACTAGGGTTGCTTTACTATAAATCTTCAGCGCCTCCTGTCTTCTCTTCGTGAAACCAAAATATTAAACCTCCAAATATAATGCTGAAGACATTTTACCTGCTTCCATAATTGAAGCACATAATTAATAACAAACTGTCTTCCTAATAATTTTGCACTTTAGTCAGTTACACATGTTAGGACATCTGCTGTGACATCTGCTACTTTAGTAAACTTCAGGACATTTCATAGCAGAATGTTTTACCAAAATTGTTGCCAATCAATAGAACCAACAGGTATTACTAAGGTTTCATTGGGTAGTGATTAGGTCAACCAGAGGTTGTTTATCTATAAACCAGAGGTTGTTTACATAAAATAATACTACTAATAGTGGAGTCTTCTTCCGGGTTTGGTAGCTCCCAGATGTAGGTTGGTTTAAACCGAACTGGGTTAATAATTCTGATGTGTTTTTTATGTTTGTGTTGAACTATTTTATTCCTACCTTGTCTATTTTGTTTTAAATGTCAGATCAGATGTTTCGAAATCCTTATAGGATATTTGAGTCTACTGCCACCAGAAATTCAATTGGAGTTAGAGAAGGCATCCTCAACTTGGAAATGAAGAGTATCAGGACATCCAAAGTGTCAGACTAACGTAGCCATCATGTTGACCGTTTCGGTATACGCCTAACGGTCGCAACGATCTATTGCTACTTACCTAAAGGAAACCTGGATCCGGGTGTAGGATCCCCCACAAATATAATACCCAAGCAACCCTTAAGATAAAGCAAGCAAATCAAACAGAAAGTAGTAAAGATGATCTAGAAATCCCTAAGGTATTCTCTCTTTAGGGTGTCTCCCCGGCAGAGTCGCCAGTTCTGTAATACGGTGAACTGACTTTGAGATTTTTGTATCGCAAATGTGCGGATAGCAAGAGTCTCCACCGACTTTTCTTTTATCCAATTAAGGGAAGGTGAAAAGAACAGGAAAAGACCTTCGTTAGATTCTGAGTAAGGGAGAAGGTTATGAAAAGGGAAGGTATTAGCACCCCTTTCCATCCGTAGTTATCTACGGGCTCTTAGTTTCTCTTAGATCACTTTAAAATTGCTTTCTGTGTGTTTGATAAAAATGTTTTGAAAAGGCATTTCGCTTTGACTTTGTAATGATTCATGTAGGAATGTATACAAAGTGTTCGGAAATGTTTCATTTTTTAAAAGAGTTTGAACTTTGACAAAAGTGTGAGGTGTGAAAAGTATTTGATTGAGCAAGCAACTAAAAGTCTTATTACCTACTAAGAATGGTTGTTTTCGTGTTGTTTTCCGTTCCTTTAGAATAGTGCTATTCGTACCAGTAGTTGGTAGGTAACCCTATTCGTTGGATGTAAGCAGGACATTCGAAGGGACATCGGATGGTCATAGAAGGTAACTTGTAGGAAGTATCCTAGCACATTCGAAGGGACAATCATCACTTTTTGTAGGCAACAATCGAGGGACGAGATCATGTTTTCGTAGGCGACATCATGGGTCTATGATCTTTGTATCGAAGGGACTATGATGATATATTTGTAGGCAACGGTGCTAGGATACCTCTACGTTCGAGGGACTTGACCATTTAATCGAAAGGCAACGAGAGAGAATTACCCTAAGGGGTGCATGTGTGAAAGAGTGTGTTGATTCAGATATGTGTTATCTTGAAATTATGAGTGATCTATGTCCAATTTTATCTTGACATACACGCCTAATTACTAGCAGTTTATAGGGTGCGGAAAGTAAATTGCGGAAAGTAAAGTGCGGAAAGATAAAGTCCTACGCTATTAAATGGCTTTGGGGCTGTTACATAATAGGAGTGCGGAAAATAAAAGTCCTAATTAAACTATTACATGCCATAGGCAGTTACATAATATGAAAAAGAAAAGCAAGAAAAATCGTCCGAAACATTACAACCTGTAAACAGATACATAATCGGAAAATATGAGAAAATTGCATAAGAGGAAAAATGTTAGTAAAAACATGATTTTTGAATGGGGAAAAAAGTTTCAGGTTAGTAATGACAATAATATGATAAGATAATTTTTTGGCAATTTTCGGAATCGATTTCGATAATTAAAAACAATTAAAAGTCAATTAAATGGTTAATTAGCAATTAATTAAAATATGCATGCAAAAATATTATTTTTAATGTCAAAAATTAAATAAACATTTTTCTGATTAAAATGCAAAAAGAAAATATTTTTTGTGATTTTTAAATGCATGAGAAAAATATTTGAAGATAAATTAAATTAACATGAAAATATTAAAAAGAAAATATAAGAAAAGTGTTAGTTTTGTAAAGGAGCAAAAATATATGTCATGGCTGGGGATCGAACCGGGGAACATAGCCTCACACGCGCACTGCCTTGACCAACTGAGCTGGAGTGCTTATCTGTTTAAACAATGAAACAAAAACATTTTGAATGAATCCGCTTCCTGGGAATCAGAAAACCGCGCGAAGAACTTCATCTTCTTCGTTTGAATTTTTAAACGGTTAGCGTCGGTCTTGCTCGACGCTAAGGGCCCTGCAAAATTCAAAAACCCAGCACAAGTAATATAAATGCAATATGAAACCATGGTTCGATTCGTTTTTGTCCACTGATCACGTTGGTAACCTTGGTTTGGTCCAATTTTACATATTTAGGGAAGCCCTAAATCGAAACAGAAAACCCTAGCCATGGTGGATTTCGATTCAGGTCACTAAACTCTAATCAAACTATACAGAAAGTTTCCAAACTCCATGCTAAACACAAAACAAACATCAAAACACGTTAAATATGCATAAGAATTAAAAATCGATTTTGGAAAAAGAAGAACAAACCGAAATCGGGATTGCAAGATTCTGAATGGTTTTGTAACTTGTAAGGGTCTGGATCGATTCTGGAGACCTCAAGGAATGCAATGGAATACTGGGAATCGATTGAAACAAGCTAGAATGTTTTGATCCATATAATGAATCAAGAGCAAATAATGAATCAATCAATGTAAAAATATTTGATTTTGTATGAAACCAAATCTTTCCTTTTTGATCCAATTTTCATCAGTTTCTTGCCAAATCAAAGTCAATTTCGAAATTGCCAGCTTTTATGAGTTGCTTGGACCTCAAGGATGAGAGAAAAATCCAATTTGCATTTAATTTTGATTTGCTACATTTATTTTTAATTTAATTGGTTTTTAAATGATTAAAATCCAAATTAAATAGAAAAATAAAGATAAAATTCGTGGCCTTGGGCTTGGAGGTTCAAAATTGGCTGAGGAATAAGTTTGAACCAAAAAAAGTTAGGCCCATTTGCAAAATTTTGGCTTTTGACAAGTATTTCTCTTTGTGCACCTCTTCAAAAATGCCCAACTTGTGCAAGGTGTATCTTGCTCAATTTTCACTATTTTTGAGTGTTCTTGGACTTTTTAGAAATCTCTAGATGTCCTCTAAACAACCTCTTTGGTTTCATCTCAATTGGAATTTCCATGCTCAATATCACTTCATTACAAAAAGTTGACCTTTTATTGACTTTGAAAAGGACCTGTAATATTTTGATCCATATCTTCAAAATGAAGCATTTTCTGACCATGCTTGTGAGACATGAAGTTGTAGAGAATTGAATTCTCTTCAAAATGAGAGGTGGTGGAAAAATTTCTTAGAAAGTATGAAGAAGTTATGCTCAGTCAAAGTTCAGTTGACTTTTCTCTAGAAAACCCTAATTTGGAAAGTTTGACTTTTGAACAAATCTTGAGTTTTCTTGATGAATCATGATCAACCCTTGATCAAATGATGAATGTGACTTCAAAATGAGGATGTTGACCAAAAATCATGAAGTTTGACTGTATGTTGACCACAGTTGACTTTTTGTCCAATACAACTGATTTTCAACCATCTGAGCAATTGTCTAAGGAAACTTGACTTGTAAGGCTTGAAACTTGACATGGAGATTATTTGAAGCATATAAGGAGGCATGATGACCATTGGAGATGTTGGAAGTCCATCTGGATCTAAGGATTGCCAAACCCTAGTTTGGGTTGATTGTCTAGGAGAGGGTTTGTCTGACCAACCCTTGAGGAATCCTTGAGTATAGATGTATGGAATGTCTTGAGAAGTAGGAGGGAGAATTGTGGGGTATGACAAAGAGGAGACATCTAATTTATATTAGTTAATTAGGACACGATTAATAGGTCATATACTCCAAATATCGATTTATTTCAGACCAAGGCTTATGTGAGTGTAGAGATTGAGCTCAATGCCCTTAAAAAGACTCATAAAGGTATCTCCTACAGTCCCTTTGTGAGCACAAGATGAGCGTGTATCTAGAAGATCCTTATGATCAAAGGAACAAGAATTGTGAAATTTTGTTCGTGACCATAGAACAAATTCTGTTTGAGGTAGAGTACTGTGATCCAACCACAATATTTAATGGTCCTGAGTTGTGACTGCCCTTAATATCAAACTCATTATTATGATATGTCATCTTGAGTGGGTATTGTCTTGAAGAATCAAGGGAGACATATGTCTTTGAAAAGTCTGTATAATTTTGTGTCATACCTAGGTATGTCTGTTCCAGAAACCTAGTATAGGGAATCTCCTCTGTAGGTAGAGAAAATGGCATCCATCATCTCAAAGTCAGAATGGATGTCTGAAGAAAATCTAACTGAGATGTGGCTCATGGTATCCCATGGTTATGTTGGTTGTCTGATCTTAGAGATTGATCAGTTAATATTATTTGTGCTTCCCATGTTTCCCCCCACAAGTGTTGAGTATGAGTATGGATGTTACCCTCAGTACCATACTAAAATAGATGATGTTGTATCAGATTTTGGAACATCATCTCAGTGTCCTGAACCATGAAAGTTTTTATTGTTGCTAGGAGTTAAGCTAAAGAGTTGATTCTTTATTAAGAGGTGCATACAAATGTTGACAATTGTGTGTTCATAAATGTTATTAATGATGTGTGTAGAAGGAGCAAACGACACTGGCTATGTTTGTGCATCGGTGAATGTTCTAGCTGATGTTTAAACATCTATTTTTTGTTTCTCTGATGCTGATTATGTTGTGCTAATATATCTGTCAAGCTACAACTGAGAGGGGGGGGGTAATTATTCTGTAGCATATACAAAAGGACATTTATATTGAATAAGGGTGTCCTGGAGATAAGATCTATGTTTAAGGAGCAACTGAGAAATAATTGTGATCACAGATCCAAGGAATATAGAATCTATAGTCATGCTAGCGATGTCCCACGTGATGTTGGAACATAGATGTCCTTGTGAATTTGAATATTAAATTCTCATATGTCTATGCTGAGGAATAAATATGATCAAAATAAGTTAGTGAATTCATATTTTATCTCATGGCCATTTAAAAGGGAGTTATGTAAATATGTGGACAATTAAGATTATAAGTAAAAAGTATCTCATGGTAAAGAGTCCCTGATTTGAAAAGTTAGTCACATGAAGTAAGCAGATAATAACTGATTGAATGTTAGGAAATTATACATAGCATATCTCTACATGGACATGATAAGTGAAGTGATCGATGCATGCATTGGAACTGTTTATCTCAAAAGAAATAGTCAAGAGCTACTAAAGGAATTCAAAGATAGCCTAGACGGTGCACAAGAAGTCATGTGACAGATTCTCATCCTAAATTAACGCACATTGACCAACAATTCATCTACCGTTAATTCCTAAAAAAATATTGCTCTATTTATAAGTGATCTTTGCTACCATCTAGCCACAAGTGAGCATTTAGTATTTTCATCATCATGAGTTTCACTAAAGCATGAGGAAATTGTGCATGGATCTAGTTTGGTGAGGGTTTTCATTGTCAAATTTTAGCTAAAAAGGGGGAGTGAAATAATGTCACACAGAGAGTGAAACAGGAGAAAGTGAAGCATGAGAGGGAGAAACTATGTCCAAGTCACAAATTAAGTCACAAAACAAACCATATCAAATTATTTTTGACTTGTGATCTGAGTTGTTAACACAATTGTGACTTGTGTTCAGAGTTACCTGGGAGAATTTCAAGATACCTCTTAATTTTCCTCTTATGCTTCCACGATCCTCTTTTTCCACCACCTGTGATAAGGACTGGTTCTTGCCTTAAGGGGGAATGAGAGTTATCTTCTACCTCATGTACTCCAGGACTTTTCTTCCTTTTGCCCTTGTTGGTTCAATGGAGGAAATCAAAAATGCGAGATGTCAAACTAGAAGTTGAGACATCATCTTCAACTAATAGGCCATCAGTGTTTACCCTGGAAGAACTGTTGATGAAGTTTTTGCTCGCCTACAACTCAAGTTCTGTGTAGAAAAATATGGATGAGCTGCTGAAGAAATTTTTAATTGTAATTGTTGCTGCTGTTTTGATGTAATTGTATTTATTTTTTTTAGCCAAAACTTACTAAAGGGGGAGATTGTAGGTTCCTTGTTTTTAAGAATTGGCTTAATTTTAATAAAACAAATAAAAGCAGCAACACAATATTGTACAATAGGATATTTAAGATCTTGTAAATCCTATTGGAATGTCTAAACATGTTGTGTTGAATTAAATCAACATCTGGAACAACATGTCGAAAGAGATGTCGTGACATTAGACATCAGACATCACGCAACTGAACTGTTAAAGTTTTTACAGTTTTGTTTTAAGTTGTGAAGAATATTCAACGAATATTATGCTTCCTATGTAGAGTATTATTAAAGGCATATGTGGAGGTCTAGTAGATTCAATCATAAGCTAAGGAGAAAAATCATATTGATGACCTTGATTGTAGTAGAAGTTTTTTGCTGTTTGTTTTATGAAGAGTTTGTTTATGCAGTTTGTTACAATTGATATGCTGTTACAGGTGATAGGTTATAAATAAGGACTTTGTAACCTATTTTTAGGAAGCTATCCAAGTATATAGAGAGATGTAATCGTTAGGGTTATCCATGTGTGGACCACCCAGATTGTGGGATGGCCACTAAATTGTACCTCAAAGCCCTTAGGCAAGAGGATAGTTGTACTCACTCAAAAGTTATGAAGAAATGAGTTGAGTTGTGTTCTTGGAAGAAGCTTTGAAGCTATTCCAAGTATGTGTGTCAAGAGTTTTGACTGTTTTGATATTTGAAGAGGTATTTTTCAAATAGATTGATATTGTTGCAGGAGTTTGTAACAGTTAGGTATCACTAGGGAGTGAGAAGAAGTTCTCTTGTATTAGATGTTATTCTAAGATAAAGGTTTCATTGGGTAGTAATTAGGTCAACCAGAGGTTGTTTATTTGTAAAAATAAGGCTATTTACATAAAATAATACTACTGATAGTAGAGTCTTCTTCCTAGTTTGGTAGCCCCTAGATGTAGGTTGGTTTGAACTGAACTGGGTTAAGAATTGTGATGTGTTCTTTATGTTTGTGTTGCACTGTTTTATTCATACATTGTTTGTTTTGTTTTAAATGTCAGATCAGATGTCTCGAAATCCTTATAGGACATTTGAGTCTGCTGCCACCAAAATTTCAATTGGTATTAGAGCTGCATCCTGTCTATTTCAAGATAAGACCCTTGGAGGATACATTCTGGTTGTGTACAAGGTAGAAGATTTATACTGGAGAATTGTTTGAACAAGGCTGGTTCATATTGTCTGGTCCCTTGAAGTAGAAGATGGACCTATTTGTGGAAGACTAGGCAAACCTGACCAAAACTCGTGTATCTTCTTGATGAAAGAAGAAGATGAAGCTAAAAAAGAGGAATGAAGAGTTCAAAGCCTTCATGCGGGAGTAAAGACTTTAGATTGATTTAACAATCAATGTTCAACATTTGTTTAACACAAGAGCATAATTGTTAGAACCTTCATGCAGGAGTGAAGATATTGATAATAATATATGGAAGATTTTTCGAACTATATTAAAAGTGTCAAAGATACTTGAGATCTTACTCAAGTCCACTCATAAAGACATTTATTAATGGAGTTGATGAGAATCAATTGATCAATGGTCCTCATACACATTTGCATATTGTTTGAAGACCTTGAAGATTATCAAGGAATGTGGTTACAAGAAGATGGAACTGATGTTCTATGGGATGTTAGAACATTACTTCAAAAAGTATGCAGGTAATAGTTGAAGCACAAATGTTTTGGGTGCTAAACAAGAATGTGTTGAACATTTATGTTTGGAACCTACTCCAGATATGGAAGAGGATATATCTAATTTGTATTAGTTGATCAGGACACAATTAACATGTCATTTACTCCAGATGTCAATTTATTTCATACCAAGTCTTATGGTAGTATAGAGATTGAGCCTAATTCCCTTAAAAAGGACTCATAAAGGTATCTCTTACAGTCCCTTTGTGAACACAAGATGAGCGTGTATCTAGAAGATCCTTCTGACCAAAGGAACCAGAATTGTAAAATTGTCTTCGTGACCATAAAATAGATTCTATTTGAGGTAGAGTACTATGATACTACCACAATAGTTAATGGTCCCGAGTTGTGACTGCCCTTAAAATTATACTCATTATTATTATATGTTATCTTGAATTGGTATTGTCTTGAAGAATTAAGGGAGACAGACGTCTTTGAAAAGTCTACATATTTTTGTGTCATACCTAGGTAAGTCTGTTACAAAAACCTATTAGAGAGAATCTCCACTTTAGGTACAGACAATAGCATCCATCATCTCAAAGTCATAATGGAAGTTTGAAGAAAATCTAATTGAGATGTGGCTCATGGTATCCCCTAGTTATGTTGGTTGTTTGTTCCTGGAGATTGATAAGTTAATGTAATTTGTGCTTCCCATGTTTTTCGCCCCACAAGTGTTGAGTATGAGAATGGATGTTACCCTCAGTACCATACTAAAATAGATGATGTCGTATCAGATCTTGGAACATCATCTCAATGTCATCAACCATGAAAGTTTGTATTGTTGCTAGGAGTTAAGCTAAAGAAGGGAAGAAGAAATCAATCACTATTATCTAGTGTGAGTAGATAACTCTAACTGACTAACAGTTAAGTACTTTGAAGGGAGACTAAGTACTTATTAGAGTCTAGCATGAATACTTAATACAAATACTCTGTTTGGAGTTGAGTAATTGTCTAATGTATCTATGCAAAATTATGAGCTGAATGCCATTATTGGATCTATAATAATCTTCACAAGTTTAGGATGTGTGGAAACATTGTCTGGTGATTATAAGAAGAGCTGATTCCATATTATGAGGTGCATACAAATGTTGATAAATATCTTGATGGGAGCTGAATATCTTGAAAAGAGTGTTCTACATGGAGATATAACATCACAACTGTTAAAGACACCAGATATTGAGAGAAGGCAGGTATGATCCATACTTATCTTATGAATATGTATCTCTGGTTATATGCATGGTTGAAAAGTGGTTTCTTCTATAACAAGTTACACAGTGTGGCAATCTGAATCTTGTGTAGCAAGCAAACTAAGGATTCCTAATTTGGAAACTGTGGAAAATTTCAAATAAAGAATGCTTCTAGTATTATGAGGACCAAAATCAAATGAGTCCTTAATTTTTGTTTAACTTATGGATTAATAAGGGTAAACTGAGAGGAGAAGTGTTGAGATTAAGGGGGAGAAGCTATCTTGAAGAAAATTGTGTTCCTAAATGTTACTAATTGTGCATCTGTGAATGTTCTAACTGATGTTTAAACATCTATTTTTGTTTCTATGATGCTGATTATGTTGTGCTAATATATCTGTCAAGCTATAACTGAGGAGGAGTAATTACTATGTAGCAAATATGAAAGGATATTTTTATTGAATGAGAGTGTCCTGGAGATAAGATCTATGTTTAAGGGGCAGCTGAGAAATAATTGTGATCACAGATCCAAGGAAGATTAAATATGTAGCCATACGACGAATGTACCACATGATGAAAGAGTCTTATCCGAGCTTGCTTCATCAGGTAAGTTTTCAAGGGAAAAAATTATTTAAGTGGTGGAGAGTTGCAACACCATAAATTTTAGATTAATTATTTAATTAATTAATTTAGCATAATTACATGAGTCAATATGAAGTTGATGGTGTTTTGATGTTTTGACGCTTATATATTTTGATGATTTGATGAGCATGTGGTGTATCATGATGAATATGATGGCTTATGACATGTTATGATTATTTGTGTGATTTTGAAACTACTTGGTTGAACATCATCAGATAGAATATCAATGAAGTCCCCATCATACGTTTTTATCCCGCGAGAGGAAAGGAAAATATCGAGTAAACCTAAGGGGGATAAATCATGGTCTTATGACCGAGAGATTGGGTAAGGGAGTCTATTACGCAAGGGAAATGTATTAGCAGCCCACACGCCCGTAGTATTCTACGATATCCACTTCTATTTTATATCTAAAGGGTGTGTTATATCTATCTATCGCTTAATCGCTACAATGCATGTGAAAGAAAGAAAATTAAGAAAACACAGGGAAAAGAAGGAAGTATTTACAAAGTTTTCTCGGTCGAGCCCCGTGACCAGGTGCCTACGTATTTCCTCGTGCAATGGGAAAGTCAGAGCGCTGTAGTTCGGCTCATATTTTTTGGTGGGTTGAAATTGTTTTTATGGGAAATTTGATTCCGCATCCTCACAATTGCAACCCGTGCTTGGCGTTGCAGCTATAATAAGTCTTATGCTCGGCCGCTTGCACACATAGCAATTTGCTCGGACATGAAAGGGAACACCCTTTTTGAAAAGGTTTTCAAAGAAAAGATGTCTGAAGACAAAAGGATTTGAGGTGACGTTGGTTGCTTTTACTTTTGAAAAAGGAGTCCTGAACCATTATTAGGTGTTTTGATTTTCAAAAGAAAAGAAAACAAGTTTTAGTTTTATTAAATGCAAGAGTGCAAAAGAAACTAGAAAATAAATAAGGGAAACTAACTAGTTCTACGCTAATGTTATCATACAAATGTGGACCTATGGTTGAGGATAAAAGAGTCTAAGCTTGAAGATTATCCTAACCGAGCGGTCCTAAGGAAAACTATCCAAATATCCACCTTGGTTGAAGAACCAAGGGATACAGAGGGATGAAGCAAGCATGTGCTTTGGAAAAAGCACACATACCATGTAATGCACAAATAAATGATCCACACATGCGCGGGGAAGATGAAAGAAGTCCCATAGACTATGACGGTAACGAGTATATCGAAGTCCACCATGAGCCAACTTCCAGTGGAAAACCATAGCCATGAATAGAAGTAAACGTGTCAACCAGGAGTTTCCTATGGGAGAAAGGTATCACATCATGATATGAATTATCATGTGTGAGGAGAATATGAGTGTGAGTGTCAAAGCATGTGAATGCAAACCCCATGAAAAAGCGTGGTGAGTCAGAATAGGGGACTCTTGCCACTTTTATTATTGACTTGATAAAAGAAGCATCATGATTCGCGTGAGCTGAGCTGACACAGACTAGAACTATGCGGGGGTTGATTATAAACCCTTTCGGCGTGCCCATCATATATATATATATATATATATATATATATATATATATATATATATCACCTGTAAATATCAAAGCGGGACTTTGCTTGGTGGTGCTACTCTAGGTTGCCTAACCATTCATGACCTATGCAAGCACAAAAGTAAACATAATGGAAAGGTACCTCCAAATGCATGGAAGAGGATTTTAAACAAACCACACACAATTAGCAAACAGAATTTCCTTAAACAGGTCTCTAAATAAACCAGAGGGGTTCCTGAACATATGCTCCAACTATGGAAGCCCCTTCATGCATCTCTATTCCTACTTCTCATGGCAAAAGAAAGCTGTAAAACCCTACTTCTCATGCTCTCTAGAAAAGTAGTAAAAGAATGCAGTAAAAATGTATAGAAAATACCAAACGGATAACAACCCGTAAAGCAAAAGCAAGCAAAGAAATACTCTGGAAAACTTCGACTACTGTTGACAAGAAATAAAGAAAACCAGTGAGTAATGCGTAAAGGCATCAAAACATAATTCAAATGTGTATCCCACACATCTGAGGCAAATAGACCTGCAAAATATTGCAATCCAAACAATAGAATGCACCCACATGTGTGCAAACAACAAGATATGTATCCCATATATCCTAATCGACCGTAAACCTGCAAGAAGGTGAAAACCAAGCAAGCAGACAAAGAATGTGTGTTTGTATGCAAATAAGTGTCAGAATGTATATCCCACACATTTGACACAAATACACTTGCAAGAAAGGTGAGAACCAAACAATGCAGCCAATAGGATGCACACACATGTGCAAGATCTAGATATATATCTCACATATCCAAATCAAACACAAAACCTCCAAGAAAGGTGAAAACCCAAGCAAACAAACAATATAATGCACACACATGTGTGCAAGCATTAGATATGTATCCCACATATCCAAATCAAACAAAAAAACCTGCAAGAAAGGTGAAAACCCAAGCAAGCAGACAATAGTATGCACACACATGTGTGCAAGCTCTAGATATGTTTCCTACATATCCAAATCTCAAATGTAAATGCTCAATGTATCTCGCACATGAAACAAAGTATTAGAATTAACAAAGCAAGTGTTATAAAGAAAGTACCAAATGCAAAAACCATTATTCACAGTATAATGCACGAGTATAAGCATACAAGAAGTGAAATGAAATCACAAAAATTGGCTTGGGAAAGCACTTTACGAAATCAGAGCAAAAAAGTCAACCTCTCGGAATCAATTAAAAATCGCATGGTTGCTTGAAAAAGCGTCAACGAATTCAAAAATATGAATGATTTTAATTAATTCTGAGTGAAAGCGACATTTTTCGGACCTTAAAGGAACGGGGCAGGGATAACATTTTAGGTATGCTTAACTTGAAATTTGATTTCGAAACCATCAAAAACAGTTTTAAAACATGCCAAAACATTGAAAACAAGTATCGTTGCCTTGGACCTTTGAGAAAAAATGAGGTTTGACTCATAAAAATGCCTAAAATTCATGTATTATAATTACCAATTCACATTTGTTTTTTGTTTTAAAATGAGGAATGAATTGGAGATTAATTCATGTACATGAATCAAACAAATTAAAACAAATTAATATACAATGATATGCAAAGAATCAATATTGTTTGAATGGAAATGAATGCAAAAATATGCATGAAAACACATGTTTATTCACATGTTTGTGCCTTTTTTTTATCAATGAGATGCAAATGAATTTCATACAATATGTAATCAATGCATGCTCAATGTATACTACACCTAAGTATGATGCAAAACATGGATTAAGATCAAGTAAAATCAAGTGTGCAATGTTTCATGATGCTTTGATTTTATACAAATGAGAATGTATCATTAATACATGAAAAATTGCCTAAAATTTTCACCTCGACACATTTCGAGTCACTAAAATCCATTATCGACACATAAACTTGATTCAATTATTTAATGCAAGCTTAGACTAATGCATGGACATGAAAATTATAGTCTAAGTTCAAGCCTAAATGCACTATGTACAATGAAATGCTTCCTACAAGTCAAATGCACAAGAAAATTACATTTTGACACAATTATGTTTACTAATCAAGCCTTATTTCCCATGATTTCAAATCAAATTAATCAATCTAAATGCAATTCAACGCATGAGAATGCAATATATGATGCAAATGATTAATTCACATGGCCTATATGCAAAGAAATCAAACCATACAAGTATATGTGTGCTCTATGTACAAATTTCATTCACATCGACACAATAATGTTCCAAAATCAGACTTAATTCAATCAATTTTTAATCAAAAAATCAAGAATCAGAATCAACAAAATAAATGCAATCAATTCCAATAATAAAATTCAAGAAAAGTCAAATTCAAAAAATCACATAAAAATAAGTGATTATGGAATAAGCTACTTACTTGTTCTTGAAGAATAAAAGGAGAATTTGATGAATAATCGGAGAATAAGTCTTGATTTTTGAAGAAAATATTGAAATCAAACTGAATTGATGAGAATCGAAGAAAATAAGCCTTGGAAGGCCTTGATTGATGAAGGAGGAAAGTAAGCCGAGCTATGGAGAGTGAGAAGTGGCGAGTTCTAATCGGAACCGAGCAAGATGGAGGCGGAGGGAGTAAAAATCGAGCCGTTGGCCGGTTGAATGGAGGAAGGCCGGGAGAAAGACTGGCTGAGCGAGGAAGTGATCTCATCTGAGCAGAGGTCTTGCCGGACGTGAGAGGGGAGAAGATCGGGTGGAGGGAAGATGGTCTGGCTGTGGTTCCGATTTGTCAAGGGAAGCTGGCCGGAGGTATAGGGTGGTCAGAAGCTTGCTTAGGGAGGAGGAAGGGTGGTTGATGGTGAGGCATGGGCGGTGGCTTTAAGAAAAAGCTACTTGAGTTGAGAGAGAATTAAGAGAGGAAAAATGAGATTCAAGGTGAAATCTTAGCAAATGATTTTCCTCCCCTAATTTGTGAGAGGAAAATTTTATTTATAAGTGACAAAATTGGGCTTAGGAGTGCCTGGGATCCAAGATTAGGTCCAAATCGCGATTATTCGAATTATTTTTGTCAACAGTTCAAAACATCAAAATCCGTGCAAAATTTGAACTCAGTCACAACACGAAAAATGTCCGACACAAAAAATTGCTCACGGGAGTCAAAATTTCTACTCAATCGGACGAACGGTCCAGGAGATATGAATTTTTGAAGTTTCAAAACACTTTTCGGGTATCTGACACATGCAGAATTTTTATTGCACTCTTCAGATAAATAGCCTCAAATGAGGATCTTCTGATCAAAATTCGAACACGTAATCTTCGTGACAAACGAAGCCAACGAAATATGTGAACTTTTAACACTGGTCCCACCTTGTTTCAATGAAAATCGAAATAATATCAGAACCTTGTAACTACATGATTAGTGATATGCATGTACGTTTATGATAATGAAACTATAAGTGAGAAAAGTGAAAATGAAGAGGGTAAATTTTGGGGTACAATATATTCTTAGTTGTATTGAGGGATTTTGGAGTGTATTAGAAGAATTTTAATAATTAGAATAATAAGTGGAATTATTTTGATTAGAAAAATAAGATTTATTTTGGTATTAGGGTAGTAAGGGCAAGATGGCCAATTGGAAGGAATAAGTGCGGACAAGAAAGGGAGTTAATATTTAGAGGTCTAAGTGTTATACAAGGAATTAGGGTAAAAGAGAATTATTCTTGAACGATCGTAAAAATTGATGCAATAGAGAAAAGAGGCTAGGGCATAGTAACACGAAGAGATTTTGATAGAAAGTGAAAGGAAGTTGAATTGCTACTATAATCTTAAGGTAAAGGGGTTTATCATCTTTATAATATTTGATTTAAGGTTTAGATCATGGTAGTATTTCCCTAGGTTTGGTTAAGTTGAAATTAGGTTTTGAACGGTAAAAAATTGATGAATTAGTGATAAATAATGACTTGTAATTGAGGTATAATTGATATATAGTAACATAGTATGATAATTGGTGATGATTACATATGGTTAGATGATGTTTTAAGACTTGTAAATTGAGGAAATCACATAGAAATTGGACTAGTATAGTGCAAGAATCGTAATAGGAAAATCCTGTTAGTAGAGGATTGCCCGGCGATGGAGATGTGTTGTCGGACGTTGGCGGTTGTGGGTGCATCGCTAGGAGAAGAATAGTTTTTTCGTACGAGTGACAAAAAGTGGGAGATTCTGAGTGTGTCGTTCTTAGTATTTCCAAGCCGAGATAGACGTGAAGGGTGTGTCACCAGGCGACGAATGGAAGAACTGGATGAATATTTTTGAAATCTTAAAATGAGCATATCTTTAGTTCTATAACTCGAAATGTGGCTTCGTTTGATGTTGGGTAGTTAAAACGATGATCTATAAGTATGTGGAGTAAAATGAAGAATAGGAAGGATAATTCTAATACCTAAGTTATGATATAATTTGTTTCCCCCGTGTTGAATTGCTATGATGTTTTGTGATAATAAAGTTGGATGATGATATGACGATCTTATGATAATGCTTAATTCATAATAAGGATTATGTGATGTATATGATGATGTGATTATTTATATGATGATATTATGATGTTTTTTTATTTCTTTGATGATATGATGATGTTTTTGATGATTCATGAATGATGATACGTGTTGACTAGCCATGGTCATATTATTTATGTTGTTGCGTATCATTGCATTCATGGTATGGTCTAGGACTTCGGTCCATGATGGTGATTTATAAATTTGGTCCAGTGATGATGGTAGGAGAATTGTCCAATGAAGGCAACAATCCCATACTATGGATTAGGTGCAACACAGTTAAGTGCTCTGATTCCAAGTGGGAATCAATCCTATTCGTGAGGATCTATAGAGATTGAAGATGATTAAGTTATTAGTGACGTTTTGGTGCCACATGCATGAGACTATGATGATGTATTTAAATTCTATGTGACATTGGATATTGATGTGTTTTATTGATGAATGATGATGTTTTGTATATGATGATATATGTGTTCGTATCTTAATGATTTGGTGAAAGTGTGAGTTCAATGTGAAGATGTGATGAAGCATGATACCATACTTATATGCATATTTTTCTATGTTTGTTCCTTATGTCTTATATAATAATTATGATTTACTCACTCTTTCTGTTTGAATGTTGCCACCACGTGGGTAGCAAGTAAGTGATACAGAGTAGTCGGTTGGAATTTAGAGGATAGCTTCAGGATACATTTACTTGTTTTCAGTAGAATAAGGGAGTCTTGCTCTGATATGTAACATCGGGGTTGGGGTCGTTATTGAGAATTATATGTCTAAGTTTATTTTGATGTTTTTCTAAATTGCCTTGTTATGGTTAGATATCCTAAGTGGATCATGATGTTTAACTTGATGAGTTTTATTAAGTATCTTAAATAAAGATGTTATGAGATTTATGTATTCTGCTGCAATGATTTTTGAGATCCTAAATGCATAATATATGATTTATTGTTTTGCAACCCGTTACAAAGCAGGATGCATTGATATGATGTTTTCTATGAACATGTGACACCCTTGTTGGTGATATAGTCTGATTATTTGTTTAAATAAATTTTAAAATATTCCTTGGGTTTAGAAGGGTGTTACATGGCATCTATTCATATTTAAAGGTCATCAAAATCCTAAAAAAAGTTAAAACTTTGCCTTGAGCTAAGATTCGAACCAAAGGGCACCTTAGATGTTGCATACAATGTTTACCACTGGTCCATTTTCTCCATGTTGATTTAAGTTACAAAAGAGGTATATATTTACATTTTATATTTTTCTTAAATCTTTGTCTTTATCCATTATGCATCAGTTTCCACAGTAAAGAATATCTGAATTAGAGGATCATTTTGTAACTTTTTAAACTTAAGGGACTAAATTGGATCCCGTGGTATACTTAAGAGACAAAAAAAGAATATTTTACCAATGTAAATAGTAGTTTGATTTTTTGACATTTCTTCTATCGGTGGAGATTAAGTTGAAATACTATATGACTTTGGCAATGCTCCAAGTTCTTTGTACATATTCTCAAGTCAGTGTTTCTATGATGTAAGACCATTTTGTGGTGTTGACTTGGACTCTATAAGGTCCTTCCCAATTTGGTGCAAGCTATGCATCATGGGTGTTCTTACTATTGAACACATTACTCCACACACAAGAGACGGGTGAATTCCGAGGGGTTGGAAAATGACAGTTTAAAACAAAGTTATTTTCTAAATCAAAGTTTGAAAATGTTATCAAGAAAATGGTTAAGTATTGCAATGGAAAATCAAAATAAATAAAATATGTGGAAAATAAAAGGAATAAGGGAAAAATATTAGACTTGGATTTATAGATGTTTGGTCTAAAATAAGTGACATACCCCTCTCCCTAAGAATTGATCTTAATAGTTTTCAATAATTGTTTTGATATTTTAATATGTTAAGCCCACGAACCCCCTTATACAAGGAAAACTGAAGTTTCAGATTTACTTCCTACCAAACAACGAACAACAGACTGAAGCGGTTGATCTCTCTTCCAAACAAAAATAAAGCTTTGATGGATTAGTCAACAAACTAAATTGAGATTTTATATGGACTCACACTAATGCAGAGTTTTGAACTAGCTATCCTCTAAACCGAACAAGGGTTTTACACTGGCTGGCCACAAATCAAATTGATATTTATACTAGTTTGATCTTGAACCATGTTGATATTGTACACCAAGCTGAGCTCAAGAACCAATAATAATATTTTTCACTGGTTATCTTCTAAAATAGAGTTTTTCTTTAAGTGGCTCAGCTCATGAGCCAAAAGGAAACTTAATACTTAATTCCCCAAACAAAGATTTTAAATGGTTTCACTTTGAACACAAACAAACACTTCCTACAGAAGATACATTCACTCAAGAGAAAAAAAGGCTCTTGGTGAATATATAAATTTAACCTTTCCATAACAAGTTTCATCACTTAAACACAAGGACTTTCTCAAAGCTCTATGGCTAAATTAAAATGAAAGAAAGTAGAAACATATTTTAGCGAGAGAGATACTAAGGAGAGTATTGAAATACACTCAAGCTTCGCAATAACAACACCACAACAACAATAGCCCATAGATAAGGTACTTTACTCCCTTTGTCATGGATAACCAGTGCTTGTGCTGAGGACGAACAATTGAGCACCACATAAAATCACCTGAAGGATTTCATAATCTCATTATGGAGGGCAACCAGTTCAAGCATCTGAATGAACACACCTATTGAACATAATCACAAACTATAAAATCAATCCTAACTATTACCGATCCAGATACACCAGATTTTGGAGAATAATTCCAAGCACCTTGAGATATTCACACAATATGGACACAACCGATAAATGTCCTAAAAACCCACACAATATACACTTGATATGGAATTTCTCTCATATTCTAGAATAAATGCTCTTAGCTTGCTTGCTACAGAAGATTCATATTACTTATATTAGAAGAAACCACCTCCTCAACAGGCATACAAATTAGATCCTCTGTTTGACCCTCTTCTCATGCTCTTAGAAATTGTTAGTCCAATTGTTATCTCATGACAGACGTTGTGCATTTACCACACACCCTTATGGATAAGGTAAGAAGCTTCATATTCTACTTCATATTTAGAATTTCCACTTCTAAATACATTATAGAACACCAAATCTCACCTTCATAATCCCAAGATTCTTTCATTGACAACCACCATTAAAAATGATGTTACAAAATTATCTAGGACATCAACTTCTCAACAAAGAACCCAATCAAGATGGCTCTTAATAAATTATCCATAGGACTCAAGATTTTCATAGAATTCCTAGACACAAGAAGATCTCCAAAGATCACACCTTCAACAGATAATTCAGGTTGTCACACACAATAACACCATGGAGAGAAATAAACTCTCAGCAGTTAGCAACTTCCAAACTCAAGCAACTTCCAAACAGCCATATAGGGAAAATTCAATTCTCAACACTTTCTCAATCATGATGTTCAGACTGAAGTCCATCATTAACACCTCAGACATATACATAGATCCTGTCAATGTAATTTGTCATCATTTATATGCACAATATCCTCAGAGGATAGACAAATACTCATCACTTGTTAGAGTGTTTACCATCAATTAGATCCACCAGCTCATAAGAGGATAGACAAATACTCATCTCCCATCAAAGTATTTACCATAATCAAATAAGGTTACCTTCTCACACAAGGTAGGACATTTGGGATGACATTATTCTTCTGCACACCTGTGGCACCACCTGATCCTTCTTTATTATAAAGCGTCATGACATCCATCAACACCATAGATCACTCTAGATTAGAATAGTGGATTGACTTTATATCCACCATAAGCAAAAAAATCTTCCTTGGTTGAAGATGAAAAACCTTTGAGATGATGTTCCAACATAGAAACACCCAGATTTGACATTTATTATGGTTTTGGAGGCAACATCCATAGCAATCTATGCACAACTCTTAGAGATGACACAAGAGTACACAACAACAACTGATCACTCTTCCAAATCAGACCATAACCGCATGTAGTAACTTGTATAATACACACCTTAAGAAGTTCCATGACCAGACCTTTTGTCTTACTTTAAGGTGTCAGATGCCAACATTCTGAACCTAAAGAGGAGATTCCCTCTAACAGGTATTTGGACAGACTACAACAAATAGGGTATATAACTAGCACCATACCACAAACATGTCTGCTTTTTCTAATCCTCCAAGGCTCAATGATTCACCATTAACCCTTATGCATAACCAAGTGCTCCATCATGTGGAGACACCACATAAATGGACCTAAGCATGAGGATAACTAACTTTGAGTAAACACACCTTGATCCAATAGTGAATGATCAACCAGCTTCACATTACTCAAGACAAAAATAACTGAAAGCTAATCCTAAATAGTTCGGATGACACTACAACAAGAAAGACACCCATCAACCACTTAGCTTGGGTTAACAAGAGTTCCATGCTCTCATAGACTTGATAGTTATATCAAGTTTAAGTAAAACAAACTTCATTCTATTTATAAGAATAAACACCAGCCATGCATCTTGAACCACTTCTGCATCAACTCCATTTCTCTAACTTATACACATAAATTTGGTCAAAGGAATCTACAAAATGTTAGAGATAATGTCCTCGACATTTTGACGGGACTTCATACATGAAGAATCTTGTTGCGATGTCTTTAATAAGTCTCCATAAAAATATCACAAACTCAACCTCTGCACTTCGACTTCCTTAGATCATAAATAAACTTACCCAAAAAGTAATCAATATGTTGATCATGTCTTGACCAAACATACTTTTCCAAGACATGATTCTAGGATAGAAGCCTCTTAGACACATAGCACAGGTGCCTCCTCTTCCAGGTCAGGAGTAGGTTCCAAACAATTGTGATCACCACACATTTATTTAGAACCCAAAGAATTTGTTATACCAACCCTTAGTGCAACAGGATTCTACACACCTTGCTAATAGGATGTTCCAATATCCTGTAAAACATCTTTTCAAGGAAACACCAGGCGTTTTCCATCATATACAAATTCAGTCGAGAAATAAAAAATCAGAAATATCCTCAATAACCTTCAAGCATGGATTAGTCACCCTTGTACATAAGAACCATAAACCAACATAGGTTTGAAAGTAAATCAAACAAAAAAAACAGAAGCATAAGAACTTGCTTCTAACTACCATGCCTTACACCTTCAGACAAGACCATTTCTCATCCTGTCACAGATAGTTCATCCTCCACTTCAAAGGACCATTTGAACAACAATATGACCCGACCACGTTCAAACAAATTTTTCAGTACAAACCTTTCTTTCCCATATTACCAGAAAGTATCTTCCCAAGATCTCACCCAGTACAGAACAAGATGCATGCTCTGATACCAATTGAAATTCTGTTAAAGACTTCCGATGTCCTATGACATGTCGAGACATCTGAATCCAATATAATAACATGGAAAAGTATAAACATACAAAACAATACTGAAAAGTAACAACACAAGAATTGTTAACCTAGTTCAGGGACAACATCACCTACTATGGGGGCTACCAAGCCAGGAAGGAAGTCCACTATTATTAGTATTAGTTCGAAGATAAAATATTCCCAAGTTTACAACTCCTCCCCTAATCACTACCCACTTCTACTTCTACCTAGGTCCTCCCTAGATATGAGAAATCACCATCCCACTTCCACTCACCGCAGTGATGTCTAGCAGTCCCATTCTTAGTTACAGTATCGATATTCTTTCACCTAAATGTAAATCACACTTCAAATACAAAAAAAAAGCCTTAATCAGAAATCCCATGATTAAGAACGAAAGTTAGATTTCCTTAAAAAGCTTCCTCCAAGAATAATAAACATTTTAAGCTTAAAGGCTTAAGAATGAACAATAGAGACTTAGAACTCTATAACATCAGTCCTACTCACATATCAACATGATATTCGATAGGCTCACACATACCAATTCTCCTAGAGAGTGGCTTACAGATTCATCCCTAAAAATATAAACTTTTACATATTCGGTTGGTACTATTTTAGGTCACTGATACTTCTATCTATAACCTTAATTCCACTTGAATTTGGGCATTAAATCACAACAAAACTGCTGCAAAAAATGCTCCAAGATATTCTCCAAACCATTTTCTAAAACTGCTCCAAGATATTCTCCAAAACAATTGCTAAAAACGCTCCAAGATATTCTCCACAAATTTAGAAATTCAATCATTTAGTTTCCTAAAACATATCTAATTTATCAATATTGGATGCGACATAGAATTACTAAATATTCCCATAATATTCAGTAATTAAATCACAACAACTGAATCCAAACTGTCAGTTATAGTTAACCTGGTGTAACCTAAGAAGTATGAACCTCTAGTATTAGATATGAGATGTCGAAGGTAATGTCACGACACTAATATCTTCTATGAACACAACTAAACATAACATAATTTAAAGAGTGCATAAACATAATAAAAACATAGAGATGTCTTAACGCAGTTCGGTTCTAACCAACCTACATCTAGGGGCATCCAAGCTAGGGATGAAGTTCACTATCAACAGTATTAATTCGGAGCTAAACCTTCCCTATTTACACCTCCTCGCTTAATCAAATTACCCAAAGACCCTTCTACCTAAGATACCACACTTAGATATGATAACCTTCGCTCACTCCCTCAATATCACACACCGTGACACTCAACAAAAATAAAATTGAAGACGCTCTTCAAAGACACACAATTACACTCGCTTCAAAGCTTATGGTGATTCAAAACTTACAACTCAAAAATATCCTACTCGAGTAGAAATAATCAAGATGCTCACAATGAACAATTAACAACCAAAAGAATGAACAACCAACAATTAAAAACTAGACTTCTAAATTTGGAATGGCCAAACTGCAAAACAAGGTTTGTAGCCCTTAAATAGAGTAACGACAACTAGGGTTGCTTTACTCTCAAGTCTTCAGCGCCTCCTGTCTTCTCTCATTGAAAGAAGGATATTAAATATCCAAATATATTGCTGAAGGCGTTCTCAAGCTTCCTTAGTCGAAGCATACATAAAACATACAAAATGACTTCCTAAAAATTCTGCACTTCTGTCAGTTTCACATGTCAGGACATCTACTGTGACATCTGCATCTTTAGTAAATTTCAAGGCATTTTCTAAGAAAAATGTTTTACCAAAATTACTTCCAATCCATAGAACTAACAAACTCCGTCTTTGGAAAATTTTGGCTAAAACATTATGTGGGGTGCAAGCCATACAATTAAAAACAGCATCGCAATTAACATAGGCATTTAAGCACACATATCAGAGCAACACAGTAAAAGCATCATCACAATCAAAATAGAGATAGTAGCGGATAAGTATCACAAATGTTCAAACATCAGTTAGAACATTCACAAATGCAATATTTTACTCCCCCTGAACATAGCACACCCATATGCACAATTGACAAATAAGAGTTTCACCCCCTACACATCAGTTTCTCCTATTTGTGGAAACATATAGTATCTTCAGTGATACATAATCAAAAATTAACACATCACGTTCTTCTCAACACAAGAAGCACGCAAACCACATCATCTTCTTGTCAACACAAGAAGCACACAAATCACAATTGACACATCAACAGCAAAAACACAACTAACACATAGTAGCAGCTCCCCCTCAACATAGTCATCACATCAGCTGCACATAAGTGGAATCACAAAAAAAACACAACACACTCATAAACGCTCACAGCTGCAACAATTCACAGTTGCTCCCCCTCAAAGCACACACACTCTCCCCCTTTTTATCCATAATTGGCCAAACGACTAAGAAAAATTCATGGAGAATGATAGAAATAATAACTAGATTCAACTAAGACACTAATAGCTATTGTTAAGTACAACCCAAAACTAAGACAAATGTGATGCGCTTAAGTGCTAAAATTACATAATAGAGGGGATAAACAAATGACATATGGAAACACAATCAACGTCTTCAAGCATAGTCATTATTCTACAGAACTTGCAGACTCTCCACTTCCTCCACTTCCTTATTCTCCTCAGCCAGCTTTAGAAGAGCTTTGAGTTGCTGAGCTGTTTGCTTCTTCTTCTTCTGGTGCCTCTTCAGCAGCACTTGCAACAACATTCTCCATCGGAGCTAGGATGGTCTCTTCAAGTTTTTTCTTCCTTGCAGTACTAACGCGTATGACCTCATCTAGTTCTCTACAAGTCTTAGTAAGGTCAGTAGTTAGATCACCCTTACCAGCAGTGGTCTTTTCAACATTGACAAACGTTGAGACAATGGGGTGGCTCTTTTACATGCATATAGCTTCTGATGGAGAGACAATGGGGTGGCTCTTTTACATGCAGAATCCAAGGTAGATAGAATTCCAGGATGCTGATGAAGAATAATTCCACTTATGAGAGTGGGGAAAGCTATGGAAAGCTTTGTTGCACAATTATCAGCATGCTTCAGAGTCTGATAAAAATATAACTACCATAGTCAAATGGTACCTTCACCCCAACTGTATAAATGAACTTTCCCAATCCTACTGAGATAGTTGAGGTGTGATTTGTTGGCACCCAGTTTGCTGAACCTATTCTATATAGAATAGCATATTTCACACTTAGTTTTCCAGCAGACAACTTCTCCTTCATAGGTCAGGTCTTGACTTGATTTGCAGTGATAATCTTGCCTATTTTGTTATCAGTTACCTCAAGCTCACCCTCTTCTTTCTCACTTCTTCTTAGATACTGATTGATGATGGCAGGTGAGAACTTTACACACTTTCCTCTAACAAACACATTTTGAAATTCTTGACTTTTCTTGTCATCACAGTCTTCAGGGATGTTACCTATGAATTCCTTGACCTGGGTTTTATAGCACTTTGACAACTTTGTTACTGTCTTCATCAGCCCTGCTTCAGAGATCAATTTCATAACTTCCTTGCAAGCCAAGGCATCCTTTCCTAACTCCCTTTCTAAATCCAGTCTCCTCTGATATATGTATTTCCATCTTGTAGCAAACTTGATGGAATGGAATGAGATATTATTAGTAGGAGAATCAGGGACACTGTCATTGGTTCTTTGAACTATTGACTTCTTCACTAGTGAGATGTCTAGGACATCAATATCAACATCATAATCAGAATCAAATTCCGATCTTATTTTCCTCTTGCTGGCTGATGGAGTAGCTTTGCTCCACCCTTTTGGAGGACCATATATAACCTTTTTCTTGACAGGTTTGGATGAGGTGCTGGAAGCAACAACCTTGCCCTTTCTTGTTTTCGGTATTTTGGTAATTCCAGGGTTAACATTAATGATTAGCTCATTGTCAAACAAAGTGTCTACATTTATAATAGAATTAGCTACATCTTTCTCAGTCCTCTTATCACTTGAATCAGCCTGCTTTTCTTGAGGAGTTTTCTTCAGGGATGATGTTCCAACATCAGTCGTGACTTCATCAAGAATTGTTTCTTTTTCAATATTCTCTTGAGGAGTCTCTTCTTCCCTCATGGGTGATTTAGTATGCTCTTTTGGAGCTTCCTCACCAGGAATTTGGGCAAGAGGGATGGTGCTCCCTTCAATCGATAAACCCACACTTAGGGTATCAACAACTAACCTCCTTATTACTCAATCTACATCTGCAACATTTATAATAGTTTCGTCACCAGTGGGTTCAAATACATTACCTGTAACTGAAATAGGTGTTTTCCTTGGTTGTCTTGCATGGCGGGTACGAAGTTTTGTAGGTCTTGCATCCGAACAAGGAATCATGGAAAGAGGAACAATGTTTAGGGCTTCTTCAGTTAGAATACTTTCGTTAATGTTTCTTGATCCTGGTGCAGTATCTTGAGACATCTAGATGATCAAGTGTGGAATATTGATTTTCTGAGGATTAAAGGTGGGGATTTTGTAGTTTTAAGGAAGTGCATAGCTTGTGGTGAAACTGTAAAATATTTGAACTTGGGGTGGCCCTTTTATATGTTGCGCCTTATGATGCAATATTGTTGAGTGATATTTTGAAAAATTAAGTCCTTTAATGACGTTCCCATACGCTTTTAATTGCTATAACTTATTTAGCAAATAGATCCCTTGCTCTCTTCTTGAACATTCATATACATCCCATCCTCTTGAATAACCATTGACTAGCTTCAGTTTAGAGAATATTTGAACTAGATTCATGGTTCTTCATTCTGTAGACTGATCATTAACTCTGACAGATTTAACTGATGTCATGACATTCATTAGGATATTATGATTAGTTGACTTCAGACTTGTCTTGTCCATCTGGGAATTCTTTCTCATAAATTTTTTGACCTTCACACATGTGATATGATTTGTATCTAAAGGTACCCATAAATAACAGTTGTCTTCGTTCCTTATACCTTTCATAGTAACATCACCATTCTTGTTTGTAATGATACATTCATCTTTTATGAAGTTCACATTAAATCCTTGATCACATAGTTGACTTATGTTGATTGTTATACCCCAAAATTTGCCCACCCGATACTAAAGTCAAAATTATTTTTAAACTTGGTTTTAAATTTCTTTTGGTTTATTACACTAATATTCCAGGAATTTTTATAAATATTCGTTCTCAAGGTCTATTTAAAAATATAATAATTTATTTCAAATTATTTGTATTTTTAAATATGACAAATACTTGCGCGTCTCCATATACTTTCAGTTGCATTTCTATTTCGAATAAGTAAGATATCACAATTGGTAAGGAGGTAAGCTTTGTAAATATGAGGTCATGGGTTCGAATCTCACATGTTGCACTTTTAACATTTTTTTTGTTATTTGTTACTAACTTTCTTTTCCTTTTAAAAAATCTATTTTCAAAAATCATAAAATCATATTTTTATTATTTAAATACTAATTTTCGAATTTTACTATTTATGTATTTTTCAAAAAAAAATGTTATTTTTACTTTTTTTTAAATCATTTTATGCATTTTTAGACCAAAATCAAAAAAAGGAAAGTTTTAAAATCAATTTGTTCTTATTTTGGCATGTTTTCAAATCTTGGGGAGCAAGTAAAAAGAAATTAGGAAAATATTGATTAATTGATTAAATTACAAATCACAATTAAATGACATTTTTTGAGTCATTGATCATATTTAATTTTTTCTATATTTGTTTAATCTAATATTTTGTTATAAATAGAGGCCAATTTTGATACAACAGAGGAGGACGATATATTTTTCATTGCATATTTCCTACACTAACATTTTCTTTTCTTTCTATCAACAATCACCCACAAATTTCCACAATTTCTCACACACATTTTTTTAATCTCTTTTCAAAGTTTCTTTTCAAAAATTGTTTCTAGTTTTTGGCCGATGATTTTCATATGAGTCATTCCTTTTATTTTAACTCGTTTGTTGTCCTAACCACATGATGTTTATTTGATGGTTGATTTTTTTTTACATTTTATTTTCGTATAACAATTCTCACGGTTTCACACTTACAAGCCATATCGAACCACTTTTTTTTTTACGGTCCATATCTACCATTAGAAATACTAACTTTTTTTATCTTGCATATTAAAAACCTTACAATTTACTAATATATTTCTACATGCATTTTTTCTAATTTGTATTAGTGAAGTTTTTTCTAACAAAACCATCTTTCACCATTAACATCACTTTTTTTTTCTAAACAAACTACAAACAACTAACATATCAAAAATCTGAAAGAAATCTATTTTGTACAGTTTGTCAACGGCAACAACTCAACCTTGGGTTTTGACCCGTGACAATATTCCTCAATTATCATTGATTTAATTTTGATTCATCTTTATGCTAGTGTTTTCTTCTTTTATTTTTGTGTCGATACTTTGTTTCAGGTTCAGAATTCATTTCGGCATCAATCCAGATTCAAAACTTTCGACCTGTTGTTCTAAATGGAACACCACCACTGCCTTTCAACACCTGCAGGGACCAAATCTGTTTTTTTTTACTACTTTTCTCCTTCAATTTTTCTAACCTTTTTTTTTAATTTCTCTTTTCTTATTTTTATTTATTTTCATAAATTAATTTGACTATTTTCTAAAATCCTAAAAAATGTTTTAATTTTAGATTTAGGTTTCAAAAACCTTTATTTTAATTTTTGACACAAAAACATTTATTTTTTTATTTGCATTTTCAATTATTTTTCTAATTAAATGCTAATTAACATAGATTTAGGATTTTTACATTAAAATCAATCTAAAAATACAAAATATTTTTCTTTTAATTAAGGTTACTAACCTAAAAAACATTTTCCTACTAATTTCCAAAACATTTTACTAACTTTATTCTGATTATTTATGATTATCTCGCATTTACAAATTCTAGAAAAGATGTATAGGTCACAAATTTTTATTATGTAATAGCATAGGATTTACTTTCCGCACCTTTACATTTCCGTCTTTTCTTTCCGCACTCCTATATTACGTAACTGCCCCAAAGCCATGTAATAGCGTAGGACATTTACTTTCCGCACTTTACTTTCCGCAATTTACTTTCTGCACCCTATGAACTGCTAGTAACTAGGCGTGTATGGCAAGATAAAAACGAACGTAGATCACTTCTAATTCCAAGATAACATATCTAAATTTAACAAACTCTTTTCACACATGCACCCCATAGAGTATTCTCTCTCGTTGCCTTTCGAATAAATGGTCAAGTCCCTCGAACGTAGAGGTATCCTAACACCGTTGCCTACAAACATATCATCATAGTCCCTTCGATACAAAGATCATAGACCCACGATGTCGCCTACGAATACATGATCTCGTCCCTCGATTGTTGCCTCACAAGTGATGATCGTCCCTTCGAATGTGCTAGGATACTTCCTACAAGTTGCCTTCTATGACCATCCGATGTCCCTTCGAATGTCCCGTTTACATCCAACGAATAGGGTTACCTACCAACTAATGGTATGGATAACACTATTTTAAAGGAACGTAAAACAACATGAAAACGACCATTCTAAGTAGGTAATAAGACTTTTAGTTGCTTGCTCAAACAAATACTTTTCACACCACACACTTTTGTCAAAGTTCAAACTCTTTTCAAAACGAAACATTTCCGAACACTTTGTATACATTCCTACATGAATCATTACAAAGTCAAAGCGAAATGCCTTTTCAAAAACATTTTTGTCAAACACACAGAAAGCAATTTTTAAAGTGAGCTAGAAGCAACTAAGAGCCCGTAGATAACTACGGATGAAAAGGGGTGCTAATACCATCCCTTTTCATAACCTTCTCCCTTACTCAGAATCTAACGAAGGTCTTTTCCTGTTCTTTTCACCTTCCCTTAATTGGATAAAAGAAAAGTCGGTGGCGACTCTTGCTATCCGCACATTTGCGATAAAAAGCAAAACAAATTCTCAAAGTCAGATCACCGTATTACAGAACTGGCGACTCTACCGGGGAGACACCCTAAAGAGAGAATACCTTAGGGATTTTTAGATCACCTTTATTGCTTTTTGTTTGACTTGTATGCTTTACTTTTAAGGGTTGCTTGGGTATTATACTTGTGGGGGATCCTACACCCGGATCCGGGATTCCTTTTAGGTAAGTAGCAATAAATCATCGCGACCGTTAGACGTATATCAAAACGGTCAACATGATGGCTACGTTAGTGTGACACTTTGGATGTCCTGATACTCTTCATTTCCAAGTTGAGGATAGTATTTGGCTTCTGCGTGGTGTCATCAAGCACTAACTAAACTTTTAGAACCTTAATTGACCCATCTTGGCCATTAGAAGGTAGTGAGATGGCGGCTTTCTGGACTAAGGTTGGGCGATACTCGATGCTACGCTCATTAAGGTCGGACTTTTGGGATATTTTCGATCGACCACTTGGTAGTCGTATTGAAATAAGCCTACGAGAAGATCAATGATATGAGATTCCTAGAACCCGTTACTATTATAGGACAGGGATGAACCAACTCAAACTTTTGGTGGGGTAATCACCTATACCTCATGCAAGCCTTAAACCTAGGCTCATTGTGTGAATTGTTTGTGTGTGCTAAACATGACATCATGACATCATCGCATTGCATATCATTTCTAACTATTTCAAGGACCTAGGGAATTTATCTTTGCTCTGTTTTGTAGGGAATTATGGCTTCTAGAAAGACTATCCGAATCAACTTCATGGGTATACCTTCTCTCAAAGAATTGGTTTGAAATTCCGACCATGCTCAGTTCATCAAAAGACATGGTTATCTACTTAACTTGGTTATCTCTGGTTTTGAAGAAGATATGATGCATGTCCTATTTCAGTTCTTTGATCCGAAGCACCATTGCTTTACATTCCCAGATTATCAGTTAGTTCCTACCTTGGAAGAGTTCTCTAAGCTACTTGGGATACCTATTCTTGATCAAATGCCATTCACCGGTCTAGAAAAAGTTCCTAGGTGCGAAGACATTGCATCGACCTTACATCTTAAGCGCTCGGACATTGAAGCCAATTGGGAAACGAGCGGAGTTAAGGGTTTACTTGCTAAGTTCCTAATTAAGAAAGCCCGAGAATTCCTCAAAGTTATGAGTTTCCATGCATTCGAAGATATTGTGGCCTTGCTGATCTATGGTTTGGTTCTATTTCCTAACTCGGATCAATTCATAGATGTCAACGCCATCAAGTTGTTTCTTACCCGCAATCCTGTGCCTACTTTACTTGGAGACATCCTACATTCTCTCCACACTCGTACTATCAAAAGACAAGGAACTCTCGTGTGTTGCATACCGTTACTTTCCAGGTGGTTTATTTCGCACCTTCCTCCATCAGTTTTGAAGAACGAGCAAAGGTTGAAGTGGTCTCAAAGGTTAATGTCACTCTCTCATTCAGATATCCATTGGTGTCTTTTCTCTCAAAAGGACTTCACATTCATTGAACGTTGTGGAGAATTCCCTAATGTACCACTACTTGGTATAAGGGGAGGTATTACTTACAACCCTTCTCTAGCTCTACGTTAGTTTGGTTTTGCTCAAAGAGATGGTCCGCATGATATGCTTCTCCAAGACATTGTGTTCGACTACAACCACGATCTCTAGAATTACCGACGAAGGTTCATACACGCTTGGGGCATGGTAAAAAAGACTGATACCAAGACTTTGGGGCACCAAAACTCCATTCCTTGGGAACCTTACCTCAAATGGGTGCGATCTCGAGCTCAAAACCTCATGATGCCATTCACGCCTGTTTTACCAGTAATTATGGAATCTGTTGCTATAGGTGACGTACCCTATACTATTCTCCATCCCGACATGCCTACTGATTTTGAAGACTTGAAGAGGTCTTGGATTCAGATCAACGAAGAAAGGGACACTTTCGAAGCTCAGTGCTATGCAAGCGAGAAGAAGGTACTAGAGTTGACAAAGCTACTTCACGAGGAGCGAAACATCAACGCCTACCTCGGCACCAGGAGGAAGCTCCCGTGGGAGACTTGGAGCTTTAGGATTTATATGCTTTTCTTTTGTTGTTTTGAACTATCTTTTGTACTTAAAAAGAGGAAAAAGAATAAAAAAGAGAACTAATAAATGTTTATTCGTGCTTGTTTAACAAATTTAAATCTCTAAGGTCCTTGAAAACATTGCATTGCATCCGCATAAACATCGCATATCATAGCATAACATCTCATAACAGGTACATCGAAGATTGGTTTTCTCATTTTCTCGCTATTTATTTTAGCAGAAATGGCTCTTGAACAGTCTGTCAAAGATCTCCAGGTTCAGAATGCTCAGTTCCAGGAGATGTTCCCTAGCTTGGTCCAAGGCCAAGAGGATCTGAAGAAGCTCATCAACAGAAAGAAGAGGGTCGTTGGTGTTCTCAACATGGGCAGACGCTACAAAGGTGGTCCTAAAGTGGTCAGCCGGATAGAACTCTCAGAAAGTGTCAAGGCGGGGGGTGTCAAGGGCAATGAAGAAGGCGGTCGGTGAGCACGAGAAGGGAGAAGATCACTATGATCATGACCAACTCGATGAAGATGACAAGTACAAGCAACTTGAAGACCGTCTGAATCTTGTAGAAAACGAAGATGTCCGGGCTAAATTTTGATGATCGAGTCTCGTTCTGTGTGATTCCTCCCAAGTTCAAAGTTCCAACTTTTGCCAAGTATGATGGCATGTCTTGTCCGAGCATTTGAGTCCTATGTTCAAAAGATCAACCCCCACACTGATGACTGAAAGTTGTGGATGCATTATTTTCAAGAGAGCTTGTCCGGAACTCAATTGGAGTGGTATTATCAGCTAGAGAATGATCGTATCCGTACGGGTGACTTAGCGGATGCTTTCTGAGACGATATGAGTACAATCTTGAGTTGACACCCACTGCATGCAACTACATAGCATGTCTATGGGTCGTGATGAGAAGTTCAAAGAGTATGCTCGAAATGGAGAGATCTAGCGGTGAGTTCACCACCCGTCAATAGGGAGTTGGTTGATATGTTTATGGGAACACTAACAGGCCCATTCTTCAATCATCTGATTGGAAACTCTTCAGCCGGATTCACCGAGTTGATATTGACAAGAGAGCGTATTGAAGCTGGTATCAAGAGCGGGAAGATTCATGTAGAGTCATCTTCAAGTGCTGCGAAGAGATCTTTTGGTAGTAAGAAAGAAGCTAATGCTGTGTATGGTCAGAAAGGCCGAGCCAAGACCGACCGCGCTCAATCTGTGGGGGCAGTTGTGATCTCTATCGGCAACCTCGTGAGACAACGGCAGGCGTGCCACGAAGCAGTTTCGAAGATCAACATGCCATTGTCGCAAGCCTTGCAACATATGTTGAAAGCAGAGCTAATTACTTTGAAGGATCCTCCTCAGAGTGTCAACACTTCCTCTCCGAGATACAATCCTAATGCTAAGTGTGCTTACCACTCCAACAGCCCGAGGACCATGACGACAAGCTGTTGGGCTCTGAATAAGATCAAGATGTGATTGAAGCTAAGCAGTTGAGTTTGACCTCTGTTGAGACTCCGTGTGATCAACGCTCTATGCCTAAATGACAAAAGTTCCAATCTTTGTTGGTGGTTCTTGGGGACCAGTGAAAGTTTGATTACATGGTGAAGTACTCTGATACAAGATTTGAAGATGTTAAGGCAACGGATGATGACCCGAAGAAGATTTTCTCTCTTGTTATCTCCTCCAAAGACAAGGACTCCATCGCATTCCATTATTCAGTCCATTCCCCAAGCTAAGGTGAAAAACGGATGACTCATCACCTTTCGATCCATTCCCAAAGGAAAGTCATCGAGACACCTCCAAATGAGAAATGGAGGAAATTCTGAAGATCATCAAGAAGAGTGACTACAATGTTGTGGAACAGTTGGGACAAACTCCGTCCAAGATCTCTATGCTTGCTCTGCTCTTGTGCTCTGAGGCTCATGCTAAAGCCTTGGTGAAGTTTCTGAAGAATGCTCACGTACCGCAAGACACTACTACTGATCAATTTGAAGTTTGTATTGCTAGCCTGGCTGCCAACAACGGCCTAGGCTTCTCTAATGCTGATTTGACTCCTGCCGGAAAGAAACACAACAAAGCCTTGCATGTCTCTGTTGAATGCAAGGGCACTACATTGTCTCATGTTTTGGTGGATACTGGTTCCGCTCTAAATATCCTTCCGAAGACTGCTTTTGATCGACTTGATGTTGAAGGGTTGGTTCTGAAGCCCAGTGACATAATTGTGAGAGCTTTTGATGGTTCTAAGCGAACAGTACTTGGAGAGCTCACTCTGCCTGTTAAAGTCGGTTCCCAGACTTTTGACTCCACTTTCTTTGTCATGGACATCCGTCCGACTCTTACCTACTTGGACGCCCTTGGATACATGGGGCAGGCGCTGTTACCTCTACTTTGCATCAGAAGCTGAAGTACCCGGTGAAAGGGAAGGTTGTAGTATGTGGTGAAGAAGAATATATGGTCAGTCATCTACAATCATTCCGATATCTCGAGATGGAAGGCGAATTCTTTGAGACTCCCTGTCAAGCTTTTGAAACAATCCCAGTCATGCTGTGACTCTTCCATCCTCGAAGTTACACCAGTTCCACCTAGGATGGCCTCGTTGAAGGATGCTCAAGATGCAGTTGAAGAGGGAGGTAGTACTATTTGGGGACAGCTCCCTGATCTTCCTTTCAAATCTGACAAGACTGGTTTAGGCTTCACCATCAAAGGTCGAAGATGATCGCCGAGCGTCCGACCAACTTCCTTTCCGCATCAGCGGTGGAATTCATGCTATAGAAGGCGGCGACGACGACAGTCAGATGGATCTTCCAACTCCGACAACGGACTCGGAATTGGAAGATTGAAGGCGTCATACCAATCTCCTTTAGACAGGAGTAATTGCTTTTGTTTTTGTTTTGCTTTTCGTATTTTCTATGTTTTGAACAATAAACTCTAAAGCCTAGTGCCTTGCACGGGGCATCATGGCTCGTTTGTGAGGGTTATTATCTATCATTTGCATATTTTCATTCAATAAAATCGTTGGACTTTTGCATTAATTGTTGCTTTCTTTCTTTTACTTTATCACCCCTTCAAAAAGCTATGTGTTTCTTACACACACCCACGTGATACACTACGAGAATCACTCGAATCTAGTTGATAACTTATGCTATTGCTAAATATGACTTGATAATCCGATCTACCAAGTGAAGACGAAAGTGAGGAAGATTGTGAAGTGCCGGAGAACTTGTCGGTGCTGCAAGAAGAAGAGTTATCTGACCACGAAGAGCAAGTTGAGGTTGTGAATTTGGGTGATGAAGATGAAAGAGATCAAGATAGGAGCGGGTCTTGAGAACAGTGTTAAAGAGAGATTGGTTCAGATGCTACGAGACTATATCGAGGTTTTTGCTTGGTCATACGAAGACATGCCAGGTTTGGACATTGATATTGTGGTACACCGATTGCCGACAAAAGAAGGTTTTCTCCCGGTGAAATAGAAGGTTAAATCGCAGCGTCACGAGATGTAAGAGAAAATCAAAGCCGAAGTTATGAAGCAGTTCAACGCTGGTTTCTTAGCTGTTACTTCCTATCCACAGTGGGTGGCTAATGTGGTGCCTGTGCCCAAGAAGGATGGCAAGGTACGAATGTGTGTAGATTACAGAGATCTGAACAAAGCGAGTCCGAAAGACGATTTTCCACTTCCTCATATTGATGTTACGGTTGACAACACCTCGGCATAAGGTTTTCTCCTTCATGGATGGTTTCTCCGGTTACAATCAGATCAAAATGGCTCCATAAGACATGGAGAAGACTACTTTCGTTACACAATGGGGCACTTTCTGCTACAAGGTTATGCCGTTCGGACTGAAGAACGCGGGCGCCACTTATCAGCATGCTATGGTGACGTTATTTCATGACATGATTCATCACGAGATAGAGGTCTCGTCGGCGACATGATAGCTCGATCACGGTGAAGAACATCTTGATCATCTACGGAAACTGTTTGATAGGTTGAAGAAGTACAGACTGAGACTTAATCCCAACAAGTGGACCTTTGGAGTCAGATCCGGAAAACTCCTAGGGTTCGTTGTCAGTGGGAAAGGTATTGAAGTTGACCCCGCCAAGGTTAGAGCTATTCAAGAAATGCCAACTCCCTTGAGAAAGAAGGAGAGATTCTGGGCGATTGAATTACATTGCGATTCATTGCACACTAAGCGCTACTTGTGAGCCAATCTTCAAGTTCTTGAATAAAGATCAAGTGGTGGAATGGAGCGAGTGCGGACCGCTTTTGACAAAATCAAGGAGTACCTAAATCCTCCTATCCACGATGCACTTTGCCGAAGACCTCTTATCATGTACTTGCGGTGTTAGAGAACTCAATGGGGTGTGTGTTGGGGCAACATGACGAGTCAGGTCAAAAGAGTATGCAATATACTACCTTAGCAAAAGTTTACCGTGAAACAAGATACTCACATCGAGAAAACTTGCAGCGCTTTAACTGCTTTCATGACTAAGACAATATATGTTGACTCACACTACCTTGTTGATCTCCAAGATGGATCCAATAAAATACATATTTGAGAAACCAGCTCTCTCGGAAGAATAGCAAGATGGCAAATGATCTTGACCGAATCGACATCAATATACTTCTCGAAAGTGATCAAAGGAAGTGTAGTAGCCGATCATTTGGCTCATCAAGCCGTAGATGACTATCGATCTATGCGATTCAATTTCCAAATGAAGATGTTTTACTAGTTCTTGATTGCGAAGAACCGGTCCGGACGAAGGACACGAACAAGGATCGATGGACCATGGTCTTTGATGGAGCCTCAAACGCCTGGCAATGGCATTGGCGCCATCGTTACATCACTGCGGACACGCCTTTCATCGCGATTATGTTTCAGTTGCACTAACAACATGGCCGAATACGGCGTCATGGGTATCAAAGCTACTATTGACTTAAGAATCAAGTTCTTACAAGTGTATGGAGACTCAGCTTTAGTGATCAGTCAAATTAAGGGCGAGTGGGATACGAAGCATCCGAATCTCATTCCATATCGAGAGCATGTTCTGAGTTTGATCCCCTACTTCGAAGAGATCACTTTCAGTCATATTCCACGAGAAGAGAATCAGTTGGCAGACGCATTGGCTACTATGTCGTCTATGTTCAAGGTTAGGTGGGACAACGAGGCTCCCCAGATCATCATTGAGAAGTTTGACGAACCAGCATACTGTTATGAACTTGATACAGAAGAGAAACCTTGGTACTATGACGTGAAGAGGTATCTTGAGACTCGGGAATATCCCGCAGGGGCATCTGTCAGTGATAAGAAGTTCTTGAGAAGATTTGCATCCAAATTCTTCCTCAGCAACGACATCCTATACAAGCGCAATCACGACTTGTGCTTACTCCACTGTGTAGACCGGAAAACAGCGGAACGCATCATGGAAGAGTTACACGAAGGCGCATTTGGTACCCACTCCAGTGGACACACCATGGCTAAGAAGATTTTGAGAACAGGTTACTATTGGTCCACCATGGAAGCTGATTGTCACCGCTATGCTCGATCTTGTCACAAATGTCAGATTCATGCAGACAAAGTGCACGTACCTCCGGTACCTCTGAATGTTTTAACTTCTCCTTGGCCTTTTGCAATGTGGGGCATTGACATGATTGGAGAAATCAAGCCCACAGCTTCCAACGGACATTGTTTCATCCTTGTGGCAATTGACTATTTCACCAAGTGGGTAGAGGCAGCCTCGTTTGCATCTGTTACCAAGAATGTTGTGGCTCGATTCATCAAGCATAATCTTATCTGTCGGTATGGCACTCCCGAAAAGATTATCACAGATAATGGTTTTAATCCCAACAACAAGATGATCACCGAACTCTGCACGCAGTTCAAGATCAAGCATCACAACTCTTCTCCTTATCGGCCTAAGATGAATGGCGATGTGGAAGCCGCCAACAAGAACATTAAGAAGATTATACAGAAGATGACAGTGACTTACAAAGATTGGCATGAGATGTTACCATTCGCTCTTCATGGTTATCGCACTCTGATCGAACATCAGCGGGCAACCCCTTCTCTCTTGTGTGCGGTATGGAAGCCGTTCTACCCATCGAGTTCGGATCCCTCAACGAGTCCTCCGGGCCGAGTTAGGAGAAGATGACTGGATCCAGACTCGCCTTGACCAGATTAATTTGATTGATGAGAAACGACTCGCATCCATCTGCCATGGACAAATCTATCAGAAACGAATAATCAAAGCATTTAACAAGAAGGTCAAGCACCGAGTCTACCAAGTCGGTAATCTAGTAGTCAAGCGCATCATTCTTCCACAAGGTGATCCCAGGGGCAAGTGGACTCCCACCTACGAGGGACCGTTTGTAGTCAAGACAGTATTTTCCGGCGGAGCTATGATACTTAGCACCATGGACGGTGAAGACTTCCCACACCCTGTGAACGCGGACATAGTCAAAAAATACTACGCATAAAAGAGACCCGCTAGGTCAACTGGCCTAGGCAAAAATAAGGGCATCCCGGCGAACCAAAAGGGTTCGGGCAAAAGTAAAGGATATATATACAAAACATGTACACCCGGCAAGTCGAAAACCTGAAAAGCCGGCTTGGGCAAAAAGGGTATCGATGGTGAAAACCGAAAGGCGGTCTAGGCAAAAGTTAGGGATTTAAGCGTACGACTATGTCTCGTCCAGATCACCTATCTACTTCTAGACTACTACTATCAGCATTCAAGGTTCAAATGGCGAAAATCAATTCACTCACTTTCTACTGACAACAAGGAGATGAGATAGTTGAAATATATGAGTACTAGCATAGTTGGAACTTAACGAGATTGTTTCCGCATAGCTTTTTACTTTTCTTATGTACAAACTACTTGGCCATATGCCACATTTCAAATTAATACAAATCCTTTCTTTTTACAACTTTCACTGTTGTTGTTTGCATAAAGTCCAACATTTGCTTTGAATGATTATATGCATCTGACAATAAAAATCTATTCACAAACATGCGAAAAGTGAACATACAAAAGTAATTACTACAGGCTCCAGGAATTGAGATGACGACGAAAGTCACCAAAACACTCCTGCAGAGCATGATCCCCACAGAGGTGTCGCTCACAACAAACCTTCCCCCAGCGGAGTATACGTTAGTCCCCGAGCAGTGATTCCACTCAACTAAGCCATGTCACACCGGTTTCCAAGCAGTAACGATTCATCACCAGCAGAGGTATCCCCAGCAAAATATCTCTCAGCAATCATCACCTCCCCGGCAACAGTAGTATCCAGACTTGAAACATCGTCAGATAGTGCATCGGAGGAAACCTACATCTTTTATTCCCCAGCCAGAGATTTCGACGGGCTCCAGATCCTTCTAACCCGGTCTCCCAGCAACTATCAAATACTCTCCAGCAGGATTTACGTGTAAGATCCCCAGTAGTGTACTTCCAAATTTCTCCCCAACAGGGTCTATGCACAAGATCCTCAACAGCGTGTTTCTCGACCTCTACCATCCTCAACAATATCTAGGCTCAAGACTTGGTCAGATAGCGCATCGGAGGAATCAAAGTTATCTTTCTTCTCAGGATTTCCATCCGTTTCATCCCCAAACAGAAGTCAGGAGTCTCCAAACAGAGCATCCACATCTTCTTCAAGATGGATATGTTTTGAAATACCACGAACATTTATCATTCATACATTACTCATAAAAGTCATAATTTGAGCATATGTCATTCATATACATTGGCATACATCATACTTTGCATAAGACTAACAATATCCTATCAAAATTTCTTTTGTTTTTTCCAAAACAGGTGAAAATCACTTCTAAAACAAACAGGTCCAGGATTAATACCGAAGCGACGGAAAATCTCGAGCGGCCGCCTAGTTGTCCTCGACAACGGTCCGAGATTAATACCGATGCAGACGGAAAACTATCGAACGACCGCCCTAGTTGTCCTCCGACAACGGTCCAGATTAATGCCCGCCGACGGAAAACTATCTGAACGACCGCCCTAGTTGTCCTCCGACAACAGATCCAGGATTAATACCCGAAGCCAGACGGGAAACCCTATCTGAACGATCACACAAGTTATCCTCCGATAACATGCATTGGATCAACACCCGAAGCACAACAGGGAAGTTATCCACATTTTGCCGACTAGTATCCCCTCAGAGTAATCAAGACGAGGTTGTATTCTGACTCTCCCTTATTATCAACAGCAACTACAGAGTCTGGCGTACGACTCAATTGCCCTAGATGGCATCTTAAGCCCATCTCCGACTATTTGTCGACATCTATCCACTTTTAGAATGCTGCATATTTGGTTAAAAAACCAATACAAACCAACAACTTCATTCAAAGACGAGTGCAAAGTCTAATGTACGACTCAACATCGTTCCCTTCGGATGACATCTTAAACCCATCTCCGTGCTCTCTTCTATCTTCAAGAATACCTGCAGAGCCTAACGTACGGCTCGTTCCCCAGCATCAGTCTCTCCGGATGGCATCTTAAGCCCATCTCCGACGACTCTCCTATTCAGACGACATTCTTGAGTCTAGCGCACGACTCATTCCCCAGCATCAGTCTCTCCGGATGGCATCTTAAGCCCATCTCCGACGACTCTCCTATTTAGACGACATTCTTGAGTCTAGCGCACGACTCATTCCCTAGCGAAATCTCCAGCTTCTCCAAATAGGCATCTATAAGCCCATTCCAGTGCACCGACAACTGACGATCCCATTCCATACAACAACGAGTGCATATTTTCAGGTGTACTCGAGTGTTCAATCATCTTCTACCTTCAAGTCACGAAAGACAAGCATACCAATCTAACCCTTCCGGTACAAGAAGATTGAACAGGGGCAACTGTTACACCCAAAAATTTGCCCACCCGATACTAAGGTCAAAATTATTTTTAAACTTGGTTTTAAATTTCTTTTGGTTTATTACACAATATTCCAGGAATTTTTATAAATATTCGTTCTCAAGGTCTATTTAAAAATATAATAATTTATTTCAAATTATTTGTATTTTTAAATATGACAAATACTTGCGCGTCTCCATATACTTTCAGTTGCATTTCTATTTCGAATAAGTAAGATAGCACAATTGGTAACGAGGTAAGCTTTGTAAATATGAGGTTATGGGTTCGAATCTCACATGTTGCACTTTTAACTTTTTTTTTGTTATTTGTTACTAACTTTCTTTTCCTTTTAAAAAATCTATTTTCAAAAATCATAAAATCATATTTTTATTATTTAAATACTAATTTTCGAATTTTACTATTTATGTATTTTTCAAAAAAAAAGTTATTTTTACTTTTTTTTAAATCATTTTATGCATTGTTAGACCAAAATCAAAAAAAGGAAAGTTTTAAAATCAATTTGTTCTTATTTTGACATGTTTTCAAATCTTGGGGAGCAAGTAAAAAGAAATTAGGAAAATATTGATTAATTGATTAAATTACAAATCACAATTAAATGACATTTTGAGTCATTGATCATATTTAATTTTTTCTATATTTGTTTAACCTAATATTTTGTTATAAATAGAGGCCAATTTTGATACAACAGAGGAGGACGATATATTTTTCATTGCATATTTCCTACACTAACATTTTCTTTTCTTTCTATCAACAATCACCCACAAATTTCCACAATTTCCCACACACATTTTTTCAATCTCTTTTCAAAGTTTCTTTTCAAAAATTGTTTCTAGTTTTTGGCCGATGATTTTCATATGAGGCATTCCTTTTATTTTAACTCGTTTGTTGTCCTAACCACATAATGTTTATTTGATGGTTGATTTTTTTTTTTTACATTTTATTTTCGTATAACAATTCTCACGGTTTCACACTTACAAGCCATATCGAACCACTTTTTTTTTTACGGTCCATATCTACCATTAGAAATACTAACTTTTTTTTATCTTGCATATTAAAAACCTTACAATTTACTAATATATTTCTACATGCATTCTTTCTAATTTGTATTAGTGAAGTTTTTTCTAACAAAACTATCTTTCACCATTAACAACATCACTTTTTTTCTCTAAACAAACTACAAACAACTAACATATCAAAAATCTAAATGAAATCTATTTTGTACAGTTTGTCAACGGCAACAACTCAACCTTGGGTTTTGACCCGTGACAATATTCCTCCATTATCATTGATTTAATTTTGATTCATCTTTATGCTAGTGTTTTCTTCTTTTTTTTTTGTGTCGATACTTTGTTTCAGGTTCAGAATTAATTTCGGCATCGATCCAGATTCAAAACTTTCGACCTGTTGTTCTAAACGGAACACCACCACTGCCTTTCAACACCTCGAGGGACCAAATCTTTTTTTTTTACCACTTTTCTCCTTCAACTTTTCTAACCTTTTTTTTTTAATTTCTCTTTTCTTATTTTTATTTATTTTCATAAATTAATTTGACTATTTTCTAAAATCCTAAAAAATGTTTTAATTTTAGATTTAGGTTTCAAAAACCTTTATTTTAATTTTTGACAGAAAAACATTTATTTTTTATTTGCATTTTCAATTATTTTTCTAATTAAATGCTAATTAACATAGATTTAGGATTTTTACATTAAAATCAATCTCAAAAAATACAAAAATATTTTTTCTTTTAATTAAGGTTACTAACCTAAAAAACATTTTCCTACTAATTTCCAAAACATTTTACTAACTTTATTCTGATTATTTATGATTATCTCGCATTTACAAATTCTAGAAAAGATGTATAGGTCGCAAATTTTTATTATGTAATAGCATAGGATTTACTTTCCGCACCTTTACATTTCCGCCTTTACTTTCCGCACTCCTATATTATGTAACTGCCCCAAAGCCATGTAATAGCGTAGGACATTTACTTTCCGCACTTTACTTTCCGCAATTTACTTTCTGCACCCTATGAACTGCTAGTAACTAGGCGTGTATGGCAAGATAAAAACGAACATAGATCACTTCTAATTCCAAGATAACATATCTAAATTTAACACACTCTTTTCACACATGCACCCCCTAGAGTATTCTCTCTCGTTGCCTTTCGAATAAATGGTCAAGTCCCTCGAACGTAGAGGTATCCTAGCACCGTTGCCTACAAACATATCATCATAGTCCCTTCAATACAAAGATCATAGACCCACGATGTCGCCTACGAATACATGATCTCGTCCCTCGATTGTTGCCTACGAAAAGTGATAATCGTCCCTTCGAATGTACTAGGATACTTCCTACAAGTTGCCTTCTATGACCATCCGATGTCCCTTCGAATGTCCCGTTTACATCCAACGAATAGGGTTACCTACCAACTAATGGGATGGATAGCACTATTTTAAAGGAACGTAAAACAACACGAAAACGACCATTCTGAGTAGGTAATAAGACTTTTAGTTGCTTGCTCAAACAAATACTTTTCACACCACACACTTTTTTCAAAGTTTAAACTCTTTTCAAAACGAAACATTTCCGAACACTTTGTATACATTCCTACATGAATCATTACAAAGTCAAAGCGAAATGCCTTTTCAAAAACATTTTTGTCAAACACACAGAAAGCAATTTTTAAAGTGAGCTAGAAGCAACTAAGAGCCCGTAGATAACTACGGATGAAAAGGGGTGCTAATACCTTCCCTTTTCATAACCTTCTCCCTTACTCAGAATCTAACGAAGGTCTTTTCCTGTTCTTTTCACCTTCCCTTAATTGGATAAAAGAAAAGTCGGTGGCGACTCTTGCTATCCGCACATTTGTGATAAAAAGCAAAACAAATTCTCAAAGTCAGATCACCGTATTACATTGATCAGGTTGGAAGTTAGCCCTTTAACAAGTAATACATCTTCAATGTTAGGAAACTTAGCACTGTGTATCTTTCCTATTCCCTTGATTTCACCCTTCATTCCATCTCCAAAGTTGACATAACCAGTTGGATGATCTTGAAAATTAACCAATAAGTTTTGGTTTCCTATCATATGCCTTGAGCATCCACTGTTAAAATACCAGTCTTCTATGGTCTTCATTGTTGAAGTCGCATGAGCCAAGAAGCATGAGACATTTGCTTTGGGAATCCACTGTTTCCTTGGCCTAGACTGAGTCACATTTGATTGGTGTGTAGGGTTAGGGTAACCATACAACTTGAAACAAAATGGTTTTATGTGACCATATCTTCCACAGTAATGACATCTCCAGTGTTAAGGTCTTCTGTTAGGATGTCTGTTGTTGTTCCTTCTGTGATGTTGAAACATTTGATTCGACATCTTAGGTTCAACCTAACTTTGAGCAGATTCTGTAAAAGACTCCTTTGTGTCATTGTACCCTATTTCACTCATGTCTCCTGCTACTCTTCTAGCTTGAAGTATCTTATCCAGTGTCTCAGATCCACTGTTTAGCATCTTGACAAATTTGGTCATCTCATCAAGGTCACACTTTAGCAAAGTTACTTCACTTTCCAGGTTCTTGATTATCTCTAGATGCTCTTTATTTATGTCTTAAAGTTGTATTATGAGCTTCTTATGCTTCTCATTCTCCTGACATACTTCAACACTTTTGATGCATAGTTCTTTGTATGTAGCAGCTAATTCCTCAAAGGTCAGTTCTTCATCACTTGAATCTCCATCAAAAATATATGTATCAGTCAGAGATGTTACATGTTTGGCTGATTCCTATTGCACTTGTCTTTTTAATCCTTTGCCTTGTCTTTTTAGATAGGTTGGACAGTCCCATTTGATGTTCCCAAAGCCTCCATATTCATAGCACCTTAGTTCTCTACCTTGAGTAGGTCTTTCTCCAACTTCTACTTTCTTCCCATAATTACTTGTCCTATTGATGTCATATGGGATATTCTGGACATTTGGTCTTGAGCTACCATCCATTCTTTTAAAAAATTTATTGAACTGTCTTCCTAGGATGACTATGGTATTTAACAATCCTTCCTCGGTATTCAGATCATATTCCTCACTTTTTATTCAGTGTTGGACTTGAATGCTATACTTTTGGATTTCTTCTCTGACCTCTCATTAATACTCAACTCAAATGTTTGGAGTGAACCCACAAGTTCATCCACTTTCATGTTGTTGATATCCTGAGCTTCTCCAATAGTTGATACCTTCATATCAAATATCTTAGGTAGAGATATGAGCATCTTCCTTACCAGATTTTCTTTTGGAATCTTTTCTCCCAAGGCACTACAAGCACCGACTATTTCAAGAAAATTCATATAAAATTCTTGAATGCTTTCCTCTTCCTTCATTCTCAGGTTCTCAAACTTAGATGTGAGCTTTTGTAGTTTTGACATTTTAACCTTGGAGGTCCCCTCATGAGTGGTCTTGAGTATTTCCCAAGCATCCTTGGGCACTTCACACGTATTGATTAATCTGAACATGTTCCTGTCAACTCCACCGAATATACATTCAATGCCTTTGAATTTGCAAGAGATAGTTCATCATCTTCCTTTGACCAATTTTCTCCAGGATTTAGCTCACCAGTGGGTTGATTATCAGCTCCAATTATGACAGAATGAGTCCATCCTTTCAAAATAGCTTTCCAAGCCTCGCTATCCAAGGACTTTAGGTATGCTTCCATCTGAGGCTTCCATAGATCATAATTAGAACCATCCATAATAGGTGGTCTATTCAAGAATGCCTGCTTTGATACCAATTGAAATTATGGTATCAAATATGAGATGTCAAAGGTAATGTCACGACACTAATATCTGCTCTGAACACAGCAGAACAAAACAGAATTTAAAGAGTGTAGAAAGACAATAAAAACATAGAGAGTTGTTAACCAAGTTCGATTCTAACTAACCTACGTCTGGGGGCTTCCAAGTCAGGGATGAAGTTCACTATCAACAGTATTAATTTGGAGCTAAACCTTCCCTGTTTACACCTCCTCACTTAATCAAACTACCCAATGACCCTTCTACCTAAGATACCACACTTAGATATAAGAACCTCCGCTCACTCCCTCATTATCACACACCGTGACACTCAACAAAACTAAAACTAAAGATACTCTTCAAAGACACACAATCAGACTCGCTTCAAAGCTTATGGTGATTGAAAACTCACAACTCAAAAATGTCCTACTCAAGTAGAAATAATCAAGCGGCTAACAATGAACAATTAACAACCAAAAGAATGAACAAACATCAATATAAAAACTAGACTTCTAAATCTAGAATGGCCAAACTACAAAACAAGGTTTGCATCCCTTAAATAGAGTAACAGTAACTAGGGTTGCTTTACTCATAAGTATTCAGTGCCTCATGTCTTCTCTCCTTGAAAGAACGATATTAAGTCTACAAATATATGGTTGAAGGCGTTCTCAAGCTTCCTTAGTCGAAGCATACAAATAAGAAATAGACTGACTTCCTAAAAATTCTGCACTTCTGTCAATTTTACATGTCAGGACATTTGTTGTGACATATGCATCTTCAGTAAATTTCAAGGCATTTTTTGAGCAGAATGTTTTACCAAAATTGCTGCCAATCAACATCACACTTGTACAAAAAATATAGTTAACCTGATGTCCTATACTTCTGGTTAGGACATCCCATTCGACATGTTCAAATAGCAAGTTAAAACATCTTGTTTAACATGTTGCTGCCAAGTTAGTTTTACCAAAATACATGTCCATCATGATTTTAGGGAAATAACATTTGCGATAATTGTTATTTGATGTTATCACCATGTGTTTGATGAGCATTATGATTTCTATGAAGGTGTGAGTATGACTTAAGGCTTCGATGATGTGGTGTTTTTCCTTTTTGTTGTAAATTTAAATACTATATTTACTCCTTATTTATTTTACAATGATTATTATTTACTCACCCTTGCCTCTTGGAAATGTTTCCTCTATACGTAGGTAACTTGCAGGTAATTAAGAATAGTCCGTAGAGGCTTAGAGGGGTCGCAAACTCTGTTATTTATTTTCGGTAGAATAAAGGGGTCTTTCTCTGATATGTTACATGAGGAATTGGATAGTTTGTTTGAATAACTATGTTGCTTTACTATTATGAGATTTGAGCTACCTTAGGGGTATTCGAGTTGGTTTGATTTGATGAAGTTATTTTAGAAGTACTTAATAAAGAATGTTTGAATTATGAAGTTATGCTGCGAGTAAGTTGAAAAATTATGGTTGTTAATCATGAAGTACTTAATCTAATTGATTGTTGAAAACCTGTTTTACAGAGTATGATCAATTTTACTATGAAGTTTGTTTGAAGCAAAAGTGACACCCTTTTTGATGCTTTACTCTGATTTAATTATTAATTATATTGTGATTATTCTTTAGGGTTTAGAAGGGTGTTACAGTAATGGTATCAGAGCAGGTCGGTCTGTCCGGCCTGGTTGTTGGGTCTGTAGTGTATGATAATGTAATACTTTCAAGATAGTTTCTAATCATTGTGACTGTTATTGGCGTGAATCAGAGAAATAGATGGAAAGAATGATGTTGGAGGGAATGATGGATCCCACATTTCGGAGACATTTCAGAGGAACCATCCTCCTGTTTTAAAGAGTCAGTACGATCCTGATGGAGCGCAAACATGACTCAACTAGATTGAAATGGTCTTTCGGATCATGGATTTCTCAGAGCCACAGAAGGTGCAATTTAGAATACATAAACTAGAAGAAGCTGGAAATTGGTGGGTTGGTACCCGTCAGAGACTGACAGTAGTTGGTGAAGTTATTACTTAAGTTGTGTTCAGCGGGGAGTTTCTGAGGAAGTACTTTCCCGATCATGTACGCGGAAATAAAGAGATGGAGTTTCTAGAGTTGAAGCAAGGGAATCTGACTGTGATGGAGTATGCTTCGAGGTTGTGGAACTGGCGAAGTATTATCTGAAGGTGTGAAGAAAACATAAGAAAGGGGGGTTTGAATTGGGTTTTAACTCTTTGATAAATTTTTCGCTTCTTATGTTTTTGGCATTGATTCATGCTTCTGAACTTTGCTTCTCACAATTTCTTCTTATGATTGTTTCTAACTAATGCTTCTACCAGATTGTAGAAATATAAACTAGAATGCATAAGCAAGAGTGAATAACACATGATTTTATCCTGGTTCACTTGATAACCACAAGCAACTCCAGTCCACCATTCTAAGGTGATTTCGCCTTGAACTCAAGGTCTTAATCCACTATAATCGAACTGATTACACTTGCATGGGCAACCATCGGTGACTAAATACCACTAAGAGACCTTCTTAGTCTTCTCAAAGCTTCTGACCTAATCGGTCCTTTGAGTAACACAATACCTTCTAAAGCTTCAGACCCAACTAGTCCTTTAGAAGAATTATGTAAACCTTCCTAAAGCTTCAGACCCAACTGGTCCTTTAGGAGGAACAAACAAGTGTTTGATTTTACAATGTTTGCTTACAAGATGGTGCTTCTACACAAGCAGGTGTAAAATCAATTAAGTACATCATAAGATCCTAATACACACTAAGAATATTACATTGTATTTTTATCTCAAATGTGTGATCTTCTTTTCTTCAAGTTGCTTCTTTACATGATTTATCAAAGTCTCCTTCTGTACAAGCTTTTGAAAGCTTGTTGATTCTTGACATAATACAGAAAATAAATTCCTCATATAGGTTCACTTAAGAACATTTCGGACAACCGCCCTTGTTCCATAATATCATGAAGCAACATATTCATAGTGTAAATTCTTCAAGTAGAGCTTCCATGATCTTTTTCATTTTCTTCTGCATCTTACTCAGCTTCCTTGCAGTATGTGAATTTAAGAGCAGCGTGAATCAATGATTTCTTTGTTTGAGATTATCAGATAACATGATTCAAGATTACATGATGTTCTTCATGTTTCTCTTGTTGTTGATATATTGATTGATAATCTTGTTGCTTTCTTCTATCAGTGATAGTTTTCATTATCATTACATTTTTGGCATACAACAACAACTACTCAAGTGACGCTTACCTTTTTATAGCCAGTTAAAATATATTCGTTGGCCATTTGAAAAAGAGAGTCGTTACAAAATAGTACTTCCATGTCCTTTTCTATACCACACTTTATGCTAGTGGGATGATGCTTGTTTGTACTGTGTAATATTTGTACCTTGTTAAGGTTATCTTCTTTCTTCTTCACTTTAGAGACTTTTGCGAGCATGAGTTTAGAAATAAAAACATAACATCTGGTTAATCAAAATTTCAAGTCTTCAGATCTTCCTCTTTAGAGTCTTCCGCACTTGGTTTTGAAGAACCTTGCATTGTAACATAAGGTTGAAAGAACTTCAAGTCTTCAGAACCACGTCTTCAGAGACTTCAGCACTTGGTCTTGTAACCTTGTATCATAACATAAGTTCAGAATAACTTCAAGTCTTTAGAAACTTTAGAGCCGCGTCTTAAGAGTCTTCAAGCACTTGATCTTCAGAACCCTTTGTCTTCTGAAACTTAAGTCTTCAGCATCTTGACATTAGTAGCACTTCTGTCTTTAGAACTTCTGACTGGTTTCTTCAGACGGTCATATTAGATTAACTTAGCTTTAGATACTTCTGAAGCTTTCTTTGCTACTTGTTCATCAAAACCTATGTAGCTTATAAGCGGAGCATTTTCTCTTCTAATATCTCGGCCACGCCATTCATCATAAGCAGAACATGTTTATTTATTCTTAAAAATACAACAAACATTAAAGTAACAAAATTGTTCAATCAAACATACTCTTTGTTATCATCAAAATTTAGAGACATATTTGCAGAACCAAATCTTGTTCTAACTTTATCCCCACTAGAGAAAGAGAAAGGGTTGGATGCGGAAATCAAACGGGAAATTGGATATCAATGGGTCAGTGTGTTTCTAGCGTTAGTGAAAAATTATAGAATCTATGAAAAAGACAACAAATCTCATTTTGTCACTATAAGAGTCTAAAGGAGAAAAGAGGGAAAAAACATCAGGACCGAAGGAAGCCTTACGATGCCCTAGCATATAAAGGGAAAAATGTTTTATGATGGGAGGAGGAAAAGTGGGGGAGGAGCTCCCGCTCCTGTAAAGTGTTACAGGTGTGGTGAAACAAGGTCACTATTTGAATGAATATGAGAATAAGGTGATGAGGTGTTACAAATATGGTAAGACGGATCATCATGCTCCTGAGTGCAAGGACGATGGTCCAATCTATTTTAATTGTGGAGAGCAGAGCCATATCGATACCTAGTGTCAGAAGTCAAAAAAGGACGTTACTGCCCAGATTAACGAGTTAGTGTTTACTTTAGTGGATTGGAGAATTCCAACAAGGATAACATGATTTGAGGTACTTGTTTTATTAATGATGTTGAATTTGTTGTTATTATAGACATTGGCGCTACTCATTCATTTATTTCATGTGAATGTGCATTAATGATGTTGAATTTGTTGTTATTATAGATATTGGCGCTACTCATTCATTTATTTCATGTGAATGTGTTAATGCGTTGAGTTTGAAGTTGTCTGATATGAATGGTAGTATATAATAGACACTCCTTCTAGTGGTTTTGTTACAACTGCTATTGTTTGTTTAAAGTTCCCTCTGACTATTTATGGTAAGAATGTTGTTATGGATTTAGTGTGTCTATCCTTACACCTAATTGATGTTATTCTCGGTATGAACTGGTTGGAGTTCAACTATGTTCATATCAATTTTATAATATAAGACTTAAAGGTTCCCTATGTTTGTTGATAATGGAGAACTAAAGTTATTGTGTGCTAAGCAAGTGAATGAGCTATTAGAAGATGAAGAGGTGAGGTTTGAAATGTTTGACTAATTGCAAGTTGATGGTAAAGATGTGAATATGGAAATATGGGTTGTTTGTGAATTTCCAGAGGTGTTTCCAAATGACATCAGTAAGTTACCTCTCAAATGTGAAGTGGATTTTTCTATATATTTAGTGCAATGTACAAGTCTGGTATCAATGGCTCCTAATAGAATATCAGCTTTAGAGCTGAGTGAGTTGAAGAAACAAATTGGAAGAAATCCTTGAAACAAGTTCGTTCGACCGAGTGTATCTCCATGGGGTGCACCTGTGTTGTTAGTTAAGAAGAAAGATTGAAATATGAGATTGTGTGTGGACTATAGGAAGTTGAATAAAGTGATGATTAAGAATAAGTATGCACTTCCAAGGATCGATGATTTGATGGATCAATTGGTATGTGCTTATGTGTTTAACAAGATTTTTTTGAGATCGAGTTATCATCAAATTCGAGTAAACCGTATGATAGTCCAACGACGGATTTTTGAACAAGGTATGTTCATTATTAATACATTGTGATGTCGTTTGGTGTATCTAATGTACAATGTGTTTTCAAGGAGTATATGAATAGAACTTTTCATTCCTACTCAGAAAAGTTTGTAGTGGTCTTCATTGACGATATTCTAATCTATTCTAAGTCAGAAGAGGAGCATACTGAGCATTTGCGAATGGTGTTGTAAGATTTGAAATAAAAGACGTTATATGCAAAGTTGTCAAAGTGTGAATTTTGGATGAAGGAAGTAAGTTTCCTTGGTCATGTGATTTCTAGTGGTGGGATTATTGTGGATCTTTCTAAAGTTGACACAGTGTTGCAATGTGAGGCTCCAAAATATGCAAATGAGATTCAAAGTTTTCTTGGTTTAGAAGGTTACTATTGAAGGTTCATTGAGGTATTTTCTAAGTTGGCATTATCGTTAAATTAGTAAACTCGAAAGGGTAAAGTTTATGTGTGGGATTTTGCTTGTGAAGAAAGCTTTGTAGAATTAAAGAAGTTGACGACCGCTCCGATATTGATTTTTCCTAATCCGAGTGAGTCTTTTATGGTATATTATGATTCATCTAAGACGGGTCTTTGTGGTGTGCTAATGCAGCTTTGACAGGTTGTTGCTTATGCTTCTAGGTAACTCAGATTTCATGAATGCAATTATCCTACGTGTGACTTACAGTTAGCACCAGTGGTGTTTTTGTTAAAGATTTGGAGACATTATACTTTTGGCTCTAAATTTGAAGTGTGTGATCACAAAAGCTTGTAGTGTTTGTTTGACCAGAAAGAATTAAATATGAGACAAAGAAGGTGAATTGAGTTTTTGAAAGACTATGACTTTGATTAGATTTACCATCATGTTAAAGCAAATGTAGTTGCTGATCCATTCAGTGAATAATCGTTGCATATGTCGATGCTTAAGGTTCAAGAGTTGGAGATGATCGAACAATTCACAGATATGAGCTTAGTGTGTGAAGAGACTCATGATAGTGTAAAGTTAGGAAAAATTTGAAACTAACTAGTGGTATTTTAGAGGAAATCCAAGAAGGTTAGAAGTTTAATTTGAAATTAGTTGATCAATTAACGTTGATTAACTAAGTTAATAGAGGTTAGTTCAGAATTGACGAGAATGGAGTAATGAAGTTTGGTAATATAGTTTATGTTCCAGATGTTCCAGAACTTAAGAAAAGTATTCTCGAGAAAGGATATGGAAGTAGGTTGAGTATTCATCTCGGTGCTATAATGATGTATAAAGATTTGAAGAAGTTGTTTTGGTGGCATGGTATGAAAAAAGAAGTTTCAAAATTTGTTTATGCTTGCTTGACTTGCCATAAGTCAAAGATTAAGCATCAGAAGAAAATGGGTCTTATGCAACCTTCAAGTATTCTAGAATGGAAGTGGGATAGTGTTTCCAAGGATTTTGTGTCAGGTTAATAGAAGACTCTTAAAGATAATGATTTAATTTGTGTGATTGTGGATAGGTTGACTAAGTCGTCTCATTTCTTGGCGATGAGGATCAATCATTTGATGGAGAAGCTAGATTAGATGTATATTGAGGAAATTGTGAGATTGCATAGGATATCTTCGATTATCGTGTCGGATAAAGATCTGAGGTTTATGTCGAAATTCTGGATAGGCTTGCAAAATGCTTTTGGACTAAGTTGAGGTTGAGTTCTATATATTATCCACAGAAGAATGGTCATACAGAGAGGTATGTTCAGTCTCTGAAGGATTTGTTGATGGCATGTATGTTGGAATAAGGAGGTGCTTGGGACATCCACTTGCCGTTGATTGACTTTTCATACAAGAATAGTTTCCATTCTAGTATCAAAATGGCACCGTACGAAGCCTTGTATGGTAGGAGGTGTAGGACTCCACTATGATGGTATCAATCAAGCGAGAGTGTTGTGCATGGACCCAAGGTTGTGCAAGAAACAACTAAAAAGATAATGGTGATCCAAGAGAAGATGAAAGCTTCTCTGAGTTTTTTGAAGAGTTATAATGATAAGAGGAGGAAGGATCTTGAGTTTCAGGAAGATGATCATGTGTTCTTAAGAGTTATTCCAATAATTGGTATAGATAGAGCTTTGAAACCGAGAAAGCTTATGTCATGTTTTGTTGGACAGTATTCGATATCATAGAAGATAAGTGAGGTCCCTTATCGGGTTACTTTGTTGTCGTCACTTGTAAATATACATGATGTGTTTCATGTGTCTCAGTTGAGAAAATACATATTGGATCCTTCGCATGTGATTCAAATGGATGATGTACATGTGAGAGATAACTTGACTAATAAAGCATTACCCAAGAAAATAGAAGGTCGGGAAGTGAAGCAATTGCGAGGCAAATAAATCACTTTAGAGAAGGTATTGTGGGGTGGACCAGTTGGTGAAAGTTGGATTTGGGAACATGAAGATAAGATGGGAGAGTCTCATCCGATTTCGTTTTCACAAAGTAATTTTCGAGGAAGGGAATTATTTTTATGTGAGCGAGAGTTGTAACACCCAAAAATAATTAGATTATACATTTAATTATTTAATTGTGAATATTATGATTTATTTGGGAAGTTATGTGATGTTTTGAAGAATATGATGTGAGGTGTGATGCTATGTGTGGTAGAGCAAGAATTAGAGAGATATTGAGTATTTTCAATAATTTTAGATAACTAAAATAATTAATTAGAAATATTTTATTTAGTAAAATAGATTAATATTGGTTTTAGAGATGATAAGGGCAAAGTGGTCAATTATAAAAGGTTAAGTGAGGGAAAATGTGGAAAGACCTATTAGGAGTCTAGGGAGCAAGTTTGACATAAGGAAACTGGGATTGATAGAACGTTCACTCGTACAATCGTGAAAAGAGAAGAACATGAAAGGAGTCTAGGGCATAGAGAACCAAAAGGAGATTCCCGTAGAATTCGACGGAAAGCGAGAAATAGAATCAATTTCTAGCTCAATCTATGGTAATGGGACTTATATTGTACCCCAATTTTTGTCCCTAAGATTCTATCATACTTCATACCATTGCATTACACAAAGATCAATTGGTATCTCTCTCTCTCTCTCTTACCTTTGGGTTTTCCTTTGGGAGATAACCAAGCACCATTGAATGTATGTGATGATTGATTTTTGACTAACTATAATGTGAGTATACTTCACTCTCTAAATGTTGTAGGTGAATGGTGCACAAGTCTCTTATTCAAGGAGTGAATAGGTTCATGTGTTTATTTCCATGCCTTCAATGGTGCTTGGTGAACTTCGTTCAGGTAGGAATCTCCATCAAACCTTGTAAAATAAAGCATCATTGTACTCTCCTCATCTCCCTGATCATTGTGATCTTCACCATTTTAATTTTCATCAAGTATTGACTGAGAATTCTACAAAAATCCTATTCTCTATTATTTGAGTTTTTTTCAAAATTCTCTTCACTCACTTTAAATAATTTTTTCGCGAGCACGTGGTTGAGATAGTCTTGAAGAGACAGATCCAAGGATACCACTCATGTTTATTGATTTGACAGTTTGAGAACCAAGTATGGATAATGGTTGAAGGTTGAAGACGACCTAAGATTTTGTCTTCAACTAATGAGAGCCTGATATATAATTTTTTTGAATTTGACCCGGTATGTGTTTCATATCATGCGCGTGTTATAAGAGCCCTTGGATCTTATTACTTTTATTAGTTCGCATTGATCCAACGCATGACATTATTTCTTGTTTTCTTTTTTAAATTTGTAATCTGGTGTGAAAACCAAGGGATCCATATCAAGCACAGCACGCCATATCCATTGGATGTCATTACTAATGCATTTTGATTATGATCAGATGGTCCTCATTTTTTGGCTTTTATTTTATTTTCTGATTTTTATATTTTAAATTTTTTTAAACTTCAAAAAATCATATAAAATTCATTTCTGACTCAACAATTATGAAAAAATTCACAAAAATATGTTGAAATATTATCTTTCTGAATTTTATTTCTTCATAATTCTATTTTCAGATTTGATTTTTTATGATTTTTCCCTTTTATTTGATGTTTTTAATTGTTTTAAATTACTTTTTGACATTTTAAAATTCTGGAAAAATTATGGAAGGATCCAATGATCATCTGACAAATATTAGTGACCTCATTTTATTTTTATTTTTGATTTTACTATTTTTTTTCCATATAGGTTTATTTCCCCTTTTATTTTATTTTCTAAAAATTTTTCCGACTTTAAATAATTCTCAAAAAAAATTGTCAACACTTGTTGACCTCTGTTTGACTTTGGGTAATTTTCTTGAAATTTTATTTTGATGAAAAAATATTATTTATGTTTTTCATCAATAAAGTCCAATTAAATAACCTAATTTCAAAATCACTTTGAATCCTTTTATTTGATGTTGATTTTCATTTTATTTTGCTAATTTTTAAATTTATTTTGGAGTCACAAATTTCCTCAACATCAATGGAATCTGGGTGTTGATAGGTCTCTTGACCAAATCCACTATGAGAGTTGATTGATTTTGACGAAGTAATACCAAAATAAATTCATCTGAAGCAAAATAAAAATTGAAAATCATTTCTTCTTCTTCATCTTATTTTTCTTTTGTCTCGACTAGGAGAAAGTGATCAATTGGTGGCATGAACTTTAATGTTCTAACATAAACCCCAAAAGATGACTTGAGCTTTGATCTTGGTTTAACACCTGTGGCGCTTGTCATGTGGTCGTGTTGATTTCTAATCAAGCTTTTGGCAAGTTTCCACTAACTTTGCCCATTTGAAATTCTCAATCATCTTTGATCAAGTGATGTGATAATTCCAAAAAACGGTGATATACTTGACAAAAAATAATTGAAACTTGCCGTGTGGTCGCATTGATTCTATCAAGCTTCTGACAAGTCTTCATGCGTAAGTTTCAAGATGGTCACCTTGTTGACGACTAACAAATGACAATTTGATGATATACTTGACAAGTTTCAAGATGGTCATCTTGCTAACCTTTATTAATTTCTTTTTATTTTTCGCTCTTTACTTTCCGCATTTACTTATGCTCTTTATTTTTATGCACCTTTACATTTAACATTTACATTTCATGCCATTTTATTTTCTTTGCTCACTTGAGCATTTATTTTCTATGTCATTATTTTTCTTTGCTCACTTGAACATTTTATTTTCTTGTTATTTTGAACTTGCTCACTTGAGCGTTAATTGGACTTGGTTACTTTTCTTGTTCTTGGAGTTGATCTTTAGATTTAGGATTAGGACCTCTACCTCAACTTGGAGATTTTTGTGCCCTTGGTGTTATTCTGTCTTATCTGGCTATTATCTTTGTATGCAGGTTATTCTGTTATACTCGATTAAGAGTGGATTTCCTCTAAATACAATTGTTACTTTGCCCATTTTTCTCAAGACAAGAGTTCACCTAAAAGCATTGATTTATCTAAAGCTTGGTTTTTTGTCTTGTTATTTATTGTTTATGTGGTAATCCAAAGATGGGATATTGTATTGGCTCTTGATGTCAAGTACTAGTCTTCTCACCTGGTTAGATCTTTCTTTACCCTTACCTTTTACTTTATGCACATAGGTTAGCCTCTTCATCTCCTCCCCATTCTTTAATTTTCAAAATCTTCCCTCTTTTTCAAAGGATTCTTGTTTTCAAAACTCGAATCGCTTTCATAAAAAACATGGACTTAGGTCCATTTATTTTCAAACTTTTTTGCTTAATAAACTTTCAATTCATTTAACAATACTTTGACTTTAATTTTCATAAGACTAAAAAACACCTAACCTCATTCAAACTTTTTTTTGAGCTCTTTGTGGCTTTTCTAAACTATCATTTTTCCTAAAATCAACCAACACACAACTTTAGTTTTTTAGTCGGACTACTTGGTTTTGATTTCAACATTGCACATTGTTGGTATCTTTGCATAACTAACCCCCGGTCCCAGATCTCTGATCTTTTTTAGGATTAAATTCGCTCCTTTTCCTAGTCCTTTGGATAAAATAAAAGCGCGGTGGCGACTCTTTTGTTACTTTTTTGAGTTAAGTCAACTCAATGGCTTATACTCACAATTTTTGCCGCTACACTTTATTGCTGTTATTATAATCGATTTAAGGTTTAGATAATTGTAGTTTTGTATTGGGTTTAGAAAAAGGGAAAGAGAATAAGGAATTAGGGAATCATTTTGTTGTACGTGAAAATTTGGAGAATGTGAGAAAAGGCTAGGGTACACAGGAACCAATGGATAATTCTCCCTTAGAGCTTGAAGAGATCAATTACTAGGAATAACAAGGTAAGGGAATAATTTAAACAATTTTCTATTTTAATATTTAAGCAATTTATCTTTTATCTTTTATCTGTTTTATTTTATTCTATTTTGGATTAAAGGCCCATAAGATCCATTAAGGTTATTTGTTTTATGTATTTAAATACCTTTGGCATAACCATAAGGGTTATCTTTCTTATAATAAAATTTGAAGTTTTCTTTATTCTTGGTGGACTGTAGAGTTTATCTGACAAGTTTTGTGCTTGCAACCATGTTTTTCTATTTTAGGATTAGTGCTAGCTATTCTCTAAGGCTTCCAACTGCGTTAGTTGGCATTAGAGCAAGTTTCTCCTATTCTTTTCGTAGCTTGACAACCATGGTGGATCAACCCGTGACTAAAGCAAATCTTGAGGGAATTACCCCAATGTAACACGGTGGGAGAACTGACTTGGTTGTTTTGCATTTTATCGCAAATGTTGCGGTTAGCAAGATTTGCCATCAACTTTTCTTTTATCCAATAAAGGAAAGTTGAAAAGAACAAGAAAGACCTTTTATCGATTTTGAATTCGGGGGGTAATTATGAAAACGTAAGGTGGTAGAACCGTTTTCATCCGTAGTTATCTACGGGCTCTTAATTGCTTAGCTCACCTTTGAAAAATTTGCTTTGTGTGTGTGATTTGTTTGAAAATATTTTGACTTTGACTTTGTAATGATTCTTGTATCAGTCCTCAAGAATGTATACGAAGTGTTTGGAAATATTTGTTTGAAAATGTGTGGTGTGAAAATGATTTTGTTTTGATCAAGCACTTAAGAGTAACTACCCACTCAGAAGGTCATTCTTTGTTCTTTTCATTCTCCTTTATGATAGTGCTATCCATACCATTAGTTAGTAGGTAGCTTTATCCGTTGGATGTGAAGGGACAGGTGTAGGGTCATCGTATGGTCATTAAAGGCAACATGTAAGGATACCTTAGCAATTCGAAGGACGATCATAATTTATTCGTAGGAAACAAGCGAGGGACGAGATCATATATTCGTAGACAACATCAAGGGTCATCGAGGGGACTATGATCTTTGTGACGATTTAACTGAGGGACTTTGCTAATGGTATCCCTACGTTTGAGGGACATGACCATTTTTATCCGAAGGCAACAAGAGAGATTATCCTAGAGGTGAAAATGTGCAATTGATTCAATTCAGATATTTATCTTGATTATGGTTATCTAATTTTGTTTTATATATTTCCATACAATCCTAATTAGCATACATCTAAGTAGTTAATATTTGCGAAAAAGTAAAGGTGCGGAAAGTAAATTTCCTACGCTATTACAAGGCTTTGGGGCAATTACATAATAAGAGGTGTGGAAAAGTAAATTACATAAACTATTACATCCCATGAGCAGATAGATAATAATGAAAAGAATGCGGGAAAAGTAAATCTACGCTATTACAAAAAACCTTGCAACCTATACATCGATTTCTAGAATTTAAATTTAAATGAGAATAAAGCATAAATAAGTAAGAGGAAAACATTTTAATGAAGGTATAAGTTTTCTAAACCATAATTCAAAAGGAAAATATTTTTGGTATTTTTTTGAAATCCATTTTAATTAAGAAGAACCTAATTCTAAGTTAACTAGAAATTTATTAAGAAAAATAATTTAAATGAAAAGAAAATTAAAATATTTTTACGTTAAAAATTAAATAAAGATTTCATGAAACTAAAACTAAAATCATAATATTTTTTAGGGTTTTAGAAAACAATTAAAGTAACTTTTGAAAAGAAATAAAAATAAGTTGAAAAGTTAAAAATGTTAGAAAAATTGAAGAAAACAAGTGATTAAAATTAGGGATGGTCCTGGAAGGTGTTGATCCCAGGACCTGAAGGTCATAGGTCCAAAACCTCACCATTGCGCCATGTGCTTGTGATGTCATATCCTTGCCTCCAATTGTATGTAAGTGCAAACCTGTAAAAATCAGAAAAATAAGAAAATTTTACAAAAGGAAGGGATTGAACCCACACCTTGGGGGACAAGAGGACTAAGTGCATGCGTTCCACCGCTGGGGCGGCCATACATCCATTAACTTATATCATTCAATAAATATATATGCAAAATTAAATTCCAAAAATCAGATTTCAAAACAAAAACGTGCGTGGGACCTTTGGCTATTTGAATGGACCAACCAAACTATGCCACGCCTACCCTGTCTTGGTCCTCGTCGGTCAACCACCCTGGGTGGCGTTTCCGATCATCTTCTCCAGCAAGGAGAAAATCAAAACTTGCGAAATAATGAGAATAAAAACAAAAGGAGAACCATATTCCCCTAAATCGGCCCTTGGGAATTCAATGGTGGTGTTAGTTTGATCTGAATCGGCCTGTATCAACGGGTTCGACGCTTTTGAACTGAACTACCCTAACAATGGAATTTTATCATTCATGCGTTAAACCTCAAAAACAAAGCAACAAATTGACTTTAAACAATATCATGAACATGTATGAATGCATAAAATCAGTTTATATTGTGTAAATCAAAGGTTAGAAATCTCAAACTTTACCAAACCGGTGCAACCTCAAAGGAATAGTTCTGGACACGATCTTGCTTGGTTAAGGACTTGGAACGAATCCTGGAAGACTCAGCAGGATGAATGAATGGCTGGTTTGGCTTGAGAATAACTGGAAATTGTTTTTCCAAGATGCCCTAATACTTGAAAATTTGCAGAATTTCGTGTAGGGTTTTGAGTGCAGCAAAACTTTTGTTTGTCATCTGGTCTTGTAGAATATATAGTGAGGCGTGTATTAGGTTTGAAATAATGAGAAAATATATTGCATTCATTGGAAAATATTTGATTGAAAAATCAAAATACAATCTTTCCAAAATTTCTCAATCTTCATGCAATCAATTCTTACACGATTTGGCCAACTATCATGGACTTTCTTGGTCCTCAAAATACTTAAGTCTAAGGCCTTTCTTGCATATTCCTTGTTTTTGTATTTTATTTTATTTTTATTTTAATTTTAATGAATTAATTCAAAAATAAATAAAATAAATGGCAATGTGGCGTGTAGCTGGACTTAGGAGTCATGCATAATGTTAGAAACAAGTTTGAATCATGAAAACATAGGCCCATTTGGAAATTTTTCAAGATTGATCAATATTTCCTTCATGCCTTTCTCCAAAATTTCAAAACTTGCACAAACTATATCTTGCTCAATTTTTATCATTTGAGGGTGATCTTGGACTTTTTAGAAAGCTTAGGATGTCTTCTAAAATTTATATTTGGTTTCATCTTCATTAAAGCTTCCATGCTCATGTACACGTCTTTGGGAAAAATGACTTTTTGTTGACTTTTGAAAAGACCTAAAATGTCTTGATCAATATCTCTCAAATGAAGCATTTTTGGGAAAACCTTGTGAGACACAAAGTTGTAGAGAACTGGATTCCCTTTAAAATTAGCTTTGGTGGAAACATTTATTATGAAGTATGTGAAAGTTATGTTTGGTCAAAGTTTTATTGATTTTTCGTCAAGAAACTCTAATTTAGCAACTTTTGAATTTTGATCAATTCTTGAATTTTCTTGATGAATCATGATCAATCCTTGATCAAATGATAAATGTGATATCAAAATTTTGATGTTGGCCAAAAATGATGAAGTTTGACTGTATGTTGACCACAGTTGACTTTTTGTCCAATACATCTGATTTTCAGCCATCTGAGCAATTTACTGAGCAAACTTGGTCTATGAGGCTTGAAACTTGATATAAGGATGCTTTGAAGTATATGAGAGGACATGATAATCACTTGATTCATTAGAACCCATCTTTTTCTTGAGAGAAGCAAAACCCTAGTTGTAGGTTAACTACTTAGGAGAGGGTTTGTCAGATCACCCCTTGAGTAGTTGTTGACATGGAGAGATATCTTGATCTTAAAATATGAGGGAAAATTTTGGGGTACAACACCCAACTTTTACTACGAATCTAACTGATTTGTTTGAATAGGTGAAAAATTTAGCAAATAAGGTGAACAATGACAGCAACAATAGGAATCTGCGAAGAGAGCATGTTAGGGTTCTACAAGGTAGAAACAACCATCGTGCTATTAATATTATTTCTGAAAATGCGTGTTCCGAAGAAGAAGAATCCTACAAGGAAGAGGTCGGTGATCCTGTAAATAAACATAACCATGATTATCGAGTGAAGGTTGAAAACAAGCATATTAAGATAGTTGCAATCAGGATGAAAAGTATCTCAACTGTTTGGCAAGATAAAACAATTGGTGAACCCTAAACCCTAAACCCAGAACTTGGCGACGAATGAAACAATTGATGCTTGAGTGAATTTTACCAGAGGATTATAAACAAATTCTTTATAATATACATCAAGTGTGTTTAGGGCAAGAGAACCGTGACTGAATACACAATTGAGTTCCTGCGGTTTTTTGAGCGTAATGAATTAGGAGAATCAGAGAGCCATAAAGTGACTTGATATGTAAGTGGCCTAAAGGGATCCTTGCAGGAGAAGATGGGTGTACAAACTGTATGAACTATAGTTGAAGCATCCAGTATAACTTTGAAGGCAAAATTAATAGATAAATCCCCTAGAAATTTCTCATATCTTAGGTATTCTTCATAGAATAACTTTAAATCAATCAGCTACAAGGAAAATAGTGCAATAACCCAAGATTTCGACTTTGGGAATAAGGGAATGAGTATCTCTAGCGGTGTGCCAAAACGTAAAGCACCAGTCCAGAGGAAGAATAATCCATATGCTAGAACCATTATAGATACATGTTATCATTGTAATGGAAGAGACCACAAATGGAATGTTTGTCTAACAAGGAGAGTCGTTGATGTTGTGGAAGAAAGGAAGAAACATAAAGAAAGAGAAAATCCTGCAGTTGAGAGCGATGAATATGTCGATGTTGAGTTTACAGAGGAAGAATCTGATGAGAGAGTAAATTTTGTGTTGCATAGAATGTTACTGGCATCCAATGTCAAAGGGCAGCGCAAGAATTTATTTAAAACACATTGTTCTATCAAGAACAAGGTGTGTAATTTGATTGTGGATAGTAACAACATGGAGAATTAGGTCTCACAAAAATAGGTATATTATTTGAAGTTTTTCGTAGAACCTCATAAGAATTCATATGTAACACCCCAATATTTTCAATTATTAAGAAGGTAGTAAAAGTCTCTAACTAATTTTATTGTATTATTATTATTAATAAAATAAGGAGTAAGAAGGAAAAGATTTAGAAAAGCCAAAGTGAGAAGAGAAAGAGCGTACATGAGAAGAGAAGAGGCAAAGAGGAAGAGGAAGAACCCAAAGCTCAAGGATTCAAATAATTGACCAAGGTAAGGGGTGATTTTCTCTGATTATTATGCCTTATAGATTTTGGGAACGATAGGATTGATTGAGTAGTTTAGGAATCCCAATTTAGGATTTTTAGGTTTATGAATTTAAACCCAAAATTCATGAATTTTGATGTTTTGATGCAACTTTATGTTATAGGGTTATTGTATGATGTTATGGTGTGTTATAATTGCATTGAAATCATGTAATGTAACTTGTTTTGGTGTTGTTGTGTGTTGGATTTGTAATGGTATGAATTAGATGGAATTGGGATAGTAAGAATGCTGTCAAAACTATGTTTTTCTGCTGCAGACGTCGCAGGAACCGGTTACCCTCTGGGAGGAACTGGGTTCCTCATATAAATTCCAGCAACGTGGTTTCCAAGAGACTTGGGAATCGGTTACCCTGTGGGGGGAACCGGGTTCCAAGTACATTTTCCAGATAAATATTTTCCTATGAACCGTGGGAATTGATTACCCTCTGGGAGGAACCGGGTTCCCCATATATTTTCTAGAACGTCTTTTCACTATGATAGTGGGAACCAGTTACTCCCCTAGAGGAACCGGTTACCAGTGTTACTTTTTGAAAAATATTAAACTTTGAAAATTCATAACTTTTAAACCGTAAGTCCTTTTTAATCACCGTTTTGCACATTATTCCTTAAATTAAATATTCTATTTTATGAAATAAAGAAAATAATGGTAACTTGGTTTTATTTTGGAAAGTGTTGGTTTTCCGACCTTGTGGTTTATTTGTACCTTGCATACTTGGTGGGTAGGCAATGGTGTATGGTTTTCTGATGATGTTTGTGTGTATAATGATGACTATATATGTATGTTGGTGATAGCATTACTAATTGATGAGTAAGTGCTTGCATGTTTAAGCTATTGGTGATGTTCATGATGAATGATGGTTATCATGTTTTGGTGATGATGTTGCAGTACTTGCTTGTGCATGTTTATTTTGTTTGATGATGTTCATGATAATTGATTGATATCATGTTTTGGATTCATGATGGTTTATGATGTATGATGTTATCATAACATGTGTTGAATGTTGCATGCTTTTATGATGTGCATGCATATACATTCTGGTGGTAGCTCATTCTCATTGTGTGGAATTAGTGAGTATTACCAATAACCGTTCCCAGGTGATTATGGATGGTGAGGCTGGATTCATGTCTGGGTGATTATGGACGAATCGATGTAACTGTATTCGGGTGATTATGGATCAGTGTGTGACTTAGTTCACTTTTGGTACCACATGCATAGAGTCCTGCATTGCATCTGTATGGATTATAACATGTTAGGATGAATTCCATTGTTATAATTTGGTTGTTGTGTGTGATGTATGTTTATGACTTGTGTTGTTGAATGGATGAATAACTCTGATTATGCTGAATAGGGTGGAATAATAGCTTATGAAATTCTCTTGTTTTATTATGATTTTATAATGCATTTTAATTATGATGAAGTCTCATCCTTACTTTGATGATTTCAGATTGAAGCTTTAGAGGCTTAGGAGTTGGTGAGGATGAATCGTAGAGCTATGCATTTTTATTCTATCGTGTGTCAGTGTCATGATCTGGTCTTGTAACACTGAGGAACGCTTGTTTTAGAGTCATCATTAAACTCTGTTGTTTTAATTAATGTTGCTTTGGATAATTGTTTATGAACGAAGGCATTGACCTTATGATATTTATTTGGTATCTTTAATTATCCAAGTTTGAATAAATTCCGCTGTGTTAAACATGTATTTCTTAATTAATTGAATTATGTTTCCTCAGTAAAGCATGACATATGTATGGAATTTTATATTTTTAAGTAATTGTGACGCCCTTTAATACATGTTAACTCTGAATCGTTTTATTATTCGTGGGTTATTTTAGAAGGGTGTTACAATAGTGGTATCAGAGCATAGTCGGTCGTTGTGACCAGTGTCTTAGGGTCATTATCCCTATTGTATGCGACTAGTGCAAGATAACACTTTCGATACTTGTGTTCTAATGAGCATTGTTTTGTGGATTCTCAGAACAATGGCTGGAATAGGTAACGGAAGAGATGATGATTCTTGCTGGTGTGCTTGGAGGAAATTAGTAGGGAGCTGGTATTGGTGCTGACAGGCAGCTGGGAAACTTTTAGAGGAACAATCCTCTGTTGTTAAAAGGCATGCATGACCCGAATGGCACTCAGAAGTGGTTGAAGGAGACTGAGAGGATCTTCCGAGTGATTGATTGTGTTGAGGATCTGAAAGTGAGGTATGGTACTTATATGCTGGAAGAAGAAGCTGACGAATGGTGGGTTGCTACTAGAACTGAGATGGAGAAAGATGGTATTGTACTGACTTGGACTGTGTTCAGAAGGTCTTTTCTGAGAAGGTATTTCCCTGAAGACATTCGGGGGAAGAAAGAGATTGAATTTTTGGAGCTCAAGCAGGGTAACATGATTGTAAGTGAGTATGCTTCTTAGTTCACTGAGTTGGTTAAGTATTATGCTCACTATAACAATGATGAAGATGGAGAATTCTCTAAGTGTATCAAGTTTGAAAGCGGTCTTCTTAACAAGATTAAGCAAGGTATTAGGTATCAGCGGATTCACAAGTTTTCTGACTTGGTGGATTGTAGTAGGATTCTGGAAGAGGATATTGCTAATACTAGGTCGAACTTGAATATTTACAAAGCTAATTGTACTTGAATATTTACAAAGATGATTGAATATATACAAGGAATAGAATATGTACACAAAAGGGTGGATATGTACAACGAAATGAATATGTACATAGGAGGGTTGGGACTTACACCGTGAGGGAGGCCCATTGGTTTAAGAGCTGTTTCACCGGGAATAATGCTCCTCTTAATACGAAGGAACCGGTGTATAAACAAGTGAATAAAAATTAGCGGAACGAAGCTAACTGTACTTGAATTTTTACAAAGATGATTGAATATGTACAAGTAATTGAATTTGTACACAAAAGGTTGGATATGTACAAGGAAAAAAATATGTACATAAAAAGGGTTGATCTGTACAAGGAAATAAATATGTACATAAAAGGGTTGGGACTTACACATTGAGGGAGGCCCATGATCAATTTGATTTTGAGTTCGAAAGAATTTTGAAGAAATAACCTAGTTCGGTTTGTATTTTCGAAAATTAATCGAATCGATCATGGAAAAGAGGTGCGTAAGTCAATTAAAATATTCTTGAAAGTTTTGAAATGATTTTGAAAAGTGAAAGGTATTCACAAAAGGTTTTGAAAAATATTAGGTTTGAAAATCGGAAAGAAAACATTTTTGAAAAGTATTCAAAATACAAAAAACGTCTCATTTTTTAACCTAATAAAAATATATTGAAAAGAAAATATTTTTGGATTTTTTTGGCATAATCATAAAATAGGTATATTGATGACAAGTGTGCAAAAAATCATCTCGAAATGAGATGTTTTGATTGGTTTTTATAAATGTTGAAGTTTGTTAAAAAAAACTTAAGAAAACAAGTGATAGAAATAAAGTTTTGGTCTTGTTATCGAAAATAAAGTTTTTGAGAGGTGAAAAGAAATACCATTGGGCCACATGTGTGTCTTGTTATCTACATGCCTTGGTTTAATTATATTTAAAAACAAGTTGTGAAAATGTTTGAAAATAGTGGAAAAAAGAAGGTTTTGGAAGAAGAGTCAGAGTTAGAAGATGACTTTGAAGCTGAAGACAAGTCAGAATCCGAAGGTGATTTTGGGTCTAAAGAAGAGTTAGAAGTTGATAATTTATGAAGAAGAGTCTGAAGATGAAACTTCTGAAGAAGAATCAGAAGATGAAACTTCTGAAGAAGAATGAGAAGATGAAACTTTTGAAGAAGATTTAGAAGATGAAATTTTTTGAAGAAGAATCAGAAGATGAAATTTTTGAAGAAGAATCTGAGGATGAGTTAGAATCTCAAGGATATTCTACTTCTGAAGATGAGTCAGAACTTGAAATTTCTGAAGACGAGTTAGAGTTAGAAGATGAAACTTCTGAAGAAGAATTAGAAGATGAGTTAGAACTTGAAAGTTCTGAAGAATAGTTAGAGTCAGAAGATGAAACTTTTGAAGAAGAATCAGAAGCTGAAACTTCTGAAGAAGAATCAGAAGATAAAACTTCTGAAGAAGAATCCGAAGATGAAACTTATGAATAAGGATCAGAAGATGAGTTATAATCTCAAGGAGATTCTGCTTCTGAAGATGAGCCAGAACTTGAAAGTTCTAAAGAAGAGTTAGAGTCATAAGATGAAACCTATGAAGAAGAATCAGAAGATGAAACTTCTGAAGAAGAAACAGAAGATGAGTTAGAATCTCAAGGAGATTCTGCTGCTGAAGATGAGTCGGAACTTGAAAGTTCTGAAGAAGAGTTAGAGTCAAAAGATGAAACTTCTGAAGAAGAATCAGAAGATGAAACTTCTAAATAAGAATCAGAAGATGAAACTTTTAAAGAAGAATAAAAAGATGAGTTAGAATCTCAAGGAGATTCTTCTTCTAAAGATGATTCAGAACTTGAAATTTCTGAAGAAGAGTTAGAGTCAGAAGATGAAGAATCTTCTAGAGACTCTAAATAAATCAAAAAGTAAAACGCATGTACGATCATCATCTTCTCCAACCTTCATCAATCCCTGGATTCTCTTATGAGCAGCAATCTAATCCTTGCGTAGAGTGTTTCCAATTGCGTTTTGATGATTGTTATAGCTTCATTGGTCCTTAAGGAACGTGTGGATGTGCTTAGCTTAGATTGAAGCCTTTTAGAACATCCTACCTAAGTCCAACTACAACTTGAGCTAGTTGAATTATGGAGGTCATGAATATGGAGTTACATAAGTGTTTTGATGATATGGATCACTTCTATATTGTATATAGGTGTGTCTGAATGATTGGCAAGTGAAGATCACGAGTGAAATTGAAAATTACAAGTTATGGCTCAAAGATGCATGTTTATGGAGTTTGGATATGATTTTTGAGTTTGGCTAGTTTTTGGGCTAGCTTGAGGATTCCAAAAACTTTCTAATGATATTTTGAAAGTGTTTGAAGCCTAAGATTGCTTAGAAATTTTTAATCTTGACTTTTTGTTGACTTTTTCATACATTTTGATTTTTTATGATCATGATGGATAATTTGAAATGTATTGATGATTTAAAAATTTAGATTTGAAAAAGATGACCAAAAAGTTAACGTTTGACGATCAATAATGATATTTGGAATATTTTAAACCAAAAAAATAGGTCAAGAGGTTTCATTTATGATTTTAAGATCAATCTCCAAGCAAATAGGTCATTCATTGAGCAAAAAGTCAATAATACACGACCCTAGATCAAAACCCTAATTTGTCGATTCAAGGTAGATCTAGAGAAAATGTTGGGAATTTGAAGATCAAATGTTGATGATTAATGAAGCTAGATCAATTGATTTGAATGGAGACTCAAACCCTAATTGATCACATCTTGAACAGATGAAAATTTGATAAAACCCTAATTTGGATTTAGGAGCACACAAACGATTTATCCTGTTCTGAAATTGTTAGTGATGCAATGATGCATATGTGAATGATATGTAGTGGTATCTTAGGTCAAAAATTGGGGTATGATAGGTGGGTAGGCAATGGTGTGTGGTTTTGTGATGACGTCTGTGTGTATAATGATGACTATATGTGTATGTTGGTGATATTATTACTAATTAATGAGTAAGTGCTTGAATGATTATGCTATTGGTGATGTTCATGATGAATGATGGTTATCATGTTTTGGTGATGATGTTGCAGTAATTGCTTGTGCATGTTTATGTTGTTTGATGATTTTCATGATAATTGATTGATATCATGTTTTGGATTCATGATGGTTTATGATGTATGATGTTATCATAACATGTGTTGAATGTTGCATGCTTTTATGATGTGCATGCATATACATTCTGGTGGTAGCTCATTCTCATTGTGTGGAATTAGTGAGTATTACCAATAACCGTTCCCAGGTGATTATGGATGGTGAGGCTGGATTCATGTCTGGGTGATTATGGACGAATCGATGTAACTGTATCAGGGTGATTATGGATCAGTGTGTGACTTAGTTCACTTTTGGTACCACATGCATAGAGTCTTACATTGCATCTGTATGGATTATAACATGTTAGGATGAATTCAGTGTTATAATTTGGTTGTTGTGTGTGATGTTTGTTTATGACTTGTATTGTTGAATGGATGAATAGATTTGATTATGCTAAACAGGGTGGAATTAAAGCTTATGAAATTCTCTTGTTTTATGAATTTATAATTCATTTTAATTATGATAAAGTCTCACCCTTACTTTGATGATTTCATATTGAAGCTTTAGCGGCTTAGGAGTTGGTGAGGATGGCTCGTAGAGCTATGCATTTTTATTCTATCACGTGTCAGCGTCATGCTGTGGTCATGTAATACTGGGGAACGCTTGTTTTAGAGTCATCATTAAACTCTATTGTTTTAATTAATGTTACTTTGAATAATTGTTTATGAACGACGACATTGACTTCATGATATTTATTTGGTATCTTGAATTATCCAAGTTTGAATAAATTTCGTTGTGTTAAACATGTATTTCCTGATTAATTGAATTATGTTTCGTCAATAAAGCATGACATCTGTATGGAATTTTATATTTTTAAGTCATTGTGATGCCCATAAATACATGTTAACTCTGAATCGTTTTATTATTCGCGGGGTATTTTAGAAGGGTGTTACAATAGTGGTATTAGAGCATAGTCGGTCGTTGTGACCAGTGTCTTAGTGTCATTATCTCTTTTGTATGCGACTAGTGCAAAATAACACTTTTGATACTTGTGTTCTAATGAGCATTATTTTGTGGATTCTCAAAAAAGTGGTTGGAAGAGGTAACGGAAGAGATGACGCTACAATTGTTGAGGCTTTGGGGATGCTTGCTGGTGTGCTTGGAGGAAATCAGCAGGAAGCTGCCATTGGTGCTGACATGCTGCTGGGAAACTTTCAGAGGAACAATCCTCTGTTTTTCAAAGGCACGCATGACCCGGATGGTACTCAGAAGTGGTTGAAGGAGATTGAGAGGATCTTCCGAGTGATTCATAGTGCAGAGGATCTAAATGTGAGGTATGGTACTTATATGCTGGTAGAAGAAGTTGACAACTGGTGGGTTGCTACCAGAACTGAGATGGAGCAAGATGGTACTGTGTTGACTTCGGCTGTGTTCATAAGGGCTTTTCTGAGAAGGTATTTTCCTGAAGACATTCGGGGGAAGAAAGAGATTAAATTTTTGGAGTTCAAGCAGGGTAAGATAACTGTAAGTGAGTATTCTTCTAAGTTCACTGAGTTGGCTAAGTATTATGCTCATTATAAAAATGATGAAGATGGAGAATTCTCTAAGTGTATAAAGTTTGAAAACGGTCTCTGTAACGAGATTAAGCAAGGTATCAGGTATCAACGGATTCACAGGTTTTCTGACTTGGTGGATTATAGTAGGATTCTGGAAGAGGATATTGCTAATACTAGGTCGAACTCTCGTGGGTTTGCTGTTAAGAAAAGGAAGCAACAAATGGGTCATGGAAAACCGTACGACATAAATAATCAGAGGTCTGGTGGTGGAAAAGGCCTAGTGGGGGAGATTCTAGTGCTTCAACGAAGTGCTACAAGTGTGGTAAAATGGGGCATCATATTCAGGAACGCAAGAGTATTGATAAGAAGTGTTTCAAGTGTGGAAAACTTGGGCATGTGGTTAATGATTGTAGAGTGAGAATTGTGACTTGTTACAATTGTGGAGAGGAAGGCCATACTCGTCCGTAGTGCACTAAGCTGAAGAAGGAGCAGTCTGGTTGAAAAGTGTTTGCGTTAGTTGGGCAAGAGACTACGCCTGATGATCGATTGATTAAAGGTACGTGTTTTATTAATGGCACACCTTTGATTACGATTATTGATACTAGAGCGACTCATTCGTTCATTGCTTTGGATTGTGCTAAAAGATTGAATTCGAATATATCTGATATGAAAGGAAGTATGGTTATTGACACTCCTGCGTAAGGTTCAATGACTACTTCGTTTGTGTGTAGGAATTGTCCTATTATAATTTTTGGTAGAGGTTTTGGCATGGGTTTAGTATGCCTACCGTTAGAACAACTTGACATTATCCTTATAATGAACTGGTTGGAATTCAACCAGGTCCATATCAACTATTTTACGAAGACGGTTAGTTTTCCTGAAGTTGTCAGTGTCGAAGATTTGACTATGTCCGTTAAGCAGATGAATCTAGTTGTTAATGACGGTGCGGTAGTGTTTATGATGTGTTCTTTGATGGAAGTGAAGGGGAAGGCTAAGAGTAATGAGTTACCCGTTATGAATGAATTTCCAGATGTTTTTCCAGAAGATGTTAGTGAGTTTCCACTTGAGAGAGAAGTGAAATTTGCTATAGATTTGATTCCTGGAACTAGTCCGGTGTCGATGGCGCCGTATCACATGTTGGCATCTCAGTTGGCAGAACTGAAGAAGCAATTGGAAGAGTTGCTTGAGAAGAAATTTATTCGTCCAAGTGTTTCACTGTGGGGTGCACCTGTGTTGTTGGTTAAGAAGAAAGAAGGTTTGATGAGACTGTGTGTTGATTACAAACAGTTGGATAAAGTTACAATCAAGAATCGGTATCCATTGTCGAGGATTGATGATTTGATAGATCAACTGGTTGGAGCTTGTGTATTCAGTAAGATTGACCTGAGATCTGGATATCATCAGATTCGTGTAAAAGTAGAAGATATTCAGAAGACTATGTTTAGAACGAGGTATAGACATTATGAGTATTCTGTTATGTCGTTTAGAGTTACTAATGCACCTGGTGTTTTCATGGCGTATATGAACAAGATATTTCATTTGTATCTTGATAAATTCGTGGTGGTTTTTATTGATGACATTTTGATTTACTCAAGGAGTGATGAAGAGCATGCAGAACATCTCAGAATTGTGTTGGAGTTGTTAAAGGCCAAGAAGCTTTATGCGAAGTTGTCTAAGTGTGAATTTTGGTTGAGTGAAGTAATATTTCTTCGTCATGTGATTTTCAAGAATGGAATTATTGTTGACCTTACGAAGGTAGAAGCGGTATCTTAGTGGGAGGCGCCAAAGAATGCTTTTGAAATCCGTAGTTTTCAAAGTTGGCATTACCGTTGACTAAGTTGACGAGAAAAGGACAAGTGTTTGTATGGGATTCAGAATGTGAGAAATGTTTCTTAGAGTTGAAGAGGAGATTAACTAGTGCTCCGATCTTGATATTTCTGAATCCGATAGAATCTTTTATGGTGTACTGTGATGCTTCACTGATGGGTTTAGGTGGTGTTTTGATGAAGAATAACAAGGTAGTAGCTTATGCTTCAAGATAGTTGAAGATTCATGAGAGGAATTATCCAACTCATGCTTTGGAGTTGGCGGTTGTAGTATTTGTTTTGAAATTGTGGAGGCATTATTTGTATGGTTCTCGATTTGAGGTATTCAACGATCATAAGAGTCTGAAATATCTCTTCGATCAGAAAGAGCTAAATCTGAGGCAGAGAAGATGGTTAGAATTTCTGAAGGATTATGATTTTGGTTTGAATTACCATCCTAGTAAGGCAAACGTGGTTGCAGATGCGTTGAGTAGGAAGTCGTTGCATATGTCTATGTTAATGGTGCGTGAATTGGATTTAGTTGAACAGTTCAAAGACTTGATTTTAGTATGTGAGAACACTCCTAATAGTGTTAAGTTGGGTATGCTGAAGTTGACTAGTAGTATTCTTAATGAGATCAGAACACTCCTAATGGTGTTGGTTTAGTCGGTAGATTGACGTTGATCAACTAAGGTCAAGGAGGTGAATTCCGAATTGCCGCGAATGGTGTTATGAGATTTGGTGATAGAGTTTGTGTTCTGGATATTGTTGAACTTAAGAAGAGTATTCTGGAGGAAGGACATCATAGTGGATTGAGTATTCATCCTGGTGCTACTAAGATGTATCATAATTTGAAGAAGTTGTTTTGGTGGCCTGGAATGAAGAAGGAAATTGTTGAGTTTGTTTATGCTTGTTTGATTTGTCAGAAGTCGATGGTCGAACATCAAAAATCGTCGGGGTTGATGGAACCATTATTTGTTCCGGATTGGAAATGGGATGGCATTGCTATGGACTTTGTGTCTGGTCTACCGAGGATAACTAAGAATTGTGATGCTATTTGGGTTAATATGGACCGGTTGACGAAGTCTGCTCATTTTATATCGATGAGAATGGACTACCCGATGGAGAAATTGGCTCAGTTGTATGTCGAAAGGATCATGAGTTTGCATGGTATTCCTGCTAGTATTGTGTCGGATAGAGATCCGAGATTTATGTCTAAGTTCTGGACGGTATTGTAAGAAGCCTTGGGTACTAAGTTGAGGTTGAGTTCTGCTTATCATCCGCAGACAGATGGTCAGACAGAAAGAATGATTCAGTAGTTAGAAGACTTATTGCGTGCTTGTGTGTTGGAGAAAAGTGGTGCTTGGGATAGTTACTTACCTTTGATTGAGTTTACCTACAACAATAATTTGCATTCGAGTATTGGTATGGCTCCGTTTGAGGCATTGTATGGTAGGAGGTGTAGAACACCGTTGTGTTGGTATGAATCTGGAGAAAGTGTTGTGATTGGGCCAAAGATTGTCCAACAGACTTCAGAGAAGGTTAAGATGATTCAAGAGAAGGTGAGAGCTTCTCAGAGTCGTCAAAAGAGTTATCATGATAAGAGAAGGAAGAATCTCGAGGTTAGTGAAGGAGATCATGTGTTTATGTGAGTTACTCTAATGACTGGTATTGGTCGAGCGTCGAAGTCAAAGAAGTTAACTCCGTGATTTATTGGTCTATTCCAAATTATGAAGAAGGTTGGAAAGGTTGCTTATTAGATTGCTTTACCGCCGTCACTTGCAAATTTTCATGATGTATTCCATGTATCTCAGTTGAGGAAGTACATTGTTGATCCATCTCATGGAATTCATGTATATGATATACATGTGCGAGATAATCTGACTGTTGAAACAATGCCTATGAGGATTGAGGATCGGAAGTTGAAGCATTTGCGGCGTAAAGAGATAGCTTTGGTGAAAGTAGCTTGGGGAGGACCAGTAGGTGGTAAGGTTACCTGGGAGTTGGAAAGTCAGATGAAGGACTCTTATCCGGAATTGTTCGTCTAAGGTATGTTTTCGAGGACGAAAACTCTTTTAGTGGGGAGAGTTGTAACACCCCAATATTTTCCATTATTAAATAATTTTAATTTTAATTATTTATTTAATTAAAATTAGAATTTTTGGTATTTTTTAAATTATTGGAAAATAAAAGGAGTAAAGGATTGGGCTTGTGTTGTGATTAGTAGGGGAAGGAGGTGTAAGGTAGTAAAATCTCTAACTAATTTTATATTATTATTATTATTAATAAAATAAGGAGTAAGAAGGAAAAGAATTAGAAAAGCCAAAGTGAGAAGAGAAAGAGCGTACGTGAGAAGAGAAGAGGCAAAGAGGAAGAGGAAGAACCCAAAGCTCAAGGATTCAAACAATTGACCAAGGTAAGGGGTGATTTTCTCTGATTATTATGCCTTATAGATTTTGGGAATGATAGGATTGATTGAGTAGCTTAGGAATCCCAATTAAGGATTTTTAGGTTTATGAATTTAAACCCAAAATTCATGAATTTTGATGTTTTAATGCAACTTGATGTTATAGGGTTATTGTATAATGTTATGGTGTGTTATAATTGCATTGAAATCATGTATTGTAACTTGTTTTTGTGTTGTTGTGTGTTGGATTCGTAATGGTATGAATTGGATGGAATTGGGATAATAAGAATGTTGTCAAAACTATGTTTTTCTGGTGCAGACGTCGCAGGAATCAGTTACCCTCTAGGAGGAAGCGGGTTCCTCATATAAACTCCAGCAAAGTGGTTTCCATGAGTCTTGGGAACCGGTAACCTTGTGGGGGTTATTTTGGAAACTTGGTTTTATTTTGGAAAGTGTTGGTTTTCCGACCTTGTGGTTTATTCGTACCTTGCATACTTGGTGGTGTTCCCGGTAAAAAGTGATGAACGAGGGAATCGAATCAGAATTCGAATATCAGGCTCAAAATAATTTACTCTTTTGATTTTTTTTGTATTAAAAGATGTCGTGGGCATCAAGCATAAACTAGGGGAAAAGGGGAAGCTGAAATACCCTAAATAAATAATGATATGCGATGCGACTAGCATGAACTAGATGCAAAGCAGTGGGGAGAGACCTGAGTAAGAAGGTTGGTTATATAAAGGGAATGGATTAGCACCCTATTTATCTATAGTTTTCTATAGGAACTTTTTTATGCATATTTTTGTATGTTTGTGTGTTTTATTTTCTACTCTATTTTGGGAAATTTTCTCCTTTGGGTTTTAAGAAAGGTAGGTTAGACGGGGTCCTAAGTTTTGTTATTATTATGCTCGCAAAGATCATTGGGATCCTCTGCATACATATCCCCTAGTGGGAATCAGAGCATTTGTAGCTCGGATCTAAGGAAACTAGGGTTTGAGGGACAAAGAAGTATGCTCGCCAAGGGTGAGACCTTGTGCCTACGTATTCTCAAAGGGAGGTTGAGAAAGTCAGAGCAATCGTAGTTCCCACTTATGCTAGTGGAAGCAAAGGGTGTTATTAAGAGACAGAGACAAATGTCATCTTAATGAAAAATGTATCTAATCTATTTCATCACATATATTTTTCAAAGTTGATTGATTAAATCTTTCATTGCAAGCATTGGGTGTTTTGCTTGAGTGTACAAGCGTTACTACTTACAAGTTACGAAAAATGTTTGAAAAATGTTTGAATCTTTCATTGTAAGCATTGGGCGTTTTGCTTGAGTGTACAAGCGTTGCCACTTACAAGTAAAATATGTTTTATATGAAAAAAGTTTTTGGAAACGTGTTTGTTTTGAAGAAAAAGTTTGATTTATATGTGATGTTATAGATGAGATACTTCTTCCATGGAGATGATACATGTCTAAATCTCTAGGAGAAATTGATTATTTATAGGGGGATGCTTTTAAGAAGCCTGTGGGTCCTTATATTGTATGCCCAAGAGGAGGCATTCTTAGGGACATCAAGGGTCATCGAGGGTCCTTGTATGAAGCTCTAGAGGAAGCTATAGGGTATGGTTGGCTTTGGATTTAAGAGTGATTTCATCGGGAAACCATCCTCTTAGGATTCAAGAGTAATTTCACCGGGAAATCATACTCTTAGGGTTCTATTCTAGCGGGGGTGATTCTTTGCATTGGAAGCCCGATAGGAGGCTGTTAAGAGATTTCCAAGTCTCTTTCTTGTTTGATGCCCAAGAGAAGGCTAAACTAAACGAGGGATTTCTTTTGAACGAAGCCCAATAGGAGGATAACTCAGCAGGGGAGTTCTTTTGAACGAAGCCCGAGAGGAGGCTAACTCAATAAATGAGTTATCTTGTACAAAGCCTAAGATGAGGCTATGGGGAACCTAGTTGTTATACTTGTTATTATGACATAAATAAACATGAACAAGTATATCAGCAAGTATATATATGACAATGTGTGTATGCGCATTCACAAGAGTTTATGAAGGAAATATATAAATAAGTGTATAAAACAAGCAATTAAAGCAAGTGTAACTTGAATATATACAATGTTGTGTGAAAATATAAACAAGTGTTTAAAACAAGCGGATAAGCTAGTATACTTGGATATATACAAAGGAGTTGGGACTTACACCTTAAGGGAGTCCCATTGGTTTAAGAGCAGTTTAACGGGCAATAATGCTCATCTTAATACCAATGGAATCGGTGTATAAACAAGCGGATAAAAATTAGCGTAACAAAGTTAATTGTACTTGAATATTTACAAAGATGATTGAATATGTAAAAGGAATAGAATATGTACACAAAAGGCTTGATATGTACAAGGAAATGAATATGTACATATGAGGGTTGGGACTTACACCATGAGGGAGGCCCATTGGTTTAAGAGCAACTTCACCAGGAATAATGCTCCTCTTAATACCAATGGAATTGGTGTATAAACAAGTGAATAAAAATTAGCAGAACGAAGCTAATTGTACTTGAATTTTTACAAAGATGATTGAATATATACAAGGAATTGAATATGTACACAAAAGGGTGGATATGTACAAGGAACTAAATATGTACATAAAAGTGTTGATAGGTACAAGAAAATAAATATGTACATAAAAGGCTTGGGAGTTACACCGTGAGGGAGGCCCATGATCAATTTGATTTTGAGTTCGAAAGAATTTCGAAGAAAAAACCTAGTTCGGTTTATATTTTCAAAGATTAATTGAATCGATCATGGAAAAGAGGTGCGTAAGTCAATTAAAATATTTTTGAAAATTTTGAAATGATTTTAAAAAGTGAAAGATATTCACAAAAGGTTTTAAAAAAGATTAGGTTTGAAAATCGGAAATCAAACATTTTTGAAAAGTATTCAAAATACCAAAAACGCCTCATTTTTTAACCCAACAAAAATATATCGAAAAAATATATTTTTGGATTTTTTTGACATAATCATAAAATAAGTATATTAAATGACAAGTGTGCAAAAAATCATCTCAAAATGAGTAGTTTTGATTGGTTTTTGAAAATGTTGAAGTTTGTTAAAAAAACTTAAGAAAACAAGTGATAAAAGTAATGTTTTGGTCTTGTTATCGAAAATAAATTTTTTGAAAGGTGAAAAGAAATACCACTGAGCCACATGTGTGGCTTGTTATCTACACGTTGTTATCTACACTTATATTTAAAAACAAGTTGTGGAAATGTTTGAAAATTGTGGGAAAATGAAGGTTTAGGAAGAAGAGTCAGAGTTAGTTGATGACTCTGAAGCTAAAGACAAGTCAGAATTCAAAGGTGATTCTGGGTCTAAAGAAGAGTCAGAATTTGAAAATTTCCGAAGAAGAATCAGAAGATGAAACTTCTGAAGAAGAATCAGAAGATGAAACTTCTGAAGAAGAATTAGAAGATAAAAATTTCTGAAGAAGAATCAGAAGATGAAATTTCTGAAGAAGAATCGAAGAGAGAAGGAGATGAAAGATGAGCCTTGAAAGATGAGAGTCGAGAAAACTTCAAGAAGAATCAAGATGAGAAGAATCAGAAGATGAAAATTTTGAAGAGGAATTAGAAGATGAAACTTCTGAAGAAGAATCTTAAAATGAGTTAAAATCTCAAGGAGATTCTGCTTCTGAGGATGAGTCAGAACTTGAAAGTTCTGAAGAAGAGTTAGAGTTAGATGATGAAACTTCTGAAGAAGAATTAGAAGATGAAACTTCTGAAGAAGAATCAGCAGATGAAACTTCTGAAGAAGAATTAGAAGATGAAACGTTTGAAGAAGAATCAGAAGAGGAGTTGAGATTCTACTTCTGAAGATGAGTCAGAACTTGAAAGTTCTGAAGAACAATTAGAGTCAGAAGATGAAACTTCTGAAGAAGAATCAGAAGATGAAACTACTGAACAAGAATCATAAGATGAGGTAGAATCTCAAGGAGATTCTGCTTCTGAAGATGAGTCAGAACTTGAAAGTTCTAAAGAAGAGTTAGAGTCAAAAGATGAAACTTCTGAAGAAGAATCACAAGATGAAACTTCTGAAGAAGAATCAGAAGATGAAACATATGAAGAAGAATCAGAAGATGATTTAGAATCTGAAGGAGATTCTTCTTCTGAAGATGAGTCAGAACTCGAAAGTTCTGAAGAAGAGTTATAGTCAGAAGATGAAACTTCTGAGGAAAAATCAGAGATTAAACTTCTGAAGAAGAATCATAAGATGAAACTTCAGAAGAAGAATCGGAAGTTGAAACTTCTGAGAAGAAATACAAGATGAGTTAGAATCTCAAGGAGATTCTGCTTCTGAAGATGAGTAAGAACTTGAAATTTCTGAAGAAGAGTTAGAGTCAGATGATGAAGAATCATGTGGAGACTCTAAATCAATCAACAAGAAAAATGTGCGTACGATCATCATCTTCTCCAACCTTCATCAATCCATGGATTCTCTTATGAGAATGAGTCAAATCCTTGCTTAGAGTGTTTCAAGTTGTGTTTTGATGATTGTTTTAGCTCCACTGGACCTCAAGGAACGTGTGGATGTGCTTAGCTTGGATTGAAGCCTTCTGGAACTTCCTAACCAAGTTCAACTGCAGCTTGAGCTAGTTGAATATGGAGGTGATGAATCTGGAGTTACAAAAGTGTTTTGATGGTATGAATCACTTCTATATGGTATATAGGTGATATTTGAATGATTGGCAAGTGACACGAGTGAAATTGAAGATGACAAGTTATGGCTCAAAATTGCATGTTTATGGAGTTTGGATATGATTTTTGAGTTTGGCTAGTTCTTGGGCTAGATTGAGGATTCCAACAAGTTTATAATGATATTTAGAAAGTGCTTGAAGCCTAAGATTGCTCAGAAATTGCAAGGCTTGGAGTTTTGCAATTTCTCAAACTTAGAAACTTGAAACTTTAAAAACAAGAAAGAAAGAATGAAAGCTTGGTTTATGATGCTTTGGTGTGATTTAAGAGTGAAGAAGAGACCTCTATTTATAGGCAAAGAAGTTTGGCTAGAAATGGCAAATATTGGCTTGAAATTTAACAACTTGCCTTAAAAGGCAAGAAAGACATTTTTGCCATAAATGCACATGAAATATTCTTTTAACCATGGTTAAAATTTTAAATTAATCTTATCCTTCTCTTAATCACTCTAATTTAATATTTATCTCTAAATTTCTATCTAATTTGATGACAAGGCTTCTAGAAGGAAGAAAAATGCAAAAAATGACCTATAATCTTGAAAAATGACTTGTAAAATATGGTTATGGAGCTCTAAGTTTCAATTTTAAAACCCTTGATACATAAAGTTTTTTTTCAAGTTCTTGGACATTTTGGAAATACTGAAGAAAGATCTACAACTTTCATGTTTTTTGTTTTTCTTGAATCAAAATGGATCTAGGTGATAAATGGCCATGAAAGTGATGAAAAATCATGCTTTTAACACTTGAAAAGTTTTCTAAGTGTTAGAAAAATTTTCAATCTTGACTTTTTGTTGACTTGCTCACACATTTTGAATTTTTTATGATCATGGTGGATAATTTGAAATGTATTGATGATTGAAAAATTTGGATTTGAAAAAGTTGACCAAAAAGTCAAAGTTTGACTTTTTTGAACAATTGAATTTTCATCTGATGATTCGGATTTTCTTTGATGTTCAATCATGATATATGGAATGTTTTGAACCAAAAAATTAGGTCAAGAGGTTTCATTTATGATTTTAAGATCAATCTCCAAGAAAATAGGTCACTCATTGAGCAAAAAGTCAATGATACACCATCCTCGATCAAAACACTAATTGGTCGATACATGGTAGATCTTGAGAAAATGTTGGGAATTTGAAGATCAAATGTTGATGATTGATGAAGATAGATCAATTGAGGTGAGTGGAGACTCAAACCCTAATTGATCACATCTTGAACAGATAAAAATTTGATAAATCCCTAATTTGGCTTTAGGAGCACACACACAATCTATCTTGTGCTGAAACTTTTAGTGATGCAATGATGCATATGTGAATGATATGATGTGGTATCTTAAGTCAAAAATTGGGGTATGACAGATGCCCCTATTTAAGTTTCTTTAACCTGTTATATAAAGATGAAAATCTTCGTCTCGATAGGTGTGAAGACACTTAAATATCAGAATACGTAAATTTTGGACCTAAGATACCGAAAAATGTGAATGATGCAAAATGATGGCAGAACGTTTACCCTAGAGGTATCAAAGAGTGACATGCTGGGGAAGAAAGACAATTGTGAGGACACTTTACTGTCTAAGAAAGGGGAATCTTGTTTGTTGGGAAACAAATATATGTTTCAATGGGAAAATAGATTCACAAAGCAAGTGAATATTTGTTTCGCTTTGGGAAACGAGGAGATTACCTTCTGTCAGCCTTGTGACAATGTTCAAGGTAATTAAAGATGTCATTACCGATTATCAGCCTTGTGATGGTAAATGGTATGAGTTCTGAAGATACTACCAATTATCATCAAAGTGATAACTATAACAAGGTAATTCTTGAGTATTTTTACTGAGTATTCAGCCTTGTGAATAACAGATCTCAAATGAGTTTCTATTTTCACAGTTACAATCGTCATTTTGATTGTAAAGATACAAGTTTCTTCAGAGAGAAAGACAACTGCGGGGATTTCTTGAACTTTCATGATTGGACTTGTTAAGAAGAGCGATTGTTTTATGATAAGTTTAAAGATGAAAAGGAAATAAGCGGCTCGGATGACGAGACTATTGCTTATTTTTTGCAAGTAGATTTTTTTTTGTGAAATCTATACCTGAATTGGTTAGAGACGAGGTTCTATCCAGGAATGATCTGGAAGAAAAGGTCAATCAAGACTTTGTACCCAATGAGGAATGATTTTGATTGGGGAACTGGAGAAAAGAATGTATTTTTTATGCTTGGGGATAATCTACTGGAGAGATGACCCACCTATACTTATTTTTTGGGAATAAATGCAACCTAAACAAGTGATATTGAAGCAAACATTGAGAAATGAAGGAATGCATTAATGATGAAATTATGTATGAATGATGAATGTCATGAATGTCATATGCATGCTGACGATGCTTGATAGGACAACAAAAACGTATTTGGAAAAGGACTACGTCACAGTTCAATCAAATACTTAGCAAAATCTTTAGCAATAGTGTAGATGTTACTGATGATGAATTTGAGTTGCATGCTTTAAACTTTTCTGGGGAAAAGGAATTTTACTGGAAACCTTGTTATAGATTCTTTTTCGGATAAGAATACCGTTCTTGGATGATTTCTTTCGGGGAAGAGAAAACTTCTCAGCAGTTGTTTACCTTTCAGAGATCGAAACGCTCATGGAGATAACTGTTGAAATTCCTTCTGTGTTCATAGTTCAAAGGAAAATTTCGCTTTTATTTCAAAAAATTTGAAGTAAAAATTCATTTAAAACTTTTTTTTAGTTTCAAAAGTGATTTTCACAAGAAAAAGCGTTATTTTACAAAACAGAGTAAAGCAAGAATTGCAAACAAATGGGCACAAGACTCAAATTTTATTGATAGAATGGTAATCAGCCAAAGGCGTGATTCCATGGACTATTTACAAAAGTAGGAAATGGTAATTTATTGGGAAAAGGCTACATTGAAAGCAATAAATGCTATTCTCCCTAACAACTTTGAACTCCAATTGTTCTTGTTGCTTAAGAAGACTTGATTAAAAATCCATTGATGGAAGATTCTTCAGATTGACGAAGTACGGACTGATGCAGTTACTTTGTCATTTTGATCCTTAATATTTGCCTAGATTGCCTTTTCAGGTTTTCAATCTACCAGGATAAATTTCTGTTTATTGTCTCTAATTTTTGCCCGGACCTCCTTTTCAGGTTTTCAGTCCACCGAGACGCACATTTTTGCATAAGCCGCCCTTTTCGGGTTTTCAACTTACCGAGTTTTTCTTTTTTCTTTTTAAACAAAGTATTTCTTGACTGCATCAGTATTTACAGGATGCGGAAGTTCATCACCGTCCATGGTCATGAGAGTCATAGCACCGCCAAAAAAGCTTCTGTTGGCGATGTATGCGCCTTCGTAATTAAGAGTCCATTTTCCCCTAGAATCTTGTTGAAAAGACAAAATCTTTTCAAGCACGAGGTCGCCTTCTTGGAATTCACGAGGTTGAACCTTTTTGTCGAAGGCTTTGTTCATCCTTTCTTGATATAATTGTCCATGACACAGAGCGGTCAAACATTTTTCTTCGATTAAGTTCAACTGATCGTATCTACTTTGACACCATTCAGCCTCAGATAACTTAGCTTCCATGAGAACTCTCATTGATGGAATTTCAAATTCTACGAGGAGCACTACTTCCATGTTGTATACTAAAGAAAAAGGGGTTGCCCTTGTCGAAGTCCGTACTGAAGTACGATACCCATGTAAAGCAGATGGCAGATTTTCATGCCAGTCTTTGTAAGTGACGACCATTTTCTAGATGATCTTATTAATGTTTTTGTTGGCGGCTTCCACAGCACCGTTCATATTTGGTCGGTAAGGAGATGAGTTATGATGCTCAATCTTGAATTCCTCACACAGTTCTTTCATCATTTAGTTGTTCAAGTTCGATCCATTATCTGTAATGATCTTAGTTGGAATTCCATATCGGCAAATGAGGTTGTTCTTGATGAACCTCACAACTACTTGTCTTTTAACGTTGGTGTAAGATGCTGCTTCGACCCATTTAGTGAAGTAATCAATGACCATTAAGATGAAGCGACGATCTTTCGAAGCTTTTGGTTCAATCATTCCAATCATGTTGATGCCCCACATGGAGAAAGGCCACGGAGAGGAGAGAAAGTTCAGAGGTGATGAGAAAACATGCGTCGAGTTTCTTTTGAACCTCCTTTTTTATTTTATCGGCCATATTTGGGTGAGTCCTCCTCAGTATTTGTTTAATCGGTGGACATTCCGGCTTTAATGGCAAGTGAGGCTTTACGATGTCGGTAGGACCAAGCAAACACGTCGACATATTCTTTGAGAAGATCTATCAGTCTTCTCTTGACATCGTCATCGAGTAGAGCTCCGATGCTCACTTCTTTTCTGTTTTCCTCAGAACCCAAGTTGATCGTTTCTAAAGGCTCTTTGTGAGGCTGAATGATTTTTTCCTCATTCTTAAGTAATCGGGAAATCTCATCCAGGATCCCTTCTTCATCCTCTTCTTCGGCATCTAACACAAGAAATTCAAGTTGAAATAGGGCATAGAGTTATTGTGTTCAATGTGTTTATTCAATGTTAATCTGCATTTATGATTTATGTTCGATTTTTTATTGGATTTTTTAGGATTAACATTTTCAGAAAAAAGGAAAAAAAAACAAAAAACAAACACAAAAATGTGGGAATCAAAACAACGCTTTATTTATGATTCACATATGAAACAAAGCCCTAAATACAAACTCTTTTGTCTTGGGCAAGACAAAGAGAAAATTATTTAAAAGCTAGCCCTATAAAACACCTCTACGCCTTGGGCAGGGCGAGAGTTCAAAACAAAAGCGAGATAACTACTTAGAACGATGAACAACAGTATGAACCTCAACGACTTTCCAATAGTGACGAACTCCTAGGAAGACTATGTATTCTGGTAGTTTTCCCTTTAAATCATTTTCTGTGTTGACATTGATCGTTGGTCGAGCAGGATTTGAAGACTCTGGTTTGTTAACCTTGTCTTTTGTACTTATAAAGCGATCTTTTTCCGCTTGTTTGACAGGTCGAGGAGTACATACTGTAGTACATGTGTTTTCATGTGACATGTATTCTGGATTCTCACGATGTACTTCCCAATCCTCTAGGTGGAGAGACTCATTATTAGAGACACTTTCCAAATCATTTTCAGAATTGTCTTCCCAATCATCTCCAAAAATTGCGTTAATCTGGGGATAATCAAAATCCGGTTCAACAACCTCGGCAGGCGTATCGAAGCAAAGATTTTCATTTGTGATCTCAGGTTGATGATGTGATTGAGAAGGCATGTATGCCTCTTCTAGTTGACTGAGATATTCAGGAGGATCGTCCCATCCAGTTGGTTGGATGTATTCCATTGAGATCCTTGAGCTTTCGGGAGAAGTATACCTCACCATAAAGTCAAAGTTTCCGCTTGGTTCCCCCAAGGTATCCCAAACCTTAGGTGGGATAGGTGGAATTTCTTCTTTATCATTTTGAAAGAACATGCCTTCAAATTTTTCTAAAGGAGGATAGAACGGTGTATACGGTTCTTCCTGAGATATGTATCCAGAGTCGTTAAGATAAGTTTTCCATTCTTCGGATCTAGAGAGATTTTCTTCATTTTCTTCATCAACAAGGACATTGACCTCTTGAGGAATAGGATTTAGGAAACCTCCGTTGAAGAATACTTCTTTGATCGGACGAAGAGTTCCATCCCTTTCATTTCCTTTTGAGAACAATGGATTAAACCCAAGTCCTGTTTTGGTTTCGTTGTTTACAGGATTTATCACTTGTCCCCAACCGGCGGCAGTACCGTTCTTCACTGTCTACAATGCTTCTTTGTAAGAGGAGATAGATGATCTATTTTTCTTTGTAGATTCATCTTATAACGAAAGTCCTTGGAACTGTGTCCCTTCATTATCGTCAGTAGTGATGAAAGAAAAAGTGGGCAAATGGCTTACCAATAAAGCTTGTTCACCACTAATGGTTACCAGTTTTCCATTTGTCATAAATTTCAATTTCTGGTCGAGCGTGGATGTTACTACTCCTGCTTCATGTATCTAAGGCCGTCCTAACAAACAATTATAAGCAGCTTGCACGTCCATGACCTGGAAGGTAATTTGAAAAGTATGCGAACCAATCGTCATCGGAAGGTCAATTTCTCCAATAAAGGATTTTCTTGATCCATCAAAGGCTTTGACTACTACACCATTGACTTTCATTGTAGTTCCTTTGTAAGATAAACGAGCGAGAGTCGTTTTTGGAATTAAATTCAAGGATGATCCAATGTCCACTAGCACGTTAGAAGGAGAATCTGATTGGCAATTCATAGAGCAAAATTGTGATCTCTTCCCTCTTCTGGGAGTTCTTCATCACTGAAGCTCAGGTTGTTGCAAGTTATTATGTTGCCTACAATTCCACCAAATTGATCGGTAGTTACATCGTGATCTATGTAGGCTTGATCCAACACTTTCATCAAGGCCTCTCGGTGGGCTTCAGAATTCAAAAGAAAAGAGAGCATTGAGATTTTGGAAGGAGTTTGCATCAGTTGATCCACAACTTTGTACTCACTCTTCTTGATCAACTTTAGAATTTCATCAAAGTTTGGATTGATACTGGTTCCATCAGACGAACCAATGTTTAAGTTTGGATTACCAACGGAAATTCCCATAGGATTCTATACAGGTATATCACAGGATTTTGTCTAACTGTGGGAGGAAAAGGCTGCTTTTGTGGCAACAGGGTATGCACACGCCCACTCTAAGTTACTTGTCCTACTTCAGCAATGTTAACTACGGATGAAAGAGTAGGTATGGGTATTTCCTTCCCATTATCCATCATAGTTGCGTTGTACTGATAGGGAACTACTTTGTCAGAGTCATAAAGAACAGGTCCAGGTAGACAAATGATCAAAGGAGAGTCAGGAACCCTTGGACTGTTGTATTCGACCTCTATGCGCCCGGGCATATTGAAGTGAGGGATAATGACGTTTACTTCGGGAATTTCCAAGTTGATATCTGAGACTAAAAGCTCATGCGGATAATACCCTACCATATTTACGTCATAATCATTCCTATTTCTAAAAATTTGAATGTCGTTAGTGTCAATTAATCGCTAAAGATCTGCTTTCATGGTAGGACATCCGCGAGAACCTGCAAAACAAATTCTACAAGATGTGTAGTCATGCCGAGCAAAACCACCCATTATGCTGAATGTAGCATGTAACTGTACCAAGTTTTCTCTTACCAAATTTACATCGGTGACTTGGTATTGGTCTGAATTCCTAACTATTAAATTCAAAGCATGCCCTTCATGATTAGGCAGCGAATTTACTTGTATGGATTCGTATTTCTGAAAGAAAGAAGATTAGCACTAACCAGTCTTTGAACTTCAGCTTTCAAGGCTATACAGTGTTCGAGATCGTGGTCAGGTGCCCCTTTATGAAAAGGGCAAGACAAATATGTTTTGTTCCAAGGAAATTTATCAGGTACTGGAGGTGGTACTCTTGTTTGAACAAGATTTCTCTCAATCATGACAGGACATAATTTCGTGTAAGACATCAGAATTGGATCAAACTGTGAAATTCTAGGAGCACGATTCTGATTGTTGTTGAATGGTTGAGCCTGTGTTGAGGTTGCTGATTCTGCTGGAATTGTAGGGTAATTCCCATGTTTGAAGTTGTACTAAGAACTGGTGCAACTGTGGCTACCTGTTGTCGGTGATTGACATTCTTCCTGGGTTTCCCTTGGGATACCATTCCAACGTCATGTTCTTTCTTATTAGGGAAACCTGTTCCAATTCTCTTGGTTCCGCTTGAAGATCCAACTTCTTTTGTTAAGCGTCCTACTCGAACTCCTTCTTCTAATCACATCCCCATGTTTACCATTTCGGTAAAATCACTTGGAGCATTGGCGATCATGCGTTAGTAGTAGAAAGGACCCAGACTATTCAAGAATATCTTGGTCATTTCTTTTTCTTCTAATGGTGGATTAACTTGGGAAGCAATTTTCCTCCAACGTTGAGCGTACCCTTTGAAAGTCTCCTTTTCCTTTTGAGACATTAATCTGAGTTGATCTAGATCTGGAGCGATGTCCAAATTGAATTTATACTGTTGAACAAAAGCTTCGCCTAGGTCGTCGAAAGTTCGAATGTTCGCACTATCCAATCCCATGTACCACTTCAGAGCGGTGCCAGTAAAACTCTCTTGGAAATAGTGAATGAGAAATTGATGATTATCGTTATATGTAGACATCTTTCTAGCGTACATCATAAGATGATTTTGCGGGCAAGAGTTACCTCTGTATTTTTCAAAGTCAGGGACTTTGAACTTAGCGGGTATCCTTACGCTAGGAACCAGACATAGATCGTGGGCATTTTTCCCAAACAAATCCTTTCCACAAATTATTTTGATCTCTAACTGCATCTTATTGAATTGTTCTTGGAGATCTTCCATTCGGCCATGAGAATCTATGTTGTCGCCAAGATCTTCGTTGTTCGCAATAGCGTGAACCACGGAAGCTGAATTTGTCATAATCGATTGAGAAATCGACATAGTGACTTAAGGAAAGGTTACTCCGTGCTGCGAAGTGAACACTGAATTCTGCAAAGTAGGAACCTCAGTTGTGGTTTCCTGTACTTCAGAAGAATTTTGATGAAAACCTACGCCGAAATTGAAAAGCATTCCCCCAAGGATAACCCTCTGGCATATTGAAAAGTGGATTACTAACTGCAACAGCAGAAACTGGAGTAGTAGTGATCTCTAAAACCGTCGCTTGATTTTGACTGTTAGGTGTTGATTACTAATTCTGCGCAGCTACCAACAAGCTTACCAAAGCAGTGAGTGTTTCTACTTCCTCTTGAAGTATGGTTACTGTACCACGAAGCTCAATATTCTCTTGTTCAAAATCTTCCATTTCTTTTCTTCTGTTTGCACGAGTATTGTATCTGTGAGCTGACTGTGAATGTAGTCGAGAAACTCTAAGACGCGACAGCTTGACGATCTCTGGCGAAAATTCCAAAAGATGAGACTCTAAATAACAAACTCGAGATGCAAAGAGAAAATAATTTCCAAAGAATTTACGCTAAAAGAGAAATTTCTTGCAAACATTTGGATGGAAAACTCTCATTTTATTATTATTCGAAAGAAGATTACAACAAGTTTTTGGAGCATAGATCTTACAATAAACGATAAATAAAAGCTAAACTATACAGATTAAGCGTCTTCGTCTAATGAAGACCCAAATGCTTGATGCAGCTTCAACTTCAGGATCTCTTTTCCATAGTAAGCTTTCAATTCAGCTTTCTCGACTTTTAGCTTGTTAACGACTTTTTTCCACTCGTCAGGAGCAGGATTCGCATTCGTCAATTCTTCAAGCTTTCTTTTCCTTTCTTTGATGAATTTCTTGATCGCATCATCCTTTCGACAAATCTTCTCATCTTTCTCCATGAGCCATCCATCTTGAAAGTAGAACGTTTTTTCATAATCTTTGACCTGCTTCTTAAGGTTTACATTCTCAAGGTCAGTCTTAAGACATTTATCTTCTAAAGCTTCTTTCTCTAGCCTCATCTTAGCCAAAGCTTCTTGGTATTCTCCCATAGTATAATTGAGAATGATGGTCGACTTAGATACCACTAGGAACATGGGTTCTTCATAAGCATAAGGCATTCGGAATTCTTTGCAATTCTTTCCCAAGAAGTGTAGATTTCCATGGCTACACAATTCTTTGCATCACCTTTTTCTTTCCTTTGAATATGAAGCCAAGCTCTTATCATTATAGCTTTCAAACCTTGGGAATCTTGCCAAAAATGAGTTGTAGTTAATTCCTCCTTTTATAACAATGAGAGGTACGTTGGCAAACTCTCCATAGCTTTCAATGATTTCCATCTCATTGTTGGCCAAGGTATACCAATGGATATTGTCGTTAGTAAGAGACATGCATCTTCGAGACCAATGCCAACCCTTTTTGTTTTCTTGGAAGATAGGAGACTTAGGCAAGTGTGAGACAATCCATTTGAATAACAGAGGTACATAACACACGATAATTCCATCTCCTTGACGAGTCCTACGATGAATGGAGAAATACGTGTCACCAAGCAATGTGGGAAAGGGAGGTTGAGAAAGTCAGAGCAATCGTAGTTCCCACTTATGCTAGTGGAAGCAAATGGTGTGATTAAGAGAACAGACAAATGTCATCTTAATAAAAATGTGTCTAATCTATTTCATCACATACATTTTTGAAAGTTGATTGATTAAATCTTTCATTGTAAGAATTGGGTGTTTTTCTTGAGTGTACAAGCATTACCACTTACAAGTTAAGAAAGATGTTTGAATCTTTCATTTTAAGCATTGGGCATTTTGCTTGAGTGTACAAGCGTTGCCACTTACAAGGAAAAGATGTTTTGTTTGAAAAAAAGTGTTTGAAAAAGTGTTTGTTTTGAAGAAAAAGTTTGATTTATATGTGATGATATAAATGAGATACTTCTTGCATAGAGATGATACATATCTAAATCTCTAGGAGAAATTCATTATTGATAGGGGGATTCTTTTAAGAAGCCTGTGGGTCCTTGTATTGTACTCCCAAGAGGAGACATTCTGAGGGTCATCGAGGGTCCTTGTATGAAGCTCAAGAGGAAGCTATAGGGTATGGATGGATTTGGCTTTAATAGTGATTTCACCAGGAAACCATCCTCTTAGGATTCAAGAGTGATTTCACCAGGAAATCATACTCTTAGGGTTCTATTCTAGCACGGGTGATTCTTTGCATTCGAATCCCAATAGGAGGCTGTCAAGAGATTTCCAGGTCTCTTTCTTGTTTGATGCCCAAGAGAAGGCTAAAATCAACGAGGGATTTCTTTTGAACGAAGCCCAAGAGGAGGCTAACTCAATAAATGAGTTATCTTGTACAAAGCCAAGGAGGAGGATATGGGGAACCTAGTTATTATACTAGTTGTTATGACATAAATAAACATGAACAAGTATATATATATATATATATATATATATATATATATATATATATATATATATATATATATATATATATATATATATATATATATATATATATATATATATATGACAAAGTGTGTGTATTCACAAGAGTTTATGAAGGAAATATTTAAACAAGTGTATAAAACAAGCAATTAAAGAAAGTGTAACTCTAATATATACAAATGATGTGTGAAAATATAAACAAGTGTTTAAAACAAGCGGATAAGCTATTATACTTGGATATATACAAAGGAGTTGGGACATACACCTTAAGGGAGGCCCATTGGTTTAAGAGCAGTTTCACTGGGAATAATGCTCCTCTTAATACCAATGGAATCGGTGTATAAACAAGGGGATAAAAATTAGCGGAACAAAGCTAATTGTACTTGAATATTTACAAAGATGATTGAATATGTACAAGGAATAGAATATGTACACAAAAGGGTGGACATGTACAAGGAAATGAATATGTACATAGGAGGGTTGGGACTTACACCGTGAGGGAGGCCCATTGGTTTAAGAACAGTTTCACCAAGAATAATGCTCCTCTTAATACCAATGAAATCGGTGTATAAACAAGTGAATAAAAATTAGCGGAACGAAGCTAATTGTACTTGAATTTTTAAAAAGATGATTGAATATGTAATTGAAATTGAATATGTACACAAAAGGGGAGATATGTACAAGGAAATAAATATGTACATACACCGTGAGGGAAGCCCGTGATCAATTTGATTTTGAGTTCGAAAGAATTTCGAAGAAAAAACCTAGTTCAGTTTGTATTTTCAAATATTAATCGAATCGATCATGGAAAAAAATTGCGTAAGTCAATTAAAATATTTTTGAAAGTCCTGAAATAATTTTGAAAAGTGAAAGATATTCACAAAAGGTTTTGAAAAAGATTAGGTTTGAAAATCGGAAAGAAAACATTTTTTAAAAGTATTCAAAATACCAAAAACGTCTCATTTTTTAACGTAATAAAAATATATCGAAAAGAAAATGTTTATGGATTTTTTTGACATAATCATAAAATAGGTATATAATGACAAGTGTGGAAAAAATCATCTCAAAATGAGAAGTTTTGTTTCGTTTTTGAAAATGTTGAAGTTTGTTAAAAGACTTCAGAAAATAAGTGATAAAAATAAAGTTTTGGTCTTGTTATCGAAAATAAAGTTTTTGAAAGGTGAAAAGAACTACTACCACTGGGCCACATGTGTGGCTTGTTATCTACATGCCTTGGTTTAATTATATTTTAAAACAAGTTGTGAAAATGTTTGAAAATAGTGGGAAAATGAAGGTTTTGGAAGAAGAGTCAGAGTTAGAAGATGACTCTGAAGCTGAAGAAAACTTAAAACCCGAAGGAGATTCTGGGTCTAAAGAAGAGTCAGAAGTTGAAAATATCTATAGAAGAATCAAAAGATGAAACTTCTGAAGAAGAATCAGAAGATGAAACTTTTGAAGAATAATTAGAAGATGAAACTTCTGAAGAAGAATCAGAAGATGAAAATTTATGAAGAAGAATCAGAAGATGAAATTTCTGAAGAAGAATCAAAAGATGAGTTAGAAGCTCAAGGATATTCTGCTTCTGAAGATGAGTCAGAACTTAAAAGTTCTGAAGAAGAGTTAGAGTCAGAAGATGAAACATCTAAAGAAGAATCAGAAGATGAAACTTCTGAAGAAGAATCAGAAGATGAAACTTCTGAAGAAAATCAGAAGATGAGTTAGAATCTCAATGAGATTCTGCTTATGGAGATCTGTCAGAACTTGAAAGTTCTGAAGAAGAGTTATAGTCAAAAGATGAAACTTCTAAAGAAGAATGAGAAGATGAAACTTCTGAAGAAGAATCATAAGATGAAACTTCTGAAGAAGAATCATAAGATGAAACTTCTGAAGAAGAATTAGGAGATGAAACTTCTGAAGAAGAATCAGAAGATGAGTTAGAATCTCAAGGAGATTCTTCTTCTAAAGATGAGTCAGAACTTGAAAGTTTTGAAGAAGAGTTAGAGTCAGAAGATGAAACTTTTGAAGAAGAATCAAAATACGAAACTTATGAAGAAGAATCAGAAGATGAAACTTCTGAAGAAGAATCAGAAGATGAGTTAGAATCTCAAGGAGATTCTGCTTCTGAAGATGAGTCAGAACTTGAAAGTTCTGAAGAAGAGTTCAGTCAGAACATGAAGAATCTTCTGGAGACTCTAAATCAATAAAAAAAACGTGTGTACGATCATCATCTTCTCCAACCTTCACCAATCCATGGATTCTCTTATGATCATAAATCGAATCCTTTCTTAGAGTGTTTCCAGTTGCTTTTTGATGATTGTCATAGCTCCACTGAACCTCAAGGAACGTGTTAATGTGCATAGCTTGGATTAAAGCCTTCTAGAACTTCCTACCCAAGTCCAACTGCAGCTTGAGATAGTTGAATATGGAGGTGATGAATCTAGAGTTATATAAGTGTTTTGATGGTATGGATCACTTCTATATGGTATATAGGTGATGTTTGAACTATTGGCAAGGGAAGATCACGAGTGAAATTGAAGATGACAAGTTATGGCTCAAAATTGCATGTTTATGGAGTTTGGATATGATTTCTAAGTTTGGCTAGTTTTTGGGCTAGCTTGAGGATTCCAACAACTTTCTAATAATATTTAGAAAGTGTTTGAAGCCTAAGATTGCTCAGAAATTGCAAGGCTTGGAGTTTTGCAATTTCTCCAACTTAGAAACTTGAAACTTGAAAAATAAGAAAGAAAGAATGAAAGCTTGGTTTATGATGCTTTGGTGTGATTTGAGAGTAAAGTAGAGACCTCTATTTATAGGCGAAGAAGTTTGTCTAGAAATGGAAAGGATTGGCTTGAAATTTAACAACTTGCCTTAAAGGGAAAGAAAGAAATTTTGGCCATAAATGCACATGGAATATTCTTTTAACCATGGTTAAAATTTTAACTTGATCTTATCCTTCTCTTAATCACTCTCATCTGATATTTATCTCTCAAATTCTATCTAATTTGATGACTGTAACACCCTGAATTATTTAATTAAATTATTGAAGGAATTATTTTTTGGAGTTAGACGAAGTTTGAGAATTAATCGGAGTAATTGGATCTGTCAGTATTATTGTAAGAGGCGTGTTTGGATTAATTAAATTAATGTTGGATTTAATCGGTTAAATTGGAGGAATAATATTAAGAATAATATTATTTATTTATTTTGATATTTTGCTTAATTAAATTAAGTTGCAGTACATATACCTATAGGAGTAAATGGCAGGAAGTTAATACCAGTAAAATAGTAGGAAGATGATACTAGTATTAGTGTAGAAGTTCTGATGGTCAGAAGTAGAAGTGATGGTCAAAAGTTCTGATGGTCAGAAGTAGAAGCGATGGTCAGAAGTTCTGATGGTCAGAAGTAGAAGTGATGGTCAGAAGTTCTGATGGTCAGAAGTTCTAATGGTGTAGAAGTTCTGATGGTCAGAAGTAGAAGTGATGGTCAGAAGTTCTGATGGTGCAAAAGTTCTGATGGTGCAGAAGTTCTGATGGTGCAGTAGTTTTAATGGTGCAGAAGTTCTGATGGTGCAGGAGTTCTGATGGTTAGAAGTAGAAACTTCTGATATTGCCTCCGTATGATTCAAGATAATGTAATAATTCTAAGGAATAGAAACAGTCCCAAAATTTAGACAGTAGCCAAAATTAAGCGGTATATTTAGTTGCTAAGAATTGAATGAGAATTTATCGGGTAACTAAGATTAATTAGTAGATAATTGTGGTGGTATTTTTTTTTTGTGAAATTATGTGGAATATACTAACTAACTGTACCAGTTAGCCCAATTAAGCGGTATAATTAATTGTCCGGAATTTAATAAAAATTGGCAGGGTAACTGAGATAAATTAGTAGGTGAATTCTATTATTTTATTTTGTTGAAGTTGTGTTAATTACGTGGTGTTGTTACTTTGTTTGTGAATTATCAGTGAAGTGTATTATTGTTGTGTGTTGTTGAATTATGTGAAGTTGCAGGATGTTTCTATGTTGATACTGAATTGTGTGACATTGTGATGTTGTGAGGTGAAGATGAAATAATATTATTGTGAATTATTGTGGATTATGTTGATGACGTTTTAGGCCTATGGCCAGTGAAGTAGTGATATAGGCGTATGCCTCGTGAAGTGAATTTATATTATCGTTGTATGTTGTTAGTGTTGCATTACATTTGCATCCTTGTGAAGGTTTGTATTGGCGGAATTGTGAAGAAGGCTTATGCCTTGTGCCTCTATCAATTGGCAATTAGTAAAAAGGGTTGAAGCTCTGTTGGTACCACATGCATGTGTATTGTTTAGAGTCGCATTATAAAATTCGTTGTTGGTGATGTTGTTATGATAATGTTGGTGATCGTGTCGTGATGATGATTTTGTTGCAATATGTTGTTGGTGACATAATGTGAGTTTATGCTAACGTTGTGTTGTGACAAGTATTGTTGGGAAGTTGCGAAAATATAATTATAACTATTATTATAATTGTTGTTATTTACTATGTTGTTTTGTTGATTGTTAAGTTGTAGTTGGTTGAAGCGGTGAATATTGTATGATTCTAGATCTAATATATTAGTTATCATACTTTTGCTTATATTTTTCGATATCTCACCCCTTTATTTGTTTCGTCATTGCCTTAATGCTGGTAACATGTAGGTAACGAGGAGTAAAGACTTAGTAGCTTGTTGGTGTCACTGCTCTGATACGTAGCACTCTGGGGGATGAACGTTGTTTGTTTAATTGCTGTAGTGTTTAAGTTGTCGAAGTTTAAAAAGAATTTGTGAATATTTGTTAAGTGAATAATAATAATAATGTGAAGTTGTTTCTCGTTGAATAAATAAAAAAGTTGTTACTATTGAGAAATTTTAATCATGTTGTTTATCTATTTAATTGATCTAATGGAAATATGTTGTTATAAGTTCATCTTTGATCTAAGTGTTATGTATCTGTATAGTTGTGACTAAATACATGTTGTTTTGCGAAGAAATTGTGACATCCCTTGTATGATTAGATTTTCCGCACTCTGATTTGAATAATATTCGAGGGGTAGATTTGGGGTGTTACAATGACAAGGCTTCTAGAAGGAAGAAAAATGCAAAAAATGACCTATAGTCTTGAAAAATGACTTGTAAAATATGGTTATGGAGCTCTAAGTTTCAATTTCAAAACCATAGCTACACAAAGCTTTTTTCAAGCTATTGGACATTTTGGAAATCTTGTAACATGATCTACAACTTTCATGTTTTGAGTTTTTCTTGAATCAAAGTGGATCTAGGTGAAAAATGGCCATGAAAGTGATGAAAAATCATGCTTTTAACACTTGAAAATTTTTCTAAGTGTTAGAAAAAAATTCAATCTTGACTTTTTGTTGACTTTTTCACACATTTTAATTTTTTATGATCATGATGGATAATTTGAAATATATTGATGATTGAAAAATTTGGATTTGAAAAAGTTGACCAAAAAGTCAAAGTTTGACTTCTTTGAACAGTTGAATTTTCATCAGATGATTCAGATTTTCTCTGATGATAAATCATGATATTTGGAATATTTTGAACCAAAAAATTAGGTCAAGAGGTTGCATTTATGATTTTAAGATCAATCTCCAAGCAAATAGGTCATTCATTGAGCAAAAAGTCAATGATACACCATCCTTGATCAAAACCCTAATTAGTCGATTCAACGTAGATCTTGAGAAAATGTTGGGAATTTGAAGATCAAATGTTGATGATCGATGAAGATAGATCAATTGAGGTGAATGGAGACTCAAACCCTAATTGTTCATTTCTTGAACAGATGAAAATTTGATAAAACCCTAATTTGGCTTCAAGAGCACACACATGATCTATCCTGTTCTGAAATTGTTAGTGATGCAATGATGCATATGTGAATTATATGATGTGGTACCTTAGGTCAAAAATTGGGGTATGAAAGGTGGGTAGGCAATGGTGTGTCGTTTTGTGATGATGTATGTGTGTATAATGATGACTATATGTGTATGTTGGTGATAGAATTACTAATTGATGAGTAAGTGCTTGCATGTTTATGCTATTGGTGATGTTCATGATGAATGATGGTTATCATGTTTTGGTGATGATGTTGCAGTAATTATTTGTGCATGTTTATGTTGTTTGGTGATGTTCATGATAATTGATTGATATCATGTTTTGGATTGATGATGGTTTATGATGTATGATGTTATCATAACTTGTGTTGAATGTTGCATGCTTTTATGATGTGCATGCATATACATTCTAGTGGTGGATAATTCCAATTGTGTGGAATTAGTGAGTATTGCCAATAACTGTTCCCGGGTGATTATGAGTGGTGAGGTTGAACTCATGTCCGGGTGATTATGGACGAATCGATGTAACTGTATCCGGGTGATTATGGATTAGTGTGTGGCTTAGTTCACTTTTGGTACCACATGCATGGAGTCTTGCATTGCATATGTATGGATTATAACATGTTGGGATGAATTCTAGTGTTATAGTTTGGTTGTTGTGTGTGATGTATGTTTATGACTTGTGTTGTTGAATGGATGAATAGATATGATTATGCTGAATAGGGTGGAATAATAGCATATAAAATTCTCTTATTTTATGAATTTATAATGCATTTTAATTATGATGAAGTCTCACCCTTACTTTGATGATTTCAGATTGAAGCTTTAGCGGCTTAGGAGTTTGTAAGGATGGCTCATAGAGCTATGCATTTTTATTCTATCGCGTGTCAGTGTCATGCTAGAGTCTTGTAACACTGGGGAACTCTTGTTTTAGAGTCATCATTAAACTCTGTTGTTTTAATTAATGTTGCTTTGGATAATTGTTATGAACGAAGGCATTGACCTTATGATATTTATTTGGTATCTTGAATTATCCAAGTTTGAATAAATTATGTTGTGTTAAACATGTATTTATTAATTAATTGAATTATGTTTCCTCAGTAAAGCATGACATATGTATGGAATTTTATAATTTTAAGTAATTATGACGCCCTTTAATACATGTTAACTCTAAATCGTTTTATTATTCGCGGGGTAGTTTAGAAGGGTGTTACATCATACACCCTCAGTTGGATAAGTAAGGAATTCCAAGTTTGATTAACAATATCATGCAGAGTTTCTATCTCCATCAGAAAGCATTACAGAGAAGAGATATTTTGTGATGTTCTTGATATGGATGTTTGTCATGTTTTACTTGGCAGGCCTTGGCAATTTGATAATGATATCACTTATTAAGGAAGGGATAACGTGATGATGTTTACATGGGGTACACATAAAATTGCTATGGCTTTTCTTTTTCACTTTAAAAATAACTCAGGAGGAAAGATGTCTAGTTTCATGGTGATGACAAAGAGTGAAAAAGAGATTGATTATACTATTAAATAAATTAAATTTTTATGTCCAATATTGACTAAATAGGTGATGGATTATGTAAATAATTCTAGTAGAACTATTTTGGGGTCCTAAAGAATTTCAAGGAGTCGAATGCAAATGAGCTACCAAATGATTTGCTTCCTATGCGAATAAACACATGAAAGTTAAATTTTCAATGCGAGAAGAAGTGACAGTGTTTTTGTGAAAAGAGAGGTTTCTAGTTGGTACTTAGAGCAAGCCACAGTTAGATGAAGCACTTTATCAAGAAGAGAACTCGGGGTCGAGTTCTTTAGAAGTGAAGGAGACTGGTGTAGGAAGGAGTGTTGATTGCGCGCATCAAAGGAGAATCACGCGTCGGAAAGCATTTTAATATTTAAACAATTTTCTATTTTAATATTTACGCAATTTATTGTTTTATTTATTTTATTTTATTCTGTTTTGGATTAAAGGTCTATAAGGTCCATTAGAGTTATTTTATTTTATGTATTCAAAGACCTTCGTCATAGTCATAAGGATTATCTTTCGAATAACAAAATTTAAAATTTTATTTATATTTGGAGGACTCAATAGTTTATTTGACAGATTTTGGGCTTGTAACCCTAATTTCTATTTTAGATTTAATGCTTCCTATTTTGTAAAACTTCCTACTGCGTCAAAAATTTAACGCTTGCTATTCTGTAAGACTTTCGACTGCGTAAGAACTCTAATAAAATTATATATAACCATTTCTTGTCTATTTAATTTAAATAAGTTAGACTAATTAAATTGAGTTGTGTGTGAACATTAATTAAAATTATATATGATAAATTCGAGTGGAATTTTAAAATGAACAAATATATAATTGAATCAACCAATCTAAGCCTTATTTATAACTAATTATAATTTGGTTAATTCTGAGACGTAAATTTCATTTTCACTGCATATGTTCCATGGTTTCGTGATTACTAAAGAGTCCAAAGATATTGAAAGAGACTGGCAGAGAGCCATACATGTCAAGTTCATTGAATGACTGTTGCATCATTTTCTCTTTTTGTTTTCTAAAATTCTCTCTTCTTTTTCTGTCTATCCCTTCGAATTAATAACCTGTCTTACTTTCTTGTCAACCTTATTAAAAGATAGTAGCACACTAATAGTAGTAACACTTTTTTGTATGACAAGACATTTGTAGTAACATTCTACATCACGTTTAATTGTCTCTATTTTAAGAATTCACTGTATTTTTCAACGGAATTATTTATTTATTTTACTTTAATGCTTTCAGGTATATATATATATATATATATATATATATATATATATATATATATATATATATATATATATATATATATATATATATATATATATATATATATATATATATATATATATATATATATATATATATATATGAGGAGGAATCAAATTACATCCGAAGAGTTACACCATGAGTTACACTCACTCAAAAACGTCACTTCAAATTAATATTTTTTAAAAACAACCGTTGGATTGAAACATACCATCATATAGATCATACCTATAAAGTTTGAGATTAATTTATAATGATTTATTATGTAATTGAACTACATCAAAATTAACGTTATATGAAAGTCCATTTTGACGTTAATCTTTGAATATCTTGATCGTATAGTAAATCATTATAGATTAATCTCAAATTTTATGGGTATGATCTAAATGATGGTATGTTTCAATCCAACGGTTGATTTCAAAAAATATTAATTCGAAGTGACATTTTTGAACGAGTGTAACTCTTTGGGTGTAATTTGATTTATTTACACCAATTAGTTACACAAAGTATTACACTCATTTATAATCTTTAATTTATTTAAAATGGTTATAATAAAAAGGAATCTTAGTAAAATGTTTCCTTTTTCACAAGACCAATCATTCCATATATATTTTGCTAATAAATGTCATATATCTTAAATAAATAAAAAAATTTCTGTCAAATGAATAATCAATTTCAAACATAATAATATATCCTGTCAAAGAAAAAAAAACATGTGACTTGAAAAATTTTAAAAATATATTATTTTTAATTAGTACTATTTATATTACTAAAAATTACTATCAATTCAAACTATTTGAAATTGCTCATTGTTTTGTAGGTTTATTTAAATAAAATTATATTCTATTAATTTAATTAAATGATAAAATTAATATATTTTAATTTAAATAAAATTATATTCTATTCATTTAAATTAAAGGAAAATTAATATATTTTAAAATAAAATACATAATAATATTCAAAATACACATAATTTAAAATATATATTTAATAAGTAGAAAATAAAACAAAATAATTTTGATCATCGTTCATTTTGTCAATTTTATTTAAATTATGATTATAATTTTATTTAATTTGAAATGAACGATGAAAAATAAAAATAAATAAAAATAAATAATGAGAAATTTAATTTAAACAAAACGGGAGAAAACAATTTTTATTTTGTAAGTATTTGTAAAATTGTTTTCTTCCATTTGTTAAAATTAAATTTCTCATTATTTATTTTAATTTATTTTTAATTTTTCATCATTCATTTTAAATTAAATAAAATTATAATCATAATTTAAATAAAATTTAGACAAAATGAACGATGATCAATAAATTTATTTTGTTTTGTATTTTCTACTTATTTTTTAAATATATTTTTTTGAATTATGTGTATTTTTAATATTTTTATGTATTTTATTTTAAAAATATATAAATTTTTCCTTTAATTTAAATGTATAGAATATAATTTTATTTAAATTAAAAATATATTAATTTTATCATTTAATTTAAATTAATAGAATATAATTTTATTTAAATAAACCTACAAAAACAATGAGAACAATTTCAAATAATTTGAATTTGATAGTAATTTTTTAGTAGTTAATATAAATAGTATTAATTAAAAATAATATATTTTTAAATTTTTTAAGTCACATGTTTTTTTTTCTTTGACAGTATATGTTATTATGTATGAAATAGATTATTCATTTGAGATAAACAAATATTTTGTTTAAGATATATGATATTTATTAGCAAAATATATATGGAATGGTTGGTCTTGTGAAAAAAGGAAACATTTTACTAAGATGCCTTTTTATTATAACCATTAGATTTTAAATAAATCAAAGGTTATAAATGAGTGTAATACTTGGTATAACTAATTGGTGTAATTTGATCCCTCCTCTCTCTCTCTCTCTCTCTCCATATATATATATATATATATATATATATATATATATATATATATATATATATATATATAATTTATACCGTTTTGATTCTCCTTCCTGTAATTGATGAAATTTTTAAATTTTTCTAAATGTATAAGACATATTTCTTATGTTAAAGTGTTTTATGTATTTTTGACTTCTATATATCTTTTACTTCTTTATTTTTACAAATATTTTAGTATAATAAATATGGCAGTTTTGAGAAATGATAAATCATTTAAAAAATTATGTCACTAATTTCAAATTGAAATAATAGAAAAATATCACAACTTTTTGACTTTTAAAATATGAGAATTTATTTTAAAAATAAAAGAATTATAATTAAAATTATATTTAATTTTGTATCGACTAAATTGAGTTATACATCATTGTCTCCATCAATTGAAAAGATTAATATGATTAATATTTTATAATTTAAAATAATAATTTCATATTTTTCAATTTTGATAATAAAGTTAACTCATGTTACTCAAGGATTAAGTTGGAGTTTTACTTGATAAAATCTGTGAGAATATAATATTAAAATGGGCCAATATTCCTTAATAAAAAATATATAAAAAGAAATTAAATATTAGTTGTTTAAGTAGAAGCCTAGCTGTTTGCTATACAAAGCCAAAAGGCCGTATTGATCTAAAAATATCATACGGTATAAAAAAAAATCCTCTGATGTTCACTTCTCCTGCTTCCTCTTCAACACTATATCCTAACCATTGAATTTGTATTTTGCTTCTCTTTCTTCTACTTAATTGTATTCATTTATTTTCTCCAACCATTGGATTTAAGGAAGAATGACAGCTGAATAGAAAAGGCAGGAGAGGATCTTACTCAAAAGAATAATACTAGTAAGAATATTATCTCTAAATATAATATCTATTAGAATAATTCACAAAAATATGAAAGTTGATTGTTATATGAAATTAGTTGACAATTGATATTTTTTTAAATTTATTTTTCAATAAAATATTATTTAAAATTAATATCAAAGTATTTATTATAGGTGGTAAAAATGTATTCATATTTTAAACATTCACGCCTCTTAAGTATTTGGATATGTTTAAAAAAGATAAAAAATATTCATATTGAAACAATAAATTTTAAACATTCATGAGTAGGGGTGACGAAGCGAACAGTCCGTTGTTTAACTCCGTCTAAAAGTGGATGAGGCGGAGCAAGTTAATTTAGATTTTTGAGCTCAAAAATTAAGTCCGTCCTATTTACTAACTAGTTGTCGGGTTGACGGACCGGTCCGTCAAATTTTTATTTTTTTATTTTACAATTTGATTTACCACATGATTTATAATTTTTTTTAATTACTACCAAAGAATAGACAAAATATTTTTTAACGCATAATAGAACTTTAACATGTGTTAGTCCAAATTAGTCATAAAATAAATAAAGACCAATTACAACAAAAAAATAACGAAATAAACTCATTCATAATAAATAAAAAATATCTAAATAAAAACTAAACGACACAATCATCTTAATCCTATTTAAAAACTAACTACTAAAGAATCATATTAAGATTTTACACAAGACAAACAATGATAACAATCACATTGTATAAAACATCGCAATGCATAAAATAGTAGTGCATATCAACACTTGATTTTCTCAATGTTTACATCATGTAGACTCTTATATTAACTGACACCTTAATAGTTAAATTCTAAACTTATCACACGTATACACTAATCAAATAATTCTTTTCTTAAAATCAACATCAATTTCTAAAGAAAACATGTGAGCTAATGTTTTGAAAACTTAATACTTTTGCATGTCATATAATTGTTCTTTTATTCCAAAATTTCCAATCAACACATGTATTAGAAAGTTATAAAAAAAAAAACGTTGAGCTTATAATTCAATTTGTTTGTATAATAATTTAAAATACAATTTAATCAACATAATCCTAAGAGAATAGTGTTATTTTTATAGTTAGAGTTGTTTTAATTTAAAGTAAAAAATGAAAAATTTAATAAAAAGTCAGCGGGCAAAATCCGCCTCATCCTGACTTCGTCTGCTTTTTTAATAGGGTTAGGTGGGACGGACCAACTTAAGGTACCGAATCAAAAACTTCAGTCCAACTCTCTAAAAATGACGGGTCAAACAAGCCGACCCGACGAACCCAACCTGTTTAACTTAAATTCTAAAAACAATTCTAAGGAATTTATATTAATTTCAAATTTGAATGTTTTTAAAAAAAAGTAGATTGAGTGACATAAACTTAAATGACTCTTTTGATAAGATATTTTTATTATAAGAAAATGGAATATACTAAAAGCAAGGATAAGGAATAGTCACCCTACTACAAAAAACACATATAATAACATTTATGTAACATATATAATGACGGCAGCACGTCCGTTTTCGATAACGTGTGATTGTGTGTACACTAGTTACTACAACGGACGTGTGATCATTGTTATAAATTAGATAGCGTGCTACATACAATCACAATTGTATTAAACAACTGTTATTGTATGTCTTTTAATGAAAAAAATAGTAGAACAACAATAGCAGCAAATAATAATAACAAGAACAAGAACAAGAACAATAGCAAGAACAACAACAACAAACAACAATAATAAAATAAAAAAAAAAATTAAATTGTTGTTGTTGTTAAATAACTACCCAATTATGTCAATCAAATAAAACATTCTATAATATATTATTTTCTTTCAGTTGGCGATATTGATAAATTTATTCATAATAATACTATAGTTTGTTTTGAATATAGCCCTTTATTTGATTATTACAACACACAAAGAAATTGGCGGATGAAAAAAATTGAAAAAGGAAACAATACTTGTTTCTTTCAATTTTTACATTCTCCATTTTTGTAGAAAATATATGTAATCTATTACTTCAGTTGATTTATAAACTCATGAAAAATTCCTATTTTAGATTATTTTTTGTTTAAAAAGAACTAATTTTTTTATAAAAGTAATTCATATTCTGAAACGAGTGTTACTTAGAAGCTGTTGTTAGAGCCATGGACTTTTGGGTATGTTAGTCAAAAGTCGTAGCTTTTGAGGGAGTTAGTTAGAAGCTGTAAGTTTCTGAGACTATTTAGTTAGAAGTAACAGTTTGAGATTTTCTAGAAGTTATTCTTAGCTAATAAGCATACTTTTGTTAGAGCCAATGTGACATATTATTTTATTTATTTAAACAAATTTGTAACTAGGGTTTTGTAGTAGAGAATGTGTTGTGAGTATAAAAAATTTCTTCCTCAACAAGTTTTTTGTAGCCTTATTTTTTTCTCTCTTCTTCAATCTTGTGCACCAACAATTGGTATCAAGATTCTGGTTCGATTCACAAGAAAACACGAGTGAACGTGAGACGTGTGTAATAAATTTTGATTTACCTGAATTCGTGTTGAATTCACAATCAAAATAGTAACAAATTGTATTTCTTGATTTTGTGGGATCGGGAAACACGAGTGTTTGGTGAGATCTAAGATATGTTTGATTTTTAGTGTACAAGAACAAAAATAAACCAAGTGTTAGCTGGAAATTTTGATAATAGGATATATAAGATCAAAATTCCAAAACCAAGTTTTTTTTTTTAAAGAGGTGTCTTGTGAAAGCTTCGACTGACTATTTCTATGTGGAAGACCGAAGTCATAAAGGTTAAAAAGCCTTTTCTTTGAAACTAAAGGAATTCGAGGTATTTTAAATTCAAATTTGAATGGTCGTGTTTGGCGCTCTCCGCAATAGAAGAATTCAAAATTCAACTCTTTAATCTTATCCATAAGACATGTGGAGGCTTAACAATTCGAAAAACATACATGTCACGAACATGGCATCTAGATGAAGAAAGACCGTTAAGGTCGAATTAGTATAAATAAGATATTTTGTAATAGGATTCGTGTGTTCACTATTTTGTACAAATTACTCATAAAACTCGAAGTACGAGTGTTGAGAGAAAAGAGTTCCCTGAGAATGCACGTATTGAAACACCACTTTACATTCAAAGTCTTTTTAATTTAAATAAAAGTATTTATGTATCATTTAAATTCTAGTCGAATTACTTTTATCTTTCTAATTGTTTATTTTAAAGTTTCCTGTCTTTATATTTAAAATCCTTTTATCTTTGTATTCAAACCTTTTGTTTTTAGTTTTCTTTTTGACATTTTAAACTCTTCCTTAGACATAGAACAAATATTCAAAAGCACATAGCGAAAGACACGTGTCCTAGGATCAATATATTAGATCATGCAAGTAACCAAATATTTATAACACATTTGGAGAACTAGCGGTTGTTTACCAAGTTTCACGGTAAACATCAAGGTAGTAGCTTGAATACAAAGCTTCTGGTGTTTGATGGAAATAATTAGAATTGATGGATGATTCCGATGGTAGAAAATGCGACAAAGGAACATAGAAATATGCAGAGAGATACGAGGAAGAAAAATCAAAAAACATTGTTCTACATCTATCAATGTATGGATGTGAACGTGTATGAGAAAACTTTTGATTCCAAAATGGCGAAGGCTCCATGTGATATACTGACACAGTTCTACGACAGTGATGCAACGGTGAAGAAGGTGAAACTTAAATCTCTACAAAATAAGCAGTATGAGAATCTCAACATGGAGAATAATGAGAAGGTACTGTTTACATTTCTAGAGTAATTTTGATAATAAATGAGACAAAATCTTGTGGAGAAACTCTTTCTTAATAAGTAATCATTGAGAAGGTATTGAGATCTCTTACTACTCAATTTGATTACACTATTGCAGCAACTGAAAATTCTAAAGATCTGGAAAATATGAGAATTAAAGAGTTGCAAAGTAGTCTAGAGGTATAAGAGTTGCGTCTGATTGAGAGAACCTCTAAGAGAGAGGTTGAGCAGACTCTAAAAGATTCTTTTGTCAATAAGGACTAGAAACGTTCTTGGTCATAAGCGAAGAAGAGTCATGGTGGTAGTTCTAAAGATTCAGAAGCCTTTTACTCTGATGAGAAGAAACATCAAAAGGGAAATGAGAAGTTTGACAACAAAAAGGTTTAATGCTACTGTTGTAATGGGTTTGGCCACTTTTATAAAGATTGTTGGTCAATCAAAGAAATAAAGTTAGATGATGTAAACATATCAAGAGGTGATTTTGAAGATGTCTCTGAAGTTAAAGTTATCAAAGACGTCATTGTGAATGAGTCGGAAGCATGAGATTGGAGCAAGTCTCAATCTAACTATAATGTAGTGTTAACATCTGAGGTAAATTTTGAAGATAGTTCAAAATATGAAGATTCTGAAGATGATTGAGAGTTGGACGGTGACTTTGAAGCAGAAGAGGACTCTAAAGGCGAGTCTGATTTTGAAGGTGAATATGATTCTGATGATGTTTCAAAATCTGGTGGTCAAGACTACGGTGATCATGCTTTTAAACGTAGACCTTATAAAGGTGGAGCTTTTAAAGGAAGTCTAGAAGTGATATGGTTCCATAGTCAGAAGAAGATTATGAATAACTTCAAAGGCAACAAAGAATCAAACAAATACCATGAAGATCTACATAGTTTTACATGTTTCGAGATACTAAGATAGACTATGAAGGAAAAGTCATTCAGTGTGCCATGTTAATAGACTCTGAACTAGTTTGTACTTAATAATATCTCAAGAAGAAAGTGTGATTGAAGGTCATGAAAGAAGAACTTGAGGCTTTGAGGTATATTAAAAGGACTCAGAGGTATGAAGTGTCGCTTCCCTCCAGTGTTAAAACTAGCGCGTAGCTTATATGCTATTCAAACTTTGATTGGTGTGAAGATAGAGTTGACATAAGAATTACTTCTAGATATTTTTCCAAATATCTTGGAAGTCCAATTTCTTTGTGCTACAAGAAGGAACCTGGAATTTCATTGTCAACTTTTGAATTGAAATACATGACAAATGCTATTTATTTGGCTGGTTCAAATTCACTTGCGATATCCTTGGTGGATATACATGACTTTGAGATTATGAAAGCCTTTAAGGTTTGTCTTCGACCTCCAAACACCCCAAAAAATTTGGAGGTTATTTGGAAGCCTCATTTGTGTAACTGAATTAAATTCAATTGGGATGGAGCATCTCCGAGTAATGCTGGTCCTCCATCTCGTGGCAGCATAGCCAGAGACTCGGAGTGTCATTTTCTTGGTACTTTTGCTTCTTTTTTAGGTGTCTCAAACTCTCTCGTTGTCGAACTTTCTAGGATATGTCAACAATTGAGTTCAATGAGAAGGGTTGTCATAATCTTTTATTGGAATATGATTCTTTAGCGGTTATTCATACTTTCAAGCAACTTTTTTTGATTTTTTGGCAAATTCGTACTAGGTCGATTAATTGTGTAAATTTCACTTTGAAAATGTCATTTATTATTTAGAGAAAGGAACGTAACATCTGTGTCAACTCCCTTCCTATCTTAGGTCTTACTGTGATAGACACTATTAAATTCAACTTATTATCAACTTTTTTGAGAATATATACTATAAAAAATAGGCTCAATTTTCTTTTCTTTAAGTTCATTTCTACTTGAGCTACTATCCCTCTCTATTTTGTATCACTTTTTCTTTCTATTAAAAAAACATCCTAACATAAACATGTCCTAAGCTTTCTTAGATTCATTTCTTAGCATACCAGTCAAAACATCTTTTCAATACTTTTTTATTTGAAAAAAAGTAAAATTTTTAATTCAATTAATATACTTAATTGATGGTATATTAGAAAATGAATTGATCTTTGAAGATTTAAAATTAAATGATCAAATACTCATTAGTAATTTTTATGTCCAGAGATATTTTTTTCTTTTTAAAAATATCTTGTTTTAATATATTTTTTAACATGCATATATTTTATTCGATTAATAAAATAATAATTATTTAAAGTTGAGAAACATTGAGGTAAATAAGAATTGATAGGATCCAAATCAATTATGAAATTAAATTCATATAAATTTATCCTTAAAACTTATATATTTGTGAAGAGATAAAGAGGTGAAAATTAATTTAAAGTGGAAGATCAAAATAAATACAAACAAGAGCAATTCTGTTATTATAATTAAATATTAAATATAACCATATATCTAATAAGGTGCTATTAAAAAAATTCTTAACACCTTTATGACTATAATGATAAAAAATTTAACTCTTATAAAGTTAAAGTCAATTTGTTGCAAAAGGGTAGAAAAAAATCAACAAATATTAACAAATATTTGAGACTTGATATGGGAGTATTTCAATTTGACTACTACTGAAGTAAGAAAAATATAATAACCTCTAAGGAAATAATTTCAAAGTTGAGGAGAATTATTGCTCAATTATAGACTAGTCATAGGTGTAGTTAGTATCACCAACATAATGAATATGAATCAAAAGCTTAAACCAAAAGCTGGAAGCTTTGATGGGGATGAAACTTTGAAAATAAGCAATTAAATTGCAAACAGCTTCCGCTTATCTTGCCTTTCGTAAGACATGTAATGATATACATGCTTGTATTTGCATATGAATATTTTTCTATAGAGTTGCTGAAACAAATTAAAAAAAAAGAAGAAAAGACTGTAGAATAAAGAAGCATGCCACATGCATGGACTATTGAAAGGTTTTTGTGGATTGTGTTCGGTCAATTTGTGGATTGTGTTAACATCTAAAACCGTCCATTTTCTTGTAATTTGAGTTGAGTGATTAACATTTAATTTTATATGTGAGTTCCGGTGGTAGAGTTTTTTTTAGGGACCTTTATCTACTTAATTTGATATTAAAATAATTATCAATTTAAATTTTTTTACACAAATTAAAAATATAATAATATTGTTATAAGATATTATACTTTTATAAAATTCAGTTTATTGATATATTAAAAGTAGTGTAAAGAGTCAAAAAATAAAGAGCATAATAAAAATAATAATAATCACCACTACATTGAAAAGTGTAAAATGATAGTCCTTTTAAAATAAATTTATTTATTAAAACGACGGTCCTTTTAAAACGGAGGAAATATTGTTTTATAAATGGAGGCAGAGAATGTTATATAAAATGATGTAGGTATATCAAGAAAAATCAATTAAAGCAACGATTTAAATTTAACTAAATCATAAAAAAAAATCAATTTGGTTTAGTTTCAAACCAAACCGAATAAATTTGTTTAATTTTTCGATTTTAGATTTTAGAAACCGCTAAACAGGTGAATCAAACAGATGTCTATAGTTTCATTTATTCTTTTATTCAATCAATTATTAAGGCCATATTTTGCACCGACTAATCTCTTCTCCATCTTTATTTACACTTCATTCCTTTAAGCAAAACACACATCCAACAACCAAACTCCAAATATAAAAGTAAAAATCATAAGTCACAAAAACTTGCTTTCACAAAACTATTGCTCTAGCAGACCGCCACCACTGTTGCTCTCGCCAAATTATTACTCTCGTAGGCCGCCACTACTCTTACTTTCACCACCGCCGTTCTACTATGTTTTGGCCGTCTTACAGAAATATCTCAATCCTCTGTAAATAAAACCAAACTAATCTACATATCTCCCTCTAAATAGATTTCCTTTCAGACTTCATTCACGGAGGGAAGGGTGGTTCGCTTAGCAGATATTTCTTATATCCTAGATTTGTATATTGAGTTATGGCTCGCCATCAAATTTTACCTCTTTTACAAGAGATTTCTTATATCTTAGATTTGTATATTGAGTTATGGCTCGCCAAACGAATCTGGTCTGAACCTTTGTTAGATATACCCTTAAATCTTAGCTACCTCGATCCATATTGCATTGTATTTTAATCATTTATCAATTGTTTTATAATCATCATACATATCATATTCATTTGATGATAAATTAGAATAAATTCCTATTTATAAAAAAATATTTATTATATGCATGGACCAGAGGTTTTAGGTGTTATTTTATGCAGAAGTAAATAAATAAGTGTGTGAAATCAATAATGATTTTTGTCGAAAGTGTAATTTTTATGTTGAAGCAAGATATTGCTCGAACACAAGGTGTATCGAACAACCTAGAGTGTGTGTCGAGGTGTAGCATGTCAAAGTGTCGAAGCTGGTGGCTTCACATTGGATTTTGACTAACACTACCCCAAAATTAGTTTTAGACAGCACTCTGTAGACAATGCTTTTTCCTATAACGCTGCTAGAGGTCACACTTTAGAAAGAGCTTCTAAAAAGTGCTACTTAAGGACGTCTTAGAAAGTGCTTCATAAAAGCATTGCAATAGGCCATAGAGTAGACATCGTTTTTTCATAAAAATCGTTGCTAAAGGCAATACATAAGAAAGCGCTGCCTTATGTCATTAATTTCTAAAACTTACGAAAACCCTAAAATTCTTCGAAAACCCTAAAATTCTTCGAAAACTTCTGTAACGTTTCAGCCTCCGTTTGTAACTCCCTTTTCTCTTACAAGTCCCCGCCTCTGTTCTCTCTTTCGCACACTACCTTCATTCTCTCTTTCACACATTGTCACACTATCACCACCGTTTCACCGTTAAACCATCTTCGTTCTCTCTTTCGCACACAATCACACTGTCACCGCCGTTTCACCATTATACCACCTTCGTTCTATCTTTCGCACATCGTCACCACCATTTCACTGTCAGACCCCTCTATACTCGACTAATGCCACCTACTCATCAACCAAGAACTAGCGATGGGAAGCAACCAAACACTCCCTTTGCGAGCAGCTTCCCTCACTTCACACACACCAGCCTAAAACTACTGGAGAAATCATCGGATAAAATATCAATGAAGTCGCCATCAAACATTTTTTATTCTGCGAGAGGAAAGGAAAACATCGAGTAAACCTGAGAGGGAGAAATCATAATCTTACTACCAAGAGATTGGGTAAGGGAGTCAGTTACGCGAGAGGAAGATATTAACACCCAATACGTCCGTAGTACTCTACGGTATCCACTTCTACTTTCTATCTAATGGGTGTGGATATCTATTTACAAACTATGTCTAAGGAAAAATGAATGAATGCAAAGTATTATGTACAAAAGAAAGGTTTGTTTAGTGTGCTTGTCGTGGTTGCGAATCTTTAGTGCCAATGTACCCCATTCGTGCAATTAGGGATCAAAGCACTACGTAGTACTCCTCAAAAAATTTGATGGGTTGCAATGTTTTTTTAATGAGAAATTTCATTTCTCGTCCTTACGTTTGAAAAATGAATGAATGCAAAGTATTATGTACAAAAGAAAGGTTTTTTTAGTGTGCTTGTCGTGGTTGCGAACCTTTAGTGTCAACGTACCCCATTCGTGCAATTAGGGATCAAAGCACTACGTAGTACTCCTCAAAAAAATTGGTGGATTGTAATATTTTTATATGAGAAATTTCATTTCTCGTCCTTACGATTGCAATTCGTGCTTGGCGTTCTAGCTTATCTAAAGTCTCATGCTCGGCCGCTCGCACAGTTAGAAATTCTCTTGGTTTTGAAAAAGAAACACCCTTATCGAAAAGGTTTTAATAGAAAAAGGTACGAAGACAAAATGGTTTGAAGTTGGTGGATTGTTTTTACCTTAGCGGGAGGATTTGAGTTTATTAACATGTTTTGAGATTTGATAAAGAAAGAGTTTTAGTTTTAATATGCAAAAAGGGAAGAAAAACATCTAAAGGGGAACTATCTAGCTTTATCCCTAATATTATCATACAAAGGTGGCCCTATGTCAACGATGAAAAGGGAATCTTTACCTATGTTGACATGCATGGACGACCATCCTGATGTATAAGCTCGAAAGCTACCTTAGCCAAGCAGTCTTAGGGGAAACTATCATAATATCCACCTTGGTTGACCAACCAAGGGATACAAAGAGAGGAGGAAAACAAGTGCTTTGGCCAAAGCATACAAACAATGTAATGCACAAACAAATGCTACATGGAAGCGTGGGGAGGGGAGGAAAGAAATACCATAGCCAAGGGTGGCGCGTCGCCTGAGTCAACCAGGAGCTTTGTTTCAGTGTGAAAGACCATAGACAAGGAGGGTGAATCATCCGAGTCAACCAGGAGCTTTCACCTGTGGGAATAAGGTTCAAGCCTTGGTATTGAATTACCAAGTGTGAAGAGTATATGAGTGTGAGTATCAGCGCGTGACGATGCAAACTCTAGACAAAGTATGGAGGGTCAGAATACGGAACCCTTGCCACTATATATATATGACTCGATAAAGGAAGCTTTCACAATTCGTGTGAGCTGGGATAACACAGGCTGAACTGGGCGGGTGTTGATTGCTAACCCTTTCCGCGTACCTTTCTCATTAGGACTTAATGATGGTGCCATAATAGGTTTCCTAACCACCACACCGTTATGCAAGCACAAGTAGTAAACACTTCCTGTAAAATTCCTATTCACAGGGAGGGTTTTAAACACACCAAACACAAGTAGCACACTATATGCGTGTTACCTGAAATTTCCTAAATACTAAGGACACGTGTCAAAGGAAAACATCCCTACATGTTAGGGGCCGATCCTGAACGAATATGGTTTCCTTAGGAGAATTTATGAAACCAAGTCAAAATGTCGGAAAGAAGTGGGTCGACCAAGAGAGTTAACCAAGAAATTGGTCGATTTCGACCAAAGTATCAAATGAACCTGGAAAAAGTCGAGATTGGCGGCCAGAAAGAAAAGGGGATCAAGGAAAAGGTGTCAAAGATGAACCACATCGACTGAACGAATAAAGAAAGGGTGTTGGTTGATTTGACAAATTATGGGCTGAGTGAAAGAATTGATCGAAGTTTAGGTGTTGTCGAAGACGTGGCCTAAGGGACTTTGAGAAATGTTATTCTTCCAAAGATGTATAATCTAGGAGTGGCTAACTTTTCTGAAGGCACGAGCGGGAAAGAGCCAAATTTTGAAGATCGTGGGAAGTTACCTCAAGAGATCGTGGCTGTCAGGCGCCAAATGGATGGCGAAATCTTATGTAGCAGTTATGTTTTAGTTTCATTTTCGTCTGTTGATTGCTTTCAGCGGTTATCTTATAAAATTACTATAAATAAGTCACTTCGTTGTAATTTTTAGGTGTGTTCACTTGTATTCTCAAATTGCTTACCAACACTCTGCCCAATTTTGCGCTAAAGGAAGAAAGAGTCACTAAGCTTTTGATGCACGTGAATCACCACCTTTATTTTCAATGCAATCAGTTTACCTTTTCAATTTTATCTCTTTAATGCCTTTACTTTTCGTATTCGTTTTGAACAACTTTGCATGAACGTTTCAACACTGCTTGTGGGTCACGAGTCACCAACTAGTTAGTTTGTTGAGTCTTGTTTCGGCCAGAATATACTGTCGGTCACGAGTCACCAGTCAGTCGATCGAAGTTTCTATGTTGAAAGTCGTTGTATTGTGTTCCTTGGTCTTAGAAAACCTTTTCTTGGCTAGGGCATATTTTTGATAGAATTAGTACAATATACAAAATCTTACCACTTGTCTTAAGATTAACTGGTCGATCTTAAGATCAACTGGTCGATCTTGCGAGTAACCCTTAGTTTTAGGACCTAGGGAGGATCAACTGTAGAGTTTGTTGTATGTCATAGGTGTATGAGACTTAGAATTGGAAATTTCACAAACAACAAACCACCTGTTAGAAAGCGTACACTTTGGATGACAAACACTACGTCTGCGTCAAACGTGGATGAAATTCCACCGCGAACCCTAGGAACGTCCGACCTAGTTATTACGTAACTTACACCATTTCCCCCACTACACGACACTACTGTTTCAAGGTCAACTGCGTTAGTATCAGTCCCTCTTCCCTAGACCACACCGGTGAGTCCAGGGCCTGTGGTGGCCACGAGTGCCATTCCGAACACAGCGATACCTCGATTTGGTACTGCTACAAATCCCCCATATGGAATGCTGTATTCTTTAATGGCAGGATACAATCGACCTCAAGTGCAGCAGTGACGTCCGATAATGCACATAATACAAATATTCCCTTGCAAGGATCTATAGTAGGGGGAAATAGAACAATGCCTGCGCAACAATTAATTTCACCCTTAAATAGTACCTCTGTGACAATATTAAGGAAACAAATGGATGACAGTAACCACGAGTTGGTTAATATGCTAACTCACCAAATGGGTGATGTGTTTAACCCTATAGTACTAGAGTCGGTTGAGACTAATAGGCAGTCCGCTGAAACCAACCGCCAAGTGATTGCACAGTTAACACGTTTGTGTAATTTCTTAGGCGCCCCCCAAGCACCTGCCCGACAGGGGCCACTAGTTCGACAGGTCGCACCTGCTCATGGGCACATGGGGGCGATGAAGGAAGAGACTGTGTATCAAGGTCAAGCTGTGACGCCTCAGAGAGACGTTGTTGTCGACCCAGCTAGGGTATTGGTTCACAGACAACAAGAGGCTAACCAGGTCCTCGACCAAATTCAACAAGAAGAATTAGTTGTCAAAAACAATTTGACCAATATTGTCGAGAGAATTATGTCCAGAAATGGTATGAATACCACAATGCAAAGGCCAACGTATTCTTCCCCATTATATGAGTATATTTTGCAAACTGAAAACCCTAGAGGATGGAAAATTCCTAAATATACCAAGTTTGAGGGAGAAATAGGGGAATCGACCATCGAGCACATCGCTAGATACTTCAATGAGTCGAGAGACATGGCGAATAATGAAGGCTCGAGGGTAAAACATTTCCCTTCATCCCTCACTAAGGCTGCCTTCACGTGGTTTACCACCTTTCCCCTAACTTTATTGATTCATGATCGAAGTTGGAGAAAATTTTTCATGAACAATTTTATGAGGGGCATTCAAAGATTAGTTTGGTCGAGTTATCAAACATTAAGAGAAAGTTCACCGAAACAATAGATGATTACCTAAATAGGTTTAGATCATTGAAAGCAAGGTGCTTTACCCAAGTGCATGAACATGAACTTGTTCAAATGGCTGCTGAAGGTCTAGACTATTCCATTAGGAAGAAAATAGACCCAACTTTCGTCAAAAGTATGTCACAGCTGGCGGACAAAGGTCGACACCTCGAGCGCCTTCAATTAGAAAAAGTTAGACATACCAAGTCTAAGGCTAAAAAAGAAAAGTTGCCTACGTCGATTATGATGATACAAATCTTATATATGAGGCCGACTACATCTCACCGACCGAGGTAGATGTTGATGTGGCCGAATTAAAATCAGGGCCTGCGTACGAGTGCAAGTCATTGTTTCCTGCAAAAGGAAAAAGCCCTGCTGTCGAAACTAGTTCAAAAATCCCTGCGAAAACTTATACTTTTGATGTTAGTAAATGCGAAGAGATTTTTGATGTGTTAGTGAAAGATGGTCAAATCTTAGTACCCCCAAATGCTAATTACCACCATTAGAACAAAGACAAAAAAGAGGTTTTTGCAAATATCATAATTATCTTGGTCACACAACCTCTCAATGTTTTCTTTTCAGGGATCTGGTCCAGAAATCTCTCCAGGAGGGTCGCCTAAAGTTTGCTGTAAGGAGGCAGAAAATCGACACTGACCCTTTAAGACAAAAAGAGGCTCTGTTTGCCGAGCCTATCGACATCAATATGGTAGATATCATTGAACTTCCTGACGATAACATGTTCGAGGAAAGTACCGACGAAAGCCCGAATGTCAAGTTAGTTGATGTCTACCTAAGAGACGATGAAGATCTGCTGGGATTTCTTTATTGTTGTAAGAATAAGGGCGCCCAAGTCGGTTTGTGCCCTAGATGCAGCACTCTGACTAATACAATTGCTGCTGAGAATTTCTAAAGGTTACAGTTGGAGAGAGGGAGAGCCTAATGAAACAAAAGGGATCCCAAGAAAGCAGTTCAGGCCAAGCCAAAGACTTTCATTCCATCAGCGGCTGCGCCCAAGGGCACCTGGATTAAGCCCCAAACGGCTGTGGGGGAATCAAATGTCGTCGATGCTATGAAGGATGTAAAGGGGAAAGCTCCAATGAGCTACTGCCACGAGGTTCGATCTGAGAAGAGGAGCCATGTATCTGAAAATTACATGGGAAAAATCCTATGAGTCAAACCCAGTGGGGGCGGTTTCAAAGGAAGAGGCAGGCTAAAAGACAAGTTGCAGCTGCTGCTAAGCAAACTATTGTCGGCAAGGATAAGAATCAGAGGCAGTATAGGGAGAAAGTCGACCCTGTTATTAGGCAACAAATTAAGGAAGTGGCTAACTCAACCGCCAAATATTTTGACAAAGCAACCAATGATTTTGCCTCTGACTCAGAGGACAGCCTCGACATTCTAGTCAACATTGTGTCCATACTCCTCGAGGAGTACAATATTCCGATGGAAGTGGAGAACACTGATGATGTCGATGTTGTAGAAATGGATTTGCACAAGCCAACTTGTTACTTCGTGATGAACAATGGCTCTATTAAAAGCCAAGATGCCTTTTTTGAGAGGCCCGACATGGCTATGAGAAGCCATCTGAAGCCTTTGTTGATTAGGGCAAAAGTCAAAGGAACTGCCATTAACAAAGTGTTAGTGGATTCTGGCGCTATAGTCAATATAATGCCACATCATATACAGAAGAAAATCGGCAAATTCGACACCGACATCAGGTCTCACAACGTGGTCCTGTTGGACTATGAAGGCGGAACCAATACTACCATGGGAGTGATCCAGGTAGATATCACAGTAGGCTCAGTCACTAGGCCGACAATATTTATGGTTATCCAAGGGAAACCAAGTTACAACTTTCTGGTGGGATGAGAATGGTTACATGGGATTGGAGCTGTACCATCTTCCATGCACCAACACCTTATAATCTGGCGAGAAGACAACATCGTAGAAAATATTGAGGCCGACCAAGGATATTTCATGGCAGATGTTAACAACGTCGGCCAAAATCAATTCGATAGGAAGCTAGCCAACATTGCTCCTTGTCAACCAGCTGAAGAGGTATATGCCAACTTAAATGAGGCATTTGTTTCCTTGAAACTACATGAAACCCATGGTTTTGTATGGGACGTGGAACCTTTGGAAGATCCATATGCTGAAAACCCTGCACCGACAGGCTGGGGAAACACTCATGACAATGATGGCTGAGCTAGAGGCTCTACAAAGGATTTCGGCATATATTGCCGAAAACATAGTGAATTCGGCCCTAGAAGATGAAGGGAACTTGGATGTGGAGGCCAACAAACTTAAAATTCCAGAAGAAGTCATTTTGGCTATTGAGTCAAAACCACCAGATAAAGCTAAATTTATTGGGGAAGACGTCGTTAAGCAGTGTTTCGACTGCATATATGATGACGAACCTTTGGGTTTTGAGAAGGATCCCATGTCACCTGAAAAAATGCAGCCACAAGATCCTCTGGAAGAAATCGACCTTGGCGAAGATGGTGATAATAGACCAACTTACATCAGCGCCAACATTGACTAAAAGCTCAAATCTGAGGTAATAACTTTATTGAAAGAATTTAAAGATTGTTTTGCTTGGGACTATAATGAAATACCAAGTTTAAGAAGGGATTTGGTTGAGTTGAAAAAAGCCAGTAAAACAAACACCTCGATGTTTTGCTCCAGCAGTTATATCGAAGATCAAAGAGGAGATAGAAAGACTTATCAAAAGCAAATTCATCAGAACTACAAGGTATGTCGAGTGGTTGGCCAACATTGTGCCAGTCATCAAGGAAAACGGAAAACTAAAAGTGTGCATTGATTTTAGAGACCTAAATGCTACCACTCCTAAAGATGAATATGCCATGCCGGAAGCTGAAATGCTAGTCGATTCGGCTGCTAGTTTCGAATATTTAAGTATGCTTGATGGTTATGCTGGTTATAACCAAATTTTTATTGTAGATGAAGATGTGCCAAAAATGGTGTTTCGTTGCCCAGAGGCATTAGGGACCTATGAATGGGTGGTCATGCCATTCGGCCTAAAGAATGTCAGAGCAACATACCAAAGTTTAATGAATTCTATGTTCCATGATTTTATTGGAGATTTTATGCAGGTTTACATCGATGATATAGTAATAAAGTCGAGTATTAAGCCGACACACTTGGAACACCTTCGAAAATCTTTTGAAAGGATGAGAGAATATGGATTGAAAATGAATCCATTAAAGTGTGCTTTTTGTATGCAGGCAGGAGATTTCCTTGGTTTTGTAGTACATAAAAAAGGCATAGAAGTAAATCAAAGCAAGACCAAAGCCATCATGAACGTCAAACCACCATCGACCAAAAAGGAACTTCAGTCTTTGTTGGGTAAAATAAACTTTCTAAGGAGATTCATATCCAACTTAAGTGGCAAAACTAAAGCATTTTCACCACTGCTTTGACTGAATAATGAAGAGTTCATCTGGAAAAGGGAGCATCAAGAGGCTTTCGACAAAATTAAAGAATATTTAGTGAAGCCTCTTGTATTGGCACCTCCAATTATAAATAGGCCTATGAGGTTGTACATAGCAGCCTCAGAATCAACTATAGGAAGTATGTTGGTTCAAGAAGATGCAAGTAGTGTCGAAAGACCTGTGTATTATCTTAGTCGAATGTTAAATGACCCTGAAACTAGGTATAGCGATATAGAAAACTATGCCTATGCTTGTATTTTTCTTGTATTAAACTGAAGCAATATATAAAGCCAATTGACGTGTACGTTTCTTCTCATCTTGATATCATTAAACATATGTTGTCAAAACCAATTTTGCACAGTCGAATTGGTAAATTGGCATTAGCGTTAATTGAATATTCCCTAACATATATGTCTTTGAAGGCAATGAAAGGGAAAATAGTGGCAAACTTTCTGGTTGATCATTCTATGGTTTCTATGCCACAAAACTTTGTCGAGTTGGTGCCTTGGAAATTATATTTCGACGGTTATAGCCACAAAAACGGTACTGGGATAGGAGGAATAATTTCTCCCGATGGAATTCCAGCAGAGTTTAAGCATGTAATCGACGATATCTGCACCAATAATGAGGCGGAATATGAGTCTCTAATAATTGGAAACTGCTGCTAGAATTGGGGGTAAGAAATTTCAAAATTATGGGAGATTCCGAATTGGTAATTAAATAAGTGCCAAAAGAGTATAGATGCGTTAAAGAGAACCTAATCATGTACTTTTTGATTTCCATAAGATTACTGAAACGATTCGAGCAAGCAAGCATTCGACATATACTTCGAAAGGAAAACCAAGAAGCTAACGACTTGGCGCAAGAAGCTTCAGGATATAAGAAGAATGAAGATGAAGAACTTATTCAAATAAGAAAAAAGGTTCGAGCTACTTTGTTATCTCCTTCAGATTTGTCAATTATAAAATTAGGTGCAATGGATGCTAAAACTTTTGAAATTTTAACAATTGATAATGGTGAAGATAATGACTAGCGTAAACCCCTGGTTGACTACTTACGTTCTCCTATGGGTTCGGTAGAGTGTGAAATAAAATATCATGCCCTAAGTTTTGTTTTAATCGAGAATGAATTATTTAAGAAAACTGTTAAAGGATTACTACTTAAATGCTTGGGAGAAAGTGAGGCATACGTAGCAGTGTCGAGTGTGCATAGTGGAGCATGGGGTGCACACCAAGCCGGACTCAAAATGAAATGGCTATTGATGTGATCAGGTGTCTACTGGCCTTCAATGTTGAAAGACTGCATTAAATTTTCTAGGGCCTTCCAAGAATGCCAAATGCATAGGGGCATCCAACATGTTCCTGCAAGTGAATTGCATGCCATTATAAAACCTTGGCCGTTTAGAGGACGAGCCTTAGATGTGATTGAGGAAATAAAGCTAGCATCATCAAAACAGTAGAGATACATTTTAGTCGGCATTGATTATTTCACAAAGTGGGTTGAGGCCGTAGCTTTAAAAAATGTCGACCAAGAGGCTGTGGTTGATTTTATACAAAATCATATTATGTGTCGGTTTAGAATCCCCAAAACAATCACACCCGACCAAGGAATAGTATTCACGGGGTTGGAATAAAATTGTTAACGTTTACCCCTTATTATGCTCAGGCAAACGGCCAGGTCGAAGCTTCCAATAAAGTAATAATTAGCCTAACTAAGAAACATGTAGGCAAAAAGCCAAGAAAGTGGCACCAAACACTAGACCAAGCCTTATGGGCATGTAGAACGTCTCCTAAAGAAGCAACAGGGGCAACACCATTTCGATTGGCATATGGACATGATGTTGTATTGCCAATAGAAGTACATGTTCAATCGGTAAGGATTCAACGAAAACATGAAATACCATGTGAAGACTACCGGAATATGATGGGAGATGATTTCGTCAAACCCATTTACCCAGATCGAAAAATTCTAAGGGTAAATGGTAAGTACTTAAAGAAGTACAAACCCATTCTTCAAGAAATCACAATTTCGACGACGTGAAGCGTACATCGAGCAAATTTGGAAAGAGTAGTGTCGAAGCCAGCGTATCAATCATGCATTATATGTGTGAAAAGACAGTGTAAAGCGGGAAATAGAGAATTACATATAAAAGTGGTTAAAACCACTGTACAAAGTTTACAAAGTGTGCATAAAAGGGCCACAATATATTTACATTAATAAAAAATTGCCAAATTTATTTTGGAACACCGTCAAATCACCATGAATGTGTAAGACACCATTGCTCAGCCCATCTGCTCTTGTCTTGAGTACTTATAATTCCTCCTCGACCTGAGTAGTAGCAGTGTTGACAATGATGGCATCCTTGGTCAGTTGGAGCAGTTCCGCTTGACTAGGAGCGATGGCTTGATCGAGCTCTTCATCTTGCTTAATGACAAGCTCCAACTTTGCGTTTAAGGTTTCCATCTCCTTCGACAAAACGAAAATTTGACTGCGTGTTTCAGCAGCTCTTTTCCTTTTAGGGTCTTGCTCCTACCGTTTCTAATTAATTTGTGTCTTTAGCCCTTTTATCACCTTCTTTGTCCTTATTACCATGTCCACATTTCTCCTTACCGCCACCCATTTTTCTTCGATCGACTCTTCATTCTCTTTCACATGGTTAATATTTTCAAGCAATAAAGGGAGAACTCCCTCAAATGTTGTCACCATGAGTTTAGAAAATTCAGAAATCTCGAGACCCTTCATTTGAAAGGTCTAGTCCAAGAGTTAGATCCTCGTGTAGCAGATGAGGCAAGTCGAAATTGAAAGCATATGTCCGGATCTTATCCGTCATCTTCTTGATCTTTGCTGCATCAGGCCCTAACTTGTCATTATGAGTTTGGGAGCGGTCAAAGTCGGAGGAGAAAGTGTACCAACTCACAAAACTGTCCAGCCTCGCCAGTGCTGCATCGATATCAAACTTCGTCGAGTCAGAAGCCTTCTCTCCTGATGGGCCAGGCAAATCCTTTTTCATCTATGTGGGTTTGGGTGAAGTGCTTGGTTGGACTCTTGAAGGTGGTGAAGAATCGACCTTTGGGTCCTCCATAATTTGAGGCTTCTCTGTTGATGTCGAATTCGTATTCCCTTGAATAGGCACTAGTAGTGTACCTTCAAAAGAAGAAAGAGGAATATGGCCGTCTTTATTAGCCTCTAGAGCCTGTAGGAAAGCTGAAAGGCTAGAATCAGAACTAGTCGAACTAGAACTGTTGTGCTTGGCTTATAGTAGAACTAGGAAAGCTCCAACCTAATGGAGGAAATAACGGAAAGTCAGGACCAAATCCAATACGGGAGGAAAGCAAAGAATTATTAACAAATACCTGAAGTGAGGGGTCAACATAAGCAGGCTCGCTTTCCCTAGTCAAAACAACATCACCCCCAGTCAGATCCTAGCTTGGTTTGGATTTTTTGGTTGAGGAAGAGTAACAATGGTTGCATTTACGACTATAGTGTCAGCGCCTAGATCTATACTAGCTTCAAGGGTTTCAGCCAGAATCACTTTACCTCTCTTTATGGTAACAAGATGTTGAGGGTCATGGTCGGGTTCCTCCACGACTTCGACGACCATCATCTCATTTTAGGCCTCAAAGATCTTCACCTTCTTTTTCCTTTTGGTCTCGTTACCAGGATCCCTTATTCGTCTCATGCCTTTTGGATTGGTGGGAATGTTGAGGAGACCGAGCATCAGATAATGGCTAAAAAAGAGAAAGATAGCGGGAGTGTGAAGCAATCGAGGGAGTTTTGATAAAGAGAGTATCAGAGGTTATACCTTAGTCCCTTCAGAAAGTTGGGTCTCGTCCCTCTTGGAAATTTTGGATTTGATGAGGGAGCAGTCGAAGGCATTGAGCATTTTCGACTCTGGTTTGCAACGAAGGATATTAGCATTTAGCAGGTTATAAATCATTGCATGTAACGCAAGGAACAAAAAGTACTTACAGAAGAACTAGGAAGCTTTGAAGAATTAGTGGGTTCTTCATCAGGAGAAAGTTGTAAGGTGCCGAACGATTAGAGAAAGTAAAAATAAATGACATAGGGAGTGTCAAGGCCATACCTTTAAAGGTTTCCTCGTTAGTAGTCTCGACAGGTTCACTCGACAGTCCTGCCTGATTGGCTTTAACGGTGGAAATTTCCTTAGGAATTACATGTTTTAAGGGAATGGCTAAGAGAAAGGTGGATAATTTAATACGTATGAGAGTCAAAGCTTGAATTTGCTTAATATTAGTGGCCTTACATTAGGTCGGATTGCCTTGCAATTGATCAAAAGCATTTTTCAGTTCAAATATCTTTTTGTCGAGATCACCAACAAAAGTAACGAAATAAGATTTCCACCAAGTTTTAAATTCCTCGGTACAGAAGAACGATGGCACAAAGGCAGTAAAAGTAAGCGCGGGTTTTTTGGCCCAAAGATGATCATAACCTGCCTGAATGAAGTCCCAAGGTATGTCGGCAAGTACGTCGACCAATAGCTCATGAGAATTAAGCAAAGGCTTGTTGGTGTAAGCCCTAGAGGCCAATACCTTTTGGTACTTGTATCAAATTATTTATTAATAATAAAAGGCTTTTCTTTATTATGTTTTCTTTTTTGAAATAATAAAGTCCCTAGAATAGTTGGTTTGTTTAATGCAATGTTAAGTGTGACTTAATCATGAGATCCATTAAACACAAGGACACTATTCTTAAAGTATCCATAATCGAGCTTTATTGTGAAGTGGGATAACATTAAAGCATTGAGATTATTATGAAGATAGACTGATGATCACATCTCATGGATCATGGATAAGGAGTTATCAAGTCTTGACATAGGTATAAATATTAGGAGTAATATTTATACTGGATTGACCCGCTATGAGAGTACTACATAGAATGTTATGCAAAGTGTCATAAGTTATTCTCATGGTGATAAGTGGTGCATACCACCCTTCGACCTGAAAACACTATGGACCCTAGATGTAGAGTCAAGTGCTTTATTGTCGATCAAACGTTATCCGTGAATCGGATGATCATAAAGGCAATTGATGGGTACTTCACAAAGCATGCCGAGGGACATGAGTGACCTAGATGGAATTTGCCCATCCGCGAACGGATAAATGTCGAGGGCCCAATATTGAATCGACAAGGATGACACGGTCTATGCCTTGTGTTCAATATAGACATAAGGGAAAAGGGTAATTATACACACAAGTATTATCACGGAAAGGTTTTGTCAGATCACATGACATTTTCGTGACTTGGGTAGCAGTGATGTGTTGCTAGATACCGCTCACTGTTTATTATGTTAAATGTGATTTAATATAATTGCCAATGTCACAGAAACCTACAGGGTCACACACATAAGGACAGATTAATGAGAGATAATGTAAATAAGGAACATTGTAGGGTACGGTGTACTTAAGTGGAATACGGAAGTGGAATTCGGAATGTGGTAAGGTACCACATGCTTAAGTGATACACGATACATCATAATGTATGATTTTCGTGTGCTTTATTGGGCTTTTAGTTTACAGCCTTTATTGGGCTTTTAGCTTGTAGCTCACACTTGTGGTCTTATAAATAGAACCCTTGTGATGAAGCTTTTCACTTGATGCAAATTCGGTCTTGAATCCCTGCCGAGATTTCGTTCACTCTCTCACTCAAAGCTTCCGTTCGTGAGCAGCTAGCACTATGATCGGAAGCAAGCTGTTCGTGTGGACTGAGTAGAGACGTTGTTCTTCATCAACATTCGTGATCACAGCGTCAGAAATCTGAATCGCCACAAGAGGTAAAAATACTCTATCACTGACCATGAACATTCGTAAGGATCACAAAGGAAAATCGAATTTCCGCTGCAATTTTAAGTCGCGATTTTCCTTCAAGGCTTGGGAACAAGCTGGCATAGTCCAAACTGTCGAGCCACCAAGTTGGGTTGGTAGGCGACTAGGCTGGAACTCAAGCTGGTGATCGAATGTGATAAAAATTTGGGAACCAAAAGACGTTTCTAGAAAATCAAGGATTGTTTTTTGTGTTTCTTTTCCACTGGTGGGAAAAAAATCAGCAAGCCATGTTGGGCCAGTTTTCCCGTCGGAGAATGGAGCCATAGAAGGCTTAAAATCGACTCTTTTCAGCATTATGTCGAACATTAAATTAAATAGGTCAATGTTTGGAACGCCTCTATCAATGGTTGTCATAGGAAGAATGTGCTCCCACACGCTGTAAGTCCGTGTCGAATCGCATCCTATCTTTCTAATTTTAAAGGGCTTCATTTCTTCAGAAAAAGTGGCATTCAACCACAACTGTAAGAGCCAAAAAGGTCCATGTACAAGGACGTTTTTCTTTTTGGTGTTGTCGGGATTGTGGTTTTTTATTTGCTTGGTGTCCTCCGTCATAGATGCATAAAGGGACACCAAAATGAGCTGTCCCAGGGCCACGCTTTCGCCATGATGCAAGTGACTGGCAAGGTAAGCATATTTCTTTGTGACTTGTATCGACCGAGAGAAAAAGACACAGCGCGACAACCAGTATGTCAGAAAAGCCACGTGCTCTTCCTCAAAAATATCAGCGGTGTCTCTATGATGGTAATTGATGAAATTGTTGTATGTGGGGTTCTTGGTATCTCCTACGTCGAATTTTACAGACACCAAATCAACGTCTGCATGGTTGAATGTAGTACCGGAGGGTTTCAACCCTGTAATGGCCGCAACATCAAGAAGAGTCGGGGTAATCATACCACAGTTGGTGTGAAAAGTGTTAGTCGACCCTTCCCAAAAGTACAGAGCAGCTGTTAATAGACGGTGGGAGTATGAGATACCAGTTCGAGAAAGACATAATAAAGTATAGATACCCAATTCTTTCTACTGATTCCCTTTTGTGGGTTCTAGACGTGTCATCCAGTTTTCGAACTTCTAACAGTTCAAAGGTGGAGCGGTCCTAAAATTCCTGTCGAAGTAGTAGAGAGAGATGGGGTTCAAAGAAGAAATCAAGGGCTTGGTTTCTTTACTTGTGGGTAAAAAGGCGCCATCGTCAGTCACATAAATTTTAGCTGGCGTGTCTGAAGGTAGAGTTCCTAAAAAAGCTAAAGATTTGCCTTCAAGGTTGAAAGGGATTAATACCTGAGATTACCAAATTTTGCTTTTCTCCTCTAAAAAAGGTGGTTCTGGCACGTAGGGCTTGCCGTCTACATGGCGTATCTGGTAAGTAGCTGCTGGAGCGGTTTCGATTTGTTGACTCGCCATGGAAAAAGTTTGACTAAGCTTGAAGATAACGAGAAATAGAGAAATTGAGTCTTTGGAAATGGTAAAAAATAGGGTTTTGAAATTTCAGGGTTTTTGCCTAGAGGTATAAAAATTGAGGAAGCAGAGAAGAAAGATGAAGAATAATCAAGAATCCTATTTATAGGCTCGAAATAAAGTGAGGAAAGGCAAGGGGAAAATCTTGGTGATTTCTTAGGTTTAGAATCGTGTCCGTCGAAGGACACGTGTAGCCGGATTAAAATGGAAGCGTGGTGGGCCATGTCTGCCACTAAAGCGTAATGATGGTTAATAATAATGATCCCACGTCTCGAAGCTAAAAACTTGGTACGTTTTCATGATTGCCTGGCATCACGAAAAGATCGGAACAGTAAACTACTTTTCGGAGTAGTGGAAACGGCTGAGCCGACGAAAGATATAAAGCTTCAGAGATGCCATTGTCTCATATTTTTCGACAAAGCAAGGAAATTCGATAATGGCATCTCTAGGGGGCATTTTGTTATATGAAATTTATTAAATACGTTTAAGGACACGTGTCAAAGGAAAATATCCCTACATGTTAGGGGACGATCCTGAACGAATATGGTTTCCTTAGGAGAATTTATGAAACCAAGTCAAAATATCAGAAAGAAGTGGGTTGACCAAGAGATTCAACCAAGAAATTGGTCGATTTCGACCAAAGTTTCAATTGAACCAGGAAAAAGTCGAGACTGGCAGCCAAAAAGAAAAGGGGATCAAGGCAAAGGTGTCGAAGATGAACCACATCGACTGAACGGATAAAGAAAGGGTGTTGGTTGATTCGACATATTATGGGCTAAGTGAAAGAATTGATCAAAGTTCAAGTGTTGTCGAAGACGTGGCCTAAGGGACTTAGAGAAATGTTATTCTTCCTAAGATGTATAAGCTAGGAGTGGTTAACTTTTTTGAAGGCACAAGCGGGAAAAATTCAAATTTTGAAGATTGTGGGCAGTTACCTCCAACAACAGAAGCCCCATCATGCATCTTTGTTCCAACTTCTCATGGCTAGGAAAGCGGTAAAAACCCCACTTCTCATGCTCTCTAGAAAATTGGTAAAAGAATGCGTTAAGAGGGTAAGAAAATACCGAACGTATAAAAATCCGTGAAAGTTATAGCAAATAGCAAAGTAATTCCGAAAACTTTATGAACTGCTGACAAACAATAAAGAAAATTCGGTAAGCAATTCGTCGAAGCATCAATATGCATGGTCAGAATGTGTGGCGTACACATCCGAATACCGATAGAAAACCTACAAGGGACCTACAAGGGATAACCATCCAAACAAGACAAGTAGACAAATCACAATGTCATATAAACAAAATATAAGACATGTATCGTACACATCCGTCCAACGGGACACCTGCACCGGATAACCATCCATGTGTTGGCTGAAGATTTTGATATATATATGATTTGAAATGGGATCATTGAGCTCGAAACGGAATGATGTTAGTGTTTGTTGGAACAAAGTGAATGTCACAGTTCGAAATGAAAGGATTGGCCTTTCGAATGGACGTACTGAAACTCGGAGCTTCGAATGGCAATTATGATGATACCTATAAAGGAAGCTTCGGAGTGGTAGTAGGGTTGTGTCTGAGAAGTGAGTTCGAAACGAAGTGGCCAAAGCATTTGAAATTCAAACGCGAGCGGGATAATTGAAAGTTAGAATATATGCGCTGGAGACGGTTCGAAGACGCGTGGAAGCTAGAGAAGCGCAGTGTTTTGCATGTTCTGAACGTGGCATGATCTCATAAGTCAGACCGTTATGGTCGAAGTAGTATAAATAGAAGTCTTAGTGTTAGGATTTCGTGTGTCATATCTATTGTACAAAATTCAGTAAACATTCAAAATACCACATGGCTAGGGAAACGAATGCTCGAACAATGTACGTATGATTGCACAAAAACCTTTATAATTCAGTAAAAGCATCTTTACCTTTCCAGTTTATCCTTTATCTCCGCATCAATGTCTTTTACATATCTTTACATTCAAAGCCATTTAACTACTTTCTGCATTTAAACGTTTTCTTCTATTTCAAGTCCTTTACATTTCGTAAATCTTTACATTCATGTCTTTTACATTCCAGATGTCTTTTACATTTCATGCTCTTACTTTAAAAGTCTTTTACATTTAAAAGTCATTTAAGTATTCCTGCACTTACACTTTTCTTTGTAAATCGAATCTTTATTTATTTACTCATTCAAGTCAATATTGTTTCTTTATTTAATCATGGCATCAAGTTATTTAACACTGCAATCGGAATACATTGGACATACATAAAACACTCTAAATATAAGTCTTAAACATGAATACTAGTTTAGTTATTAAATATATCCATACGACCAATACCCCATAGGATCAATCTAGTTGATCCTGCAAGTTACCATAGGAATTGAATAACAATCATAAAGCTTATTCGATAGTTTGAAGGACTAGCGGTTGTTTCACCAGAAATCACTGTGAACAAATTGGCACGCCCAGTGGGACCGTCATTGGTCGTTACAATATCTAAAATAAAAATAAGGATTGTTAAGACGTAATCATTATAAAGTTCTTTCTGAGTGTTAAGTTCATTGTTATATGAACCTTAGGAGTGGTAGAATAACTAATAGTAACCAACCCTTACCCAGAAGAAAACGAAATAATAGGATGTCTAGTCCAAACAATCAACAAGGGGAACAAAACGCCCCACATGGAACAAGCACTAATGCGTCTGTTTCGACGGGAACGTCCAGCGCGATCCCTTCGAATGCATAGTCTGTTGCATCTTCGACTAGTAATGTGGCCACGAACGGAACAAGTGGCATGTCAACAAACAATTCGATCCTAGGCAATACAGGAACCACTGGGTATCTTGGGGGGATTTGTCCCACCATCAGGGGCACAAACCCATTTCGCTACCCCACCACCAACTAGACCACCCAGTTTCGATTATAATAGACCCAGAAATCCCCCTTATGGGATGCCAACATCGTTGATGGCAGGAATACAAACTTCGACGTCGAACATGTCACCACAATTAGGGTCTGGATCTGGGGCTAATCAATTTATGACAAATAACCAAGGGTCAGTAGGTTATAGTACACTGCCTATCCTAACCACAGAGAATCAATTGGCTTTTAGGCAGTTAATGGATGATAGTAACCATAATATGATAGGAGTGTTAGCACAAACTATGCAAGAAATCTTTGCCCCAATAGTCCAAAATGTGACTGTGACAAACAGAGAAAATGCAGATAATATGAGTCGAATAGCAGATTTCTTTGCTCCGCCAGAGAGGCGTAGGCAGAACCAGGAATTGGTTCGAGCGAACGTACCTATCATAGAACAAATTGTTGATGACCCACCCTATAGGCCAGTCAGAGAGGGAGTTAATTTGGGGGCAAGGACACAAAGGGTAGATGTCCCAGTGATTCGAGAAGAACCATAAAGGGGAGTTATGGAACCAGGGGCAAGGGTTGAAAGACTAGAAGCCCTAGCATTTCGAGAAGAACAACCTAGAGGCGTTGTCATGGTGGGTCGAAACCAAGATGCTGATGCAGTTGTCCATAGAATTCGAAATGACAATATCTTGGCAGAAAATAATCTAACCACCATGATAGAGAGAATTATGGCCCAAAACGGTCTTAATACAGGGATTAGAAGGCCAAACTATGCCTCTCCTATATCAGATTATGTAATGCATACTGATTTACCAAGGGGATACAAGATCCCCAAGTTTACAAAGTTTGCTAGAGATACCAATGAATCAACAGTCGAACACATAGCTAGGTATCTGACTGAAGCAGGAGACATAGCAAATAATGAGAACCTTAGGATTAAATATTTCCCAAGTTCCCTCACCAAAAATGCCTTCACATGGTTTACCACTTTGCCTCCTGGATCCATAGATACCTGGACCCTCTTGGAGAGATTGTTCCATGAACAATTCTATATGGGACAATCCAAGATAAGTCTAAAGGAACTAGCAAGTGTTAAGAGGAAGTTTACTGAACCCATAGATGAGTACCTAAATAGGTTCAGACTTTTGAAATCTAGGTGTTTCACAGTAGTTCCTGAACATGAGTTAGTCGAAATGGCCGCTGGTGGCCTGGACTATTCTATTCGAAATAAATTAGACACACAATACTTGAGGGACATGGCTCAGTTAGCAGATAGGGTTCGACAAGTCGAAAGACTAAAGGCCCGTGGCTTTTAAAAGTAATAAGAAAGAAAGAATTTCCTATGTCGAACCGAGGAAGTCAAGACTATCCCGAATTCAAGAGGTCGAAATAGATCTCACTGAATTAAAACAGCTCCACCTTACTCTTGTAAACTACTAGTTCCTACAAAAGGGAAAGAAATTGTTGAAAATGAGAAAATGACAAATTCCCAAAGAAGGTATATATATACCTTCGATGTAACAAAGTGTGACGAGATTTTCGATTTGCTTGTCAAAGATGGCCAGTTAATTGTGCCATCAAATGTCAAAATACCTCCTTTAGATCAAAGAAAGAAAAGAGGATTTTATAAATATCATAGTTTCCTAGGCCACAAGACCTCACAGTGTTTTCTTTTCAGGGATCTAATTCAAAATGCAATTAAAGAAGGCAGATTAAAGTTTGCTGACAAACCAAAAATGAAAGTAGACGAAGACCCTCCGATGTTGCGACAACTAACCTTCGTTCGCATTGGGGAAATAAATATGGTGGAAGCAGACCAAGAGACCACTCCATTAGGAAAAGAAAGCACTGAGGATGGAAATTAGGTTTTAGTCGAAGTCAACAATGAAGTCACTGAGGACATCCACAAACAACTAGAGGCTTCGATCGAGACAGTACCATCTGTTGTTTCGAAAGAGATCCAGGCTACTGAGGGCCAGGAGGACCAGAAGCAAGAGTTGGCACAGGCCACTGAAGGCCTAAGGCTAAAATTGGAGAGAGTGAAGATCACAAAGCCAGCCTCACCTCAAAAAGAAATCTGGGATACCTTGGGTGAACCCAGTGGGAAGTTCGATTATCCGTGAAATATTCTCGCCCAGAGTTCGAAAATCCCAATCGAGGACGTCAAACCCACAGGGTGGGGAGATGATGATATAAAGGGGGAGGATGGAGATGGTAGCATTCCTCAGAAGGAAGTCTGGGATACCCTAGGGGAACCCAGTGGAAAATTTGATTACCTGGTAAAATACTCGCCCCGTAGTGCAAAGATCCGAATCGAAGATGTCAAACCATCAGGATGGGGAGATGATGTCGAAAAAGGGGAAGATGTAGATGTCAATATGGTGGATATGGAGAGACCTCGTTCTGAGATGGAGGAAATGGAAAGATACCTAGAAAAGGAAAAATACAAAATGGAGGATGACTATGCTGCAGATACCAAATTTCAAAGATTATCTCATGTCAGGCACAAGGGAAATGCCGAAATGATGCTATGTCCCAGATAAAGATCATCCGCAACCGTAGAATTGCTGCAGATTTCGAGGGAAACAACGGCTTGAATCGAATCAATCGCGCCAAGACAACCAATTATTCAGATGTTACCCTAGAGCTAGGGAGAGTTTGTTGGAATTCTTAGTTCATTGTCACAAAGGGCAACCAAGTGCCTGACGGCCAAGGTGCTCAAGATATGACCGTAATATGGCTGGAGCGTCAAACTATTCCCTTTGCCCCATCGGAATCACAAGGAAGTTGGTCGATGAGTCAACACTTTGAAGGTAATCATACTCGACGAAGCCCGACACCCCTATCCTAAAGGTGCTCAAGGGTGACGCTCAAAATCCCTAAGTACCAATGCACAAATGGTCGCAAGTCGAGCGAATAAGGGAAAGATAAATGGAAAGGCAATGAACGAAATGCACGCCACGCCATGGTATATAGGAGGCAATTCAACATCGCAAGAGGGAAGAATTGAGACCGAAAGTTACAAAGGAAAAAACCCTATGTCCAGATCACAGTGGCGAAGGCAACAACGAATTCGAAAGGCTGAAAGGGAAGCTTTGGCAGACAAAGGAGCAGCTTCGACCAGCCACAGAGAAATGTCAAGTACCAACAAACCAACAACAAACAATCAACCTGAAGACAAGCCTTCAGTTAGTAGGAGACTTTTCTCTGAAACACAACCAGATGAATCGAAAGAGTACACTCCAAGTCCAGAAGAAGACGAGGATATGCTGACAGACAACTTCGAATCAAAAGGGGAGTCTCCACTCAACTTAAATTACAATGTGGTGTTTGTACTACCTTCTGAGTTCGGACAGGAGACCGAAATCGAAGGCACTTCGCAAAGACGACCAGTAGGTTGGGGGTTCGATAACCTTGCTCATGACTGAGTCTTCCTTCTTCGAAAGGATTTCGGCCTATATGGCTGAGAATGAATGGAAAGCGGCTTCGGAGGCTGACATAGATAATATAGTTGAAGTAAACGAAATAGAAGGGAATGGTTCGAAAGACTCACCCTGTGAAGAAAACGAAATAGATCAAAGGCTCGATGCCATCTATGACAAAGAACCCTTGGGCTTCGAGAAGGATCCTACAAACTCAAAGCCAAATGTTAGCACAGGATCCGCTCAAGAGGTAAATTTGGGGATGACAACACAAAAAGAATAACCTACATAAGCGCAAAACTCAACCCAAATCTCAAGCAAGAGGTGATCGAAGTCCTCAAGAGAAACAAAGATTGCTTCGCGTGGGATTATGACGAAATGCCTGGTTTGAAGAGAGAACTAGTGGAGCATCGACTTCCAATTAAGGATGGCAAGAAGCCCATCAAACAAACTCCCAGAAGATTCGCGCCAGCAGTTCTCACAAAGATCAAAGTCGAGGTCGAAGGTTGCATTGCAAATTCATCAGAACCACAAGGTATGTCGAATGGTTAGCAAATATAGTACCTGTTATTAAGAAAAATGGTTCTCTGAGAATATGCATAGACTTTAGGGATTTAAATACTGCAACCCCCAAAGATGAATATTCTATGCCTGTGGCAGAAATGTTAATAGACTCTGCTGCAGGATTCGAATACCTAAGTATGCTAGATGGATATTCTGGTTATAATCGATTTTTATTGTGAAGAAGATGTTGCCAAGACAGATTTCGTTGCCTGTGAGCCTTAGGCACCTACGAATGGGTAGTGATGCCTTTTGGTTTAAAAATGTCAGCAACTTACCAAAGAGCAATGAATTCAATTTTCCATGATTTTATTGAGACATTTATGCAGGTGTATATTGATGATATAGTCATCAAATCCATATCTGCAGAAACCCATTTGCATCATTTGAGCCAATCATTCAAAAGAATGAGAAAACATGGCTTAAAAATGAACCCCCTTAAATGTGCATTTTTTGTGCAGGCTGGAGATTTCCTTGGCTTTGTGGTTCATAAAAAGGGAATCGAAATCAACCAGAATAAGACCAAAGCCATCATGGAGACAAAAGCACCCACATCAAAAAGGGAGCTACAATCTCTGCTGGGGAAGATCAACTTTCTCTCCACTACTTCGTTTGAAGCAAGGCCAAGCCTTCGAGTGGAACGAAGCATATCAGGAGGCCTTTGACAAGATCAAAAGATATCTCTCTCAGCCTCCTATTTTGTCTCCACCTTCATGGGGAAAGCTCATGAGACTGTACATATCTGCTTCTAAATTTACTATAGGTAGTATGTTAGCACAAGAAGATAGTAATGGCATCGAAAGAGCCATATATTATTTAAGTAGGGTGTTGAATGATGCAGAAACTAGATATAGCAACATAGAAAAGTTATGTCTTTGTTTATACTTTTCTTGTATGAAACTTAAGTATTATATAAAGCCTGTTGATGTTTACGTTTCATCTCATTTCGATGTTATCAAACACATGCTTTCAAAACCAATAATGCATAGCAGAGTTGGTAAATGGGCTCTAGCTTTGACAGAATATTCTTTGACTTTCATGCCTTTTAGAGCTGTGAAAGGCCAAGTGATTTCTGATTTCATCGTGGACCATTCACTGGTCGAAAAGCCTGTCACAGGTTACGTTGAAACGCAACCTTAGAAACTATACTTTGATGGTTCGACCCATAAAGAGGGTAGTGGTGTTGGAGTCCTCATAATTTCTCCTGAAGGAATTCCAACAAAATTCAAGTATAAATTAGATGGCCTCGCTGTTCGAACAACGGTCAATGCGCCATTGTTGGACTTGAAGCTTTGTTGGAATTGGGGCAACTAGAGTCGAAATTAAAGGTGATTCGGAGTTAGTGGTCAAGCGTATAAAGGAATACAAATGCATAAAAGAAAACCCGATGACTTACTTTGTCATAGTTAATAGGCTACTCAAAAAATTCGAATACATGGATATTCAACATATACCCAGAATAGAAAATCAAGAAGCAAATGACTTAGCACAGTTGGCTTCAGGGTACAAAGTTTCTACCAAAAACTTTAAAGAATTGGTCGAAATAAGAGGAAGGGTCATGGCTACTAGACTCACACCTTCAGATTTGGAAAATATCAAATTAGGTTGTGGTGATAAAGATAGATTCGAAGTACTAGCCATAGATACCTTATCAGATATAGATTGGCGAAGTCCACTGGTGAGTTATTTAAAAAACCCAACATTTAATGTAGATAGGAAGATAAAATATAGAGCATTATCATATGTCCTTATGGGGAATGAATTGTTCAAAAAGACCCAAGAAGGCGTATTGCTCAAGTGCCTAGGAGAAAGTGAGGCATACTTGGCATTGTCAGAAGTCCACAATGGGGCATGTGGGGCACATCAAGCAGGCCATAAAATAAAATGGTTGCTATTTCGATATGGTATGTACTGGCCCAACATGCTCAAAGATTGTATAGATTTCGCTAAAGGATGTGAAGAATGTCAGAAACGTTGCAGGGATTCAACATGCTCCTGCAAGTGAGTTGCATTCGATCATTAAGCCATGGCCCTTTAGAGGATGGGCATTAGATTTAATAGGAGAAATCAATCCTGCTTCTTCTAAAGGTCAGAAATATATCTTGGTAGGAATAGACTATTTTACCAAGTGGATCGAAGCAATACCATTAATAGCTGTAGATCAAGAGGCTATTATTGAGTTCATACAGAAACAAATTATCTATAGGTTCGGATTGCCAGAGAGCATAACCACAGACCAAGGTTCCGTGTTTACTGGTAGGAAGATGCAAGAATTTGCCCAAGAGATGGGGTTCAAATTACTAACATCAACACCATATTATGCTCAAGCAAATGGTCAAGTCGAAGCAGCCAATAAAGTGATAATAGGTTTAATTAAGAAACATGTTGGTAAAAAGCCAAAGAATTGGCACAAGACTTTAGACCAAATACTATGGGCTCAGAGAACATCTCCTAAGGAAGCTACTAATACCACGCCTTTTCAACTAACATTTGGTCATGATGCAGTTCTACCAGTAGAAATTCACCTACAATCAGTTCGAATTCAAAGATAAAACGAAATCCCAGCTGCGTTGTATTGGGAGATGATGATGAACGAGTTAGTTGAGTTAGACGAGGTTAGATTGCATGCATTGGAAATCCTAATGAGGCAAAAGGAAAGAGTAGCCAGGGCATATAACAAAAGGGTGAAAGGTAAAGCATTCAGTACTAATGACTTAGTTTGGAAAGTTATATTGCCCATGGACAAGAAAAATAAAGCATTAGGTAAGTGGTCACCTCATTGGGAAGGACCCTTTCGAGTAATAAAAACATTTTCAAACAATGCATATGAGATTGAAGAAGTGAATGATGATAAACGAATCTTAAAGGTTAATGGGAAATATTTAAAGAAGTATAAGCCACACCTACAGGAGATTCGAATAATAATAGCGTAATCGAAATATAGTGAAGATATGCCAAAATGGTAAGTTAAAATTGCCAAAATGGCATTGTTTGGGTATTACGGATTAAAGCTAAATTAATATTCCAAGCAAAATAAACAAACAAAAGCTAGAAATGGGTATTATTCCTTAATCTGTCGAAGATACTCCGAAAGGACTCAAGCCTTTGCTGAGTAAAGCGCCTCGCTCCTTCTAAGGTGGCAACTTCACCTTTAAGTTGCTCAGCTGCTTCCATTTTTGCAAGTCCTTTATTGAGGAGTTCTTCGAATTGTGTGCCAGTAGTGTTGGCGTCATATGCCATTTGTTGTTTTTGGGCCTCCTTAACTTTTTGTTGAAGTTCTTGAATCTGCTTTTCCCAGAGAAGGATGGACTGAGCTCGAAGCTCATAACCAGTTTTAGCTTGCTTGATATGCATGGCTTGCTCTTCAGCTTCTTTAGAAAGCTTCGAAGCATGCTCATAAGCGCCCATAGCGATCGCTTCTCTTGGACTTTATTGGTAGCAAATTCATCCTGAAGGAGACATCCAGTCACGTTGTCTAACAAAGATTGAAGTTCAAATAGGATGGTACTAACTTCCAGAGAACAGGTGGTGAGGTCAACTTGATTAAGAAGTCCCTTCATAATATAGCACGCTGTGCTATCTTTCTTGAGCACTTCGAATAGATCCACATCAAGGATTGTCTTCCTAATCTTGTGAAGAAGTACAACCCTATCATCAGAAGGCATTGAATCAAGAGTCGAACCAAAGACCTTTTAGGAAGAGGAGTGTCCTTCTGAGCTAGCTTAGCCTTCATATACCCAATAGGGTCATTTCGTTTTAAGAGGGCTAACTCATCTTCAGCCGTTTGAGGTTGGGAAGCCTCAGGAAGTTCCATGCGCAATGGAGTAACATCCATCTCGACTTCCATTGGCTCATTGGTAGGGACACCATCACCAACCAGGTCCACCACTTCGATGTTATTGTCTTCATTACTGTGAGCATCAGACTCCGTTCCTTCGCTCAAACCATCTTGAACCTCTTCTTCTCCTGCTTCCTTAGATCCTTCCTCACTAGAATCTTCGCTCTCTCGAGAAGGGTCAACCTTTTCCTTTTCAGCTTGGGTGACTTTTTCGCTCTCTTGAGGAATTTTGAGAGGAGATTTTGGATGAGAAGTTTCTGGAGGAACTTCTGCAGCATTTTCAGGCGTTACTTCGTTTGTCTCCTTGAGAGGAGGAGAAGTGCCTTGATCATCTGGTTTCTCTGAAGCCCCAATCGGAACCGCCATATTGGAGGATCCCTTATTCTGCACCAGATTACTTGAGTCCCCATGAGGTGAAGAATGGATTGGAGCAGCTGTTTTGGATGGAGGAGTCGAAGTGGTAGGGATTGGATTTGAATCATCCTACACAAACAAAGAAAGATTAAAAACTGGCGCTAAGGTACGAATAACTATCTTCGTTAAGAAATTCGAATTCAATTCACCTGTGGATTATCTGAAGAGATATTGCTGTCTATATGTTCCAACATTACGTTGGAAGTCGAAGGTGGATTTTTGGATTTTGGTAGGGGAGCAGCATCACTGGAATCAAGTCCAGAAACATTAGTGTCCTTTGAAACATCTTTCTTTTGCTTCTTCTTCGAAGCCATTGGTGAATTTTCCCCAGCCTTGGGATTCTTCCCACTGGTACTAGGCTTTCGTTTCTTTGGAGTGGTTGGTGGGAGTTTATTAGTCTGAAAAGTATAGAACATGAGTTAAACTTCAATCATAAAGTAGCCCATTCGAAACGTCAGGATAAATTGATTACCTTTGGAGTTGGAGCAATTGTTGGAGTTGGAGCGATGGTTGTTGTTGTTGTTGTTGCAGGAGTAATTGTTGGAATTGTTTGGGGCACATTGTCATCAGCTTCGATAGTTTGCTGGGAACTACTTCCTTCCTTGGTCTTCGACGCAACAGTCTTTATCTTGATGGCTGAAAATCGAAACAATTAAGACGAAATGTTAAGATAAAGAAAGTAAGGTTTATTTGGGGATTTCCCAAGCATTCGCACCTGCGCCTTCATTCGAAACAATCGACATGGCAGAGAGGTCATAGCGAAGATGCCCTGGGAAATTATGGAGCCAATGTCGAGCCCATGTCACAGTCTCAGATGGCTTTAGTTTCCTTTGAGATTTGTATTTGAACATCTCTTTGCAAGTCAACCACCAAGGGTATGGGGGAAACCAAGCGAGCCGTTCGAGGTAGGTAATCTAGGAAATTTAGGTGGATGCATTTCGAGTGCCAACCTATACCTATCCTCAGGTGACAACCCTGAAGGAAGTCTGAACTTAGAGACTTTTTCTTTAAATTTTTCCTTCAAGGTTTCGGACACTCGATATACAGTGGTTTGCAAGCGCGTGGGATCATAAGTAGTTTCGAAGTAATTCTGAAAAGCCTTAATCTCTTGAGCATGAGTGAACATACCTTTCTTTTTGTGTACCTGCACATCGAACGCAGCAGTTAGTTTCTTTTGGATGGTGAGAGTATCAAACATATAAGACTGGTAGAATTTAGTCCACCAATCCAGAAAACCCTTTGATGAAAAATAGGTTGGTTCAAAAGAAATTAATTCAAATTGAGCGAAATCTTGATATTGTTCTTGCTGCAGCTTAGCTTCTCTGGCCTTGAAAGTTCGACCAGAAGTAATGGCACTCTAGGTTTGAAAAAGGGGTTCAGGAATTAACTGACATAAACCGAATTGTCTTGAAACGAAATTGGGTTGATAGGAAAACAGAAGGATTTGGTTCTTGGTTGGAGTGATTCTTGAGGAGATTAGTCTTGGGAGCAAGAAGGCTTTCCAGATGTCTTGGATCTCTTTACTCTTAGCAGCCTCTAAAAGGGACATGGTGAACCATGATGGTTCATGAGTCCTCGAAGCAAAAGGTGCCATAGTCTCTTTAAATTTATGCCTTTTAGAGAAGATCATGATGTACCGTGAGAATAGAACTTGGAAGTCAGCCTTATCATCATTTGGAAGTCAGCCTTATCATCATTTGGAGTCAGTCTTCTCAACCTTGTGCCTTCAACAATTCGATCCGCTACCTCTGGATCTTGCTCAATAATGGTATCGACAGTGGATAATGAAGATTCGAACATGGCATTAAGCCATAACTGGAGTAACCAGAAGGGGCCAACTAGCAAGATGTTCTTAGGAGTGTGAGATTTCAGACTCGAAACAGCTGATCTCAAGCTTTCATAGAGATCAACAAGTAAGAGCTCACTCAAACAAACTCTCCTATTTTCATGTAGGTCTCTGGCTAGAGGGATGAACCTACTGGCTACTTGTAGTGACTTGCTGCAAAACACATATCTCGATAACCATAGGGTGAGGAAGGCAATATGCTCTACATCTGATACACTATCACCTTCAGCGTGATAATGACTGATAAACTTTGAGAAGTTGGCCAACTTGACATCGAAGTCAATGATGCTTGAATGTTCTTCAGAGTCAGGAATATAAGTCTCTCCTACTGGTGATAAGCCTGTGATAGCTGCTATATCGAAGAAGGTGGGTGTGATCATTCCTCCAGGAAGGTGAAAGGTGTTATAAGTACTATCCCAAAAATACAAGGATGCAAATAACAAGGGATGGCTGTAGGTGAAGCCTGGTTTCGATAACTTAATCAAATTATAGATCCCTAGTTCTTCCCACTGATGGGATTTCTTAACTTCTACCTTAGCAAACCAGTTCTAGTAAGCTACGTCAGGGGTAGGGCAAGATCGAAACGGTTTAAAGTTGCTTTTAACATAATCCAAAACAAAAGGATCTTTTGGGGAACATCAGGGGTTTCTATAGTTTTCGAAGCGGAGGATTCACCATATTCTCGCCCTAACCTAGGGATTTCCATCTTATTAAACAGAGGTTTAAAGTTATAACAAACAGGGAAGATGGTTCTGGTATCTTTCAGAATTTCAAAAACTGTAAGAGGGCCCATTAGGGCAAACCTCTTTCCAGCAGCATTAGTGGGAATGAGTACCTGAGAAGAGTATAGAAGTTCTTGTTCCTTGGAGATTCCTTGGGGGATGAGTACAGATTGACCTTGGTGAATACCAACTTTGCTCTCCATAATCGTGCCTGCGTTCTTACTTTTCTTCTTGGAGGTCTTCTTCATTTGGGATGTTGTTGAAGACATTGTTGGAAGTTGTTGAGAATCTTTAGGGTTTTCAGCGAGAAGAGAAGAAGAAAGGAGTTTAGAAAGTGGAAAAAAGAATAAAAGACTAAGGGTGTTTAGTTTTATAGTGAGGAAGTTGAAGCACTCATCAACTAAAGCCAAGGTACGTGTAAATCGTGGGTTGGATACGGAATGAGGTGGCGTAAAGTGAACATTGGTAACAAGCGTGATTAAAGATAATCATTGTCTTTAATAACCGCATCATGCTGTGGCAACTGTTTTGAAGCGGTTCGGAAACCCAAGAGACGTTGTGACTGACATAGTGGAAGTCATACACAGTATCATGATTACTCAAAGTCACATCAAAATCACATCAAAATCTTGTGAATATGTTTAAAATAAGTATTTCTCAGAAAGAGGTTCGAAATACATATTTTAAAGGGGCATTTTGTTGGCTGAAGATTTTGATATATATATGATTCGAAATGGGATCATTGAGCTCGAAACGGAATGATGTTAGTGTTCGTTGGAACAACGTGAATGTCACAGTTCGAAATGAAAGGATTGGCCTTTCGAATGGACGTACTGAAACTCGGAGCTTCGAATGGCAATTATGATGATACCTATAAAGGAAGCTTCGGAGTGGTAGTAGGGTTGTGTCTGAGAAGTGAGTTCGAAACGAAGTGGCCAAAGCATTTGAAATTCAAACGCGAGCAGGATAATTGGAAGTTAGAATATATGCACTGGAGACGGTTCGAAGACGCGTGGAAGCTAGAGAAGCGCAGTGTTCTGCATGTGCTGAACGTGGCATGATCTCATAAGTCAGACCGTTATGGTCGAAGTAGTATAAATAGAAGTCTTAGTGTTAGGATTTCGTGTGTCATATCTATTGTACAAAATTCAGTAAACATTCAAAATACCACATGGCTAGGGAAACGAATGCTCGAACAATGTACGTATGATTGCACAAAAACCTTTATAATTCAGTAAAAGCATCTTTACCTTTCCAGTTTATCCTTTATCTCCGCATCAATGTCTTTTACATATCTTTACATTCAAAGCCATTTAACTACTTTCTGCATTTAAACGTTTTCTTCTATTTCGAAGTCCTTTACATTTTAGAAATCTTTTACATTCATGTCTTTTACATTCCAGATGTCTTTTACATTTCATGCTCTTACTTTAAAAGTCTTTTACATTTAAAAGTCATTTAAGTATTCCTGCACTCACACTTTTCTTTGTAAATCGAATCTTTATTTATTTACTCATTCAAGTCAATATTATGTTTCTTTATTTAATCATGGCATCAAGTTATTTAACACTGCAATCGGAATACATTGGACATACATAAAACACTCTAAATATAAGTCTTAAACATGAATACTAGTTTAGTTATTAAATATATCCAAACGACCAATACCCCATAGGATCAATCTAGTCGATCCTGCAAGTTACCAGAGGAATTGAATAACAATCATAAAGCTTATTCGATAGTTTGGAGGACTAGCGGTTGTTTCACCAGAAATCACTGTGAACACCATGGCAATGCAAGCCAATAATCCACAACAACATGTGCATAGACCAAGAGTGTGTGTCGTGCACATCTGAGTCAAACAAAAAAACTTGCACGAAATACATTAACCAATGTATTAGCAAACATAATGTGTATCGAATCTTTCGTATCAAGGAGTACCTGCACGAAATTAATTATGCAAAAATATGGGGTACTAGAATAAGATATTGTGTGTCGAACACAAATTCAGATCATAAAATGACAATCCATATGAGTTTTTGAATTGCATAATCAAGTGATAATTACGTAATCAAAAACTACCTCAAAGGTACCTTGCATAATCAACAAACATGTCAAAAATAACGAGAATATAGGTAAGAAAGAGTAGAAGAAATCTTGGAGAAAGCATGACATTTGAGCAAAAAAAGTCAAAAAATGAGAAGATTTGACAGCATGCGCCGGCCTAAGAAATTTGTGCTTTGACTCATGGGTCGGAACGTAACATCTCGAAGGTGGTTCAAAATAGAAATCTGGGAGTTTGCGTCGACCTAATTGAGTTTTGCGTTGACTTATTTGGATTTGCAGCAAAAAGTGCAAATTTTTTCTAGAACTTTGAAACAACATAACTTTTGCATCGAGCATCCACTTTGCGTATCGTTCAAACCGTTTGAAATCTTGAGATCGGTAGAACGTTCATGGAATGATACGAGAAACAAATCGACGTGTGAATTTGCCATACGTTTTTAAAGGCCTCGACATGTTTTGTAAACAACATTTTTGTCAGATAAAAGAAAAAATTCACATCGATTTCACAATCATCCTAACAAGGAGAAATTATGCACACAAAGATTGAAGGAAATTGTGCATTACATCAAAGCTCGACGGCTTAAGCATTTTCACAAACACCTAGAATGCGCATATTCACACATGGTTTTTATACATGGATCAAGGTTCAAACCTAAGGCTAATCACATGCAATTCAAGTATTCATATCAACAAGTCCATAGTATAAACGATTAACCACTTGAATAAGCACTTTTCTCATGAAAATCAATTAATCAATAAGTATTTTTAATCATCCAATTCCGTATTTCTCCATTATGATCCCGTCAAATCAAATTCCTCAAACTAATCCATAATCTCAATTCAATTCCTTAATTAAAACCTTGATTAATTTTCAATTCTAGGAAAGTGCTTATTCAAGAATCAATTATGCAAAGTGCTTAAATCAATAAATCTTACCGTCGAAATGGAGAGGAGAGTGAGGAGAAGAGGTCGTCGATGTCGAATCGAAGATCGGAGGAGATAATAGGGAGAGAGGGAGTAGCGAAAATCCTAGAGAGAGAGAAGAGGAAAAATTCAATTCTTCAACCATACCTTGATGTTGTTGTGATTTCTTGAGAAACTTGATGAAAAAGTTGAGTTTAATCCTTGAGAGAGTAGAGAGAATAAAGAAATGTGTTTGTGTTGAATTTGGACAAATGAAGAATCCACCCAAATTATGAGAGCAAAAATTGATTTATACTTGGAATATTATGGACTCAAAATTGGGCCCAAATTGGCTTTATCCGGCCCAATTTTGTGAACAGTACTAGATCTCATGATTCATGCGGAATTTGAAATTGGGCCCAATACGAAAAATGTCTAAAATGAAAAATTGTGACGCGATTGCAAAATTTCAGCTCCGTCACTTAAGGAGTTAAGGATATATGAGTTTTTTAAATTTCAGCTCACATTAAAGGCATCTGACACATGCAGAATTTTCACTGCACATCCTGGGGAAAACGTTTCGAACGGGGATCTTCTGATCAAAGTTCGAACTCGAAATGTGAACAAAAATTGAAGCCAACGAAATTAGCAAAATTTTGACACCAGCCCCGCCGCAATCTAAAAAAAATAAGAGAGACACAGTTCTTTGAATGTTGCACATCAAATGAAATAATGTGGGTTCAGTCTAAATACACCTCCAAAGATTACAATTCTGGTATTGATCCGTGAGGGATTAGCTCTCGGCCCAAGAACGAATGTTGAAGAGGACCTCAAGATGAAATTTCGGACACTAGAACCACTAAATTTCGACATTCTAACAAGAAATTATGAATTTTTTAGTTCTAGTAAGCATGGTTCATCCATAAAACTCAATTTACTGCTCTTGAAAAAATCCTCAAATATCGTAACCCCGAAACCAATGATATGCATGCATGGTCATGATGACGCAACTATAAGCCAAAAAATTTGAAATGAAGAGGGTAAAGTTTTTGATACAACTGCTGCCCCTATTCAATCATCCTTTAACCTAGAGCGAGGTTGATTCCTTCCAAGCGATAAGGTAAAAGATGATTGAATACAAATATGAACTCAAAAATTTGCATTCTAAATCAAGACCACATGTATCAACACTGAGGATGGAAAACTTCTAGTATCGAACCAAAAGGCGCGAAAACAGTTTCAACTCCAAGAGGCTAGTAACCACTAGACTCAAACATAGTTCTAGAAAACTACACCATGAAATAGGAACAAGTAGAGGTCTCGACCAACAAAGAATTCACATCGACCCAATTCGAAGGTGTTATGCCAGGGAAGAACTAGAATCATAACATCGAGTAAAGACTAGTAACCACTAGACTTTACAGAGTAGCAGAACGATGTACTCTGATGAGAGAAACAAGTAGCGGGTGTCATACCCCAATTTTTGACCTAAAATACCATCTCATATCATCTACATATACATCATTGCATCACTGACAAATTGAAAAACCAGATACCTGTGTGTTTGATTCTTGAGCCAAATTAGGGTTTTGAATCAAAATCATTCCTCAGTGCAAGATGTGATCAATTGGGTTTAGGATCTCCACTCATCTCTAGTGGTCTATCTTCATCAATCATCAACATTTGATCTTCAAAATCAAATCATTTCCTCAAGATCAACCTTGGATCGACCAAAGTAGGGTTTTGATCGAGGATGATGCATCATTGACTTTTGGCTCAATGTATGACGTAATTGTTTGGAGCATGATATCAAAATCACCAATGCAATATCTTGACCTAATTTCTTGGTTAAAAATATCTCCAATGCCATGGTTGATTGATCGTGAAATTTTGAATCATATAACAAAAAGTCAATTGTCCAGATCAGTCAAACTTTGACTTTTTATGGTCAACTTTGAAATTCAAAATTTCCAATCATCAAAGCATTTCAAATTATTCAACATGGCCATCAAGAATAAAAAATGTGGAAAAAAGTCAAACTTGATTTTTCTAAACACTTAGAAATATTTTCAAGTGTTTTTTTTACAACTTTTTTCATCATTTTCATGGCCATTTTTCACTAAGATGCATTTTGATTCAAGAAAAACTCTCAACATGAAATTTGTAGATCTTTTTTCAAGCTTTCCAAAATATCCAAGGACATGAAAAAAATATTTTGTGGAGCTAGGGTTTTGAAATTAGACATTATAGGTCCAAAAACTTGCATTATAAGTCATTTTCACAAAGTTTTCAAGCAATTTTGCAAAGAACTTATCTCTTTCTCTTATAGAAGCCTAGTTGTCCCAAAAATATCTTAAGATCATAATTGGATAAGGATAATAACATTTGAGTGAATTAAACATGGATTGCATTTTTAACCATGTGCATTAAATGGTAAGATTCCTTTCTTATCTCTTAAGGACAAGTTGCAAAAATCTCAAACATTTCTTGCCTTGATCTCCAAACAACTTGGCCTATAAATAGAGATCCTTGCATCATTCAAAATCACACTAAAACAACTACAAACTTGTTTTCTCACTTCTTTCTTAAAGTGTAAGTTTTCTAAGTTTCAAAGAGGTTAGAATTTCAACTTCCAATTATTGCAAGTGTAACCAAAGGTGTCATTCAAACCTCTTCTAAACATCATTTAGAAATTTTTCATCACTTCAATCCATCACAAAACCACCCAAAAGTCAATTTCCTCAAGAAAAATCCATTTTTGCAAATTTTGAGCCTTAACTAGAAAACTTCAAATCTACTCGTGTGTTTTCTCTTTTAATCATTCAAACACCTTACATACATCATATAGAAGTGATTCAAACCCTTGAACAACTTCTGTAACACCTCCATCACCATCCTCCATTCAAAAACCAACAAGGTGCAACTTGAGTCGAGTAGGAGGATCCAATGAGTTTCAAAGCAAGCTAAGGGTTGGAACACACTCAGTGAAGTCCAAGGAATCTGTTTGAATCATTCCCTTGCATTTGGAAGCACTCATACGAGTTCTGGGATTTTGCTGCAACAGGTAAGTTTTCGAATTCTGAATTCTCTCATACAAGCATCTTTAACATCATTTTAGTGGTTAGAAATGTAGATATCATATTGCTCAAGCTATCTGAATCCTCAATTTCACATAAAATCAATCGTGCCCATAGATTAGTTGAAACTTTTAGTTAGGGTTTAATTGGTACTTTTTGGAAATTCTCTTTAATCTTTGAGTGTTAGATTTAATAAATTACATGGTTGAAATCTTGGTGAAATTCTGAGTGAAATAACATTTTTACGTTTCTCAAATTGATCAAGAATCAAAGAAATTCGAAATGGCCATGGAAGTTGTCTTGAAGAAGAAGATGAATCTGATGGCGCCACCTGTCCATATTCAAAAATTTGTTTCATAATATAATTAATTGAATTTGGATTAATAAATGGATGTATAGCCACCCCAATGGTAGAGTGCGCGCCCTTTTTCCCTCAGGTTTGGGGTTCGACTCCCCCTCTCCCCAGACCTTTTTCATTCTTTTCCCATTTTCAAACTATTTTTCAAACATTCTTAGAACTTGATTTTCCATATAATTTATTCAATGCGCATATATAAAAAGCCACGCGTGTGGACTAGTGGTTAATCTTTTTACCAATCAAGCCAAGGTCCTGAGTTCAACACTCACCAAGGCCAAAACATTTTTTAACACTAGTTTTCTTAAATTTTTTTAACAAACTTTAACATTTTCAAAAACCAATCAAAACTTCTCATTTTGAGATGAGTTTTTGCAAACTTGTCATTTAGTATATCTATTTTATGATTATGTCAAAAAACCCCAAAAAATATTTTCTTTTGATATATTTTTATAATGTTAAAAGTAGGACTTTTTAAGTGTTTTAAAATGCTTTTCAAAAATGTTTCTTCTTGATTTTCTTTAACCTAATCTTTTTCAAAACACTCATGTGAATAAACTTTCACCCTTCAGGTCTTTTCAAAATATTCAAAAATGTTTCATTGACTTACGCACCTCCTATACCATGATCAATTTGATTTATTCCTTGAAAATACAAACAGAACTAGTTTTCTTCCTCGAAAATCTTTTGAACTCAAAATCAAATTGATCATGGGTCTCCCTTATGATGTAAGTCCCATCCCTCTTTGTACATATTAAATTCTTTGTCATATCTAACCCTCTTTGTACATATTCAATTCTTTGTACATATCCAACCCTTTGTACATATTCAATTCTTTGTACATATCCAACCCTTTGTACATATTCAAGTATAACTAGCTTCTTTTGCTTGTTTTTATCTACTTGTTTATACATTTCTTTCACTAATTCCACTGGTATTAAGAGGAGCATTATTCTCGGTGAAACAACGCTTATTCCAGTGGTCCTCCCTTAAGGTGTAAGTCCCACACTCCCTTGTATATATCCAAGTATCACTAGCTTTATTTTCTTGTTTTATACACTTGTTTATATATTTCCTTCATAAACTCTTATGAATGAACACACACACTTTGTCATATATATACTTATTCATATACTTGTTTATGTTTATTTAAGTCATTACAACTAGTATAACAACTAGGTTCCCCATAGCCTCCTCCTGGGATTTGTTCAAAAGAACTCCCTCGTTGAGTTGGCCTCCTCTTGGGCCTCATACAAGAAAGGGATCTGGAAATATCCAACAACCTCCTATTGGGCTGCATACAAAGAATATCCATAGCTAGGATAAAACCCAAAGAGTATGGTTTCCTGGTGAAATCACTCTTAAAGCCAAGCCAGCCATACCCTATAGCCTCCTTTTGGGCTTCACAATACAAGGACCCTCGATGTCCCTCGGATAGCCTCCTCCTCGGCTCAAAATACAAGGACCCTCGATGTCCCTCGGATAGCCTCCTATGGGACTTAAAATACAAGGACCCACGGGCTTCTTAAAATCACCCCCCACACAAAACATAACATTTCTCCTTAGAGACGAGACATGAATCATCTCTATGGAAGAAGTATCTCACTTATAGCATCACAATCAAATAAAAAAATTTCTCAAACAAACAAGCAAAACATCTTTCTTAACTATAAGTGGTAAACTTGTACACTCAAGTTAAACACCCATTTCTTACAATGAAAGATTCAAACAGTCATTTTCAAAATGTATGTGATAAAATAGATTAGATACAGTTTTCATTAAGATGACAATTGTTGTTGTCTCTTAAAATCATTTGCGTCCACTAGCACATAAGTGGGAACTGCGATTGCTCGGAATTTCTCAACCTCCTTTTGAGAATACGTAGGCACATGGTCTCACCCTTGGCGAGCATATTTCTTTCTCTCTCAAACCACCCAAACCTTAGTCACCCTTAGATCTCGAGCTACAATTGCTCTGATTCACTCTAGGGGATATGTATGCAGAAGATTGCAATGATCTTTGCAAGCATAATTATAATAAACAAACTTAGGTTCCTACCTACTTACCTTCTTAATCCCAAAGGAGAAACTTTCCCAAATAGCATAGCAAATAAAACACAAATACACAAAAGATTCTATAGAGTACTATAGATATATAGGGTGATAATACCTTCCCTTTGTATAACCTAACCCCGAACTCAAGAATCTATACTCCCCCATGCTTTGCGTTTAGTTTCACACTAATCGCATCACATATCTTTTTAAGGGAATTTCCGCTTTCCCCTTTTCCTTATTTTTTGGAAACAATAAAGCTTGGTGCTTGCGGCATATTTTTAAAATTAATTTTTTTTTGATCCGGAGAGTCGAATTTCGATTTGATTCCCTTGTTCTAAAATTTTTACCACGCATACAAAAATGGCGACTCTACTGGGGAGTACCAAGCTTTTTTTGTTCCAAAAAAAATGGGGGTTAAGTCTTATTTGTGTATTTGTTTGTTTTATTTTTTATGTGTTTTGTTCTGTTACTCTCGATTTCATGTGATGGAAAAAATCATAACTCGGATTAAGAAACATTTAAGAATTAGGTGGGGGTATAGTCGTGTTAACTTACAAGGAGTCTCATTCCTTAATAAGTTAACTTAAGATCCCTCCCTCAGTGGAAGTTTTCTTGGGGGTAATTTTCTTTATCAAGTTTATTGCGAAGACATTTTTGCTTTTCAAGCGAAGCTGAGTTGGCTGTAAAACCCCTAACATATCATGGCCTTTTAGGATGTAGTTCAGAAACTATTCAGGTATAGACTTTGATTAGTTCTCATGCGAGACTACGATCAGGCGAGTTTTTCTTGAAAAATATTATTGGTGAAATTCTAGTGCAGTAGTCCCATATGTCACATAAGGATGTCAAGACATCTGGTCTAGCATTAAAACTAACACAAACAAGGCAAAATTATACAGTGCAGGAAACAAAAGAACACACAATTTTGTTCACCCAGTTCAGTTCAAACCAACCTACATCTAGGGGCACGCCAAGTCAGGAATGAAGTCCACTATCAGTAGTACTAATTCAGAGTTACACCTACCCATTTACACCCTTCACTTAAGCCTTGCCCAATGAACCTTCTACCTAGGTCCTCCCTAGATATGGAATATCCCCATTTCACTTCCAATCATCACAATGATGTCTAGCAGTCAACATCCTAGATACTACAATAACAACTTAATACCTATCAACTCTTTAAACACAAAAATTAGAAGTCACACTTCTATCACAAACTAACTAAGTCTTAAAGGCTATATCTTGTAACTTAGGACACACCTTGGAGTTTCTTCACAGCTTCCTCCAAGAACATAACTGCACTCATTGCCTCACATCTTCTAAGTGAGTAAAACAATCATCTTTCCTACAGGCTTCGAGGTACAAATTAGTGACCATCCCAAAATACGGGTGGTTCACTACATGGATAACCCTAAAGACTACATCTTTCTAAAACTGGATAGCTTATTAAAATTAGGTTACAAACTTCTTATTTATAACCTTCTACCCAACTGGATTTGGGCCTTCAAACAACAGCTTGAAGTTGTAACAAACTGCAGTAACAAACTTCTGCAAAAAACAGATACGTAGATAACTTCTGCTACAATCAAGGTCCTTGCTGATTTTTCTCCTTATCTTTTGGACCTCCATAAATGCCTTTAAAAACACGCCACATATGATGCATAATATTCCCAAAATATTCTTCACAATTTAAAACCAGAACTGTAACAAATTTAACAGTTCAGTAGTGTGATGTCTGATGCCTCGACATCTCATTTGACATGTTGCTCCAGAAGTTAAAAAACTTCAACACAACATTTTTAGGCATTACAATAGGACTTTTTCTGCATATATTCTATTGTATAATACATTGTTCCTACCATTATTTCTTTTATTAAAATTTAGCCAATCCATCAAAATCAGAAACTTACAATCTCCCCCTTTGGCAAATTTTATTTAAAACAAATAAATACAATTACAAGAAGTTACATCAAAATAGAAGTAACAATTACAATAGAAAATTTACAATTAAAATGTGGTCTTCTGCTCACAACTTTAAATCTTGAGTTGCATGGGATGTCTGAACATCCTTCTTGACATCTTCTTTTCTCCATTGAACCAACACCAGACGTGCAAGGTAGGAGAAGGAAGAGAGTCGGTGATAGATTTGGAGTTGAAATACCTCCTGATTAGCATAAGAGACAGTTCAGATGGAATTCTGAAATTTTCTCCATGTATCCCAGAATACAAGTCACAATTGTGTTCATAACTCAGATCATATGTCACAAAAGATTTCCAAACAAGTATTTGATGTTTGGTTTAGATATCTTTTGTGAACATACTCTTTCATTCATAGCAGCAGTAATGAAACTAATAATAACAACAACAATAATACAACTTTTCTCCCCCTATTTAGAAAAATTTTGACGATGGGAGCCTTCACAAAACCAGATCCAGGCACAGAAAGCCCTTATTCGAACAACTGTCATGACGTTGAAGACATAATTATTTACTTGAAGATAGAGGTGGAGGAGTCCTCTATAAATAGGCACATGTGAAGCTTAGGAATTTATGTTCTTTAGTCCTTGGTCAAGATTTGGTTGAAGGACTGCACTAGAAACAAATATGTATCGTCCAAACTAACTCTGACTATCTTTAATAGTTTTTGCTAGATTCCTTTTATGGAGTTAGTTCTAATAAATTGCACGGGTCACCTCACTTTTGTACACCATGTAGAAGCATGTGATTTCCACCTTTTCTTTTACCAATCCAGACTGCTTCTTTCTGAGATATCATACCTTGTTACTTTGACCAAATTCTTTTGTATGGATTCTAGAATGATATTTTGGTTCTATGATATTCCTACGTGTCCATATGTTCAAATGAATTTGGAGATGGGGGAAAGTCGTGTAGTTATAGTCTAAATGAAATTAATAATTTTCTTTTAGAGATTAATGCTGATTTAATAATCAGAATTCCTTCAACATCCAAAAAAAAATGATGTTTCAACATCATTTGGGATACAAAAGTCATATGCCTTGGTTATGAGATTTCAATAAAGAGCTCCTTCCATATTACCTCTCCAATACTTTTCAGACAATAGCAAAATACTCTCCCTTTCACATGTGCTAAGGATTAATTTCTCCCCCTCAGTAGTAGCTTGGTGTGACACCCCTAATTAATTCAAATATTAGATAATTAGGAATTTAATTATTTATTTAATTAAAGGCTTGATTATTTATATTTTTTTTGGATTTAATTGGATTATTTAAAGAAAAGAAGAGTTGGGTGGTGTGAAGAGTAATTAGAGGGGTGATGAGTAAATTACTCTACTCTTACTAATTACTAATTATTGTATTTATTGGAATAAATAAAAGGATTATAAAAAGGAAAAAGAAGAAAAGAAGGTCTTTTTGGAAAAAGTTATTTCACGTAGAATTGGAGAAGAGAAGAGAAGAGAGGAAAAAGCCAACGCCGGGAAAGTCGAAGATCATCGCGAGGTAAGGGGTGATTTCATTCGATTTTAATGCCTTATGGGTTTTGGGAATCAATTGAATGATCGGGTATGTTAGGAAATTTGATTTAGGTAATCCTAGGTTTGTAGGATTCATCCCTATTTGTGTCGGATTATAGGTTTGGGAACCATTAGTGTGTCTAACAACTATTAGGAATGATGAAATAAATATGTGTGATGTTGTATTGGTGTATAATGGATGCATTTTGGTGTTCCTAATGTTGCAATTCGTATGGGAATGATTAGATGTGATTTGGAATGCATAATGCTGTCAAAAATAACAGTTTTTGATTTTGCGGTCGCGAACCACTTGGGAGGAACCGGTTCCTGTTCAAAACTTTCAAACGGGCATTTTCTACGTGGGAACGGTTCCCAGATGGAGGAACCGGGTTCCCCATACAAATTTCCAGGAGCGTGACTTTTTGAAAAGGTGGGAACCGGGTTCTCCCAGGGAGGAACCGGGTTCCACTGTGTTGGTTTTCAAAATACTTAAAACTTTAAAAATTCATATTTTCTAAACCATAACTCCGATTCGAGTGATTTTTAAATTAAAAGTACTACCTTATAAAAGAGAAAAATATTATTTTATGGAAATTATTTTAAAAAGAGTCGAGCTCCCAAGTTTTGAAAAGTTGATAGTTTAAGGACAATGGGGAATGGGATATGGATTGCCTGATTTAATGACTGAGGAATAATGCTTACAATGTTGTGTTTGATATTCATTATGATTGAATGTGATACATTGGTGATTGACATTATGTGAATTATGTTGAGATCATAATCTGTGAATTAATGTTGCATACTTTTATGATGCATGCATAAGCATTATTTATGGTTCATTCCCATTGTACAGAAGTGAACTTGCAGAGCCAATAAACTTACCAGGATTCAGAGGTAGTGAGGCTAGATTCTTGACCCAGTGGTTATGGGCGAATCATGGATTGAGATTCTTGGCCTAGTGGTTATGGGCGAATCATGGATTGAGATTCTTGACCCAGTGGTTATGGGCAAATCATGGATTGCCGCTGTATTCCGAGTGTGATGGAACAGTGGGTGAACTCGGTTCACGTTTGGTACCACATGCATAGAGTCTACATTGCATATGGGGCTGTAACATGCTAGGATGGTTTCCAGTGTTATAATTTCCATTGATTGTTTATTTGCATAATGGATTGCGTGTAATGTTTTATAAACTGAACTGTGATCATGTATTTGGATAATGGACTAACGTATCAAATTATTCAGTTGTATTTAAAAATGTATAATGCATTTTATATTGAATAGAAATCTCACACTTACTTTAATGATTTCAGATTTGAAGTGATTAGCTGCTTGGAATCGGTGAGGATAACTTCTAGAGTTGAGTCATTTAGTTAATCCGCGTGTCAGTGTCGTGCTCTGGTAGATGTAACACTGGGGAAACGCTTGATTTGAGATTCTTTATGGGTATTAAATAATGGTTATGGTTTATGTTTGATTTATGTGCTGGAATAATTATGGATGATGTATTCAGGATTTGTTATGTTTCATTTCCGTTGTTAAACATAACTTTAAGTCTGTTTTATTTAATGATTTTCCTCAATGAAAGCATGACAACTGCTTGGTTCTAATTTTGAATTGTTTAAAGTTGTGATGCCTTTTGATATGTGTTTAAAACTCTGATTAATATATATAAATCGCGGGTAGTTAGAAGGGGTGTTACACTTGGCATACATATCAACATCAGAAAGAATAGATGTTTAGACATTAGAGAGGAGATTTACAGATACACAAGTATGGCCATTTTCTCCTCTATACACAGTGCTAGTCACGTAGATGGTTCCTCCTCCCCCATAATTAATTGTTAACATATACAGTTGTACCCATTATAAACATCTCCAATACAAGACACAACTGCTTCCTTTGCACACATAATCATCAACATTTGGAAGCACACATCTTAGTTGCTTTCTTTGTAACCACAATTAACAATCAACATATTAGCAGTCTCTCCCCCTTAATATCAGCTCTTCTCCCTTTTAGCTTCCAAGGTAAAGCTTTCCATAATGTTGTTACTCCCCCTGAGTTATACAAAGTAAGGACATCTTTTGATGTTGGTACTCATAATATTAGAAGTCTTCCTTAATTGGAATTTTCCACAGTTTCCAAATTTGGAATCCTTAGTTTACTTGCTACACAAGATTCAAATTGCCACACTCTGTAGCTTGTAATAGAAGAAACTACATAGTTAACCATGCATATACGTCTTCAAAAGATAGGTCTGAACCTTATCTCCATTCTTCAATCTCTGGTGTCTTCAACGGTTGTGATGTTTCATCTCCACGTAGAATATTCTCTTCATCACATACTTCATCTCTTCTGATTCTAAATTTTGACTTCCACACACAGATGTACAGCTCCCATCAAGATATTTGTATGGATCTCTTAACTTTGAATCAACTCTTCAAATAATCACTAGTTAATGTTGCCACACATCCTAAAATTATGAAGATTTAAAATGAACTTGACATTGACATTCAGTTCATAATATACCATGAATCCATTAGAGAAATACTCATCTTCCGACAGAGTAACTTGGAATTCAGGTTACATACTAATAAGTACTTAGTCTCCCGTTAAGGTACCTACCAGTTAGTCAGTTAGAACTATCTAATCACACTAGATTATCCTGACTGATTACTTCTTTACACGTATACTTACTTCCAGGCAATAATACATACTCTCATGACTGAAGAAATTAAGATGATGTTTCAACATCTGATACGACATCATCCATTATGGTTCTGGGGGTAACATCCATAATATCTTATCTATAACACTTGGAGGGAAAATATAGGAAGCACAACAAACACCAACTTTACAGCCAAACAATTAACATAACCAAGGGATAGCATGAGCCACATCACAATAAGATTTTCTTCATACTTTCATTTTGGTTTTAAGATGATGGATGCCATAGTCTGTACGTACAGAGGAGATTCCCTCAATTAGGTTTCTGGAACAGACTTACTTATGGCATGACACAGAAATATGAAGATTCTTCAAAGAAATCTGTCTCCCTTGATTCTTCTTGACAATAACCTTCCAAAAAAATATTTAGGGCAGTCAACACTTAGGACCATAAATCACTGTGGTTGAATCACAGTATTTTTCTCCAAACAAAATCTGTTCCATGGTCATGAATAGAATTCCATATATCTGGTTCCTTTTATCAAAAGGATATTCCAGATATAAGCTCGTCTTGATTTCACATAAAGGGACTATAGAGTATACCTTTATGAGTTCTTTTTACTTGCATTAAGCTCAACTTCTCTACTCCCATTAGCTTAGGTCAGAAATAAACTGACATCTGGAGTAGAAAACTTGTTGATCGTGTCCTAATCAACTGATATAAAGCAGATGTCTCCTCTTCCAGATCAAGAGTAGGTTCCAAACATATGTACTCACACTACATTTGTTTAGAACCCAGAATATCTATTCTTCAACTTGTAGTTGCATACCTATTGAAGTAATGTTCTAACATCTCATAGAACGTCAGTTCCATCTTCTTGGAACACACTATCCTTGATAACCTTCATGGTCTTCAAAGCAATATGCAGATATGTATGAGGAATATTGATCAATTGATGCTCATCATCTAATTAATAAATTTCTTTATTAGTGGAGTCGAGGAAGATCTCATGTATCTTTGACACTTTTAATATAGTTGTAAAAATATCTGCCAAATATTCTATTGAATAAAAGTCATCCTCAAATTCTTCTTGCACTTTAAGGGTTGTATAAGAAGCTATGTAGCGGAATATAACAATACTTCAAAAGAATTTACACAATGCTTACGCCATAATTCAAACGTAAGCATGACAGATAAGGATTGAAAATAAATAACCCTACAATACACTTGCTTCTCACCAAGCAATAGACTAGACATAACCAATACCATGGCCAGAAGGAAACACATAAGCACAAGAGTTACCTTATCAATATCTTCACTCTCGCATGATGGTTTTGACAATTTTCTTCTCTGAGCTAAATATAAGCTGAACAATTTAATCCAAGTTCTTCACTCCCGCATGAAGTCAATAAATTCTCTTTGTTCTAGCTTCATCATCTTATTTCATCAAGAAGGTACAACAGTCATGGTCAGGTTGGTCTGGTCTTCCACAAACAAGTCCATCCTCCACTTCAAAGGAACATATAATATAAACACACCTTGTTCAAACAATCTTCTACCTTGTTCACAACTAGAAATTATCATCCCTAGGATCTCATCCAGAAACAGACAAGATGCCAGCTTTGATACCAATTGAAATTTTGGTGCAGTAGTCTCAGATGTCACATAAGGATGCCAAGATATTTGGTCAGAAATTAACATTAACATAGACAAGGCAGAATTATACAGTGCAGGAAACAAAAGAACGCACAAATTTGTTTACCTAGTTCAGTTTAAACCAACCTACATCTGGGGGCATACCAAGCCAGGAATGAAGTCCATTATCAATAGTACTAATTCAGAGTTAAACATACCCGTTTACACCCTTCACTTAATCCCTATCCAATGACCCTTTTACCTAGGTCCTCCCTAGATATGGAATATCTCTATTCCACTTACAATTATCACAATGATTTCTAGAAGTCAACATCCCAGTGTCATACCCCAAATTTAGACCTAAGATATCATCTCATATCATCTACATATTGTTGTACCCCAAAATTTACCCTCTTCTTTCCCGTATTTCTGGCTTATTATTCGATTGCATAAACATACATGTATTCTCCTACATAACATTGATCATGGGGTTACCATGTTCAAGGTATCCCAAGCGGTGAAAGAAACAACGCATTTCGGTTATCTCAGGTCACTTTGGGTCCGGTATCGATATTCTTTAATTCGCATGCTCAATACAACGTATTCTGGTCAGCAAGCTATGTTGAGTTGGTTACATAAGATCTGGGATCATTTCAATTTGTTCTCCTGTTTATCCGTTCAGATCAGAGGTCGTTTTGTCAAACAAAAAAGATTTATTCGCTTATTTCTCAGTAAAGTGAATTTTGGGATTTTGGCGCGTTTCGGGCACTCCAGAAGGCGTATCTCTCAGCTCGTCGGGTATGTTATGATGATGTTCGACCGACAATTCCTTCTCATTATTATCTACAACTTTCTTTTGAAAGTCGGAAGCAAATTGTGTGAGGAAGGTCCCCAATGAAACTGATTTCTCTAGTGGATTAAGCTGAATTTTAGTGCTGAACCGTGCGTTCTGCCCACTAAACAGTCTCTATCTCTTAGTTGGAAACTCGAAACTGAGCGGGACCGATTTATAAAATTCCATATCAAATCCTATACAACTTTAATTTGCAACTCAAGAGTTGATTCCTCACCAATCAATACGAGAATTTTATTCTTTAGAGTTGATTTTGAGTTGAACCGGGTAATTTTCATCTGATACGCGAAGTTCAAAAAATCATATCTCACTCAATTTCTATCAATACGAGGTGGGAACGGTGCCAAAAGTTCACAAATTTTGTTAGCTTCGATTTTCTCAAAAATACTCATTTGCATATTTTGATCAGAAGACGCTCGTTCGAGTCATTTTCTCCGAAGAGCGCATTGAGAATTCTGCATGTGCCAGTAGCCTAAAAACTGTGCTGAAACTTCAAAAATTTATATCGTCTTTACCGTTCGTCCGATCGAGCCGAAATTTTAATTTAAGCAAGCAAGATCGCATTCCGGACACTTTCTGTTTACATTCCGACTTCAAATTCTGTACGGATTTGGCTGTTTTGGATTAATTACGAAAATTATTTGGATAATCATGATTTGGGCTTGATTATGGATCTAAGGCAATCTTAGGCCCAACTCCCAAAACTATTAATATATTTTTCCCTTCACAAATCACAACAACACAATCATTTACTTAACTTTCACCACAAATCATTCCCCAATTCTCTCTCAAACCAAAAGCAAAACTCATGAACAAATTTCAAATTTCAACTTTCCCTCCAAGCAACCACCACTGGCCGCCAGCGGACCTCCTTATGACAACTGTCACCACTGCAGACTGCGCTAGGCGCGCCTGTCATACCCCAAAATTTGCCCTCCTACTTCTTTAGACATTTTACACATCCATACTCAAGGATTCCTCAAGGGTTGATCAGACAAACCCTCTCTTAGACAATCAACCCAAACTAGGGTTTGGCTATTCTCAGATCAAGATGGATTTCCAGCATCTCGAATGGTCATCATGGCTCCTCATACGCTTTAAAGATTCTCCATGTCAAGTTTCAAGCCTCACAAGTCAAGTTTCCTCAGACAATTGCTCAGATGGTTGAAAATCAGTTGTATTGGACAAAACGTCAACTGTGGTCAACATACAGTCAAGCTTCATGATTTTTGGTCAACATCCTCATTTTGAATTTACATTCCTCATTTGATCAAGGGTTGATCATGATCCATCAAGAAAACTCAAGATTTGCTCAAAAGTCAAACTTTCCAAATTAGGGTTTTTCAGTGAAAAGTCAACTGAACTTTGACTGAGCATAACTTCTTCATACTTTCTCAGAAATTTTTCCACCACCTCTCATTTTGAAGGAAATTCTACAACTTCATGTCTCACAAGAATGTTCAAAAAATGCTTCATTTGGAAAGTATGGATCAAAACATTACAGGTCCTTTTCAAAGTCAACAAAAAGTCAACTTTTTTGTTTTGAAGATTTATTGAGCATGGAAACTCTAATTGAGATGAAACCAAAGAGGTTGGTTAGAGGACACTTAGAGCTTTCTAAAAAGTCCAAGAACATTCAAAAATGTGGAAAATTGAGCAAAATACACATTGTACAAGTTGGGCATTTTTGAACAATTGCACAAAAGGAGATATTTGTCAAAATCCAATTTTTTCCAAATGGGCCTATAATTTTATGATCCAAACTTGATCATAATATTATTTGTGACCTATTGATGCCTTGCCATGACCACTTTCTATTTTATTGATTTATTTTTGGATTTAAAACCATTTAATTCAAAATTAAATTATATAAAATATGAAAATAAGATATATTTTCAAAGGGATTGGATTTTTGTCAAACTTGAGGTCCAAGATAGCCCATAATACTTGCCAATTTCGTGCTAGCTTGCATATGGAAGAGAAAATCAAATTTTCTCCAAAATTTGATTTTATTTGAAAAAATTAAGTGCACATTGAATACCATATCTTTTTTCCTTCTTTTTGCTCCAGCATTACACTCTATAAATACCTAGTACATTGCCAAGAACAAGGGACGAAACCATAGCCCCAACAACAACCCTTATTTTGCTAAATTTTTTCTCAAAGTTGCAATTTTCGAATTCCAAGTTCCAGTCACTTTCAGCCATCCAAAACCATTCCATTGTGTTCCTGAGGTAATTTGGAGTAAGTATACATCATTCTCCATGGTTGAAACAGCCTGAATCGTGCCCTACACATTCATACATATTCATATTTTTCTTGATTTTGCATTTTTATTATCTGTGTGTTTTAATCAAATCTAACCATTCTAATGTGTTCATGAGGTTCCATATGATTGATCTGGGCCATCGTTCTCAAGCTTGCACGTAAAAATATCGATTTGCCATGTTTAGGGTTTTTAAACTAATGAGCTTCGAACTGGTAGTTAGAGGCATTTTCAATCGAAACTGATGCCACCATTGAATCCGGAATGCTCAATTTAGGGGGGTGGGGTATCCCTTGGCTTTTTATTTCACGTATTTTGCAGGATCCATGAATTTGCTCAACGGAGAAGACGACTGGAGCTAGGGCTCCGGCGTCGTTGACTGGGTTGAAGACCGGCGAAGCATGCGTGGCGTGATGGAGAGCCCTGATTTGTTCTTTCGTTCCACCTGGGGCCCACACGGCTGACTGTGTTTGAATTCAAATCTCTTGACACGTTATCACTTATATTCACACATTTGTAATTCCATGACTCGAAGTGCACTATGGCGTAGTGGTTAAGGCGTTGGGATGAAAAGATGCTCTCCAAGTTCTCCAGTTCGATCCCTGGAAATACCAATGTTTTTTTCTCTTTTACAAACTAACTCTATTTTTTCATATTTTCTTATTTTTCTTTAATATTTTCCATGCATTTTATTTTATCTTCTAATATTTTTATCATGCATTTAAAAAACACCAAAAATATTTATTTTTTGCATAATCATCAGAAAAATGTTTATTTAATTTTTAAAATTAAAATTATTATTTTTGCATGCATATTTTATTTAACTGCTAATTAATCATTTAAATGACTTTTAATTGCTTTTTAATTATCAAATCAACTCCAAAAATTACCAAAAAAATTATTTTATCATATTAATGTCATCATTAACACGAAAAAATTTTCTCATTCAAAAATACTTATTTTTACTAACATTTTCCTCTTATGCAAGTTTCTCGTATTTTCCGATTTCGTATCTGTTCACAGGTTATACCGTTTCGGACGATTTTTATTGCTTTTCTTTTCCAATTATGTAATTGCCTATGGGATGTAATAGTTTAATTAGGACTTTTATTTTCCGTGCCTTCGATTATGTATCTGCCCCAAAGCCATGTAATAGCGTAGGATTTATCTTTCCGCACTTTATATTTCCGCAATTTAATTTCCGCACCCTATAAACTGCTAGTAATTAGGCGTGTATGGCAAGATTAAAATCGGACATAGATCACTCATAACTTCAAGATAAACATATCTGAATTCGACACACTCTTTTCACACATGCACCCCTTAGGGTAATTCTCTCGTTGCCTTTACGAACTCAAATGGTCAAGTCCCTCGAACGTAGAGGTATTCTAGCACCGTTGCCTTCAAAAAAAATCATCATAGTCCCTTCGATACAAAGATCATAGACCCACGATGTCGCCTACGAATACATGATCTTGACCCTCGATTGTCGCCTACGAAAAATGATGATAGTCCCTTCGAATGTGCTAGGATACTCCTACAAGTTGCCTTCTATGACCATCCGATGTCCCTTCGAATATCCCTTCTACATCCAACGAATAGGGTTACCTACCAACTAATGGTATGGATAGCGCTATTCTAAAGGAATGTAAAATAACACGAAAACGACCAATTCTGAGTAGCTAATAAGACTTTTAGTTGCTTGCTCTATCAAAATACTCTTTACACCTCACACTTTTGTCAAAGTTCAAACTCTTTTCAAAACGAAACATTTCCAAACACTTTGTATACATTCCTACATGAATCATTACAAAGTCAAAGCGAAATGCCTTTTCAAAACATTTTGTCAAACACACAGAAAGCACTTTTTTAAAATGATCTAAGAGCAACTAAGAGCCCGTAGATAACTACGGATGGAAAGGGGTGCTAATACCTTCCCTTTTCATAACCTTCTCCCTTACTCAGAATCTAACGAAGGTCTTTTCCTGTTCTTATCACCTTCCCTTAATTGGATAAAAGAAAAGTCGGTGGCGACTCTTGCTATCCGCACACATTTGCGATACAAAAAATCTCAAAGTCAGTTCACCGTATTACAGCGCCTCCCCGCACTAAGCGCGCCCTGCGATCTCTCTCCTTCTAATCGGAGCTCTCTCTATAGGATCTTGCTCCTTTTCTCCTTCTTTTGCTCGAATCTGACCTAGAATGAGCCAATTCCTCTTGATTCCTCTTCAATTTCAAGATTCAAGGAATTCTTCTTCATCTTCTTCAATTCTCCATTGAATATTCCAAGTTTCTTCAAGAATTAAAGCTTGATTTCAAGGATTATCATCAATTCGGCGTTGATTTGCAAATTCCACGTAGATTATGATTTTTAAACTTTCATTCTCGAATTCTTTGAGTTGAATTAGATTTTGCAACGTTGTTTGTGTCGATGTGAAGATTTTTGTACATAGCACACATATACACTTGTGCATATGTGTTTTCCTTGCATCTAGGCTACAAATTTGTGCATCTTACATCTCTATTACATGTTCATGCATTAGAGAGCATGTATATTGATTGAATTGCATTGATACATGATGATTTGAGACATAATTTGCATTCGAAAGTGTGTCGACATGTAAATTCAAAGGCATTTTAATCATTAGGTACATTGTGCATTGAACATAGTCCATGCATATGCATCTCAAGTGTTTGTGTTAAAATACAAATTAAAATTGACATGATCTTGCATTATTCCTTTGTAACATGACTTGCTTAGAATGACTTTGCATATGATGAGCATTAGAATTGTTGATTCAACTTGCATTCTTAACATGTTCATACATCAATTCATTGCATATGAGCATTAGAATTGTTAGGTCAACTTACATTCTTAACATGTTCATGTTTTTGTATTTGCATATGAGCATTAGAATTGTTGATTCAAGTTGCATTCTTAACATGTTCATACATAACCTTGCATATGATGATGAGCATTATAATTGTTGATTCAACTTGCATTCTTCACATGTTCATGCATAACTTTGCATATGAGCATTATGGTTGTTGATACAACTTTCATTCTTAACATGTTCATACATTGTTTATTTGCATATGAGCATTAGAATTGTTGATACAACTTGTATTCTTAACATGTCCATACATCATTTATTTGCATATGAGTATTAGAATTGTTGATACAACTTGCATTCTTAACATGTTCATACATTGTTACTTTGCATGTGAGCATTATAATTATTGGTTCAACTTGCATTCTTAACATGTTCATGTTTGTGTATTTGCATATGAGCATTAGAATTGTTGATACAACTTGCATTCTTAACATGTTCATACATTGATTCTTGCATATGAACATTAGAATTTTTGATACAACATGCATTCTTAACATGTTCATGCACTGGTCCTTGACAATGAACATTAGAATTGTTGATACAACTTGCATTCTTAATATGTTCATGCATTGGTCCTTGACAATGAACATTGGAATTACTGATTCAACTTGCATTCTTGACATGTTAATGCATAACTTTGCATATACGGGCATTAAAATTGTTGACTTACAGTCCTCACATGTTCATGCACTCGATTATCATATGCATCATTTTTTTTGAGATTGCTTGACTGTATGGATTTACTTTTGGCATGAGAACATCATGGAAAAGTGATTCGGATCAAGATAGAAAATTCTGCAGGTTACAGGCCGCGTTTAGCGCCACCAGAAGTGCGCTAAGCACCAAATTCACTGACTTTTGTGTTTCAGGTCGCGCTTAGCGCCATCTGGAGAAGTCTTAGCGCCAAACTTTCTGTTTGGGCCGGGTTAAAGCGACCTGGAACTGAATTTTCTTTTCTTTCTTATTTCCAAATACCAACATCATATATTCTAACATTCCTAGACATTGTTTAAGATGTGTTTGATGCAGGTGCTTGTGTTGTAAATACATATGACACAATACTTTGATGTTTTACGTTTGGGTCTAAATCCCTTCTTGCAAGTGTATCTTGAGTGAAATGTGTATACACATGTTCCTTTGCTTGTGCGCATATGCGTACATTCTATTGTCTGCTTGTGTGGTTCTCTTGTAGGTGTTATTGCTTCGGATGCGTATGAACGCGTATTCCGCTTGTTTTTAATACCTTGAGTTCTTCTCACCAGTTTACTCTTATTGCGTGGCTGTAGTACTTGAAGTTTTCTAGAGTATTTCATTAGCTTGCAGTGCATTTCAGACTCTATATCTGTTTGGTAGTTTCTATACCATTTATCGCATTCTCTTATAGCTTACTTCAGACTTTATATCTGTTTGGTAGTTTTTATACCATTTATCGCATTCTCTTATAGCTTTCCTAAATATCATGAGAAGTAGGGCTTTACAGCTTTCTTTTTCCATGGGAAATAGGAATAGAGATGCATGATGGGGCTTCCGTAGGGCGCTTCTATTTGCTAATTGTGTTTGGTTTGTTTAAAGTCCTCATCCGTGCATAGGGAGGCGCTTTTCATTGTGTGTTTAAAATTGTGCTTGCATAGGTCAGAAGTGGTTAGGACACCCGAAATGGCACCACCAAGCAAAGGCCCGCTTTTTATATTTCCAACTATCGAGTCATTGGTATTTGGGCAAGTGGAAAGGGTCGGCAATTGTCCCCCGCAGTTCTAGTCCGTGTCTTGTATGGTGCGCGTGAATTGTGTTACTATTCCTATCGAGTTGATTACAAAGGTGGCCATAGTTCCCTATTCTGACTCTCCACTCATTCCTGGGGTTCGCATTTACTATTGAACTCGCATCATTTGCTCCGTGAGTTATGCCTGCAATTGTTTGAAATTTGTTTGCGCATTGCATTGCTTGTGTGCTTCTGCCAAAGCACTTGATTGTTTCATCCCCTTGCATCCCTTGGTTCTACAACCAAGACGAATATAGGATAGCTTTCCCTTAGGACCGCTCGGTTAGGATAGCTCTCGAGCCTATACATTAGGATTCACATCCTTTGCATGTTGACATAGGTAGAGATTTCCTTACATCCTTAACCATAGGTCCAATCTTTGCATGACAACATTAGGGTTAGTACTAGTTAGTCTCCCTTTTGTTTTGCTTGTTTCTTTTTGCATCCTTGCATGTAATTAAAACTAAAACTTGCTTTTTTTTTCCTTTTGAAAACAAAACACTTAATAATGGTTTAAACTCCTTTTTCAAGGTAAAAGCAACCAACCAAGACAAACTCTTTTCGCCTTTGTGCATTTTTCTTTTGTGTTTAAAACCTTTTTCACAAGTAAAAAACACAAAACCCACCAAAACAAGTGAGCCGAACTACGACGCTCTGACTTTCCCATTGCACAGGGGAATACGTAGGCATCTTGTCATGGGGCTCGACCGAGCACAACTTGTAAATATTTCCTTCTTTTCCTTGTGGTTTCATTATTTTCCTTTTTCTCTTTTGCATGCATTTGTAGCGTTTGAGCATAGAAAGATATAACACACCCTTTAGCTAAAAAAGTAGAAGTGGATACCGTAGATTACTAAGGGTGTGTGGGGTGCTAATCCCTTTCCCTCGCGTAACTAACTCCCTTACCTAGTTTCTCTCGATCTCTCCATCGTAGGACCGTGATTTCTCCCCCTTCACGTTTACTCGATGTTTTCCTTTATCCGTCGTGAGATAAAAGACGTTCGATGGCGACTCCATTGATACACCCCTATCAATCAGAAGTTCAGCCGAGTGGTTTTAGTTGGCGACTCCATTGGGGACAGTTGACCTATTTCTGGTCTGTCCAGGGGTTGATCCTAGATTTTATTTTCATGTCTATTGGGTGTTTATCTATTTACTCGCTTTATCGCATCATCCTTGGTATACTTTACATTGCATTCTACATGGAATTTTATCGCTTTCATATATCTTGTATAAAAGGCCCATTACCCAGGCCAGAGACATATAGGATAGACGAATGTTCATGTGGAATCTCACATTCCTTTGACGTGTGTGAGGACACATGAAGTACCATATTCAACCGAGATTCTCCTGATACTGCCATTTAGGGACCACCTATTCTATTTAGAGTTACCCGTGAGGTGGAGATGGGAAAAATCATTATCATAGGTACATTGTTCTGATGTTGGTTCTGTGTTACTTGGTTCCATATTCCGTGACCTCTGGTATTTTCTAGATATATGGTATTTTCTGATGTTGCCCGTGTTATCCATATTTAGCCCGGCCTTCGATATTTTCTGGATATGCGGTATTTTCTGATGTTACTTATGGTGTTCAGATTTAGGCCGGAACTTTGACCGTGTTACACATGGCTTGGTTCTGTTATCCGCATAGTAGTGGTTTAATATACAGGATACATGATGACATATGTGCATTGCATTCATGTTTTCCTTTTCTTATTTCATTTTCTTAACACGCATATTTGTTTCATTTCCAGGATTGTCTAAACTTTTGAGTCAATTTTTGGGTTGTTCCTTGGAAGATGGATACTGAGAGGAAAGCTAATCATTGTCACAACATGGTCTACAAATTCCACATGTCGAATATTGATGGCCTTTTCCTGTTAGTTAAGAGATCTACTTCAGAGAGCCTTGATATGTTCACAAAGGACTACAGAAGAATTCTATCTTGTTTGAAGTCTCCTCTTACCGAGCATCAGAAAGATGGATTGTTAGCATTACTCCAGTTTTATGAGCACGAGTTGAGGCGTTTCATGTTCCCAGATTATCTCATAGCACCAACCTTGGAAGAGTACTCCGCTATTCTGAATATTCTGATACCGCATCAAGTTCCTTTTCATCCTGCTATGGAAAAACCTGAAAATCGTCAGATAGTTGCTTCCCTTTATTTGGGAGAATCTGTTGTGAAAGTTCATGTTGCTAGTAAGGCGAAGGTGGATGGTTTCCATTTGAGTTTCTTGCTGAAAAAAGCTCATACTAAAGCTGATAAGAAAGAATGGAAGGCGTTCAACACTATATTGGCCTGTTGTATCTACGGTTTGGTCTCGTTTCCAAATGAGATTGATTTCGTCGACAAAAATGCTATTTCTCTGGTCATTCAAAAGAACCCTATACCGACCCTCTTGGGGGATGTCTAGAATTCCATCCACTCGAAAAGCTATAAGAGAAAAGGAGGGGTTGTTCATCTTTATGCACCATTATTGTACCATTGATTTCGAGGTCTTCTTCCTCAAACTGGTGGATTTGTCAATACTCAGAATACTTCAAGGTGGTTACCAAGATCGATGGGACTTTCTACTAGAGATCTCGATTGGTATAAGGATGCTTTATCCAGGCCTGAGTATAAAGAATTGATTACCCGGAGCGGATATTTCCCTAACGTGCCTCTCATTGGCATAAGAGGAGGAATTAACTATAATCCTGCTCTTTCTAGAAGACAATGGGGGTATTCCTTGAAGGATCCACCTGAAGAAATGCATATGAAAGAGACTTTGTACTATGATATGCCCGATGACATAGGGGAAATGCTTAAAGCTATTCAAGCTTGGGGAAGTATCCATATCAAAGGGGTGCCATACTTTGGTAAAAAGGATCCTACCGCATATGCGCCCTATACCCAATGGATTTTGAAGAAGAATGAAGATCGTTGTTGGCCTTTTGCCATACAAACTCCGTTGTATCCTCAAGAGTCTGAAGTGCCTGACGTCGTACCAAAAGGGGATTTTGAGTTTCTACATGTTCAGAATCGGCGTTTGCTTGAAGAAAATGAAACTCTGAAAGTAAAACATCACATGATTACTCAAGAGAAGAATCAATTAACTCATGAGCTCAAATACTTCAAAGGAGAAGCTTCCGATGCTGCAAGAAAGAGATCAAGAGTTGAAGATTATCCCACTCCTGTCACAGATCTTAAGAAAACCGTCCTTGAAGTCAAAGAGAGGTATAAGCAGAAAAGCCGAGACTTCGAAGCTCTTAAAGTTTCTAAAGCAGAAATGGAAAAGAAGAACAAAGCTCATATGGAAGAATTAAAGAGGCAAATGCATAATCAGAAGCTGGAACACGAAGCTCAACTTAAGGAGAAGGAGGCTCAGTTGTCTTTCGCTATTGAAAAGTTGGAGCGTCTCAAAATCTAGATGGGAATGCAAGATGTCGAAGGATTCCCTATGTCTGATTTTTAGATTTTTTCTTTATTTGTCTTTTGCGGTAAATCACCATCAAGCTTGTTGATGGGATTACTCCCTCTTATTGTATGAATTGCAAAACAAATGCTCATGTGTTTGTAGACCTCTTTGATTTTAATTTAATGATGATTAGACTTTTCAGTATCCATTATCTTGTTAATCCTAAAACTTGAGTCAAAGTGTTAAGAATCCTGGAAATGTTCAAATATGTCATTACATGCATAACATTACATGCATAACATTCATATATGTACATACCATGCATAATAGGTTTAGAGCGGAATTCTTGTCCTTGACTTCTACTTTTATTTAGCAGAAAATTGCAAACTTCCACCGTTACCTGACTCAGAGCAACGAACGGCGATAGATGGAACAACTTCAAGCAGAAGTAGCAGCGATGAAAGCGTAGATGGAGGCGCAGATGACCCAGTTCATGGAGGTTATCACTAACCTGAACCGATGACAACAAGATTTGAGCGCTTTGGTTGAGAGATCTTGTCTAGAGGATGATCGTCACAATCCGTTTGATGACGTTTCTATGGGACAGCCACGTGTTAAGCATGAGGCACATAATGCTGATTTGGGTGTTAATGACCACCTTCGTGGTCAGGCTCTACATCTCAATGGTCGGTTCCGCCTCCACCACCTACTCCTCCACATGGGTCTTATTTCCTTGATGATGGGATGCAGGGGCATCATATTACGGGTTGTCCTCGTTCCCAAGGTCCAGACTTTGATCAGAATGATGAAGGTTATTCTATGAACGACAGTGAAGTTGATTTCCCAGCTGGTGATCAAAGATACCGTTTGCTTGAGGAAAGGTTGAAAGCTGTTGAGGGACAGAAAATGTCAGGATTGGACTTATCTGATTTGGGGTTGGCACCTAGAGTGATACTTCCTCCAAAGTTTAAGGTCCCCTGTGTTTGACAAGTACAATGGGGCGACCTATCCAAAAACTCATATTATTGCTTATTTTCGCAAGATGGCGGTGTACATTGAAGATGAAAGGCTTATCATGCACGTTTTTCAAGAAAGTTTGACTGGAGCATCTCTAGAATGGTATATGCATCCTAAAGAAGTCACATCAGGACGTGGCATGATCCGGTGAGTGCTTTTATCCAACAATACCAGTTCAACATTGACATGGCTCCGAACCGTACACAGTTGTTGGGTTTGTCTCAGAAATTGAGAGAACTCGCTGCAAGAGTTCAACCCCCATGGTAGAGCGAGAGATGATTGATATGTTTACCAGCACCCTGTCTGGAAATTATTAATATGCACGTAGTACTTTTGCAAGTTTCGATGAGATGGTTCGTTATGGTGAATGAATCGAGAGTGGGCTGAAATCTTGTAAAATCTAATATTCCGAGGGAGGAAGTTCCTCGGGTGTGAAGAAAGCTTATAGTGGGCATCCCAAGAAAGATAAGGGAGAATCTAGTGTTGTATATGTTGGCAGAAGTAAGGCACAGGTCAATGAAGTAACTATATCTACTTCTCAATCACAAGCTCGGCAAGCACCTCGTCAACAGAACTAGAGGCAACAAGAAAATCGAACTCCTATGAGGTTTGATGTCGTTCCGATGAGTTATGTTGATTTGTTTACCCGTTTGAATGATCTCAAGTTGGTAGTGCTGAAGGCCGCTTTTGTGCCTCCTCCTTCAGACAAGCGTACCAGAAATTATGATGCAAATTCCAGTTGTGAGTTCCATTCTAGAACGTTGGGTCATAGCATTGAGAACTGTTACGCGTTCAAGTGCAAAGTGCAAGATCTGATTGATTCAAAAACTATTGAATTGGAAGCTCGACCATAAAATGCTGGACCTAATGTTACCCAGAACCCGATGCCGTGTCATGCCAGTGGGGTTGTTCAAGCCATAATGGAAGATGGGGAGGTCCTGAATATGATAATGGATGTTGACCTAGTAAAGACACCACTACCTTTTTTAAGGATTATTTGATCAAGAGAGGTGTTTTCACTAGTTGTGAAGCTGGTTGTGAGAGATGTGGACATTGATCAAATGGTTGTGCAAGATAGAAGGATGGTATTCAGTATTTCATTACTAGTGGCCAATTGCAATTTGATCGAATTAAAAAGGATAATAAGGTTGGAATACATGATGTATCTGTGATTACTATCCCTTATTCTCCTATTGTTCTATCTGCACCAATAAAACCTATTTTGTTGGCAATTACTAAACCCGATCCCTTGCCATACGAAAGTGACAAGGTTATGCCATGGCATTATGGGTCGGATGTTTATTATCATGGTGTGAAATAGGAAGATGTCTCCTCCTCTGCTAAGAAGGATGATGTGTTGGATGTTGCTAATGCCGATAACTTTGCTGGAAGTGGCGACGTGACGAGAACTGGTCAAATATTCTCTACTCCTAGAACACAATCCAATGCAGAGACTTTGGCTAAGGCTAAGGGCAAGAAACCCATGAAATAACTTGAATTACAAAGTGCCAATCCTGAACTTGAGAAGGATGTTGAGGAAATTATGAAGTTCATTCATAAAGTGACTTTCGGGTGATTGATCAGCTTTCCTACATGCCTGCTAAAATTTCTATCCTGTCTTTGTTGCGAGACTCAGAAGCACATAAGAATGCTTTAATGAAGCTGTTGAGCACTACCTTCGTGCCGCAAGAGATATCCGTGGGGAAGTTTGAGAATGTGTGTGTAAGTATTTCAGCTAACAATGGATTGGGGTTTACTAATTGCGATCTTCTGCCAGAGGGTTGAAGCCATAATAAAGCGTTGCATATTTCTATGGAGTGTCGGGCCACTACTTTGTCTCGTGTGTTGGTGGATACTGGTTCCTCTCTGAATGTAATTCCCAAGTCAGCGTTGATGAAGATTGACTATGGTGGTCTGGAACTCCAGCCTAGTGATTTGATTGTTAAAGCATTTGATGGTTCCAGGCGTTTTGTCTTTGGATGATTGGACCTCCCCATCAAGATCGGCCCTCAGCTGTTCACTACAACATTTTTTGTCATGGACATCCAGCCTTCCTAATGTTGCCTTTTGGGCCATCCATGGATTCACAAATCTGGAGCGGTTACATCCACCCTTCACCAGAAGCTGAAATACCCTGTTGACGGGAAGACTATCACTGTTTGTGATGAAGAGGAATACATTGTGAGCCATCTTGCTTCTTTCCGTTATATTGAGATTGATGGTGAGATTCATGAAACTTCGTTTCAAGGCTTTGAAACAGTTCATATGCTGAAGACCCCTCAACAGAAAGAGGTTAAGAAAGACAAGACAGAATCTTCCATGGCATCCCTGAGAGATGCTAAAGTTGTGGTTGAGGCTGGACGCCCTGAAGGTTGGGGTAGTGTGGTGGAGGTAGCACCCAAATACAACAAGTTCGGGTTGGGCTTTGACCCTATTTTGCAATGTCAGATTCTTAAAGCACCCAACTTGGCTATTCCCGTGAGGATTTCAAGCGCCGACATCAGTCCCGGGAAAGCAAATGCGGTTGATGATTCAGACAACGAATTTGACATTGATAAGTGGATCCGCCCCAATGTCCCTGATGTGGAGCTGAATAACTGGACTTCAGAAGACTGTATCCCAATCACGATGGCCAAAGAGTATTTTTATTTTGTTTCTGTAATCATGCAAATAATTCATGTGCTCTGCCCAAGGCACAATGAATCATATGTAGGGCCACCATGTTTGCATATGCAACTTTTTACCACGAAATAAATGAACGTCTTTTCAATCAAATGTTTTGTTCCCTTTCCTTCTAGTTTACATCACAATTTTAAAACGCAAAATGACAATGCTTTATTTTTCTTTTTATTATCTAAAAAAAACTATAATAAGCATTAAAATCAATCATGAAGATATAATCCCACACTCTTAATGGATCCCTTCGATAACGACTCTGCTATCACTCTTTATGACTTTGATAATCCGCTCAACCAAGCCAAAGAAGAGCGTGAGGAAGATTGTTAACTCCTTAAAGATCTACTAAGAATGTTAGATCAAGGGGAAAAGGTTATCCAACCGCATCAGGAAGAGATTGAGAAACTAAATCTAGGCAATGCTGATGTGACAAGAGAGGTTAAGGTAGGGGCTGCTTTAGAAGACAGTGTGAAGCAAAGACTGATTGAATTACTCCGAGAGTATTCAGATATCTTTGCCTGGTCTTACAAAGACATGCCTGGGTTGGATACCGATATTGTTGGGCACAAGATACCTTTGAAAGAAGACTGTCCTCCTGTTAAGCAAAAACTTCGAAGAACTCTTCCTGAGATGTCTAAGAAGATCAAAGAGGAAGTCCAGAAACAGCTTGATGTAGGGTTTTTGAACGTCATTTCTTATCCTCCATGGGTTGCCAACATTGTTCTTGTGCCCAAGAAAGACGGCAGGGTACGAATGTGTGTAGATTATAGGGATCTGAGTAGAGCCAATCCGAAAGACGACTTTCCACTCCCCTATATCGACATATTGGTGGATAATACGACTCATGCAAAAGTGTTTTCATTCATGGATGACTTCTCCGGGTACAATCAGGTCAAGATGGAACTGGAAGACATGGCTAAAACAACTTTTATCACCCCGTGGGGGACTTTTTGCTACAAAGTGATGCCCTTCGAATTGAAAAATGCCGAGGCAACGTACCAGCGTGCAATGGTAACTTTTTTTCACGATATGATTCATAAAGAGATTGAAGTGTATGTCAACGACATGATTGCTAAAGCTCAAGCTGAAGAAGAGCATCTGGTACACCTACAGAAGTTATTTGAAAGGTTGAGGAATTTAGATTGAGATTGAATCTAAACAAGTGTACATTTGGCGTATGATCTGGCAAGCTGTTAGGCTTCGTGGTAAGTGAAAGAGGCATCGAGGTTGATCCTGCTAAAGTAAAAGCAATTCAAGAAATGCCTGAACCAAGAACTGAGAAAGAGGTCTGTGAATTTCTAGGGAGGTTAAACTACATCTCTAGATTCATCTCTCACATGACTGCCACATGCAGACCTATTTTCAAATTACTGAGAAAGGATCAAATGGTCAGGTGGAATGATGATTGTCAAGTCGTATTCGACAAAATATAGGAGTATTTGCAGGAACCTCCGATTCTCATGCCTCCCGTGGAGGGTAGGCCGTTGATCATGTATTTGACAGTGCTCGAAGGCTCAATGGGATGCGTGTTGGGGAAACATGACGAGTCTGGTCAAAAAGAGCATGCAATATACTACCTAAGCAAAAAGATTACCGACGGTGAAGCAAAATACTCACTGCTCGAGAAAATTTGTTGTGCTTTAGCATGGGATGCTCGCCGAATAAGACAGTATATGTTGACTCACAAAACCTTGTTGACATCCAAGATGAATCCGATCAAGTACATATTTGAGAAGCCAACTTTGACAGGCCGGGTCACTATATGGAAAATGATTTTGACAGAGTATGACATCCAATATACTACTAAAAAAGCTATCAAGAGTAGTGTGTTGTCAGATTACGTTGCTCATCAACCTGTAGACAATTATCAGCCAATAAGATTTGAATTTCCTGATGAGGATATCAAAGAAATTGTCAGATTTTGTGAGGAAGGTTCTCAAAGAAATTGTTTTCTCCAGTGGATTAAGCTAAATTTTAGTGCTGAACCGCGCGTTCTGCCCACTAAATAGTCTTTACCTTCCAGCTTGAAATTCGGAATTGAGCGGGGTCGATTTCTAAAATTCCATATCGAAATCCTCTACAACTTTTATTTGTAACTCGGGTGCTGGTTCCTCACCGATCAATACTAGAATTTTGTTCTTTGAAGTTGATTTTGAGCTGAACTGAGCAATTTTCATCTGATACGCGAGGTTCGAAAAAGCATATCTTGCTCGATTTTCATCGAAACAAGGTGGGACCAGCGCCAAAAGTTCACAAGTTCCGTTAGCCTCGATTGTCTCAAAAATACTCATTTGCAAATTCTGATCAGAAGACCCTCGTTTGAGGCATTATCTCGGAAGAGCGCAAATAAAAATTTTCATGTGTCAGTGGTCCAAAAAACCATGCCGAAACTTCAAAAATTCTTATTTCCTTGACCGTTCACCCGATCAAGTCGAGATTTTGATTCACACAAGCAAAATCGCATTCCGGACACTTTTCATTTACATCCCGACTTCAAATTCCAAACAGATTTGGCTGTTTTGGATTAATTTCGGAAATTATTTGGATAATCATGATTTAGGCTTGATTATGGTTCTTAGGCCCAACTCCTAAAACTATGAATAGATTTTCCTCTTCACAAATCACAACAACACAATAATTTGCTTAATTTTCACTACCAATTACACTCTAATACTCTCTCAAATCCAAAGCATAAACTCAAGAACAAAGTTCAAACTGCAACTTTCCCTCCAAGCAACCACCACAGGACACCGTCGGACCTCCACCTTACACCTGTCCCAGCCGCAGACCACACTTAGCGCGCCCTGCGATTTCTAGTTTTCTTCCATCGCAACTTCTCTGATTGAATCTCAATCTTCTTCTCCTTCTTTTGCTCGAATTTGACATGGAAGGAACTGTTTCATCTTGATTTTCCTTCAATTTCAAGATTCAAGGATTTCTCCTTCATCTTCTTCAATCCTCCATTGAAGATTTCAAGTTTTCGTCAAGAATTCAAGGTTAATTCCAAAGATTATCATCAATTCGCTGCTGATTTGGTATTTTCTTTGAAGAGCACAAGGAATTCCTCTTCGATTTGATTCAAACTTCAAGTTCAAGTAAGTGTTAGGTTCAATTAATCACTTATTTTAAGCTGTTATTGACTTTCATCTTTTCTTGAAATTGAATACTGAAATTGCATGCAAATTCAATGTAGATTCTAATTCTTAAACTCTTACTCTTGAATTCTTTGATTTGAATTAGATTTTGCAACCTTACTTGTGTCGGAGTGAGGACTTTTGTACATAGCATGCATATACTCTTGTGCATTGGTATTTTCCTTGCATATAAGTCACAAATTCATGCACCTTGCATCATCTATCACATGCCCGTGCATTTGAGAGCATTTAGTTTGATTGATTTACATTGATTCATGGTGATTTGAAGCATAATTCGCATTCGAAATACGTTGATATGTAGATATCCAAGCATCTTGATCATTAGGCATTCAATGCGTTGTACATGAAGCCGTTGCATATGCATTCCGAGTGTTTGTATTAATGCGTAACCTAGACTTGAATGAGAGCTTCCAATACTTCTAGATAGTATGACTTGCTTGCATTTCCTTTTTGCACATGAACATTAAGATTTTTATTCTTAACTCGCATCCTTAGCATGTTCATGCACCAATCATCTTCATATGAACATTAGAATTGTGAATTTCACTTGCATTTTTAACATGTTCATATGTCACTTTACCACATGAGCATTAGGATTGTTATCGTAACACGCATCAATTAGCACACATGAGCATTAGGATTGTTATCGTAACTCACATCCTTGGCATGTTCATACATCGATCATCATTACATGAACATTAGGATTATTATCGTAACTTGCATCCTTGGCATCTTCATGCGTCAATTGTCATCACACATGAGCATTAGAATTGTGAATTTCACTTGCATTCTTAGCATGCTCATGCATTGATCTTACATTTAAACACTAGAATGGTGAATCCCCCTTTCATTCTCGGTATGTTCATGCATTGTAATTTTGTACATGAATGTTTGAATTATAAATTCCACTTGCACTTCAAGCATATCCATTCATTATAACCTTGCATATGAACATTGGATTTACCGATTCGGTTTGCATTCCTTACATGTTCATGCATGTGTCCTTCATCTATGAATATTGGATTTACCGATTTGGTTTGCATTCCTCGCATGTTCATGCATGTCTCCTTCATCCATGAACATTATATTTATCGTTTCGATTCACATTCCTCGCATGTTCATGCATGTACTCTTCATCCATTAACATTGGATTTATCGTTTCGATTTGCATTCCTCGCATGTTCATTTGCCTTTTATTTGTTGTGGGACTGTGGCCTAACTGTGTGACTTTTGGCGTGAGAACATCATGGACAGGTGATTCGGACAAGAAATAGCATTTTTGCAGGTTGCATGTTGCAGACCGCGCTTAGCGCCACCAGGAGCGCGATAAGCGCCAAACTTACTAACTTCGATTTTACAGGTCGCGCTTAACGCTGTCCAGAGCAGGCTAAGCGCGGTATCTTTTGTTTGGGTCTCACTTAGTGTGGTATAGTAGGCTTAGCGCAACTTGTACTGGTGCATTTTCTGTTCTTTCGTGATTCCAACTGCAAACAGCAAGCGCTCTAGTCATTCCTAACTACTATTTGAGCTCTGTTTGATGCAGGGGCTTGTGTTGCATATACATACGACTCATTTCTCCGATGTTTGTATACCCACGTATACATTCTTTTTGCTTTCTTTTTGGGTCTAACTCCCTTCTTGCAGGTGTTTTGTGCTTGTACACCCACGTGTGCATCCCTTCTATCTTGTTTTGTTCAGTCTAATCTTGTTCTTGCAGGAGTCATCACTTCGGATACGTATTGACGCATTTCCTCTTGTTTTGATGCTTTGAACCATTCTCCAAGGTTTACTCTTATTTCATGGCTGCAGTACTTGAAGTTTTCTGGAGTATTTCATTAGCTTGAAGTGCTCTTCGGATTCTATATCCATGTGGTAGTCTCTACACCATTTATCGCATTCTCTTACAGCTTTCCTAGATATCATGAGAAGTAGGACTTTATAGCTTTCTTTTCCCATGAGAAGTAGGAATAAAGATGTATGATGGGGCTTCTGTAGTTGGAACATGTTCAGGAACCCCTCTAGTTTATTTAAAGACCCGTTTAGGGCGATTCTACTTGTGCATTGTGCATGCTTGATTGTTTTTTTCCTCAGGAGTGCTCGTTTAGGATAGGTTTTCTAGCCTAGATATTAGGATTCACATCCTTTGCATGTTAACATAGGTAGATATTCCCTGACATCCTCAACCATAGGTCCAATATTGCATGACAACATTAGGGTTAGTACTTAGCTAGTCTCCCTTTTGTCTTGCTAGTTTCTTTTGCATCTTTGCATGTAATAAAACTAAAGCTTGCTTTATTTTCCCTTTGGAAAAAAAACACTTAATAATGGTTTGAACTCCTTTCTCAAGGTAAAAACAACCAACCAACGCAAACTCTTTTCGCCTTTGTGCGCACCTTTTCATTTGTGTTTAAAACATTTTTCATAAGTAAAAAAACACAAAACCCACCAAAATAAATGAGCCGAACTACGACGCTCTGAGTTTCCCATTGCACGCAGGAATACATAGGCATCTTGTTGCGGGTCTCGATCGAGCAAACTTTGTAAATACTTCCTTCTTTTCCCCGTGGTTTCTTTATTTTCTCTTTTCTTTTGCATGCATTGTAGCGGTTAAGCATAGATGGATATAACACACCCTTTAGCTAGAAATAGAAAGTGGATACCGTAGAGTACTATGGGCGTGTGGGGTGCTAATCCCTTCCCTCTCTGCAACTTCATGTCTCACAAGCTAGGGCAAAAAATGCTTCATTTGGAAGATATGGATCAAGACATTATAGGTCCTTCTATAAAAGTCAACAAAAGTCATCTTTTTGCAAAGAAGTATCCATGAGCATGGAAACTCCAATGAAGATGGAACTAAAAAGGCTGTTTAAAAGACACCTTGAGCTTTCTAAGAGCCCAAGAACACCCAAAAATGTTGAAAATTGAGCAAGATACAAATTGTGCAAGTTGAGCATTTTTTGAGGAAGTGCATGAGAAAAATACCTTGCAAAAGCCAAAAATTTCCAAATGGGTCTAGGATTTTATGATTTAAACTTGATCATGAGATTATCCATGACCACTATGCTGCATGCCATGCTCTCTATCTCATTTATTTATTTATTTTTGAATTTAATAGCTTAAATTTAAATTTAATTAAATAAAATGCAAAAATAAAAGATAAGGCAAGTTGGGTTGGATATTTGCATGGCTTGGGGTCCAAGATAGCTCACTACGAGCTGTAAATTTCGTGCAAGAAGATTGAGGAAGAGATTGATCAAGATTGGAAAGATTTTGTACAATTTTTCAAATCAAATATTCTCCATTTAAGGAGAATATTTTCTCTTAATGCCTTGACCTAATTCCACTCTTGTATAAATACCTAGCATTCTTACAAGACCAAAAGACCTTTTAGACACCTCTCTCACGTGCTGCCAGCCTCTTGCAAAACCCTAAAAATTCTCAAAATTTTCTCAAAGTTGGCCAAATCGTATTCCAACTTCCAGCCGGTTTCAAGTGCTTCCAAGCATTGATTCTTGTTCCTGAGGTACAGTAGGGTAAGAATGGATTATTATCCATGGCCAGAACATGCTGAATTGTGCCATTCACAAGCATCCATATTCATATTTTCATAAAATCGTATTTTGCATTCCATATTGTTTTCATGATATTTAACTATGCTAATGTGTTCATGAAGTGTTTTAGAACAGGTTTGATCCATCCTCCACAAGTTTTGACGTATAAATCACTAGATGTCATTGTTAGGGCATGAACTTAGTGAAGATTCGTATTCTGTGATACAGGACGTTTTAGGACAAACAAACCTTACCATCATGACCGTAGGGTCCTATATAGTCAATCTGGGTTTTTACTTTTCATAAATTGATGCATTTTACAGGTTTTTGAGGATTGATGCCAACCGAAGAAGATGACCGGAGCACCGTCCCGGTGCTTCTGATCCAGAAGCTATTAACCCTTACATATTTACAAGTTTAGAAGAATGAATGGATGTATCACAGCCCCAGCGGTTCACCTTGCACGCACTATGTCATTCCCCCTATCAGGTCGTGGGTTCAAACCCCACCTTTTGCTATTTTTTATTTGCCTTGCGGTTTCGGATCTCCAGTCACGCCCGAAGCTCCGACATGGATCCTCTCTGTGCCGGTGCCAACCTGGGCATCCCAACACCGAAGCTCCACGGGCCTCATCAACATCAAAAGTGCCAACTTCTAAGTCTCCCAGCGCAGAATTCCTCTTGAAGTTCCAACTTCTGGATGGCCCTAAATGTGAAGTATCCAGAAGCTCCAGCTTCTGGACGCCCTAGTTCCGGAGTCTCTAGAAGCTCCAACTTCTGGACCCTTTCCAACACCAAAACCTGAAGCCTCCGACACGGGCGCCCTCAACATCGAAACCCAGCTCCGACACGGGTGCCTCCAACAACGGAACTCCCAGAAGCTGTGGGATGCTTCTATCAGAAGCTCTCTAACGTTTTGTTTTATGTTTTTTTTTTGCTTATTTCCTTTTTTTAATAATTAACTAATTTAATTAGTAATTAGGTTAATTAATTTAGGATTAATTTGATAACTTTCGCTAATATTTTCTTTATCTAATTTAATTAATTAATTTAGGTTAGTATTCACTAATATTTTAATCAATTAATTAAAATCAATTAGAACTAGGTTATTTTCACATTTTCAAAAATACCAAAAATATTAGGATTAGTTTTCTTTTCCGCTATTTATTCTTGCATTTTAAATTCTAGAAAGGCTGTACAGGTTGCAAATTTTTTTATCATGTAATAGCGTAGGATTTTACTTTCCGCACTTTACTTTCTGCACCTTCTATTATGTATCTTCCCCAAAGCCATGTAATAGCGTAGGACCCTTTATATTTCCGCAATTTACTTTCTGAACCTATTAAACTACTAGTAATTAAGCGTGTATGGAAAGATAAAATTAATCTAGAGCACTAATACAAGATAAAATATCTGAAAATAATACACTCTTCTCACACATGCACCCCCTAGGGTATTCTCTCTCGTTGCCTTATAAATGGTCAAGTACCTCTAATGTGGGGGTATCTTAGCATGGTTGCCTACAATATATCATCATAGTCCCTTCGACTTAAAAGATCATAGTCCCTTCGACTTAAAAGATCATAGTCCCTCGATGTTGCCTACGAATATATGATCTCGTCCCTCGGTTGTTGCATACGAAAAGTGATGATCGTCCCTACGAATGTGCTAGGATACTCCTACAAGTTGCCTTCTATGACCATTTGATGTCCTTCGAATGTCCCTTTACATCCAACGAATAAGGTTACCTACCAAAAAATGGTATGGTTAGTCTTATTCTAAAGGAAAGCAAAATAACACGGAAACAATCGTTCTGAGTGGGTAATAAGTCTCTTTTGCTTGCTCAATTCTTTTTACACCTCACACTTTTCTCAAAAAAATTCCAAAACAAAACATTTCCAAACACTTCGTATACATTCCAGCGTGAATCATTACGAATTCAAAGTGAAATGCCTTTTCAAAAAAACATTTTCAAACACACACACAGAAAGCAAATTTCAAAGTGAGCTAAAGCTATTAAGAGCTCGTAGATAACTACGGATGGAAAGGGTGCTAACACCTTTCCTTTACATAACCAACTCCCATTCTCAAAATCTAACGAAGGTCTTTTCCTGTTCTTTTCGCCTTCCCTTAATTGGATAAAAGAAAAGTCGGTGGCGACTCTTGTTATCCGTAACATTTGCGATCAAACGCAAAACAAACAAGTCAGTTCTCCCACCGTGTTACAACTTGCATATTTAGTATTGAGGCGGGGATTGATTTGAGAATTAAACATCTGAAAGTGTATGGGGACTCTGCACTTGTGATTTTCCAGATTAACGGCGATTGGGAGACTCGTCACCCAAATTTGATTCCTTACCGAGAGCACGTGATGAAATTGACTCCTTACTTTGAGGAGATCACTTTCGACCACATCTCACGAGAAGAGAACAACTTGGCTGATGATTTGGCCATCTTAGCATCCATGTTTAAAGTCAAATGGGCTAATGAAGCGCCTTCGATAACCATTCAGAGATTGGATGAGCCAACCTTTTATTTTGATATTGAAATAGAGGTAGATGGAAATCCTTGGTTTTATGATGTCAAGCGATATCTTGAAACTAAAGAGTATCCAGAGGAAGCTTTCGCGGCAGATAAGAAGTTCTTGAGAAGATTCTCGGCGAAGTTCTTCCTTAATAACGGTGTGCTATACTGTAGACATCATGACGGGCTTTTGCTCAGATGTGTTGGTAAAGATGAAGCTGCAAAGATCATCAAAGAGATGCACGAGGGCTCATTTAGAACTTATTCCAGTGGGCACACTATGGCCAAAAAGATCTTGCGAGCTGGGTATTACTGGTCTACCATGGAGGTCGATTGTTTTAATCATGCCCGGGTTTGTTACAAATTCCAAGTTTATGCTGACAAGGTGCATGTGCCGCCATCACCTTTGAATGTCTTAACCTCTCCTTGGCACTTTGCTATGTGGGGCATCGATATGATCGAAAAGACTGAGCCGACGACATCCAATGGACATCGATTCATTTTGGTTGCAATAGATTATTTCATCAAGTGGGTTAAAGCACCATCCTTTGCAAGCGTCACCAAGCAGGTGGTCACCCGATTTATTAAGCACAATATCATTTACCTTTACGGGATTCCTGACAAGATTATCACAGATAATGGGTTGAATCTTAACAACAAGATGATGAAGGAGCTTTGTGAGTCCTTCAAGATCAAGCATCACAATTTGTCCCTGTACCTCCCGAAGATGAATGGTGTTGTTGAAGCGGCGAATAAGAACATTAAGAAGATTATGCAGAAGATGGTAGTAACCTATAGAAATTGGCATGAGATGTTGCCTTTTGCTTTGCATGGTTACAGGACTACCGCTCGCACTTCAATAGGGGCAACCCCGTTTTCTCTTGTTTATGGCATGGAAGCAGTGCTTCCAATCGAAGTTTAGACCCCTTCATTAAGAATCATGAAAGACGCTGAGCTTGATGAAGATGAGTGGGTGTAGAACCGCTTAGATTAGTTGTGCCTCATTGATGATAAACAGTTGGTAGCTATCGGCCATGGCCAAATTTATCTGCAGAGGATGAAGAAAGCATATGACAAGAGGGTGCGACCTCAAAATTACAAGCCTGGTGACCTCGTGCTAAAGAGGATAATTCTTCCTCAGGGTGATCCTCGGGGTAAGTGGGCGCCGAATTATGAAGGGCCATTTGTTGTAAGGAAGGTTTTCTCAGGTGGCGCCATGATGCTCACAACCATGGACGGAGAATATTTTCCACTACCCGTGCACACGGACGTAGTCAAGAAATACTATGCATAGACTTGCTTAATTGAGAAAGAAATAAGGGCCAGCGACTACGTCCCGCGTCAGATTTATGGTTGCAGCTTGTGGAAACATCTCAAGCTACTCCGAAGGGCGGTGATCAATCCAATCACCTTTTTTGGGAAAAGCGAAGTGATGCGATAGTTGGAGTTATAAAATTGATAGCAGGGTTGAAACCCGACGAGGATTCATTGTCGCATTTCCATGAGTTTTAGTTTTCCTTTTATTTTGCTTTTGAAATTGCCTCATTTCAGGAATTGCCTACTATTGTACTTGCCTATTTACAGGCCTACTTTCAATTAATAAAATAAATTTTTGCTTGTCAATTAATTTCTTGCATTTACTGATTTGTTTGCGAAAGACGTTCAAAGTTTTATGGTAAAATTTTGCACATATAAATATTGTTGGTTTTACCATGATCAGAAACTTTTGAATATTATTCCGAGACTTGAGTGACCTGGATGGTAGGCAGATTTGTCGTATCATGTCAGGGGCACTCCACTAACATTGTGTCATAGAATTTCTTCTGTGTTTACAGATGTCCGAGTGTACCAAGATGGAGATCGACCGATGTTTTCCCCAGTGAGTCTGTTCCTAGGCAGAATTGGTCTCTAGAGGTTTGTCAGGTATCCCCGGTGGATCGCTGAAGTCAACCAACATTTTGTGCCAGTGATCATTGATGAGTGTTTTCTTATCATCCCCAACAGAGTGTATCTTTCCCTCCCCAGTGTTGTCTTTGAGGGAGATTATTATTAAAGAGCATTGAACAGTTCCCCAGCGCGAGTCACCGATGTCCATATCAGCTAGAGTTCCCTAGTGGATGTTCATCAGAATCTCAATTGTGCTTTGATAGAAGATTGAATTCTTCTATCCCCTATGAAAATGGCATCTCAACCATTGATCTCAAATTATTTTATCCCCAGGGTCGCATTTTCTGATGTCCCAGTAATACAGTGAACTGACTTTGAGAATTTTGTTTTGCTTTTTATCGCAAATGTGCGGATAGCAAGAGTCGCCACTGACTTTTCTTTTATCCAATTAAGGGAAGGTGAAAAGAACAGGAAAAGACCTTCGTTAGATTTTGAGTAAGGGAGAAGGTTATGAAAAGGGAAGGTATTAGCACCCCTTTCCATCTGTAGTTATCTACGGGCTCTTAGTTGCTTCTAGCTCATTTTGAAAAGTGCTTTCTGTGTGTTTGACAAAAATGTTTTGAAAAGGCATTTCGCTTTGACTTTGTAATGATTCATGTAGGAATGTATACAAAGTGTTCGGAAATGTTTCATTTTGAAAAGAGTTTGAACTTTGACAAAAGTGTGTGGTGTGAAAAGTATTTTGTTTGAACAAGCAACTAAAAGTCTTATTACCTACTCAGAATTGGTCGTTTTCGCGTTGTTTTACGTTCCTTTAGAATAGCGCTATCCATACCATTAGTTGGTAGGTAACCCTATTCGTTGGATGTAGAAGGGACATTCGAAGGGACATCGGATGGTCATAGAAGGCAACTTGTAGGAAGTATCCTAGCACATTCGGAGGGACAATCATCACTTTTCGTAGGCAACAATCGAGGGACGAGATCATGTATTTGTAGGCAACATCGTGGGTCTATGATCTTTGTATCGAAGGGACTATGATGATATATTTGTAGGCAACGGTGCTAGGATACCTCTACGTTCGAGGGACTTGACCATTTATTCGAAAGGCAACGAGAGAGAATTACCTTAAGGGGTGCATGTGTGAAAAGAGTGTGTTGAATTCAGATATTTTATCTTGGAATTAGAGGTGATCTATGTTGATTTTATCTTGCCATACACGCCTGATTACTAGCAGTTTATAGGGTGCGGAAAATAAATTGCGGAAAGTAAAGTGCGGAAAAATAAAGTCCTACGCTATTACATGACTTTGGGGAAGTTACATAATAGGAGTGAGGAAAAGTGAAAGTCCTAATTAAACTATTACATCCCATAGACAGTTACATAATATTGAAAAGAAAAGCGAGAAAAATCGTCCGAAACGTTACAACCTGTAAGCAAATACATAATCGGAAAATACGAGAAAATTGCATAAGAGAAAAAATGTTAGTAAAATATGATTTTTGAATGAGGAAAAATATTTTGGATTAGTAATGATAATTAGATGATAAGATGATTTTTTGGTAATTTTCTGAATCGATTTCGATAATTAAAAGCAATTAAAAGTCAATTTAATGGTTAATTAGCAATTAATTAAAATATGCATGCAAAAATATTATTTTTAATGTCAAAAATTAAATAAATATTTTTCTGATTAATATGCAAAAGGAAAATATTTTTGGTGTTTTTAAATGCATGAGAAAAATGTTTGAAGGTTAATTAAATTAAGATGAAAATATTAAGAAAAATAAGAAAATGGAAAAGTGTTAAAAAGCAATTTAGGAAGCCAGGATCGAACCCAGGACCTCCTGGATGTATCACCACACGCGTTGCCATCTGAGCTAGGGATGCTTGGTGTTTTGAATCTGGAAACAATTGATTATAAGGGAATACGTGTCATAAATTGGAATTCGAACACAGTCAACACGCGTGGGACCCAGGTGGTATGAATGGACGAATCAGAACGCGAAGAAGTGCCACGCATGCCTCGCCGGTCTCTGTTCCAGTCAACGACGCCGGAGCCCTAGTTCCGGTCGTCTTCTCTGGCAAGCAAAACTCCAAACCTGCAAAATAGCAAAAATAAAAAGCAAAGGGATACCCTACCCCCCTAAATCGACCATGGTGAATTCAATGGTGGTGTCTGTTTGGATTGAAAACGCCTGTATCGGCCGGTTCGAAACTAACAGTTTAAGAAACCATAAACATGGCAAAACGCGATTTGGACGTTCAAGCTCATGAACGATGGCCTAGATCCTGTCTATGATGTCTCATGATCACATTAGAATGCTTAGTTTCGATTAAAACAGACAGAATAATAAAACACAAATTCAAGAAAAGTATGAATATGTATGTTCATGTATGGCTCGATTCAAGCAGATTTAACCATGGTTTTTGATGTGTACTTACTCAAACTTACCTCAGGAACACAATGGGATGCTTGAGAGTGGCTAGAAGTGGCTGAAAAATCAAACTCGAATTTTCCAACTTTGTGAAAAAAATTAGAATTTTAGGGTTGCTTCAAGAGGCTAGGGTTTCGTCCTCTGGTCTTGTGAATGCAATAGGTATTTATAGAGTGAAAGATTGAAGCAAAAAGAATGAAAAAAGATATACTCTTCAATGCAAAAATATTTTCTCTTTTAATTCAAATCAAATCTTTTCAAAATTTGATTTTTCCTTCCTTGCATGTGCTAGTACGAATTTGGCAAGTTGTGTGGGCTTCATATTTTATTTAATTTAAATTTGAATTAAAAGCTTTTAAATTCAAAAAAAAATCAAAAAAAGAGAAGGTGGTCGTGGCAAGGCATCAAGAGGTCACAAATAATATTATGATCAAGTTTGGATCATAAAATTATAGGCCCATTTGGAAAAAAATTGGATTTTGTCAGATATCTCTCTTTGTGCAATTCTTCAAAAATGCCCAACTTGTACAAGGTGTATCTTGCTCAATTTTTAACATTTTTGAGTTTTCTTGGACTTTTTAGAAAGCTCTAGATGTCCTCTAAACAACCTATTTGGTTTAATCTCAATTGGAGTTTCCATGCTTAATAACACTTCATTACAAAAAGTTGACACTTTGTTGACTTTGAAAAGGACCTGTAATGTTTTGATCCATATCTTCAAAATGAAGCATTTTCTGACCATGCTTGTGAGACATGAAGTTGTAGAGAATTTAATTTCCTTCAAAATGAGAGGTGGTGGAAAAATTTCTGATAAAGTATGAGGAAGTTATGCTTAGTCAAAGTTCAGTTGACTTTTCTCTAGAAAACCCTAATTTGGAAAGTTTGACTTTTGATCAAATCTTGAGTTTTCTTGATGAATCATGATCAAACCTTGATCAAATGATGAATGTCACTTCAAAATATGGATGTTGACCAAAAATCATGAAGTTTGACTGTATGTTGACCACAGTTGACGTTTTGTTTGATACAACTAATTTTCAACCATCTGAGCAATTGTCTGAGGAAACTTGACTTGTAAGGCTTGAAATTTGACATGGAGATTCTTTGAAGCATATGAGGAGGCATGATGACCATTGGAGATGTTGGAAGTCCATCTTGATCTGAGGATAGCCAAACCCTAGTTTGGGTTAATTGTCTAGGAGAGGGTTTGTTTGACCAACCCTTGAGAAATCCTTGAGTATGGATGTATGGAATGTCTTGAGGAGTAGGAGGGCAAATTTTGGGGTATGACAGCTGCCCCTGTTCAATCTTCTTGTACTGGAAGGGTTAGATTGGCATGCGTGCCTTTCGTGACCTGGAGGTAGAAGATGATTGAACACTCGAGTACACCTGAAAATTTGCACTCGCCGTTGATTGATGGTGCAGGGGAATGGGCTTATAGATGCCATTTGGAGAAGCCGGAGACTTCACTGGGGAATGAGTCGTACGTTAGACTCACGAACGTCGCCTGAATAGGAGAATCTTCGGAGATGGGCTTAAGATGCCATCCGGAAAGACAGATGTTGGGGAACGAGCCGTACGCTAGGCTCTGCAGATGTCCCTGAAGATAGAAAAGAGCACGGAGATGGGCTTAAGATGCCATCCGGAGGGAGTCGTACGTTAGACTTTGTGCTCGTCTTTGAATGAAGTTATTGGTTTGTATTGGTTTTTCATTTATTTTTAAAACCAAATATGCGGCATTCTGGAAGTGGAGAGATGTTGACAAATAATCGGAGATGGGCTTAAGATGCCATCCAAGGCAACTGAGTCGTACGCTAGACTCTGTAGTTGCTATTGATAATAAGAGAGTGTCAGAATAAATCTTCGTTTTGATTATTCTGAGGGGATAATGATCGGCAGAATGTGGATAGCTTCCCTGTTGTGCTTCGGGTGTTGATCCAATGCCTGTTGTCGGAGGACAACCTGGGCGATCGTTCAAATAGTTTTCCCGTCTTATTTTTGGTATTAATCCTGGATCTGTCGTCGGAGGAAAACTTGGGTGGTTGTTCAGATAGGGTTTCTCGTCTTGTTTCGGGTATTAATCCTGGACCTGTCGTTTCAAAAGTGATTTTCACCTGTTTTGGGAAAAACAAGAGAAACTTTGATAGGATAGGGTTAGTCTTATGCAGATTATGATGCATGATGTAATGTGTATGAATGATACATGCACAAGTTATGAATTTTATGAATAATGTATGAATGATAAATGTTGTGGTATTTCAAAACATATCCATCTTGAAGAAAATGTGGATGCTCTGCTCGGGGATTAAATAGATGAAAACCCTGGTTTAGGAAGAGGAGAAAGATATCCTGGATTCCTCCAATGCACTATCTAACCAAGTTCGAGCCTAGATATTTACACTGCTGAGGATGGTAGGGACCGAGAGGTACGCTACTGAGAATCTTGTGCGTAGATCCGGCCCTGAGAAAATTTAGGAGGCGCCTTGCTGGGAATCTCGTGTGCAGACCCTGCTGGGGAAAACGGAAACTGGGAAGCGCTCCGTCGGGGATCTTGTGCGTCGACCCTACTGGGAAGCATTCGTTTGTTACTGGGGGACAGGGCTAGAAGGACCTGGGACCCGTTGGAAACTCTGGATGGGGAATAAAATGTAGGTTCCCTCCGATGCAATATCTGACCAAGTTTCGAGTTTGGATATTGCTGCTGCCGGGGAAATGGTAATTATTGAGAGATATTCTGCTGGGGGTAAATACCTCTGTTGGGGATGAAATGTTATTGCTCGAAGACTGGTGTAATCTGGGATTGTTGCTCAGGGACTAATGCGATGAAACTTGGAATGTCGGAACTTAGTGGAGGAAAATGTGTACTCCGCTGGGGAAGATTTATAGTGAGCGGCACCTCTGTGGGGATTGTACTCTGTTGGGGAACGTATTGGTGACTTTCGTCGTCATCTCAATTCCTAGAGCTTGTAGTAATTATCCTTGTTCGTTCACTTTTCGCATGTTTGTAAATAGATTTTTATTGTCAGATGCATATAATCATTCAAAGCAAACGTTGGACTTTATGCAAACAACAAACAGTGAAATTTGTAAAGAGAAAGAACTTGTATTCACTTGAAAGGTGGCGTATGGCCAAGTAGTTTGTACACAAGAAAAGTAAAAAGCTATGCGGAAACAATCTCGTTAAGTTTCAACTATGCTAGTACTCATATATTTCGACTATCTCATCTCCTTGTTGTCAGTAGAAAGTGAGTGAATTGTTTTTCGCCATTTGAATCTTGAATGCTGATAGTAGTAGTCTGTAGATAGGTGATTTGGACGAGACATAGTCGTACGCTTAAATCCCTAACTTTTGCCAAGACTGCCCTTTCGGGTTTTTAGTCTACCGGGATACCCTTTTTTGCCCAAGCCGCCTTTGCAGGTTTTCGACTTGCCAGGTGTACATCGTTTTGTATATATCCTTAACTTTTGCCCGAACCCTTTGGTTCGCCAGGATGCCCCTATTTTTGCCTAGATCAGTCGACCTAGCGGGTCTCATTTATGCGTAGTATTTTTTAACTATGTCTGCGTTCACAGGGTGTGGGAAGTCTTCACCATCCATGGTGCTAAGTATCACAGCTCCGCTGAAAAATACTGTCTTGACTACAAATGGTCCCTCATAGGTGGGAGTCCATTTGCCCCTGGGATCACCTTGTGGAAGAATGATGCGCTTGACTACTAGATCACCGACTTGGTAAACCCGGTGCTTGACTTTCTTGTTAGATGCTCTGATCATTCGTTTCTAATAGATCTGTCCATGGCAGATGGATGCGAGCCACTTCTCGTCAATCAAGTTGATCTGGTCAAGGCGAGTTTGGATCCAATCGTCTTCGCCTAGCTCTGCGTCCTGGAGGACTCTAGTTGAGGGTATCTGAACCTCGATTGGTAGGACTGCTTCCATACCATATACAAGAGAGAAGGGGGTTGCCCTTGTTGATGTCCGTACTATAGTGCGATAACCATGGAGAGCAAATGGCAACATCTCGTGCCAATCCTTGTAAGTCACTGTCATCTTCTATATGATATTCTTGATATTCTTGTTGGCGGCTTCCACTGCGCCATTCATCTTAGGCCGATATGGAGAAGAATTGTGATGCTTAATCTTGGACTGCGTGCAGAGTTCGGTGATCATTTTGTTGTTGAGATTTGAGCCGGTATCTGTGATAATCGTTTCGGGAGTGCCACACCGATAGATAGATAAGATTATGCTTGTTAAATCGAGCCACAACATTCTTGGTAACAGATGCAAACGAGGCTGCTTCTACCCACTTGGTGAAATAGTCAATTGCCACAAGGATGAAACGATGTCCGTTGGAAGCAGTGGGCTTGATTTCCCCGATCATGTCAATGCCCCACATTGCGAAAGGCCAAGGAGCGGTTAGAACGTTCAATGGTACTAGAGGTACATGGACTTTGTCTGCGTAAATCTGGCATTTGTGACAAGATCGAGCATAGCGGTGACAATCAGCTTCCATGGTGGACCAATAGTAACCTGTTCTCAGAATCTTCTTAGCCATCGTATGACCACTGGAGTGGGTACCAAATGCGCCTTGTAATTCTTCCATGATCGTGTTCTTTGTACGGTCTACGGATGGAGTAGGCACAAGTCGTGATTGCGTTTGTATAAGATGTCGTTGTTGAGGAAGAATTTGGAAGCGAATCTCCTCAAGAACTTCTTATCGTTGACAGATGCCCTTGAAGGATATTCTTGAGCCTCAAGATGCCTCTTCACTTCCTAGAACCAAGGTTTCTCTTCTGTATCAAGTTCACAGCAGTATGCTGGTTTGTCAAACTTCTCGATGATGATTTGGGGAGCCTCGTTGTCCCATCTGACCTTGAACATAGATGACATAGTAGCTAATGCGTCTGCCAACTGATTCTCTTCTCGTGGAATATGATCAAAAGTAATCTCTTCGAAGTAGGGGATCAGACTCAGAACATGCTCTCGATAGGGAATGAGATTCGGATGCTTCGTATCCCACTCGCCTTTGATCTGACCGATCACTAAAGCTGAGTCTCCATACACTTGCAAGAATTTAACTCTTAAGTCAATAGCAGCTTTAATACCCATGATGCACGCTTCGTACTTGGCCATGTTGTTAGTGCAGCTGAAACATAATCTGGCGGTGAAAGGCGTGTGCCCGCCGGTAGGAGATGTAATGATGGCGCCAATGCCATTGCCAAGTGCGTTTGAGGCTCCATCAAAGACCATGGTCCATCGGGATCCTTGTTCGGTCCTTCGTGGTCTGGTTCTTCACAATCGATAACTAGTAAAACATCTTAGATGCAAACTCGAACTACATAGACTACTAGTCATCTGACGACGATGAGCCAAATGATGGCTACTACACTTCCTTTGATCGCTTTAAAGAAGTATCTTGGATGTCGTATTCGGTCAAGATCATTTGCCATCTTGCTATTCTTAGGAGAAATGGTTTCTCGAATATGTATTTTATCGGATCCATCCTAGAAATCGACAAGGTAGTGTGAGTCAACATATCTTGTCTTAGTCGTGAGCAGCCAAAGAGCGCAAGTTTTCTTGTTGTGGTATCTTGTTTCACGATCGGTAAACTTTTGCTAAGGTAGTATATTGCATACTCTTTTCGACCAGACTCATCATGTTGCCCCAACACACACCCCATTGAGTTCTCTAATACTATCAAGATCATGATAAGAGGTCTTCTTTCGAGGGGTAGGAGGATTACATGGGTATTCCTTGATTTTGTCAAAGCGACACAGCAATCGTTGTTCCATTCCACTACTTGATCTTTCTTCAGCAACTTGAAGATTGGCTCACAAGTAGCAGTTAGATGTGCAATGAATCTGGCAATGTAGTTCAGTCATCCCAAGAAACCTCTGGTTTCCTTCTCGGTACGGGGAGCTGGCATTTCTTGAATAGCTTTAACCTTGGCGGGATCAACTTCAATACCTTTACCACTGACAACAAACCCTAGGAGTTTACCGGATCTGACTCCAAAGGTGCACTTGTTGGGATTAAGTCTTAGCCTGTACTTCTTCAATCTATCAAACAATTTCCGCAAATGATCGAGATGTTCTTCTTCTGTCTGTGGTCGAGCTATCATGTCGTCAATGTAGACCTCTATCTCGTGATGAATCATGTCGTGAAATAATGCCACCATGGCACACTGATAAGTGGCGCATGCGTTCTTCAGTCCGAACGGCATGACTTTGTAGTAGAAAGTACCCCATTGTGTGACAAAAGTAATCTTCTCCATGTCTTCGGGAGCCATTTTGATCTGATTGTAACCAGAGAAACCATCCATGAAGGAGAAAACCTTGTGTTGGGCAGTGTTGTCAACCAGAACATCAATATGAGGAAGTGGGAAATCGTCTTTCGGACTCGCTTTGTTCAAATCTCTGTAATCCACACACATTCGTACCTTGCCATCCTTCTTAGGTACGGGCACCACGTTTGCAACCCACTACGGATAAGAAGTAACAACTAAGAAACTAGTGTTGAACTGCTTCATAACTTCGGCTTTGATTTTCTCAGACATCTCAGGGCGCATGCGACGAACCTTCCGTTTCATTGGGAGAAAACCTTCTTTTGTCGGTAACCGGTGTACCATAATGTCAATGTTTAGACCTGGCATGTCTTCGTATGACCAAGAAAAAACCTCGATATAGTCTCGTAGCATCTGAACCAATCTTTCTTTGACACTGTTCTCAAGACCCGCTCCTATCTTGATCTCTTTTCTATCTTTATCAGTACCCAAATTCACAACCTCAACTGACTCTTCATGTGGCTATATAACTCGTTCTTCTTGCTGTACAAGTCTGACAAGTTCTACTGGCACTTCACAATCTTCCTCACCTTCGTCTTTGGCTTGGTAGATCAGATTATCGAAGTCATATTTAGAAATAGCATAGCTGTTATCAACAAGATTCGGAGTGATTCTGCAGTGTATCACATGGGTGTGTGTAAGAACACATAGCTTTTTGAAGGGGTGATAAAGTAAAAGAAAGAAGACAACATTTAAATGCAAAAGTCCAACGATTTTATTGAATGAAAATATGCAAATGATAGATAATAACCCTCACAAACGAGCCATGATGCCCCGGGCAAGGCACTAGGCTTTAAAGTTTATTGTTCAAAGCATAGAAAATGAAAAGCAAAGCAGAAAACAAAAGCAATTACTCCTGTCTAAAGGAGATTGGTATAGCGTCTTGATCTTCCAATTCTTTGTGTTCTTTGGGAGTTGGGAAGATCCATTTGCTGATGTCGAAGTCGTTGTCGTCGTCTTCTATAGCATGAACTCCATTCTGACTGATGCGGAAAGGAAGTAAGCCGGCACGTTCACGGCGTATCATCTTCTGACCTTTGATGGTGAAGCCTAAACCAGTCTTGTCAGATTTGAAAGGAAGATCGGGGAGCTGGCCCCAAATAGTACTACCTCCTTCTTCATTTGCAGCTTGAGCATCTTTCAACGAGGCCATCCTAGGCGAAACTTGTGTAACTTCAGAAGTGACGGGAGAGTCAACAGGCATGACCCTTGGAACTGTTTCAAAGGCTTGACAGGGAGTCTCAAAGAATTCACCTTCCATCTCGAGGTATCGGAATGATTGCAGATGACTGACCATGTATTCCTCTTCACCGCATACTGTAACAACCTTCCCCTTCACTGGGTACTTCAACTTCTGATGCAAGGTAAAGGTAACAACGCCTGCCCCATGTATCCAAGGGCGTCCAAGTAGGAAAGAGTAAGCTGGACGGATGTCCATGACAAAGAAGGTGGAGTCAAAAGTCTGCGAACTGACTTTAACGAGGAATGAGCTCTCCAATCTTGTTCATAGAACCATCAAAAGCTCTCACAATTATGTCCTTTGGGCTTCAAGACCAATCCTTCAACATCAAGTCGGTCAAAAGCGTCTTGATGGGATATTCATAGCGAACCATATCCACCAAAACATGAGACAATGTAATACCCTTGCATTCAATAGAGATGTGCAAGGCTTTGTTGTGTTCTTTACGGCGAGTCAAATCGATCGAGAAGCCTAGGCCGTTGTTGGCAGCCGGGCTAGCAATACAAACTTCAAACGATCGGTGGTAGTGTCTTGCGGTGCGTGAGCATTCTTGAAACTTCACCAAGACTTTAGCATGAGCCTCGAGCACTGAGCGAGCAAGCATGAAGATCTTGGGCGGAGTTTGTCCCAACTTCCACCACACATTGTAGTCACTTTTCTTGATTATCTTGAATTTCCTCCATTTCTTGTTTGGAGGTGTCTTGACAACTTCCTTTGGCACTACATCTAAGTAGGATGAGTCACTGGTTCTTTCCCTCTAGTCTCGGGAACTGGTTCAATAGCTGGAATGCGAGCTGGAGTCGCGGTGTCTTTTGGAGGAGAGATCTCCGGAGAAAACACTCTTCTGGTTCTGGTCACCTTACTTGATCCGGTGATGTTTGTAGTACGGTGAACTGACTTTGAGATTTGTTTTGCTTTTTATCGCAAATGTGCGGATAGCAAGAGTCGCCACCGACTTTTCTTTTATCAATTAAAGGAAGGTGAAAAGAGCAGGAAAGACCCGTTAGATTACGAGTAAGGGAGAAGGTTATGAAAAGGGAAGGTATTAGCACCCCTTTTCATCCGTAGTTATCTACGGGCTCTTAGTTGCTCCTAGATCATTTTCAAAAAAAAGTGCTTTCTGTGTGTTTGACAAAAAATGTTTTGAAAAGGCATTTTCGCTTTGACTTTGTAATGATTCATGTAGGAATGTATACAAAGTGTTCGAAAATGTTTCGTTTTGAAAAGAGTTTGAACTTTGACAAAAGTGTGAGGTGTGAAAAGTATTTGATTGAGCAAGCAACTAAAAGTCTTATTACCTACTCAGAATGGTCATTTTCGTGTTGTTTTCGTTTCCTTTTAGAATAGCGCTATCCGTACCATTAGTTGGTAGGTAATCCTATTCGTTGGATGTAGAAGGGACATCGGATGGTCATAGAAGGCAACTTGTAGGAGTATCCTAGCACATTCGAAGGGACGATTATCACTTTTCGTAGGCAACAATCGAGGGTCAAGATCATGTATTCGTAGGCGACATCATGGGTCTATGATCTTTGTATCGAAGGGACTATGATGATATAATTCGTAGGCAACGGTGCTAGGATACCTCTACGTTCGAGGGACTTGACCATTTATTAGAAAGGTAACGAGAGAGACTACTCTAGGGGGTGCATGTGTGAAAAGAGTGTGTCAATTCAGATATATGTTATCTTGAAATTATGGGTGACCTACGTCCAATTTTATCTTGCCATACACGCCTAATTACTGGCAGTTTATAGGGTTCGAAAAATAAATTGCGGAAAGTAAAGTGCGGAAAGGTAAAATCCTAAGCTATTACATGGCTTTGGGGCAGTTACATAATAGGAGTGTGGAAAGTAAAAGTCCTAATTAAACTATTACATCCCATAGGCAGTTACATAATTGAAAAGAAAATGAAAGAAAGTTGTCCGAAACATTTCAACCTATAAACAAATACATAATCGGAAAATACGAGAAAATTGCATAAGAAGAAAATGTTAGTAAAAACATGATTTTTGAATGAGGAAAAAAGTTTTGGGTTAGTAATGTCAATAATATGATAAGATAATTTTTTGGTAATTTTCTGAATCAATTTCGATAATTAAAAACAATTAAAAGTCAATTAAATGATTAATTAGCAATTAATTAAAATATGCATGCAAAAATATTATTTTTAATGTCAAAAATTAAATAAGTATTTTTCTGATAATAATGCAAAAAGAAAATATTTTTGGTGTTTTTTAAATGCATGAGAAAAAATATTTGAAGATTAATTAAATTAGCATGAAAATATTAAAGAAAATAAGAAATAAGAAAAAGTTAGTTTTGTAAGCTGGTAAAAAAAGAATGGTCTTGCCAGGACTCGAACCCACGTCCTCTGAGGAAATCCATACACACGTTGCCATCTGAGCTAGCTTGCTTTTGTGTTTGGGAATTAGGAACAATGCATTATATATGTAAACGTGTCATGATTTCTGATTTTCAAACACAGTCAACCGCGTGAGACCCAGGATGCGTAGATGGACGAATCAGAAAGCCAGGACGCGCCACGCTTGCAGTCAACCAGAGTCAACAAGTCAGCGACGCCGGAGCCCTAGCTCTGGTCGTCTTCTCCGATGAGGCAAAATGCTAAACCTGCAAAAATACGTAAAATCAAAGGCTAAGGTTAAAACTACCCCCCCTAAATCGGGGTCTGCGAATCCAGTGGTGATGTTCGTTTTCCCTGAATCGACCTGCAACTAGGGTTTCGAAGCTAGCAGTTCTAAAAAACCCTAAACATGGCAAATCGTATTTTAGACGTTCAAGCTTCAAAACAATGGTCCAGATCTTACCTATGGCATCTCATGAACACATTGGAATGGTTAGTTTCGATTAAAACAAGCAGATATTAAAAATTCAAATTCAAGAAAAACATGATTATGTATGTTCATGTATGGCTCAATTCAAGCAGTTTAAATCATGGATAATGATGTGTACTTACTCCAAATTACCTCAGGAACACAATGGAGTGGTTTGGAATGGCTGAAAGTGGCTGGAAATAAGAACACGAATTTTGCCAACTTTGTGAATTTTTGAGAAAAATAAGGTTGCTTGCTAGGGCTAGGGTTTCGTCATTTTTCTTTGTCCATGTGTTGGGTATTTATAGAGTGTAATATTGGAGCAAAAAGAAAGAAAAAAGATATGCCATTCAATGCAAAATAGTTTTCCTTTCAAATAAAATCAAATCTTTTTCAAAATTTGATTTTTCTTCCCATGCATGAGCTAGCACGAAATTGGTATGTTTTGTGGGCTATCTTGGACCTCAAGCTTGATAAAAAACCAACCCAATTCAAATTATATCTTGTTTTCATATTTTATTTAATTTAAATTTGAATTAAATGCTTTTAAATTCAAAAATAAATCAAAAAAATAGAAAGAGGTCGTGGCAAGGCATCAAGAGGTCACAAATAATATTATGATCAAGTTTGGATCATACAATTATAGGCTCATTTGTCAGATATCTCTCTTTGTGCAATTGTTCAAAAATGCCCAACTTGTACAACGTGTATCTTGCTCAATTTTCAACATTTTTGAGTGTTCTTGGACTTTTTAGAAAGCTCAAGATGTCCTCTAAACAACCTCTTTGGTTTCATCTCAATTGGAGTTTCCATGCTGAATAAAACTTCAATACAAAAAGTTGACCTTTTGTTGACTTTGAAAAGGACCTGTAATGTTTTGATCCATATCTTCAAAATGAAGCATTTTTTAACCATGCTTGTGAGACATGAAGTTGTAGAGAATTGAATTTCCTTCAAAATGAGAGGTGGTGGAAAAATTTCTGATAAAGTATGAGAAAGTTTTGCTCAGTCAAAGTTCAGTTGACTTTTCTCTAGAAAATCCTAATTTGGAAAGTTTGACTTTAGATCAAATCTTGAGTTTTCTTGATGAATCATGATCAACCCTTGATCAAATGATGAATATGACTTCAAAATGAGGATGTTGACCAAAAATCATGAAGTTTGACTGTATGTTGACCATAGTTGACTTTTTGTCCAATACAACTGATTTTCAACCATCTGAGCAATTGTCTGAGGAAACTTGACTTGTAGGGCTTGAAACTTGCCATGGAGATTCCTTGAAGCACATGAGGAGGCATGATGACCACTGGTGATGTTGGAAGTCCATCTGGATCTGAGAATTGCCAAACCCTAGTTTGGGTTGATTGTCTAGGAGAGCGTTTGTCTGATCAACCCTTGAGGAATCCTTGAGTATGGATGTATGGAATGTCTTGATAAGTAGGAGGGCAAATTTTGGGGTATGACAGCTGCCCCTGTTCAATCTTCTTGTATTGGAAGGGTTAGATTGGCATGCTTGCCTTTCGTGACCTGGAGGTAGAACATGATTGAACACTCGAATACACCTGAAAATTTGCACTCGCCATTGATTGATGATGCGGGAATGGGCTTATGGATGCCATTTGGAAAATTTGGAGAGTTCATTGGGGAATGAGTCGTACGCTAGACTCAAGAACGTCGTCTGAATGGGAGAGTCGTCGGAGATGGGCTTAAGATGCCATCAGGAGAGACTGATGTTGGGGAACGAGTCGTACGCTAGGCTCTGCAGATGTTCCTGAAGGTAGAAGGGAGCACGGAGATGGGCTTAAGATGCCATCCAGAGGGAGTCGTATTTTAGACTTAGCGCTCGTCTTTGAATGAAGTTATTGGTTTGTATTGGTTTTTAACCAAATATGCAGCATTCTGAAAGTGGAGAGATGTCGACAAATAGTCGGAGATGAGCTTAAGATGCCATCCAAGGCAACTGAGTCGTACGCCAGACTCTGTAGTTGCTGTTGATAATAAGAGAGTGTCAGAATAAACCTTCGTCTTGATTATTCTGGGGGGATAATAGTCGGCAGAATGTGGACAGCTTCCCTATTGTGCTTCGGGTATTGATCCAATGCCTGTTATCGGAGGATAACTTGTGATCGTTCGGATAGGGTTTCCCGTCTGGCTTCGGGTATTAATCCTGGATCTGTTGTTGGAGGACAACTAGGGAGGTCGTTCGGATAGGGTTTCCCGTCTGGCTTCGGGTATTAATCTTGGACCTGTTTGTTTCAGAAGTGATTTTCACCTATTTTGGGGAAAACAAAAGAAACTTTGATAGAATATAGTTAGTCTTATGCAGATTATGATGCATGTCAATGTGTATGAATGACATATGCACAGACTATGTCTTTTATGAATAATGTATGAATGATAGATGTTGTGGTATTTCAAAACATATCCATCTTGAAGAAGATGTGGATGCTCTCTGCTTGAGGATTCCTGGCTTCTGTTTGGGGACGAAACGGATGGAAATCCTGAGAAGAAAGATAACTTTGATTCCTCCGATGCACTATCTGACCAAGTCTCGAGCCTAGATATTCATACCGCTGTGGATGGTAGAGACCGAGAGGTATACTACCGAGGATCTTGTGCGTAGACCCTACTGGGGAAAACTTTAGGAGGCACTCTACTGGGGATCTTGTGTATAGATCATGCTGGAGAGTATTTGGTTGTTAATAGAAGACAGAGCTGGGAGGATCTGGAGCCCGTTGAAACTTCTAGCTGGGGAATAAAATTTGTAGATTTCCTCTGATGCACTATTTGACCAAGTTTCAAGTCTGGATATTGCTGCTGCCGGGGAGAATGATGATTGTTGAGAGGTATTCCGCTGGGGATAAGTACCTCCGCTGGTGATGACTCGTTACTGCTTGGAGACAGATGTAACATGGTTCAGTTGATTGGAATCACTGCTCGGGGACTAACGTGATGAAGCTTGGAATGTCTGGACCAGTGGAGAAAAATGTGTACTCTAATGGGGAAGGTTTGTAATGAGCGACATCTCTGTGGGGATTGAACTCTGCAGGGGAACATATTGGTGACTTTCGTCGTCATCTCAATTCCTAGAGCCAGTAGTAATTATCCTTGTTCGTTCACTTTTCGCATGTTTGTAAGTAGATATTTATTGTCATATGCATATAATCATTCAAAAGCAAATGTTGGACTTTACGCAAATAACAACAATGAAATTTGTAAAGAGAAAGAATTTGTATTAATTTGAAAGGTGGCGTATGGCCAAGTAGTTTGTACACAAGAAAAGTAAAAAGCTATGCGGAAACAATCTCGTTAAGTTCCAACTATGCTAGTACTCATATATTTCGACTATCTCATCTCCTTGCTGTTAGTAGAAAGTGAGCGGATTGATTTTTGCCATTTGAATCTTGAATGCTGATAGTAGTCTGGAAGTAGGTGATCGGACGAGACATAGTCGTAGCTTAAATCTAACTTTTCCTAGACCGCCCTTTCGGGTTTCGGTCTCTGGATACCCTTTTTGCCCAAGCCGCCTTTGCAGGTTTTCGACTTGCCGGGTGTACATGTTTTATATATATCCTTAACTTTTGCCCGAACCTTTTTGGTTCACCAGGATGCCCTTATTTTTGCCTAGGTCGATCGACCTAGCGGGTCTCTTTTATGCGTAGTATTTTTTGACTATGTCTGCGTTCACAGGGTGTGGGAAGTCTTCACCATCCATGGTGATAAGTATCATAGCTCCACCGAAAAATACTGTCTTGACTACAAACGGTCCCTCATAGGTGGGAGTCCATTTTCCCCTAGGATCACCTTGTGGAAGAATGATGCACTTGACTACTAGGTCACCGACTTGGTAGACTCGGTGCTTGACCTTCTTGTTAAATGCTCTGATCATTCGTTTCTGATAGATCTGTCCATGGAAGATGGATGCGAGTCGTTTCTCATCGATCAAGTTAATCTGGTCAAGGCGAGTCTAGATCCAATCGTCTTCGCCTAACTCTGCGTCCTAGAGGACTCTGGTTGAGGGTATCTGAACCTTGATAGGTAGAACTGCTTCCATACCGTATACAAGAGAGAAAGGGGTTGCCCCTGTTGATGTCCGTACTGTAGTGCGATAACCGTGGAGAGCAAATGGTAACATCTCATGCCAATCTTTGTAAGTCAACATCATCTTACATGTGATCTTCTTAATGTTCTTGTTGGCGGCTTCCACTGCGCCATTCATCTTAGGTCGATATGGAGAAGAGTTGTGATGCTTGATCTTGAACTGCGTGCAGAGTTCGATGATCATCTTGTTGTTGAGATTAGAGCCGTTGTCTGTGATAATCTTTTCAGGAGTGCCATACTGATAGATAAGATTATGTTTGATGAATCGAGCCACAACATTCTTGGTAACGGATCTGACGAGGCCTCTACCCACTTGGTGAAATAATCAATTGCCACAAGGATGAAATGATGTCCGTTGGAAGTTGTGGGCTTGATTTCTCCAATCATGTCAATGCCCCACATTGCAAACGGCCAAGGAGCGGTCAGAACATTCGAGTGGAGATCGTGTACTTTAATCGGCATATATCGGCACTTGTGACAAGATCGAGCATAAGCGGTGACAATCGACTTCCATGTTGGACCAATAGTAACTTTGTTCTCGAATCTTCTAAGCCATTGTATGTCCCTGGAGTGGGTACCAAATCGCCGTGTAATTCTTCCATGATATGTTCCTTTGTTTTACGGTCTACAGTAGATGGCACAAGTTGTGATTGCGCTTGTATAGGATGTCGTTGTTGAGGAAGAATTTGGATGCAAATCTTCTCAAGAACTTCTTATCATTGACAGATGCCCCTGCGGGATATTCCTGAGTCTCAAGATACCTCTTCACATCGTAGTACCAAGCTTTCTCTTCTGTATCAAGCTCATAACAATATGCTGGTTCGTCAAACTTCTCAATGATGATTTGGGGAGCCTCGTTGTTCCATCTGACCTTAAACATAGATGACATAGTAGCTAATACGTCTGCTAACTGATTTTTTTCTCGTGGAATATGATCAAAAGTAATCTCTTCGAAGTAGGGGATCAAACTCAGAACATGCTCTCGATATGGAATGAGATTCGGATGTTTCATATCCCATTCGCCTTTGATCTGACTAATCACTAAAGCTGAGTCTCCGTACACTCGTAAGAACTTGATTCTTAAGTCTATAGCAGCTTTAATACCCATGATGCACGCTTCGTATTCGGCCATGTTGTTGGTGCAACTGAAACATAATCGAGGCTCCATCAAAGACCATAGTCCATCGGGATCCTTGTTCAGGTCCTTCGGGCACAGTTCTTATAATCGATAACTAACAAAACATCTTCATTTGGAAAATTGAGCTGCATAGGCGATAGTCATCTGACGATGAGCCAAATGATCGGCTACTATACTTCCTTTGATCGCTTTCTGAGAAGTATACTGGATGTCGTATTCGGTCACGATCATTTGCTATCTTGCTATTCTTCCGGAGAGAGCTAGTTTCTCAAATATGTATTTTATCGGATCCATCTTGGAGATCAACAAGGTAGTGTGAGTCAACATATCTTGTCTTAGTCGTGACGAAGCAAAGCGCAAGTTTTCTCATTTGTGAGTATCTTGTTTCACAGTCGGTAAACTTTTTTCTAAGGTAGTATATTGCATTCTCTTTTCGACCAGACTCGTCATGTTGCCCTAACACACACCCCATTGAGCTATCTAATACTGTTAAGTACATGATAAGAGGTCTTCCTTCGGCGGGCGGCATCAAGATAGGAGGATTCTGTAGGTACTCCTTGATTTTGTCAAAAGCGATCTGGAAATCGTCGTTCCATTCTACTACTTGATCTTTCTTCAGTAACTTGAAGATTGGCTCACAAGTAGCAGTTAGATGTGCAATGAACTTGGCAATGTAATTCAATCGTCCCAAGAAACCTTTGACTTCCTTCTCGGTGCGGGGAGCTGGCATTACTTTAATAGCTTTAACCTTGGCGGGGTCAACTTCAATACCTTTACCACTGACAACAAATCCTAGGAGCTTACCGGATCTGACTCCAAAGGTGCACTTGTTGGGATTAAGTCTCAGTCTGTACTTCTTCAACCTATCAAATAGTTTCCGCAAATGATCAAGATGTTCTTCTTCTGTCTGTGATCGAGCTATCATGTCGTCGATGTAGACCTCTATCTCGTGATGAATCATCTCATGAAACAATGCCACCATAGCACGCTGATAAGTGGCGCCCGAGTTCTTCAGTCCGAACGGCATGACCTTGTAGCAGAAAGTGCCCCACTGTGTAACAAAGGTAGTCTTCGCCATGTCTTCAGGAGCCATTTTGATCTGATTGTAACCTGAGAAACCAACCATGATGGAGAAAACCTAATGTTGAGCGGTGTTGTCAACTAGAACATCAATATGAGGAAGTGGAAAATCGTCTTTCGGACTTGCTTTGTTCAAATCTCTATAATCCACACACATTCGTACTTTACCATCTTTCTTAGGTACGGGTACCACGTTTGCAACCCACTGTGGATAAGAAGTGACAGCTAGAAAACCGACATTGAACTGCTTCATAACTTCAGCTTTGAGTTTCTCAGACATCTCGGGGCCACAGACATACCTTTACTAGGAGAAACCCTCTTTTCCGATGTAGGTGTACCACAATGCCAATGTCTAGACCTGGCATGTCTTCGTATGACCAAGCAAAAACCTCGATATAGTCTCGTAGCATCTGAACCAATCTTTCCTTGACACTGTTCTCAAGACCCGCTCCTATCTTGATCTCTTTTCTATCTTCATCAGTACCTAGATTTACAACCTCAACTAACTCTTCATGCGGTTCTATAACTCGTTCTTCTTGCTGTAGTAGTCTGACAAGTTCTCCTGGCACTTCACAATCTTTCTCACCTTCGTCTTCGGCTTGGTAGATCGGAGTATCGAAGTCATATTTAGCAATAGCATAGATGTTATCAACGAGATTCAGAGTGATTCTGCAGTGTATCACGTGGGTGTGTGTAAGAACACATAGCTTTTTGAAGGGGTGATAAAGTAAAAGAAAGAAAATAATTAAATGCAAAAGTCCAACGATTTTATTGAATGAAAATATGCAAATGACAGATAATAACCCTCACAAATGAGCCATGATGCCCCGGGCAAGGTACTAGGCTTTAAAGTTTATTGTTCAAAGCATAGAAAACGAAAAGCAAAGCAAAAACAAAAGCAATTACTCATGTCTAAAGGAGATTGGTATAACGTCTTCAGTCTTCCAATTGCTGAGTTTGTTGTCGGGAGTTGGGAAGATCCACTTGCTGATGTCGAAGTCGTTGTCGTCGTCTTCTATAGCATGGACTCCATCTTTGCTGATGCGGAAGGGAAGTTGGCCGACACGTTCGCGGCGTACCATCTTCTGACCTTTGATGGTGAAGCCTAGACAAGTCTTGTCAGATTTGAAAGGGAGATTAGGGAGCTGACCCCAAATAGTACTACCTCCTCCTTCAACTGTAGCTTGAGCATCCTTCAACGAGGCCATCCTAGGCGGAACTTGTGTAACCTCAGGAGCAACAGGAGAGTTGACAGGCATGACTCTTGGAACTGTTTCGAAAGCTTGACAGGGAGTCTCGAAGAATTCACCTTCCATCTCGAGATATCGGACATTGCGGATGGTGACCATGTATTCCTCTTCACCACATCTTGTAATCTTCCCCTTCACTTTGGGTACTTTAGCTTTTGATGCGGGGGGGTAGCGGCGCTTGCCCCATGTATCAAGGCGTACAAGTAGGCAAGAGTAAGCTTGACGGATGTCCATGACAAAGAAAGTAGAGTCGAAAGTTTGGGAACCGACGTTAACAAGCAGGATGAGCTCTCCAAGTACTGTCCGTTTAGAACCATCAAAAGCTCTCACAATTATGTCGCTGGGCTTCAAGGCCAACCCTTCAACATCAAGTCGGTCAAGCAGGTCTTGGTAGGATATTCGAGCGAACGGTATCCACCAAAACATGGGACAATGTAATGCCTTTGCATTCAACAGAGATGTGCAAGGCTTTGTTATGTTTCCTTCCGGAAGGAGTCAAATCAGCATCAGAAAAGCCTAGGCCGTTGTTGGCAGCCAGGCTAGCAATACAACTTCAAATTGATCGTAGTAGTGTCTTGCGATGCGTGAGCATTCTTGAAACTTCACTAAGGCTTTAGCATGAGCCTCGAGCACAAGCGGAGCAAGCATGGAGATCTTGGGCGGTCTGTCCCTTGTTCCACAACATTGTAGTCACTTTTCTTGATAATCTTGAATTTCCTCCATTCGTGTTTGGAGTATCTTGATAACTTCCTTTGGTACTACATGCGCGGGATGAGTCCTTTGGTTCTTTCCCTCTAGCTTGGGGCTGGTTCATATTTGGAATCGTTGGAGTCGCAGTGTCTTTTGGAGGAGAGATCTCTGGAGAAAACACTCTTCTGGTTTTGGTCACCTTACTTGATCCGGTGATGTTGTCAATGTCAAGAATAGTAGCTTCAACTATAAGATCCTCAATGGTCAGAGGGTCTTTCTTAACGCCATGATAGTAAACCTCAGATCCATAATCCCAAGGAATAGCTTTGTTAGAGGAGTATGGAACTGGTCTGGGAGAAGTAATGATGAAAGGTGCCACTCTAGGCACAGGATCAGCAGAGGAAATCCTTATTGTGTTTACATCAGCATAGTCTTCTGGGAAATCGTCACCCCATCCGGTCGCTTTAACATCTTCAATAGGAATCTTGTAACTTTCAGGAACAGTATACTTCACCATGTAATCAAACTTCTCACTTGGCTGCCCCAAGGTATCCCATACTTTTGGCACGGTTTCACTCACATCTTCAATCTTCAGTTTCTTAGACATGTCTTCACACAGAGTCTCCACAGGTGATGGCTTCAGAAATAGCACTTCACGATTATCCATCATGCACTGAATACGTCTTCTCAACCAAGCACAGCCGTCAGGAGCAGATGGGCACCAACGACAATTTTCTGGGCATCCTGGATTGACACCGGCTTGCAGCAAATTCTTCTTAACAGTCATCAGAGGAGTAGTCAAGTCATCTATGTTGAAAACATAAGAGTTCTCGCCAATAGCATTGGAACTTTTGTCATGGTTAGGCATAGGCGCGTTGATCACATTCGGAGTCTCAATAGGAGGATCAAACTCAATCTTCTTAGCTTCAATCATATCTTGAATCTTGTTCTTCAAAGCCCATTTATCGGTGTTATGTCACGGGCTGTTGGGTGATAACACACTTAGCATTAGGATTGTATCTCGGAGAGAAGTGTTGTTACGAGGAGGATCCCTCAAGGTGTCACTCTGATTTCAACATGTGTTGCAAGGCTTGCGACAATGGCATATTGATCTTAAATAAGCTGTCTTCGTGGCGCGTTAAGTTCTGCGCATTGTCTCGCTGGTTATCTTGATGTAGGATTGGAATCACGCCCCAGATTAGCGCAATCGGTCTTGGCTCGGCTTTTCTGACCATACACAGCATTGGCTTCCTTCTTACCACCAAAATATCTCTTCGTAGCATTTGACGACTCTACGAATCTTTACGCTCTTGATACCGACTTGATCGCTCTTTGTCAATATCATTTCGGTGAACCGGTGAAGAGTTTCCAATCAAATGATTGAAGAATGGGCCTATCAGTGTTCCCATAAACATATCAACCAACTCCCTATTGGACAAGGGTGGTTGAACTCTGCCTGCTAGATCTCTCCATTTATGAGCATACTCTTTGAACTTCTCATCACGACCCATAGACATGCTCTGTAGTTGCATGTGAGTGGGTGCCAATTCAGCATTGTACTCATATTGCTTGTAGAAAGCATCCGCTAAGTCACTCCAAGTACGAATATGGTCACTCTCTAGCTGATAATACCACTCCAATTGAGTTCCGGACAAACTCTCTTGGAAATAGTGCATCCACAACTTTACATCGGTGTGGGGTTGATCTTGAACGAACATTTCAAATGCGACCGGACAAAAATGCCATCATATTTGGCAAAATTAGGAACTTTGAACTTGGGAGGAATCACCGCACCAGGGACAAGACTCAGATCATCAAAATTCAGCCATGACATCTTCAAATTTTCCACAACATTCAGACGGTCTTCAAGTTGCTTGTACTTGTCATCTTCATAAGAGTACTGATCATTCTCATAATCTTCTTCCTTCTTCTCGGGCTCACGCTGGTCATCTTCGTTGCCTTTGACACTTCCCTCAGTCTTGACACTCCCCTCTGAGAACTCTATCAGGCTAACCACCTTAGGACCACCTTTGTGCGTCTTCCCATGTTGAGAACACCAATGACCTTCTTCTTTTTGTTGATGAGCTTCTTCAGATCTTCTTGGCCTTGGACAAAGCTGGTGAACATCTCCTAGAATTGAGCATTCGAGCACGGAGATCTTTGGATCTTTCAAGAGCCATTTCTGCTAAAATAAATAGCGAGAAAATGAGAAAACCAATCTTCAATGTACCTGTTATGAAATGTTATGCTATGATATGCGATGTTTATGCGAATGCAATGCATTGTTTTCAAGGACCTTAGGAATTTAAATTTGTTAAACAAGCATGAACAAACTTTATTAGTTCTCATTTTATTCTTTTTCTTTTTAAGTACAAAAGATAATTCAAAAAAAATAAAGAACAACAATCCTAAAGCTCTAAGTCTCCCATGGGCGCTTCCTCTTGGTGCCGAGGTAGGCGTTGATGCTCCACTCCTCGTGAAGTAGCTTTATCAACTCTAATACTTTCTTTTCGCTTGCATAGCACTGAGCTTCGAATGTATCCCTTTCTTCTTTTAGTTGAATCCAGGATCTCTTCAAGTCTTCAAAATCAGTAGGCATGTCAGGATGGAGAATAGTATAGGATTCGTCACCTATAGCAACAGGTTCCATAATTACTGGTAACACGGGTGTAAATGGCATCATGAGGTTTTGAGCTCGAGCTCGCACCCATTTGAGGTAAGGTTCCCAAGGAATGGAGTTTTGGTGCCCCAAAGTCTTGGTATCGATCTTCTTTACCATGCCCCAAGTGTATGAACCTTCGTCGGTAATGGAGATCGTGGTTGTGGCGAACACAATATCTTGGAGAAGCATATCATGAGGACCATCTCTTGAGCATAACCAAGGCGTAGAGCTAGAGAAGGGTTGTAAGTGACACCTCCCTTATACCAAGGAGTGGTACATTAGGGAATTCTCCACATCGCTCAATGAATGTGAAGTCCTTTTGAGAGAAAAGACACCAACGGATATTTTAATGAGAGAGTGACATTAGCCTTTGAGATTCAACCTTTGCTCGTTCTTCAATACTGATGGGGGAAGGTGCGAAATAAACCACCTGGAAAGTAACGGTATACAACACATGAGAGTTCCTTGTCTCTTGATAGTACGAGTGTGGAGAGAATTTAGAATGTCTCTAAGTAAGGTAGGCACTGGATTGCGAGTAAGGAATATCTTGACGGTGTTCACGTCAATGAACTGATCCGAGTTAGGAAGTAGAACCAAACCATAGATTAGCAAAGCCAAGATGTCTTCGAATGCTTGGAAACTCATAGCTTTGAGGAATTCTCGGGCTTTCTTTATCATAAATTTGGCAAGTAAACCCTTAACTCTGTTTCTTGTTTCCCAATTGGCTTCAATGTTTGAGCTCTTTAGGTGTAATGCTGATGCGATGTCTTCGTACTTAGGAACCTTTTCCAAACTGGTGAATGGCATTTGGCCAAGAATAGGTATCCCAAGTAGCTTAGAGAACTCTTCCAAGGTAGGAACCAACTGATAATCTGGGAATGTGAAGCAATGGTGTTTCGGATCAAAGAAATGGAATAGGACGTGCATCATATCTTCTTCAAAACCGGAGATAACCAAGTCAAGTAGATAACCATGTCTTTTGATGAACTGAGCATGATCGGGAACTTCTGAAACCAATTCTTTGAGTTGAGAAGGTACACCCATGAAGTTGATTCGGATAGTCTTTCTAGAAGCCATGATCCCTACAAAACAGAGCAAAGATAAATCCCTAGGTCCTTGAAATAGTTAGAAATGTTATGCAATGCAATGCGATGATGTCATGATGTCATGTTTAGCAATCACAAACAAATCACACAATACCCTAGGTTTAAGGCTTGCATGAGTTATAGGTGTCTACCCTACCAAAGTTTGAGTGGGTTCATCCTGTCCTATAATAGTAACCGGGTTCTAGGAATCTCATATCATTGATCTTTCTCATAGACGTTTATTTCAATACGACTACCAAGTGGTCGACCGAAAATATCCCAAAAGTCTGATCTTAATGAGCGTAGCATCAAGTATCATCCAACCTTAGTTTGCACCAAAGCCAGCCATCTCACTACCTTCTAATGGCCAAGATGGGTCAATTAGGGTTCTAAAAGTTGAGTTAGTGTTGATGACACCACGCAGAAGCCAAATACTATCCTCAACTTGGAAATGAAGAGTATCAGGACATCCAAAGTGTCACACTAACGTAGCCATCATGTGGACCGTTTCGATATACGTCTAACGGTCGCGACGATCTATTTCTACTTACCTAAGGAAACCTGGATCCGGGTGTAGGATCCCCCATAAATATAATACCCAAGCATCCCTTAGGTATTCTCTCTTTAGGGTGTCTCCCAGTAGTCGCCGATTACATGTCTGGTGGTGACTTTGAGAATTTTGTTTTGCTTTTTATCGCAAATGTGCAGATAGCAAGAGTCGCCACCGACTTTTCTTTTATCCAATTAAGGGAAGGTGAAAAGAACAGGAAAAGACCTTCGTTAGATTTTGAGTAAGGGAGAAGGTTATGAAAAGGGAAGGTATTAGCACCCCTTTCCATCCGTAGTTATCTACGGGCTCTTAGTTGCTTCTAGCTCATTTTTAAAAGTGCTTTCTGTGTGTTTGACAAAAATGTTTTGAAAAGGCATTTCGCTTTGACTTTGTAATGATTCATGTAGGAATGTATACAAAGTGTTCGAAAATGTTTCGTTCTGAAAAGCATTTGAACTTTGACAAAAGTGTGAGGTGTGAAAAGTATTTTGTTTAAGCAAGCAATTAAAAGTCTTATTACCCACTCAGAAATGGTCGTTTTCGTGTTGTTTTACTTTCCTTTAGAATAGTGCGATCCGTACCATTAGTTGGTAGGTAACCCTATTCGTTGGATGTAAAGGGACATTCGAAGGGACATCGGATGGTCATAGAAGGCAACTTGTAGGAAGTATCCTAGCACATTCGGAGGGACGATCATCACTTTTCGTAGGCAACAATCGAGGGACGATATCATGTATTCGTAGGCGACATCGTGGGTCTATGATCTTTGTATCGAAGGGACTATGATGATATATTTGTAGGCAACAGTGCTAGGATACCTCTACGTTCGAGGGACTTGACCATTTATTCGAAAGGCAACGAGAGAGAATTACCTTAAGGGGTGCATGTGTGAAAAGAGTGTGTTGAATTCAGATATTTTATCTTGGAATTAGAGGTGATCTATGTTGATTCTATCTTGCCATACACGCCTGATTACTAGCAGTTTATAGGGTGCGGAAAATAAATTGCGGAAAGTAAAGTGCGGAAAAATAAAGTCCTACGCTATTACATGACTTTGGGGAAGTTACATAATAGGAGTGAGGAAAAGTGAAAGTCCTAATTAAACTATTACATCCCATAGACAGTTACATAATATTGAAAAGAAAAGCGAGAAAAATCGTCCGAAACGTTACAACCTGTAAGCAAATACATAATCGGAAAATACGAGAAAATTGCATAAGAGAAAAAATGTTAGTAAAATATGATTTTTGAATGAGGAAAAATATTTTGGATTAGTAATGATAATTAGATGATAAGATGATTTTTTGGTAATTTTCTGAATCGATTTCGATAATTAAAAGCAATTAAAAGTCAATTTAATGGTTAATTAGCAATTAATTAAAATATGCATGCAAAAATATTATTTTTAATGTCAAAAATTAAATAAACATTTTTCTGATTAATATGCAAAAGGAAAATATTTTTGGTGATTTGTAAATGCATGAGAAAAATGTTTGAAGATTAATTAAATGAAGATGAAAATATTAAGAAAAATAAGAAAATGGAAAAGTTATGGAAAAGTGTTAAAAAGAAATTCAGGAAGCCAGGATCGAACCCAGGACCTCCTGGATGTATCACCACACGCGTTGCCATCTAAGCTAGGGATGCTTGGTGTTTTGAATCTTGAAACAATTAATTATAAGGGAATACGTGTCATAAATTGGAATTCAAACACAGTCAACACGCGTGGGACCTAGGTGGTATGAATGGACGAATCAGAACGCGAAGAAGTGCCACGCATGCCTCGCCGGTCTCCGTTCTAGTCAACGACGCCGAAGCCCTAGCTCTGGTCGTCTTCTCCGGCAAGCAAAAACTCCAAACATGCAAAATAGCAAAAATAAAAAGCAAAGGGATACCCTACCCCCCTAAATCGACCATGGCGAGTTCAATGGTGGTGTCTGTTTGGATTGAAAACTCCTGTATCGACCGGTTCGAAACTAACAGTTCAAGAAACCCTAAACATGGCAAAATGCGATTTGGACGTTCAAGCTCATGAACGATGGCCCAGATCCTGTCTATGATGTCTCATGATCACATTAGAATGATTAGTTTCGATTAAAACACACAGAATAATAAAACACGAATTCAAGAAAAGTATGAATATGTATGTTCATGTATGGCTCGATTCAAGCAGATTTAACCATGGTTTTTTATGTGTACTTACTCAAACTTACCTCAGGAACACAATGGGATGCTTGAGAGTGGCTGAAAAATCAAACTCGAATTTGCCAACTTTGTGAAAAAATTTGGAATTTTAGGGTTGCTTCAAGAGGCTAGGGTTTCGTCCTCTGGTCTTGTGAATGCAATAGGTATTTATAGAGTGAAAGATTGAAGCAAAAAGAATGAAAAAAGATATACTCTTCAATGCAAAAATATTTTCTCTTTTAATTCAAATCAAATCTTTTCAAAATTTGATTTTTCCTTCCTTGCATGAGCTAGTACGAATTTGGCAAGTTGTGTGGGCTTCCTTGGTCCTCAAGCTTGATAAAAAACCAACCCAACTTAAATTATACCTTGTTTTCATATTTTATTTAATTTAAATTTGAATTAAAAGCTTTTAAATTCAAAAATAAATCAAAAAAATAAAAGGTGGTCGTGGCAAGGCATCAAGAGGTCACAAATAATATTATGATCAAGTTTGGATCATAAAATTATAGGCCCATTTGGAAAAAATTGGATTTTGTCAGATATCTCTCTTTGTGCAATTCTTCAAAAATGCCCAACTTGTACAAGGTGTATCTTGCTCAATTTTTAACATTTTTGAGTGTTCTTGGACTTTTTAGAAAGCTCTATATGTCCTCTAAACAACTTCTTTGGTTTAATATCAATTGGAGTTTCCATGCTCAATAACACTTCATTACAAAAAGTCCACTTTTTGTTGACTTTGAAAAGGATATGTAATGTTTTGATCCATATCTTCAAAATGAAGCATATTCTGACCATGCTTGTGAGACATGAAGTTGTAGAGAATTTAATTTCCTTCAAAATGAGAGGTGGTGGAAATTTTTTTGATAAAGTATGAGGAAGTTATGCTTAGTCAAAGTTCAGTTGACTTTTCTCTAGAAAACCCTAATTTGGAAAGTTTGACTTTTGATCAAATCTTGAGTTTTCTGGATGAATCATGATCAAACCTTGATCAAATGATGAATTTCACTTCAAAATATGGATGTTGACCAAAAATCATGAAGTGGACTGTATGTTGACCACAATTGACTTTTTGTCTGATACAACTGATTTTCAACCATCTGAGCAATTGTCTGAGGAAACTTGACTTGTAGGGCTTGAAACTTGACATAGAGATTATTTGAAGCATATGAGGAGGCATGATGACCATTGGAGATGTTGGAAGTCCATCTTGATCTGAGGATAGCCAAACCCTAGTTTGGGTTAATTGTCTAGAAGAGGGTTTGTCTGACCAACCCTTGAGGAATCCTTGAGTATGGATGTATGGAATGTCTTGAGGATTAGGAGGGCAAATTTTTGGGTATGAGAGTCCCCAATGTGTGAGTGCCAGTCTACTCTAGTGTTTCCCCAGTGGGAGTTGAAGTACATCTCTCTTGTCCTCCCCAGTAGGTCGGCGCATCATTGTCTTCCCCAGCCGAAGTCGTGATGGGTAACGGTGGAAGATCTTCTTCAAGTATCCCCTTTTATTCCCCAGCGAATTGGTGTCCAGCAGACAGTTTCCAATGATACCATCTCCTCAGCATGTTCGCCTGACGACATTCGATTTCCCCAAGTGATTTTCTTTTGAATCAGCAGCTTGGCCATATCTCTAGCAGCATGTCCATGCTACCTTCCCTAGTGGATTGTCATATTCAAGTGGATTATTTTGTGACTTAGGGTCGCCGATTACTTTTTATCTTTTTCCAAGCATGCATCATTCATACGACATTAGTTTACACTAAATTCACACACTGCACAGAGTCATATTCCAAGAATATAAACTTTTGTCCCCAGTGACGTTCCTGCCCCCTCTCTGAATCCTAGCAAAGATAATTTCTTTGATGTATGGCATCTCTCTTTGGAATCCGTTGTGTCCCAGTTTTTTCCTGGCGCAATATATCCATTATCTCCTTTTGGTGTTGAAACTGCCAGCTCTTACCCTGGTGCAACGCGTCTTTAGCGTTGAAAGCAAGCCCTACACTTGTTTTCTCCTTTTCGCACAAGAGTTGATTCGTTACCAATTCTTGAACAGGTCTGAGTATTATGCTCTCTCCTATGAGCATGATGCAAGACACTTTGTATTATGTGTGGAGTCTGGTCAGCATTTCCAGTCTTCATCTTCGTTGAAACTTCCAGTACATCTCCTGGTGCAATGTTCTTAGGACAAGCTCTCCTCCTGTACCTTTTCAGGAACAAGAATACACTTATTTCTCTTCTCAAAGTACAACGTTCTGAGTCAGTAATGTCTAATCGGCACTTTCTAGCCTTCGCATCACAAACCCGTCTGGTTATTCCCTGGCGTAATGTGGTTACTCTAGTCAGTGTATCTAGTCTTTGCTTCCACTAGCATGTTGGCTCTCCCCTGGCATTGTGGGTCATCCTTTGAGAACAAGAATACACTTGTTTCTCTCCTTCATAAAGCCTAACCAACGTTTCCTGGTCTTTGCATCACGATCGTTCAATTATTTTCTGGCGTAATGTGATTAGCCTGGTTGACGTATCTAGTCTTTACTTCTGCTTGCATATCAGCTCTCCCCTGACATTATGGATTGAATTGGATAGAGGCCAATTGTTCTTTTAAGATCAGGATTACACCTGTACCTGTCTTTGTAGAATTCAGCATTTATTCTCTGCTCTCCCTTGTTGTGACCCAGTCAAGCCCTGACACAATATATCCTTTTCTCCATGAGGCTCATTGGAAGTTTAAAAGTCCACACTTATTGCTTGATGCAGATTTTGGGATTCAGAGCGTAAATTTTAGAATCCATTTTGTTATTCAATCACCTCACACCTTGCGCTCGAAAGGCAGACACCAATCTTGCTCCAAGGCTTGAGGATGATTGAATAGGGGCAGTTGTTTTACCCCAAAATTTACCCTTTTCTTTCCCGTATTTCTGGATTATAATTCGATTGCATAAACATACATGTAGTCGCATGCATAGCATTTTATCATGAGGTTACCAGGTTCGAGGTATCCCAAACGGCAAAAAAGAAGGAAAATAATTTAGTTGCTTATTTCTCAATAAAGGGAATTATGAGTTTTCAACGTTTTTTGGGCACTCCAGAAGGCGTATCTCTCAGCTCGTTGAGTATTTTCTAAAAATTTTCGATCGGCGATTCCCTCTCATTATTATCTACAACTTTCGTTTGAAGGCTAGAAACAAATTGTGAGGGGAAAGTCCTCGAAAAAAATTGATTTCGCAAGTGATCTAAACTGAATTTTAGTGTTGTTCCGTGCGCTCAGTGCACTGAAACATTCATATCTCCTAGCTGGAAACTCGAAAGTGGGAGGGGTTGATTTCTAAAATTCTTTATTAAAGCCCGCTACGGATTTCATTTGCAACTCAAGAGCTTATTCCTCACCAATCACTACTAGAATTTTATTCTTTAGAGTTGATTTTGAGCTGAACTGAGTAAATTTCATCTGATACGCGGTCTTCGAAAAACCATATCTCGCTCGATTTTTGTCAAAATGAGATGAGACCAGTGCTAAAGGTTCTCAAATTTCGTTAGCTTCGATTGTCTCAGACATACTCATTTGCATATTTTGATCAGAAGACCCTTGTTCGAGGCATTTTCTTCAAATAGCGTAAATCAAATTCTGCATACTCATTTGCAAATTTTGATCAGAAGACCCTTGTTCGAGGCAGTTTCCAATAGCCTGAAAATTGTGCTGAAACTTCTAAATTCATATTTCCTTGACCGTTCTTCCGATCAAGTTGAAATTTTGATTTACGTAATCAAAATCGCATTCCGGACACTTTTTGTTTACATTCCGACTTCAAATTCCGCATGAATTTGCTATTTTGGATTAATTACGAAAATCATTCGGATAATCATGATTTAGGCTTTATTATGGATCTAAGGCACTCTTAGGCCCAACTCCTAAAACTATAAATAGATTTTTTCATTCACAAATCACAACAACACAATGATTTGCTTAATTTTCACTACCAATCACTCTCCAATTCTCTCAAAACCAAAGCAAAACTAAAGAACAAAGTTCAAACTTCAACTTTGCCTCCAAGCAACCACCACATGCCACCACCAGACCTCTTCTTGACACCTATTATCACCGCAGACCGCGCTAAGCGCGCCTCACCGCACTAAGCGCGCACTACAATTTCTGATTTTATCACCGCAACTTCTCTCCACATAATCTTGATCTTCTTCTCCTTCTTCTACTCGAATCTGACCTACAAGGAACTATTTTCTCCTAATTTCTCTTCAATTTTAAGATTCAAGTATATCTACTTCATCTTCTTCAATCCTCCATTAAAGATTTCAAGTTTTCCTCGAGAATTTAAGGTCAATTCCAAGGATTATCATCAATTCGGTGCTGATTTGGTATTTTCTTTGAAGAACACAAGGAATTCCTCTGCAATTTGATTCAAACTTCAAGTTCAAGTAAGTGTTTAGTTCAATTAAGCACTTATTTTAAGCTATTATAGACTTTTAGCTTTTCTGGAATTTGAATATTGAAATTGCTCGCAAATTCCTTGTAGATTATGATTTTTGAACTTTCATTCTTGAATTCTTTGATTTGAATTGGATTTTGCAACCTTATTCATGTCGGTGTGAGGATTTTGTACATAACATGCATATATTCTTGTGCATTTGTATTCACCAAGAATCTAGGCCACAAGTGCATGCATCTTGCATCATCTATCACGTGCTCATGCATTAGAAAGCATTTAGGTTATGTGAATTGCATTGATACATGATGTTTTGAGGTGTAATTTGCATCCGAAGCGTGTCGACATGTAGATTTCAAGGCATCTTGGTTACTAGGCATTATGCATTTGTACATAAATCCATGCATATGCGTTCCAAGTGTTTGTGTTAATGTGTAACTTAGATTTGACATGACTTTGCATTGCTTCTTGGTGACATGACTTGCTTGCATTGACCTCGTGTTAGTTCATATATTGTAATCTTGCATATGAGCAATAGAATTGTTGTTTCAACTTGCATTCTTAACATGTTCATACATAATCTTGCATATGAGCATTAAAATTGTTGTTTCAACTTGCATTCTTAACATGTTCATACATAATCTTGCATATGAACATTAGAATTTTTGTTTCAACTTGCATTCTTAACATGTTCATACATAATCTTGCACATGAACATTAGAATTGTTATTTCAACTTGCATTCTTAACATGTTCATCATAATCTTGCACGTGAACATTAGAATTGTTGTTTCAACTTGCATTCTTAACATGTTCATACATAATCTTGCACATGAACATTAGAATGTTGTTTCAACTTGCATTCTTAACATGTTCATACATAATCTTGCATACGGACATTAGAATTGTTGTTTCAACTTGCATTCTTAACATGTTCATACATAATCTTGATCATTAGAATTGTTATTTCAACTTATCTTCTTAATATGTTCATACATAATTTTGCATAAGAACATTGGAATTGTTACTTTAACTTGCATTCCTTACATATTCATGCATTTGAATTTCATCTAAGAACATTGGAATTGTTACTTTAACTTGCACTCCTCACATGTTCATGAATTTGAATTTCATCTAAGAACATTAGAATTGTTACTTTAACTTGAATTCCTCACATGTTCATGCATTTGAATTTCATCTAAGAACATTGGAATTGTACTTTAACTTGCATTCCTCACATGTTCATGTATTTGATTTTCATCTATGAACATTGGAACTACCGCTTGATTACATGGATTGACTTTTGGCATTGAGAATGGCATGGACAAGTGTTTCAGATCAAGACAGGAAAATTGCGAGTTCTGAGGGCGCCACGGGAGCGCTAAGCGCTAAAGCTACTGACTTTTGTGTTGCAGGTCGCGCTTAGTGCCACCAGGAGCGTGCTAAGCGCTAAAGCTACTGACTTTTGTGTTGCAGGTCGCGCTTAGCGCCACCAGGAGCGTGCTAAGCGCCAAACTTTCTATTTGGGTCGCGCTTAGCGCGACATACCAGGCTTAGCGTGATCTGGAACTGATTTTTTTGTTCTTTCTTAATTCCAAGTACAAACAGCAGGTATTCTAACATTCTTAACCTTTTTTTGAGATGTATTTGATGCAGGAGCTTGTGTTGTACACACGTATGACATAATTCTTCGACATTTCACATTTGTATACCCACGTATACATTCCTTTTTCTTGCTTCTTGGGTCTAACTCCCTTCTTGCAGGTGTATCCCTAGTGGAATGCTTATATCTCTTGCAGGTGTTATTGCTTTGGAAGTGCATGAACGCGTATTCTGCTTTTTTTGATACATTGAGTTCTTCTTATCGGTTTACTCTTATTGCGTGGCTACAGTACTTGAAGTTTTCCGGAGTATTTCACTAGCTTACAGTGCACTTCGGATTATATATCCGTTTGGTAATTTCTACACCATTTATCGCATTCTCTTACAACTTTCCTAGGTATCATGAGAAGTAGAGCTTTACAGCTTTCTTTTTCCATGAGAAGTAGGAATAGAGATGCATGATGGGGCTTCCGTAGTTGGAGCATGTTCAGGAACCCCTCTAGTTTATTTAAAGACCCGTTTAGGGCGCTTCTATTTGCTAACTATGTTTGGTTTGTTTAAAGTCCTCATCCGTGCATAGGGAGGCGCTTTTCATTATGTTTACACTTGTGCTTGCATAGGTAAAAAGTGTTTAGGACACCCGACGTGGCACCACCAAGCAAAGTCTCGCTTTTTATATTTCCTGCTATCGAGTCATTGATATATGGGCAAGTGGAAAGGCTCGGAAGTCGTCCCCCGCAGTTCTAGTCTGTGTCTGTATGGTGCATCCGAATCGTGTTACTATTCCTATCGAGTCGATTACCAAAGTGGCCAGAGTTCCCTATTCTGACTCTCCACTCATTCCTAGGGTTCGCATTTACTACAGAACTCACAACATTTGCTCTGTGGACTACGCCTACAAATTGTTTGACATTTGTTTTCACATTGCATTGTTGGTGTGATTCTGCCAAAGCACTTGATTGCTTCATCCCTTTGCATCCCTTGGTTCTACAACCAAGACGGATATAGGATAGTTTTCCCCTAGGACTGCTCGGTTAGGATAGATTATCGAGCCTAGACATTAGGATTTACATCCTTTGCATGTCGACAAAGGTAGAGATTCCCTTACATCCTTAACCATAGGTCCAATCTTTGCATGACAATATTAGGGCTAGTACTAGTTAGTCTCCCTTTTTTTCTAGTTCTTTTTGCATCCTTGCATGTAACTAAAACTAAAACTTTTTTTCTTTTCTCTTTTGAAAACAAAACACTTAATAATGGTTTCAACTCCTTTTTCAAGGTAAAAGCAACCAACCAAGACAAACTCTTTTCGCCTACGGGCGCATTTTCTTTTGTGTATAAAACCTTTTTCACAAGTAAAAAACACAAAACCGACCAAAACAAGTGAGACGAACTACGGCGCTCTGAATTTCCTATTGCACGCGGGAATACGTAGGCATCTTGTCACGGGGCTTGATCGAGCACAACTCGTAAATATTTCCTTCTTTTCCCCGTGGTTTCTTTATTTTCACTTTTCTTTTGCATGCATTGTAGCGTTTGAGCATAGATAGATATAACACACCCTTTAGTTAGAAAATAGAAGTGGGTACCGTAGAGTACTACGGGCGTGTGGGGTGCTAATCTATTCCCCTCCCGTAACTAACTCCCTTACTTAGATTCTCTCGATCTCTCGGTCGTAGGACCGCGTTTCTCCCCTTTAGGTTTACTCGACGTTTCCCTTTCTCCTTCGCAAGATAAAAAGACGTTCGATGGCGACTCCATTGATACACCCCTATCAGTCGGAAGTTCAGCCGAGTGGTTTGAGTTGTTGATACAACTTGAATTCTTAACATGTTCATACATTGTTTATTTGCATATGAGCATTAGATTTGTTGATACAACTTGCATGCTTAACATGTTCATACATCATTTATTTGCATATGAGCATTAGAATTGTTGATACAACTTGCATTCTTAACATGTTCATACATTGTTACTTTGCATGTGAGCATTAGAATTGTTGGTTCAACTTGCATTCTTAGCATGTTCATGTTTGTGTATTTGCATATGAGCATTAGAATTATTGATTCAACTTGCATTCTTAACATGTTCATACATTGATTCTTGCATATGAACATCAGAATTGTTGATACAACTTGCATTCTTAACATGTTCATGCATTGGTCCTTGACAATGAACATTAGAATTGTTGATATAACTTGCATTCTTAAGATGTTCATGCATTGGTCCTTGACAATGAACATTGGAATTATTGATTCAACTTGCATTCTTAACATGTTCATGCATAGATTTGCATATATGAGCATTAGAATTGTTGACTTGCATTCCTTACATGTTCATGCACTCGATTATCATATACATCCTTTTTATGAGATTACTTGATTGTATGGATTGAATTTTGGCATGAGAACATCGCGGAAAAGTGATATGGATCAAGACAGGAAATTCTACAGGTTATAGGCCGTGCTTAGCGCCTTGAGCATAAGCGTAAATTCAACGACTTTTGTGTTACAGTCGCTTAGCGTCACGGGAGCGAGCTTAGCGCGGATACTAGGGCGCGACACGGCTGAATTTTCTTTTCTTTCTCATTTCCAAATACAAACATCATATATTCTAACATTCCTAGACATTGTTTGAGATGTGTTTGATGCAGGAGCTTGTGTTGTAAATACATATGACACAATACTTCGATGTTTTACGTTTGTATACCCATGTATACATTACTTTTTCTTGCTTTTTGGGTCTAACTCCCTTCTTGCAAGTGTATCTTGACCGGAATGTGTATACACATGTTCCTTTGCTTGTGAGCATACGCGTACATTCTATTGTCTACTTGTGTGGTTCTCTTACAGGTGTTATTCCTTCGGATGCGTATGAACGCGTATTCCTCTTATTTTTGATACCTTGAGTTCTTCTCACCGGTTTACTCTTATTGCATGGATGCAGTACTTGAAGTTTTCCAGAGTATTTCATTAGCTTGCAGTGCACTTCAGATTCTATATCTGTTTGGTAGTTTCTATACCATTTATCGCATTCTCTTACAGCTTTCCTAGATATCATAAGAAGTAGGGCTTTACAGCTTTCTTTTGCCATGAGAAGTAGGAATAGAGATGCATGATGGGGCTTCCGTAGTTGGAGCATGTTCAGGAACCCCTTTGGTTTATTTAAAGACTTGTTTAGGGAACTTCTATTTACTAATTGAGTTTGGTTTGTTTAAAGTCCTCATCCGTGCATACTGAGGCGTTTTTCATTATGTGTTTACAATTGTGCTTGTATAGGTCAGAAGTGGTTAGGACACCTAACGTGGAACCACCAAGAAAAGGCCCACTTTTTATATTTCCTTCTATCGAGTCATTGATATATGGGCAAGTGGAAAGGGTCGGCAATCGTCCCCCGCAGTTCTAGTCTGTGTCTTGTATGGTGCACGTGAATCGTGTTACTATTCCTATCGAGTCGATTATAAAAGTGGCCAGAGTTCCTTATTCTGACTCTCCACTCATTCCTGGGGTTTGCATTTACTGCAGAACTCGCATTATTTGCTCCGTGGGCTATGCCTGCAATTGTTTGACATTTGTTTGCGCATTGCATTACTTGTGTGCTTTTACCAAAGCACTTGATTTTTTCATCCCCTTGCATCCCTTGGTTCTACAACCAAAACAAATATATGATAACTTTCCCTTAGGACCGCTCGGTTAGGATAGCTATCGAGCCTAGGCATTAGGATTCACATCCTTTTCCTGTTGACATAGGTAGAGATTCCCATACATCCTTAACCATAGGTCCAATCTTTGCATGACAACATTAGGGTTAGTACTAGCTAGTCTCCCTTTTGTTTTGCTTGTTTATTTTTTGCATCCTTGCATGTAATTAAAACTAAAACTTGCTTTTTTCCTTTTTAAAACAAAACACTTAATAATGGTTTAAACTCCTTTTTCAAGGTAAAATCAACCAACCAAGACAAAATCTTTTCGCCTTTGTGCGCATTTCTTTTGTGTTTAAAACCTTTTTCACATGTAAAAAACACAAAACCCACCAAAACAAGTGAGCTGAACTACGACGCTTTGACTTTCCCATTGCACAGGGGAATACGTAGGCATCTTGTCACGGGGCTCGACCGAGCACAACTTGTAAGTATTTCCTTCTTTTCCCCGTGGTTTCTTTATTTTCCTTTTTTTTTCTTTTGCATGCATTTGTAGCGTTTGAGCATGGATAAATATAACACACCCTTTAGCTAAAAAGTAGAAGTGGATACCTTAGAGTACTACGGGCGTGTGGGGTGCTAATCCCTTCCCATCGCGTAACTAACTCCCTTACCTAGATTCTCTCGATCTCTTGGTCGTAGGACCGCGATTTCTCCCCTTCATGTTTACTCAATGCTTTCCTTTATCCTTCATGAGATAAAAGAAATTTGATGGCGACTACATTGATACACCCCTATCATTCAGAAGTTCAGCCGGGTGGTTTCACATATGCACCATTGCGTCATCGACAAATTTCAAAACAAGATAGCTTGTATGTTTGATTCTAGAGCCAAATTAGGGTTTTGAATCAAAATCTTTCACCAGTGAAAGATGTGATCAATTAGGGTTTGAGTCTCCACTCACCTATATTGATTTATCTTCATAAGTCAACAACATTTGATCTTCAAATTCCAATCATTTCCTCCAGATCAATCTTGGATCGACCAAATTAGGGTTTTGATCGAGGATGGTGCATCATAGACTTTTTGCTAAATGCATGACCTAATTTCTTAGAGAATGATCTAAAGATCACGAATGCAATATATTGACCTAATTTCTTGATCCAAAACATCTCCAATGCCATGGTTGATTAATAGTAAAATTCTGAATCATCTGACAAAAAGTCAACTGTCCAGATCAGTCAAACTTTGACTTTTTTTATCAACATTTGAAATTCAAATTTTTCAATCATCAAAGCATTTCATATTATCCATAATGGTCATCAAGAATAAAAAATGTGGAAAAAAAGTCAACAAAAATTCAAAACTTGATTTTTCTAAACAATTAGAAAAATTTTCAAATGTTTTTTAAATTGTTTTTCACCATTTTCATGGCCATTTTCACCAAGATCCATTTTGATACAAGAAAAACATTCAACATGAAAGTTGTAGATTTTTCCAAGCTTTCCAAAATGTCAAAGAACATGAAAAAATATTTTGTGGAGCTAGGGTTTTGAAAATAGACATTATAGGTCCAAAAACTTGCATTACAAGTCATCTTCACAAATGTTTCAAGCCATTTTGCAAAGGATCCAATCTCTTTCTCTTCTAGAAGCCTAGGTGTCCCAAATATATTTAGAGTTCATGATTGGAGAAGGATAAGAACACTTGATACTTTTAACCATGATTTGCATTTTTAACCATGTGCATTTAATGTAAGATTCCTTTTTTATCTCTTAAGCACCAAGTTGCAAAAATCTTGAATTCTTCCTTGCCTTGCTTTCCAAACATCTTGAATTATTTTAAAATCACACCAAAACATCTCCAAGTTTGTTTTCTCATTTTTTCTCAAGTTACAAGTTTCAAAGTTTCAAAAATGTGATAATTGCAACTTTCAATCCTTGCAAGTTCTAACCAATTCATTGCTTCAAACACTCTCTAAACATCATTAGGAAGTTGTTAGAACCAATCATTCATCACAAAAACAACCAAAAACTAGATTCATTAAGAAAACTCCATAAATGTGCATTTTGATCCTTAACAAGCCAAATCCAAATCCACTCGTGTGTTTTCATTTTTATATCTTTAAATTTCATCAAGAAACAAGGAAGTTACAAATCAAAAGCTTGAGGTTGAAGATGAACATGGCGCCATTTTCAGAAAATTTCAAATATTCGTTTTATTATATAAATAATTGAAGTTGAATAAATGAACGAATGTATAGCCACCCCGGTGGTAGAGCGCGCACCCTTAAGTCTTTTCATGTCTCAGGTCTTGGGTTTAAATCCCCCTTACCCCTGACCTTTTTCAAACTTTTTTTCCACTCTTTTTCTCATTTTCCAAACTATTTTCAAAACCATTCAGTAACTTGTTTCACATATATATTTTCAAAAGCATAATACTATCACCATAGGCGTGTGGCCTGGTGGTAAATCTTTTCACATGCAAGCTGAAGGGCTTAGTTTCAAACCCCTTTGGCCACAAAACCAATTTTTTATCACTTGTATACTTAATGTTTTTTAACAAACTTCAACATTTTCAAAAACCAACCAAAACTTCTCATTTTGAGATGATGTTTTGCACACTTATCATTTAGTATACCTATTTTATGATTATGTCAAAAAAATCCCAAAATATATTTTCTTTTGATATATTTTTATTAGTTTAAAAAGTAATACTTTTTAAGTATTTTAAAATGCTTTAAAAAACTGTTTTCTTCTTGATTTTTGAACCTAATCTTTTCAAAACATTCATGTGAGTAAACTTTCACCCTTCAAATCTTTTCAAAATATTAAAAATGTTTTAATTAACTTACACACCTCTTTTCCATGATCAATTCGATTTATTCCTTGAAAATACAAATCGAACTAGGTTTTTTCCTCGAAAATCTTTCGAACTCAAAATCAAATTGATCATGGGCCTCCCTTACGGTGTAAGTCCCAACCCCCTATGTACATATTTAATTCCTTGTACATATCCAACCCTCTATATACATATTAAATTCCTTTTACACATCCACCCTTTTTTGTACATATTCAATTCCTTGTACATATTCAACCGTTTGTACATATTCAAGTATAATTAGCTTCGTTTTCTAGTTTTATCCGCTTGTCTATACGCCAATAACACTGGTATTAAGAGGAGAATTATTCTCGGTGAAACTACTCTTATTCCAGTGGGCCTTCCTTAAGGTGTAAGTCCCACTCCCTCATATATATCCAAGTAGTACTATCTTTATTTGCTTGTTTTATACACTTGTTTATATATTTCCTTCATAAACTCCTATGAATGCAAACACACACTTTGTCATATATACTTGTTCATATACTTGTTCATGTTTATTTATGTCATTACGACTAGTATAACAACTAGTCTCCCCATAGATAATATTGGGATTCGTAAAAAAGAACTCCCTAATTGAGTTAGCCTCCTCTTGTGCTTCGTACAAAAGAACTCCCTCGTTGAGTTGGCCTCCTCTTGAGCCTCATACAAGAAAGAGATCAAGAAATCTCCAACAGCCTCCTATTGTACCCCAATTTTTCCCCTATGGTTTTCCATCATTTCATTATCACAATGCATCAAGATCACAGACAAGGGTTGGTTCTCCCGCTTCTCCTATTCTTATGTTTTTTCTCAAGGGATCGCCAAGCACCTTAACTCTGTATTTTTGTATATTTGTGGTTTACATTTTTCTAACCTTTGAGTTAAAATACCAAAAATATTTTCTTTTGTCTTTGTATGTTTGTATTTTGTAGGTATCAAGCTAAAGGATCTAATAAGTGAAAATTTTCTGGTGTTTTGCCCCCACACTTGTTCTAGACCAATTTTTCAAATTATTTTGTAGTGCAATCGATTTGCACTAAGGAGCAATCAATTTCTCACTGTTTTTTCAGCAAAATTTCAAAACAAAACTCAGTGCAATCGATTTGTACTAGAGTGCAATCGATTGCACTGCGCGAAAATCTAAAAAATTCTTCAATTTTTCAAGTTTGTGGGCTTGGGCTCCAATTTCATTTTTTATTTTCTTTTAACTTCGAAATTAATTACTAATAATTTCAAATTTGGCTCCAAAATTAATTTCCAAGCCTAATTCTAATTTCCAAACCAAACTCCAAACCACGACTCATCTCATTCAAATTTCAAGCTTTTGATAGCCAAATACACCTTGTCAAAATTTCTCCTCATTCTCTCATTTTCCGTAATTCACCCGATTCACCCAATTCACTAAAAGCTCTTTCTTCTTCATAAAGATTACTGAATTATTCATTGGAATTCTTTAATTCTTTGAGCTAAACCTCCATCCAATATCTTTTTCTTCATCAATACTTTAGATCTAGGCTTGTGATTTTGATTTTTTAAGTTGAATTGAAGCAATTTGAAGTGTTACTCTTGCAAATTTTTCTCAAGATCTAAAAATGGTGAGTGTTGATCTTCATCTTTTACAATGTGATCTCATGATAATTTTTGTGGTTTGATTCATTGAGCAAAATTGTTTTTAGTTCCATTGATGTTAATTTCTCAAAACGTTGGTGGAATTTTCGTGCTCAATTGAATCAAGATACACAAGGTGTTTATGGAAAAGTTTGAAGAATTTGCCCTTTAGAAATGTGATTTTTATGTATTTTACAGTGAGCAATCGATTTGCACTATAGTTCAATCAATTGCACAAGCTACGTTTATGAAATTTTTTGAAAAAATGTGTTTATGCAATCGATTTTCATCCTGATGAAGTCGATTGCATAGAGTGTAAAATGTGATTTTCACTTGTTTTTTGACTTGTTTTGAATGATTATTCTTCTTCTACTCCATTCTTTTGATAATTGCCTTGGATTATAGTCTTGTACACCTAATTCATCTTTAATATCAATGGACTTTGGGTGTTGATGAGGTTGGAGAAATGTATTGGTGATTCAAATCTATCAAATGACCAATTATACAATTAATTCTTGGTGCTTTGAGTCAACAATATATTTTGTGCCTTAATCCACCAAGATGAGTGATTGAACTTAAAGATGGAAGAAATTTGAGAAGATAATCCAAGTTTATCTATCATTCTTTTTTATTTTACATGTGTTGACAAACATTAGAAGATGATCTACATATCATTCTTCTCGTTTTCTTTTTTCAACACATACATCACTATTGACCGACCTCGTTGTAGGGTGGCTTCTAAATAAGTCACCTTGTGATTGCTTAACATAGCGCTATATTGATTCTTCTTCATCTTATTTTTCTTTTGTCCCGACTCGAAAAAAGTGATCAATTGGTGTCATGAACTTTAATGTTCAAAAAATCCCTAAAAGATGACTTGAGCTTTGATTTTAGTTCAACACTTGTGGTGCTTGTCGTGTGGTCGCGTTGATTTCTAATCAAGCCTCTGGCAAGTTTCCACTAACCTTGTCCACTTGAAATTCTCAATAATCTTTGATCAAGTGATGTGATAATTCCAAAAACCGGTGATATACTTGACAAAAAACAATTGAAACTTGTCGTGTGGTCGCGTTAACTATATGAAGCTTCTGGCAAGTCTTCATGCGTAAGTTTCAAGATGGTCACCTTGCTGACGAGTAACAATTAACAATACAATGATATACTTGACAAGTTTCAAGATGGCCATCTTGCTAACCTTTATTATTTGCTTTTATTTTCCGTTCTTTACTTTCCGCTTTTATTTTTATGCTCTTTACTTTTATGCAATTTATTTTTAGCATTTTACATTTCATGTCATTTTTCTTTGCTCACTTGAGCATTTATTTTTATGCCATTTTTTCTTTGCTCACTTGAGCATTTTATTTTCTATGTCATTTTCCTTTTCTCATTTGAGCATTTTATTTTCTTGCTATTTTGAATTTGCTCACTTGAGCTTTATTTTTTTTCCAAAACACTTAATAATTCAACCTAAACATTAAAAACTTTTAATTGGACTTGGTTATTATCCCTATGCTCGGAGCTTGATCTTTGGACTTAGGATTAGGACCTTTACCATAACTTGGAGATCTCAGTGCCCATGGTTTTATTTTGTCTTGTCTGGTTATTATCTTTGTATGCAGGTTATTCCGTTTATACTCAATCATGAGTGGATTTCCTCCAAATACAATCGTTATGCTGTCCGATTTTCGAGAGACATGATTTTATCTGAAGCATTAACTTATCCGAAGCTTGGTTTTTTTGTCCGACTATTTATTGCTTATGCGGTAATCCAAAGGATGGGATTTCGTATTGGCTTTTGATGTCAAGTACTAGTCTTCTCACCCGGTTAGATCTTTCTTTACCCTTACCTTTTACTTTATGTACATAGGTTAGCCTCTTCATCTCCTCCCCATTCTTTAATTTTCAAAATCTCCTCTCTTTTTCAAAGGATTCTTGTTTTTAAAACTCGAACCGCTTTCTTAAAAAACTTGGACTTAGAGGTCCATGCATTTTCAAACTTGTTTTCTTAATAAAATTCCAATCAACGTAATAATACTTTGAATTTTCTTTTCATAAAGACTAAAAAACACATAACCTCATTCAAACATTTTTAGCTCTTTGTGGCTTTTCCAAACTAACATTTTCTTAAAATCAACCAACACACAAATTTGGTCTTTTTAAGCCGAACTACTTGATTTTGATTTCAATATTGCACATTATTGGTATGTAGTCCTGGAACTCATTGGAAGTTCTATCAAACCAAAAATTATAAAAAATACTTTTTTTCTCATCTCTCCAGACATTTTTGTACATATATTGTTTAGCACATATACAAATTTTCAAAATGGTTCCTGCGGAGTACCGTAGATGCTTTGGGTGCCTAACACCCTCCCTTTGCATAACTAACCCCCGGTCCCAGATCTCTGATCTTTTTTGTTAGGATTGTATTCGCTCCTTTTCCTAGTCCTTTGGATGAAATAAAAGTGCGGTGGCGAATCTTTTTTTATTCTTTGAGTTAAGTCAATTCAATGGCTTATACTCGCAGTTTTTTCCACTACACCTCCTATTGGGCTTCATACAAAGAATCTCCTTAGCTAGGGCTCCTCTTGGGCTTCATACAAGGATCCTCGATGTCCCTCGGAAAGCCTCCTCTTGGGCTCATAATACAAGGACCCTCGATGTCCCTCAGATAGCATCCTCTTGGGCTTACAATATAAGGGCCCATGGGGTTCTTAAAAGCATCCCCCCAAACAATAACAAAACATTTATCCTTAGATATTAGACATGAATCATCTCTATGGAAGAAGTATCTCATCTATAACATCACATTCAAATCAAACACTTTTTTTCAAACAAACAAACAACATCTTTCTTAACTGTAAGTGGCAACGCTTGTACGCTCAAGAAAAACACCCAATGCTTACAATGAAGGATTCAAAGTTTTTCATAACATCTTCTCATTCTAAGAACTATAAGAGGTATACTTGTACACTCAAGTTAAACACCCATTTCTTACAATGAAAGATTCAAACAATCAACTTTTCAAAGATGTTTGTGATGAAATAGATTAGATACATTCTTCATTAAGATGACACTTGTCGTTACCTCTTAAAATCATTTTCTTCCACTAGCACATAAGTGGGAACTACGATTGCTCTGACTTTCTCAACCTCCTTTTGAGAATACGTAGGCACAGGGTCTCACCTTTGGCGAGCATACTTCTTTCTCTCTCAAACCACACAATCTTAGATACCCTTAGATCCCGAGCTACAATTGCTCTGATTCCCTATAGGGGATATGTATGCAGAAGATTGCAATGACCTTTGAGAGCATAATCATAATAAAAAAACTTAGGTTCCTACCAAGCCTACCTTCTTAAATCCCAAAGGAGAAACTTTCCCAAAATAGCATAGCAAATAAAACACAAACACACAAAAGATCCTATGGAGTACTATAGATACATAGGGTGCTAATACCTTCTCTTTGTATAACCTAACCCTCTTACCCAATAATCTCACTCCCCCGTGCTTTATGTTTAGTTTCATACTAATCGCATTAGATATTGTTTTAGGGTATTTCAGCTTTCCCGTTTTCCTTTCTTTTTTTTTGGAAACAATAAAGTTTGGTGCTCGCGACATCTTTTTAAAAAAATCAAAGTTAAATTGTTTTTTAGCCAGACAGCCGAATTCTGATTTAGTTCCCTCGTTTTTCACTTGCATCAACAGTTTGATACCTATCAATTCTTCAAACACAAAAAGTAGAAGTCACAATTATATCACAAACTAACTAATTCTTGAAGCCTATAGCTTCTAACTTAGGACACACCTTGGAGTTGCTTCACAGCTTCCTCGAAGAACACAACTACACTCATTGCTTCATAGCTTTTGAGTGAGTAAAACAATATTCTTGCCTACAAACTTCGAGGTACAAATCAGTGATCATCCACAATCCGGGTGGTTCACTTACATGGCTAACCCTAAAAACTACATCTTTATAAAACCTACTAGCTTATTAAAACTAAGTTACAAACTACTTATTTATAACTTTCTACCCAACTGGATTTGGGCCTTAAAGAATAGCTTGAAGATGTAACAAACTTCTGTAGAAAAAAAAATACGTAGATAACTTCTACTATAATCAAGGTCCTTGCTGATTTTTCTCCTTAGCTAATTGGACCTCCACAAATGCCTGTACAAACATGCCTTATATGAATCATAATATTCCTAGAATATTCTGCACAATTTAAAATCAGAACTATAACAAACTTAACAGTTCAGTAGCGTGATGTCTGATGTCTGGTGTCTCGACATCTCATTTGACGTGTTGTTCCAGATGTTGAAAAACTTCAACACAACATGTTTAGGCATTACAGTATGACTTTTGTGGCATATATCCTATTGTATAATACATTGTTTCTACCATTATTTGTTTTATTAAAATTTAGCCAATCCATAAAAATTAGGAACTTACAATTGGACTAAGAGTTAATTGTTTAATCCGATAATATTTGAAAGAGAAGCGTAGACCCTGTATTATCAGTAGAACATGTTTTATAGGTGATTAAACCCATATATCTTACCCGCGTTTGGTTCTTACCCTTGACCTCATGCTCGTGAATTCAAACCTTTTAACCTATTTTGTGTGTAACCATGTTTGTATCTTTGTGGCATTCATGCATTCATAAATTTTCCCATTTTTTCTTTTTCCATAAAATTTCCAAGTAATTTAGAGAATTTTTCTTTGCAAACATTCTAGGTTAGAGTGATGGATTTGAGAATAAGAAACACCAAGAGATATGGCTTTAGATTTCCGAAAAAGTTAAAAGAGTTAGCATCCTTGGTCGAAGATCCCTCAGATTTCAGAAAACACTATGGAACATTTTTAACTATCTTGAACACTAACATTGATGAAGGACTTCTCGAAACTTTGGTTTAGTTTTACGATCCTGTTTATCGTTGTTTCACTTTCCATAATTATCAGTTGATGCCTACTTTGGAAGAATATGCAAATCTTTTAGGTATCCTAGTGTCTGATAAAGTGCCTTTCAATGGTTTGGAAGCCATTCCGAAGCTGTCATACCCCAAAATTTGCCCTCTTACTTCTTAAGACATTCCATACATCCATACTCAAAGATTCCTCAAGGGTTGACCAGACAAACCCTCTCCTAAGCAATCAACCCAAACTAGGGTTTGGCTATCCTCAAGTCCAGGTGAGCCTCCAACATTTTCAATGGTCATCATGCCTCCTCATATGCTTCAAAGAATCTCCATGTCAAGTTTCAAGCCTTACAAGTCATGTTTCCTCAAACAATTGCTCAGATGGTTGAAAATTAGTTGTATTGGACAAAAAGTCAATTGTGGTCAACATACAGTCAAACTTCATGATTTTTGGTCAACATCCATATTTTGAAGTGACATTCATCATTTGATCAAGGGTTGATCATGATTCATCAAGAAAACCCAAGATTTGATCAAAAGTCAAACTTTCCAAATTAGGGTTTCTTGAGGAAAAGTCAACTAAACTTTGACTGAGCATAACTTTCTCATACTTTATCAGAAATTTGTCTACCACCTCTCATTTTGAAGATATGGATCGAGACATTACAGGTCCTTTTCAAAGTCAACAAAAATTCAACTTTTTGTAAAGAAGTGTTATTGAGCATGGAAACTCCAATTGAGATGAAACCAAAGAGGTTGTTTACAGGACATCTAGAGCTTTCTAAAAAGTCCAAGAACACTAAAAAATGTTAAAAATTAAACAAAATACACCTTGCACAAGTTGGGCATGTTTGAAGAATTGCACAAAGCAAAATATCCGACAAAATCCAATTTTTTCCAAATGGGCCAATAATTTTATGATCCAAACTTGATCATAATATTATTGGTGATCTCTTGATGCCTTGCCATGACCTCTTTCTATTTTTTTGATTTATTTTTGAATTTAAAAGCATTTAATTCAAATTTAAATCAAATAAAATATGAAAACAAGGTATAATTTAAGTTGGGTTGGATTTTTATCAAGCTTGAGGATCAAGGAAGCCCACACAACATGCCAAATTCGTGCTAGCTCATGCAAGAAGGAAAAAAAATCAAATTTTGGAAAGATTTGATAAAATTTGAAAGAGAAAATATTTTGCATTCAAGAGCATATCTTTTTTCTTTCTTTTTGATCAAATCTCTTGCATTATAAATACACAACCCATTCACAAGACCAAGGGACGAAACCCTAGCCTCTTGAAGCAACCCTAAAATTCCAAATTTTTCACAAAGTTGGCAAAAATCGAATTTGTTTTTCCAGCCACTCTCAATCATTCCATTGTGTTCCTGAGGTAAGTTTGAGTAAGTATACATCAAAAACCATGGTTAAATCTGCTTGAATCGAACCATACATGAACATACATATTCATATTTTTCTTGAAATCGAATTTTCAATATCTGCATACTTTAATCGAGACTAATCATTCTAACATGTTCATGAGATGCCATAGGAAGGATCTGGGTCATCATTCTTAAGCTTGAACGTCCAAATCGCGTTTTGCCATTGTTAGGGTTTTTTGAACTGTTCGCTTCGAACCGGCTGATACAGGGACTTTCAGGCCAAACGGACACCACCATCGTGTTCGCCATGGTCGATTTAGGGGGGTAGGGTATCCCTTTGCTTTTTATTTTTGCTATTTTGCAGGTTTGGAGTTTAGACTGGCACGAGAAGACGACCGGAGCTAGGGTTCTAGCGTCGTTGACCTGAGCTGACTCCGGCGTGGCTGGCGTGGCATCATGGCTTGTTCTGATTCGCTCATTCATAACATCTGGGTCCCACGCGTGTTGATTGTGCTTGGAATTCAAAACATGACACGTTTACGTTTATAACCATTCGTTTGCAGATTCAAAACACCAAGGCAGCGTAGCTCAGTTGGCAACGTGTTGGTTGATTCCTCCAGAGGGCGTGAGTTCGAATCCTGGCTCCAGCAATTCCTTTTTACAGCTTTGTAAACTAACTTTTCTATTTTCTTATTTTTCTTAATATTTTTCATTCAATTTAATTAACCTTTAAACATTTTTTTCATGCATTTAAAAATCACCAAAAATATTTTCCTTTTGCATTTTAATCAGAAAAATGTTTATTTAATTTTTGACATTAAAATTAATATTTTTGCATGCATATTTTAATTAATTGCTAATTAATCATTAAATTGACTTTTAATTGTTTTTAATTATCAAAATCGATCCAGAAAATTACCAAAAAATTATTCTATCATCTAATTATCATGACTAACTTGAAATCTTTTTCCTTATTCAAAAATCCTATTCTTACTAACATTTTTCTCTTATGCGAGTTTTCTTATATTTTCCGATTATGTATCTGCTTACAGGTTGTAACGTTTCGGACCATTTTTCTCGCTTTTCTTTCAATATTATGTAACTGCCTATGGGATGTAATAGTTTAATTAGGACTTTTACTTTCCGCATTCTTATTATGTAACTTCCCCAAAGCCATGTAATAGCGTAGGACCTTATTTTTACGCACTTTACTTTCCGCAATTTATTTTCCGCGCCCTATAAACTGCTAGTAATTAGGCGTGTATGGCAAGATAAAAGCGAACGTAGATCACATCTAATTGCAAGATAACATATCTAAATTTAACACACTCTCTTCACACATGCACCCCCTAGAGTATTCTCTCTCGTTGCCTTTCGATTAAATGGTCAGTTCCCTCGAACGTAGAGGTATCCTAGCACTGTTGCCTACAAACATATCATCATAGTCCCTTCGATACAAAGATCATAGACCCACGATGTCGCCTACGAATACATGATCTCATCCCTCGATTGTTGCCTACGAAAAGTGATGATCATCCCTTCGAATGTGCTAGGATACTCCTACAAGTTGCCTTCTATGACCATCCGATGTCCCTTCGAATGTCCCTTTACATCCAACGAATAGGGTTACCTACCAACTAATGGTACGGATCGCACTATTCTAAAGGAAAGTAAAACAACACGAAAACGACCATTTCTGAGTGGGTAATAAGACTTTTAATTGCTTGCTTAAACAAAATACTTTTCACACCTCACACTTTTGTCAAAGTTCAAATGCTTTTCAGAACGAAACATTTTCGAACACTTTGTATACATTCCTACATGAATCATTACAAAGTCAAAGCGAAATGCCTTTTCAAAATACTTTTGTCAAACACACAGAAAGCACTTTTAAAAATAAGCTAGAAGCAACTAAGAGCCCGAAGATAACTACGGATGGAAAGGGGTGCTAATACCTTCCCTTTTCATAACCTTCTCCCTTACTCAGAATCTAACGAAGGTCTTTTCCTGTTCTTTTCACCTTCCCTTAAATGGATAAAAGAAAAGTCGGTGGCGACTCTTGCTATCCGCATATTTGCGATAAAAAGCAAAACACATTCTCAAAGTCAGTTCACCGTATTACAGAACTGGCGACTCTGCCGGGGAGACACCCTAAAGAGAGAATACCTTAGGGATTTCTAGATTATTTTATTGTTTTCTATTTGACTTGCTTGCTTTATCTTTAAGGGTTGCTTGGGTATTATACTTGTGGGGGATCCTACACCCGGATCCAGGTTTCCTTAGGTAAGTAGCAATAGATCGTCGCGACCGTTAGGCGTATACCAAAACGGTCAACATGATGGCTACGTTAGTGTGACACTTTGGATGTCCTGATACTCTTCATTTCCAAGTTGAAGATAGTATTTGGCTTCTGCGTGGTGTCATCAGCACTAACTCAACTTTTAGAACCTTAATTGACCCATCTTGGCCATTAGAAGGTAGTGAGATGGTCGGCTTTGGTGTAGACCGAGGTTTGCTGATACTCGATGCTACGCTCATTAAGATCAGACTTTTGGGATATTTTTGGTCGACCACTTGTTAGTCGTATTGAAATAAACGCCTACGAGAAAGATCAATGATATGAGATTCCTAGAACCCGGTTACTATTATAGGACAAGATGAACCAACTCAAACTTTTGGTAGGGTAAACACCTATACCTCATGCAAGCCTTAAACCTAGGGCTATTGTGTGATTTGTTTGTGCTTGCTAAACATGACATCATGACATCATCGCATTGCATATCATTTCTAACTATTTCAAGGACCTAGGGATTTATCTTTGCTCTGTTTTGTAGGGATTACAGCATCCAGAAAGACTATCCGAATCAACTTCATGGGTGTACCTTCTCAGCTCAAAGAATTGGTTTCAGAGATTCCTGATCATGCTCAGTTCATCAAAAGACATGGTTATCTACTTGACTTGGTTATCTCCGGTTTTGAAGAAGATATGATGCACGTCCTATTCCAGTTCTTTGATCTGAAACACCATTGTTTTACATTCTCAAATTATCAGTTAATTCCTACCTTGGAAGAGTTCTCTAAGCTACTTGGGATACCTATTCTTGACCAAATGCCATTCACCGGTCTAGAAAAGGTTCCTAGGTACGAAGACATTGCATCAGCATTACATCTAAAGCGCTCAGACATTGAAGCCAATTGGGAAACAAGAAGCGAAGTTAAGGGTTTACTTGCCAAGTTCCTAATAAAGAAAGCCCGAGAATTCCTCAAAGCTATGAGTTTCCATGCATTGGAAGACATTATGGCCTTGCTAATCTATGGTTTGGTTCTATTTCCTAACTCGGATCAATTCATAGATGTGAACGCCATCAAGTTATTCCTCACTCATAATCATGTGCCTACCTTACTTGGAGACGTCCTACATTCTCTCCACACTCGTACTACTAAAAGACAAGGAACTCTCATGTGTTGCATACCGTTACTTTCCAGGTGGTTTATTTTGCACCTTCCTCCATCAGTTTTGAAGAACGAGCAAAGGTTGAAGTGGTCTTAAAGACTAATGTCACTCTCTCATTCAGATATCCATTGGTGTCTTTTCTCTCAAAAGGACTTCACATTCATTGAGCGTTGCGGAGAATTCCTTAATGTGCCACTCCTTGGTATAAGGGGAGGTATTACTAACAACCCTTCTCTAGCTCTACGCCAATTTGGTTATGCTCGAAGAGATGGTCCTCATGATATGCTTCTCCAATATATTGTGTTCGACTACAACCACGATCTCCAGAATTACCGACGAAGGTTCATACACGCTTGGGGCATGGTAAAGAAGACTGATACCAAGACTTTGGGACACAAAAATTCCATTCCTTGAGAACCTTACCTCAAATGGGTGCGAGCTCGAGCTCAAAACCTCATGATGCCATTTACACCCGTGTTACCAGTAATTATGGAACCTGTTGCTATAGGTGACGTATATCATTCTCCATCCCGACATGCCTCACGATTTTGAAGACTTGAAGAGATCCTGGATTCAACTAAAAGAAGAAAGGGATACATTTGAAGCTCAGTGTTATGCAAGCGAGAAGAAGGTACTAGAGTTGACCAAGAAGAGAACTAATAAATGTTTGTTCATGTTTGTTTAACAAATTTAAATTCCTAAGGTCCTTGAAAACATTGCATTGCATTCGCATAAACATTGCATATCATGGCATAACATTTCATAACAGGTACATTGAAGATCGGTTTTCTCATTTTCTCGCTATTTATTTTAGCAGAAATGGCTCTTGAACAGAACAAAGATCTTGAGACTCGAATGCTCAGTTCCAAGAGATGTTCACCAGCTTGGTTCAAGGCCAAGAAGATCTGAAGAAGCTCATCAACAAAAAGAAGAAGGTCATTGGTGTTCTCAACATGGGAAGACGTCACAAAGGGGGTCCTAAAGTGGTCAGCCGGATAGAGTTCTCAGAAGGAAGTGTCAAAACTGAGGGAAGTGTCAAGGGTAACGAAGAAGACCAACGTGAGCCTGAGAAGAAGGAAGAAGATTATGAGAATGATCAGTACTCTTATGAGGATGATAAGTACAAGCAACTTGAAGACCGTCTGAATGCTGTGGAAAATCTGAAGATGTCAGGGCTGAATTTTGATGATCTGAGTCTTGTTCCTGGTGTGGTGATTCCTCCCAAATTCAAAGTTCCCACTTTTGCCAAGTATGATGGCATTTCTTGCCCAAAGCTGCATTTGAAGTCTTATGTCCAGAAGATTAACCCCCACACAGATGACAGAAAGTTGTGGATTCATTATTTCCAAGAGAGTTTGTCCGGAACTCAATTGGAGTGGTATTATCAACTAGAAAGTGACCATATCCGTACTTGGAGTGACTTAGCAGATGCTTTCTATAGGCAATATGAGTACAATGCTGAATTGGCACCCACTCGCATGCAACTACAAAGCATGTCTATGGGTCGCGATGAGAAGTTCAAAGAATATGCTCGGAAGTGGAGAGATCTAGCAGGCAGAGTTCAACCACCCTTGTCCAATAGGGAGTTGGTTGGTATGTTTATGGGAACACTGACAGGCCCATTCTTCAATCATCTGATTGGAAACTCTTCAGCAGGATTCACCGAGCTGATATTGATTGGAGAGCGTATCGAAGCTGGTATCAAGAGCGAAAAGATTCATGTAGAGTTGTCATCAAATGCTGCGAAGAGATCTTTTGGTGGTAAGAAAGAAGCTAATGTTGTGTATGGTCAGAAAAGCCGAGCCAAGATCGACCGCGCTCAATCTGTGGGGGCAGTTGTGATCTCCAATCCTACATCAGCACAACCTCAGCGAGACAACGCACGTAACCAGAACGCGCCACAAAGACAGTTTACGAAGATCAACATGCCGTTGTTGCAAGCCTTGCAACACATGTTGAAAGTAGAGCTGATTACCTTAAGGGATCCTCCTCAGAACATCAACACTTCCTCTCCGAGATACAATCCTAATGTCAAGTGTGCTTACCACTCCAACAGCCCAGGACATAACACTGATGATTGTTGGGCTCTAAAGAACAAGATTCAAGACATGATTGAAGCTAAAGAGATTGAGTTTGACCCTCCTGTTGAGACTCCGAATGTGATCAACGCACCTATGCCTAATCATGGAAAGAGTGCCAATGCTATTGACAAGAAATCTTATGTTTTCAACATAGATGACCTGACTATTCCTCTGATGACTGTTAAGAAGAATTTGTTGCAAGCCGGTGTTAATCCAGGATCCCCAAAGAACTGTCGTTGGTGCCCATCTGCACCTGATGGTTGTGCTTGGTTGAGAAGACGTATTCAGTGCATGATGGATAACCGTGAAGTGTTATTTCTGAAACCATCACCTGTGGAGAATCTGTGTGAAGACATGTCTAAGAATTTGAAGATCGAAGATGTGAGCGAAGCCGTACCAGAAGTATGGGATACCTTGGGGCAGCCAAGGGGAAAGTTCGATTATATGGTGAAATACACTGTTCCTGAAAGCTACAAGATTCCAATTGAAGATGTTAAAGCGACTGGATGAGGGGACGATTTCCCAGAAGACTATGTTGATGTAAACACAATAAGGATTTCCTCTGCTGATCCTATGCCTAGAGTGGCACCTCTCATCATTACTTCTCCCAGACCAGTTCCATACTCCTCTGACAAAGCTATACCTTGGAACAATGGAGCTGAGGTTTATTATCATGGCGTCAAGCAAGACCCTCTAACCATCGAGGATCTTACAGTTGAAGCTACCATTCCTAACATTGACAACATCACCGAATCTAGTAAGGTGACCAGAACCGGAAGAGTGTTTTCTCCAGAGATCTCTCCTCCAAAAGACACTGCGACTCCAGCTCGCATTCCAGCTATTCAACCAGTTCCCGAAGCTAGAGGGAAAGAACCAGTAACTCATCCTGCTCAGACAGAAGTACCAAAGGAAGTTGCTGAAGATACCTCCAAACAAGAAATGGAGGAACTTACTCTTGCCTACTTGGACGCCCTTGGATACATGGGGCAGGCGCTGTTACCTCTACCCTGCATCAGAAGCTGAAATACCCAGTGAAAGGGAAGGTTGTTACAGTATATGGTGAAGAAGAATACATGGTCAGTCATCTACAGTCATTCTGATATCTCGAGATGGAAGGTGAATTCTTTGAGACTCCTTGTCACGCCTTCGAAACAATTCTAAGAGCCATGCCTGTTGACTCTCCTGTCACTCCTGAAGTTACACAAGTCCCGCCTAGGATGGCCTCGCTGAAAGATGCTCAAGCTGCAGTTGGAGAAGGAGGTAGTACTATTTGGGGTCAGCTCCCTGATCTCCCTTTCAAATCTGACAAGACTGGTTTAGGCTTCACCATCAAGGGTCAGAAGATGATACGCCGCGAATGTGTCATCCAACTTCCTTTCCACATCAGCAAAGATGGAGTTCATGCTATAGAAGACGACGACAACGACTTCGACATCAGCAAGTGGATCTTCCCAACTCCCGACAGCGGACTCAGCAATTGGAAGACTGAAGACGTCATACCAATCTCCTTTAGACAGGAGTAATTGCTTTTGTTTTCTGTTTTTGCTTTTCGTTTTCTATGCTTTGAACAATATACTTTAAAGCCTAGTGCCTTGCCTGGGGCATCATGGCTCGTTTGTGAGGGTTATTATCTGTTATTTGCATATTTTCATTCAATAAAATCGTTGGACTTTTGCATTTAAGTGTGTTTTCTTTCTTTTACTTTTATCACCCCTTCAAAAAGCTATGTGTTTCTTACACACACCCACGTGATACACTGCAGAATCACTCTGAATCTCGTTGATAACAACTATGCTATTGCTAAGTATGACTTCAATATCTGATCTACCAAGCCGAAGACGAATGTGAGGAAGATTGTGAAGTGCCAGGAGAACTTGTCAGACTGCTACAGCAAGAAGAACGAATTATACAGCCACACGAAGAGCCAGTTGAGGTTGTGAATTTGGGTACTAACGAAGACAGAAAAGAGGTCAAGATAGGAGCAGGTCTTGAGAGCAGTGTCAAAGAAAGATTGGTTCAAATGCTACGAGACTATATCGAGGTTTTTGCTAGGTCATACGAAGACATGCCAGGTCTAGACATTGACGTTGTGGTACACCGGTTACTGACTAAAGAAGGTTTTCTCCCAGTAAAACAGAAGGTTCGTCGCATGCGTCCTGAGATGTCTGAGAAAATCAAAGCCGAAGTTATGAAGCAGTTCAACGCCGGTTTTCTAGCTGTTACTTCTTATCCACAGTGGGTTGCTAACGTGGTACCCGTACCTAAAAGTACGAATGTGTCTGGATTACAGAGATTTGAACAAAGCGAGTCTGAAAGGCGATTTCCCATTTCCTCATATTGATGTTCTGGTTGACAACACTGCTCAACACAAGGTTTTCTCCTTCATGGATGGTTTCTCCGGTTACAATCAGATCAAAATGGCTCCCGAAGACATGGAGAAGACTACATTTGTCACACAATGGGGCACTTTCTGTTACAAGGTCATGTCGTTCGGACTGAAGAACGCTGGCGCCACTTATCAACGTGCCATGGTAGCTTTATTCCATGACATGATTCATCACGAGATAGAGGTCTACGTCGACGACATGATAGCTCGATCACAGACCGAAGAAGAACATCTCGAGCATTTGCGGAAACTGTTTGATAGACTGAAGAAGTACAGATTGAGACTCAATCCCAACAAGTGCACTTTTGGAGTCAGATCCGGTAAACTCCTAGGGTTTGTTGTCAGTGGTAAAGGTATTGAGGTTGATCCCGCCAAGATTAAAGCTATTCAAGAAATGCCAGCACCCCGTACCGAGAAGGAAGTCAGAGGTTTCTTGGGACGTTTGAATTACATTGCCAGGTTCATTGCACATCTAACCGCTACTTGTGAGCCAATCTTCAAGCTACTGAAGAAAGATCAAGTAGTGGAATGGAACGACGGTTGTCTGATCGCTTTTGAAAAAATCAAGGAGTACCTACAGGATCCTCCTATCCTGATGTCGCCTGCCGAAGGAAGACCTCTTATCATGTACTTGACAGTATTAGAGAATTCAATGGGGTGTGTGTTGGGGCAACATGACGAGTCTGGTCGAAAAGAGTATGCAATATACTACCTTAGCAAAAGTTTACCGACGTGAAACAAGATACTCACACTCGAGAAAACTTGCGCTTTAACATCTCGCGACTAAGACAGATATGTTGACTCACACTACCTTATTGATCTCCAAGATGGATCCGATAAAATACATATTTGAGAAACCAGCTCTCTCGGAAGAATAGCAAGATGGCAAATGATCTTGACCGAATCGACATCCAATATACTTCTCGAAAGCGATCAAAGGAAGTGTAGTAGCCGATCATTTGGCTCATCGCCGTAGATGACTATCGATCTATGCGATTCGAGTTTCCAAACGAAGATGTTTTGTTAATTCTTGATTGCGAAGAACCGAGACCGACGAAGGACCCGAACAAGGATCCCGATGGACCATGGTCTTTGATGGAGCCTCAACGCACTTGGCAATGGCATTGGCGCCATCATTACATCCCTACAAAGGACATCGCCTTTCACCACCAAATTATGTTTCAGTTGTACGAACGATATGGCCGAGTACGAAGCGTGCATCATGGGTATTAAAGCTGCTATTGACTTAAGAATCAAATTCTTGCAAGTGTATGGAGACTCAGCTTTAGTGATCAGTCAGATTAAAGGCGAGTGGGATACGAAGCATCCGAATCTCATTCCATATCGAGAGCATGTTCTGAGTTTGATCCCCTACTTCGAAGAGATCACTTTCAATCACATTCCACGAGAGGAGAATCAGTTGGCAGACACGTTAGCTACTATGTCATCTATGTTCAAGGTCAGATGGGACAACGAGGCTCCCCAGATCATCATCGAGAAGTTTGACGAACCAGCATACTGTTGTGAACTTGATATAGAAGAGAAACCTTGGTTCTACGAAGTGAAGAGGTATCTTGAGACTCAAGAATATCCCACAGGGGCATCTGTCAACGATAAGAAGTTCTTGAGAAGATTTGCATCCAAATTCTTCCTCAGCAACGACATCTTATACAAGCGCAATCACGACTTATGCTTACTCCGCTGTGTGGACCAGAAAACAGCGGAACGTATCATGGAAGAGTTACGAAGGCGTTCGTACCCACTCCGATGGACATACAATGGCTAAGAAGATTCTGAGAACAGTTACTATTGGTCCACCATGGAAGTTGATTGTCACCGCTATGCTCGATCTTGTCACAAATGCCAGATTTATGCAGACAAAGTGCACGTACCTCCAGTATCGTTGAATGTTCTAACTGCTCCTTGGCCTTTCGCAATGTGGGGCATTGACATGATCGGAGAAATTAAGCCCACCGCTTCCAACAGACATCGTTTCATCCTTGTGGCAATTGATTCTTTCACCAAGTGGGTAGAAGCAACCTCGTTTGCATCTGTTACCAAGAATATTGTGGCTCGATTCATCAAGTATAATCTTATTTGTCGGTATGGAACTCCTGAAAGGATTATCACAGATAACGGCTCTAATCTCAACAAGAAAATGATCACCGAACTCTGCACGCAGTTCAAGATCAAGCATCACAACTCTTCTCCGTATCGGCCCAAGATGAATGGCGTAGTGGAAGCCGCCAACAAGAATATTAAGAAGATCATGCAGAAAATGACAGTGATTTACAAGGATTGGCATGAGATGTTGCCATTTGCCCTCCATGGTTATCGCACTACAGTAAGAACGTCAACAGGGGCAACCCCCTTCTCTCTTGTATATGGTATGGAAGCGGTCTTGCCAATCGAGGTTTAGATACCCTCAGCCAGAGTCCTCCAGGACGCAGAGATAGGCGAAGACGATTGGATCCAGACTCGCCTTGACCAAATCAACTTGATTGACAAGAAGCGGCTCGCATCCATCTGGACAAATCTATCAGAAGCGAATGATTAGAGCGTTCAACAAGAAAGTCAAGCACCGAGTCTACCATGTCGGTGATCTAGTAGTCAAGCGCATCATTCTTCCACAAGGTGATCCCAGGGGAAAATGGACTCCCACCTATGAGGGACCTTTTGTAGTCAAAACAGTATTTTCCGGTGGGGCTATGATACTTAGCACCATGGATGGCGAAGACTTCCCACACCTTGTGAACGCAGACATAGTCAAAAAATACTACGCATAAAAGGGACCCGCTAGGTCGACTGACCTAGGCAAAAATAATGGCATCCTGGCGAACCAAAAGGGTTCGGGAAAAAGTTAAGGATATATACAAAAAAATGTACACCCGGCAAGTCGAAAACCTGCAAAGGCGGCTTGTGCAAAAAAGGGTATCCCGGTAGACTGAAAACCCGAAAGGGCGGTCTAGGCAAAAATTAGGGATTTAAGCGTACGACTATGTCTCGTCCAGATCACCTACCCACAGACTACTACTATCAACATTCAAAATTCAAATGGCAAAAATCAATTCACTCACTTTCTACTGACAGCAAGGAGATGAGATAGTCGAAATATATGAGTACTAGCATAGTTGAAACTCAACGAGATTGTTTCCGCATAGCTTTTTATTTTTCTTGTGTACAAACTGCTTGGCCATACGCCACCTTTCAAATTAATACAAGTTCTTTCTTTTTACAATTTTCATTATTGTTGTTTGCATAAAGTCCAATGTTTGATTTGAATGATTATATGCATTTGACAATAAAAATATATTTACAAACATGCGAAAAGCGAACGAACAAGGATAATTACTACAGGCTCTACGAATTGAGATGACGACGAAAGTCACCAGAATGTTCCCCTGCAGAGCACAATCCCCACAGAGGCATCGCTCACTGCAAACCTTCCCCCAGCAGAATACAAAGTTCCCTCCACCAGTTCCAACATTCCAAACCTCATCACATTAGCACCTAAGCAGTGATTTCAACCAACTTGACCTTGCTACGTCATTAGCAGTTCATCTCCAGTAGAGGTATTTATCCCCAGCAGAATATCTCTCAACAATCATCGTTCCCCCGGCAGCAACAATATCCAGACTCGAAACTTGGTCAGATAGTGCATCGGAGGAAACCTACGTCTTTTATTCCCCAGCCAGAGGTTTCAACGGCCTCTAGATTCTTCTAGCCCTATCTCCCAGCAAGATCTACGCACAAGATCCCCAGCAGAGCGCCTCCTAAATTTCCCCAGCAGGGTCTACGCACAAGATCCTCAGTAGTGTACCCCTCGGTCTCTACCATCCTCAGCAGCATGGATATCTACGCTCAAAACTTGGTCAGATAGTGCATCAGAGGAATCAAGAATATCTTTCTTCTCTTTCGAAGGCAGGGTTTCCATCGGTTTCATCTCCAAATAGAAGCCAGAAATCCCCAAGCAGAGCATCCACATCTTCTTCAAGATGGATATGTTTTGAAATACCGACATCTATCATACATTATTCATAAAAGTCATAACTTGTGCATAATATCATTCATACACATTGTCATGCATCATAATCTGCATAGGACTAACTATATCCTATCAAAGTTTCTTTCGTTTTTTCTCAAACAGGTGAAAAACGCTTCTAAACAACAGGTCCAAGATTAATACCCAAAACAAGACGGGAGACCTAATCCGAACGACCACCCAAGTTGTCCTCCGACAATAGATCCAGGATTAACACCCGAAGCCAGACGGGAAACCCTATCCAAATGATCACCCAGTTTGTCCTTCGACAACAGGCATTGGATCAACACCCGAAGCATAACAGGGAAGCTATCCACATTCTGCCGACTATTATCCCCTCAGAGTAATCAAGACGAAAACTTATTCTGACATCTTCTTGTTTATCAACAAGCAACTACAGAGTTTGGTGTACGACTCAGTTGCCTTGGATGGCGTCTTAAGCCCATCTCCGACTATTTATCGACATCTCTCCACTTTCAGAATGCTGCATATTTGGTTAAAAAACCAATACAAACCAATAACTTCATTCAAAGGCGAGCGCGAAGTCTAACGTACGACTCTCTCCGGATGGCATCTTAAGCCCATCTTTGTGCTCCCTTCTACCTTCAAGAATATCTGCAGAGCCTAGCGAACGACTCATTCCTCAGCATCAGTCTCTCCAGAAGGCATCTTAAGCCCATCTCCGACGATTCTCCTATTCATGCGACATTCTTGAATCTAACGTACGACTCGTTCCCCAGTGAAGTCTCCAGCTTCTCTAAATGGCATCTGTAACCCCATTCCTGCAATCATCAATCAACAGCGAGTGCAAATTTTCAGGTGTACTTGAGTGTTCAATCATCTTCCACCTCCAGGCCACGAAAGGCAAGCATGCCAATCTAGCCCTTCCAGTACAAGAAGATTGAACAGGGGAAGCTGTCATACCCCAAAATTTTCCCTCTTACTTCTTAAGACATTCCAAACATCCATACTCAAAGATTCCTCAAGGGTTGACCAGACAAACACTCTCCTAAGCAATCAACCCAAACTAGGGTTTGGCTATCCTCAAGTCCAGGTGAGCCTCCAACATTTTCAATGGTCATCATGCCTCCTCATATGCTTCAAAGAATCTCCATGTCAAGTTTCAAGCCTTACAAGTAAAGTTTCCTCAAACAATTGCTCAGATGGTTGAAAAAGTCAATTGTGGTCAACATACAGTCAAACTTCATGATTTTTGGTCAACATCCATATTTTGAAGTGACATTCATCATTTGATCAAGGGTTGATCATGATTCATCAAGAAAACTCAAGATTTGATCAAAAGTCAAACTTTCCAAATTAGGGTTTCTTGAGGAAAAGTCAACTGAACTTTGACTGAGCATAACTTTCTCATACTTTATCAAAAAAATTTCCACCACCTCTCATTTTGAAGATAATTCAACTCTCTACAACTTCATGTCTCACAAGCATGGTCAGAAAATGCTTCATTTTGAAGATATGGTTCAAGACATTACAGGTCCTTTTCAAAGTCAACAAAAAGTCAACTTTTTGTAAATAAGTGTTATTGAGCATGGAAACTCCAATTGAGATGAAACCAAAGAGGTTGTTTAGAGGACATCTAGAGCTTTCTAAAAAGTCCAATAACACTGAAAAATGTTGAAAATTAAGCAAAATACACCTTGCACAAGTTGGGCATGTTTGAAGAATTGCACAAAGGAAAATATCTGACAAAATCCAATTTTTTCCAAATGGACCAATAATTTTATGATTCAAACTTGATCATAATATTATTTGTGATCTCTTGATGCCTTGCCACGACCTCTTTCTATTTTTTTGATTTATTTTTTAATTTAAAAACATTTAATTCAAATTTAAATCAAATAAAATATGAAAACAAGGTATAATTTAAGTTGGGTTGGTTTTTTATCAAGCTTGAGGACCAAGGAAGCCCACACAACATGCCAAATTCGTGCTAGCTCATGCAAGAAGGAAAAAAAATCAAATTTTGGAAAGATTTGATAAAATTTGAAAGAGAAAATATTTTGCATTCAAGAGCATATCTTTTTTCTTTCTTTTTGATCAAATCTCTTGCATTATAAATACACAACACATTCACAAGACCAAGGGACGAAACCCTAGCCTCTTGAAGCAACCCTAAAATTCCAAATTTTTCACAAAGTTGGCAAAAATCGAATGTTTTTCCAGCCACTCTCAATCATTCCATTGTGTTCCTGAGGTAAGTTTGAGTAAGTATACATCAAAAACCATGGTTAAATCTGCTTGAATCGAGCCATACATGAACATACATATTCATATTTTTCTTGAAATCGAATTTTCAATATCTGCTTGTTTTAATCGAAACTAATCATTCGAACATGTTTATGAGATGCCATAGGAAGGATCTGGGCATCGTTCTTAAGCTTGAACGTCCAAATCGCGTTTTGCCATTGTTAGGGTTTTTTGAACTGTTGGCTTCGAATTGGCTGATACAGGTACTTTCAGGCCAAACGGACACCACCATCGTGTTCGCCATGGTCGATTTAGGGGGTAGGGTATCCCTTTGCTTTTTATTTTTGCTATTTTGCAGGTTTGGAGTTTAGACTGGCACGAGAAGACGACCGGAGCTAGGGTTCTAGCGTCGTTGACCTGAGCTGACTCCGGCGTGGCTGGCGTGGCATCATGGCTTGTTCTGATTCGCTCATTCATAACATCTGGGTCCCACGCGTGTTGATTGTGCTTGGAATTCAAAACATGACACGTTTACGTTTATAACCATTCGTTTGCAGATTCAAAACACCAAGGCAGCGTAGCTCAGTTGGCAACGTGTTGGTTGATTCCTCCAGAGGGCGTGAGTTCGAATCCTGGCTCCAGCAATTCCTTTTTACAGCTTTGTAAACTAACTTTTCTATTTTCTTATTTTTCTTAATATTTTTCATTCAATTTAATTAACCTTTAAACATTTTTTTCATGCATTTAAAAATCACCAAAAATATTTTCCTTTTGCATCTTAATTAGAAAAATGTTTATTTAATTTTTGACATTAAAATTAATATTTTTGCATGCATATTTTAATTCATTGCTAATTAATCATTAAATTGACTTTTAATTATTTTTAATTATCAAAATCGATCCAGAAAATTACCAAAAAATTATTCTATCATCTAATTATCATGACTAACTTGAAATCTTTTTCCGTATTCAAAAATCCTATTCTTACTAACATTTTTCTCTTATGCGAGTTTTCTTATATTTTCCGATTATGTATCTGCTTACTGGTTGTAACGTTTCGGACCATTTTTCTCGCTTTTCTTTCAATATTATGTAACTGCCTATGGGATGTAATAGTTTAATTAGGACTTTTACTTTCCGCATTCTTATTATGTAACTGCCCCAAAGCCATGTAATAGCGTAGGACCTTATTTTTCCGCACTTTACTTTCCGCAATTTATTTTCCGCACCCTATAAACTGCTAGTAATTAGGCGTGTATGGCAAGATAAAAGCGAACGTAGATCACCTCTAATTGCAAGATAACATATATAAATTTAACACACTCTCTTCACACATGCACCCCCTAGAGTATTCTCTCTCGTTGTCTTTCGATTAAATGGTCAATACCTCGAACGTAGAGGTATCCTAGCACTGTTGCCTACAAACATATCATTATAGTCCCTTCGATACAAAGATCATAGACCCACGATGTCGCCTACGAATACATGATCTCGTCCCTCGATTGTTGCCTATGAAAAGTGATGATCGTCCCTTCGAATGTGCTAGGATACTCCTACAAGTTTCCTTCTATGACCATCTGATGTCCCTTCGAATGTCCCTTTACATCCAACGAATAGGATTACCTACCAACTAATGGTACGAATAACACTATTCTAAAGGAAAGTAAAATAACACGAAAACGACCATTTCTGAGTGGGTAATAAGACTTTTAATTGCTTGCTCAAACAAAATACTTTTCACACCTCACACTTTTGTCAAAGTTCAAACGCTTTTCAAAACGAAACATTTCCGAGCACTTTGTATACATTTCTACATGAATCATTACAAAGTCAAAGCGAAATGCCTTTTCAAAATACTTTTGTCAGACACAAAGAAAGCACTTTTAAAAATGAGCTAGAAGCAACTAAGAGCCCGTAGATAACTACGGATGGAAAGGGGTGCTAATACCTTCCCTTTTCATAACCTTCTCCCTTACTCAGAATCTAACGAAGGTCTTTTCCTGTTCTTTTCACCCTCCCTTAATTGGATAAAATAAAAGTCGGTGGCGACTCTTGCTATCCGCACATTTGCGATAAAAAGAAAAACAAATTCTCAAAGTTAGTTCACCGTATTACAGAAGCCACAAGTCATTGCAGCGATTACTCACTTAAGGTAATCTGAGATAAACAAAAACTTGACTACTAAAGGAAATCTATTAGGATTGACTTCAAAGTTTCTAATGGAGAAAGCTTTTAGTTTTTCCGAAGTTGGTAGCATGGTAACTTTTGAGGCTATTTTACCTTTACCCATTTATGGGTTGGTTTTGTTTCCTAACGTCAAAGACTTTGTTGACATCAACGCCATAAGGATATTTTTGATTGGAAATCATGTCCCTACTTTGCTTGGTGATACGTATTTCTCTATTCATCATAGGAATCGTCAAGGAGATGGAATCATTGTGTGCTGCGTGCCTTTGTTGTTCAAATGGATGGTTTCACACTTGCCTAAGTCTCATATCTTCAAAGAAAACAAAGCTGGTTGGCATTGGTCTTGAAGACTCATGTCTTTTACTAATGACAATATTCATTGGTATACTTTGGCCTATAATGATATGGAAATCATTGACAGTTGTGGAGAGTTTGCTAACGTACCTCTCATTGGTACACAAGGAGGAATTAACTACAACCCATTCTTGGCAAGACACCAACTTGGGGTATGCAAACTCGAGTAAACCCATTGGTCTTACAGTGGAGGGTTACTTTTATCATGAAGGGGAAGATTCCCAAGGTTTGAAATCTAGAATGATAAGAGCTTAACACCATATTCGAAGGAAATAAAAAGGTGAGGTAAGTAATTATGTAGCCATGGAAATCTACACTTGTTGGGTAAAGAAAAGAGCGAAGGAATTCTGAATGCCTTATGGTTATGAAGAACCCATGTTCCCAATGGTATCCAAATTGACCACCATTTCTATTGAGACCATGGGAGAATACCAAGAATCTTTGGCTAAGATAAGGCTAGAGAAAGATGCTTGGGAAGACAAATTTCTTAAGGCTGACTTTGAGAATGTAAAGCTTAATAAACAAGTCAAAGATCATGAAAAAACGCTCTACTTTCAAGACATATGGCTCATGGAGAAAGATGAGAAGATCCATCGAAAGGATGACGCAATCAAGAAATACATCAAAGAAAGAAAAAGAAAGCTTGAAGAAATGAAAAATGGTACTCCTGTTCCTAACGAGTGGAAGAATGTTATTAACAAGCTAAAAGCTGAGAAAGCTGAATTGAAAGCTTACTATGGGAAAGAGATCCTGAACATGAAACTGCATCAAGCATTTGGCTCTTCATCCGACAAAGATGCTTGATTAGGATTGTGTAGCTTTTAATTTTCATTTTCTTTGTTGTTGTAAGAGCTATGCTCTAAGAAAATTGTAATATTTTCTCAAATATGTTAATAAAATAAGAGCTTTGTGTTCCAAATGTTTGCAAGAAATTTCTCTTTAAGAATTCTTTGGAAAAATCATTTCTTCTCTTTTGCATTCATAATTTTTCATCATCTTGCATTTAGAGTTTGTTATGTAGAGTCTTATCATTTGAAATTTTCTCCAGAGATCGTCAAGTTGTCGCGTCTTAGAGTTTCCCAACTACGTTCACAATCAACTCATATATACAATACTCGTGCAAATAGAAAGAAAGCAATGGAAGATTTCATACAAGAGAATATTGAGCTTCGTGGTATAGTAACCACACTTCAAGAGGAAGTGGAAAAACATAGTGTTTTGGTGAGCTCGTTGGTAGCTGCGCAGAATGTAACACCCCAATTCTACCCCTCGTAATTAATAATAAAATCAGAGTTTCAAAATTTCATCCAACATAAATTGAGGCATCACATATTCGTGTTTTCATCACTTTGCATTATAATGCACTTCACAAAATCAAAAGTCGGATATACCAATTCATATCATAATTCATCATATAAACATATGACTATTCACAGCACAGCGGATGTATTCACAAAATATACATATCATCATGTTATCATCAATACATAAAGTCATAACATCATAAGATATTATACATAAACTATCCTATCAAAATAATAACGTCGCTCAAAACCCGAGTGTTACCACGATCAGAGCAGAGCGACTAAAAATAAAGAGACTCGAGCTAATCCTCATCATCCTCGTGGATCACCTGCACGTTACCAATATAAAGGCAACGGCGAAACAAGTAAAGGGTGAGATACTCCAAAACATATAATTAAAGGCATGATAAAATATATAAATAGTTTTTGAATTATAAATGATATAAGATAATGAGATTATGTCAACATGTATCAAAATCTTACATGCTTTAACTTAGCCTTTAGTGTATAGAATTAACACTTTAATTTCGTCGCATAATCATTATACTCGTATCAAAACAAAGTATCATTTAATCATCCCAATTCAACGTAAGCCATCAATTAAAACTCAACGCCAAACAATTCAAACATAAACATAACCGACTCCATGAGACACGACTATGTTATGCATATGGTACCCGTCGCTTTGTTCATAATTAGGAACATTTGGCATAAAGCCCATTGTCGCTTGGCATAAAAGCCCTCGTCGCCAATGCAATGTATGTGACTCGATGTAATACGGTGAACTGACTTTGAGAATTGTTTTGCTTTTTATCGCAAATGTTGCGGATAGCAAGAGTCGCCACCGACTTTTCTTTTATCCAATTAAGGGAAGGTGAAAAGAACAGGAAAAGACCTTCGTCAGATTCTGAGTAAGGGAGAAGGTTATGAAAAGGGAAGGTATTAACACCCCTTTTTATCCGTAGTTATCTACGGGCTCTTAGTTGCTTCTAGCTCATTTTAAAAAAGTGCTTTCTGTGTGTTTGACAAAATGTTTTGAAAAGGCATTTCGCTTTGACTTTGTAATGATTCATGTAGGAATGTATACAAAGTGTTTGGAAATGTTTCGTTTTGAAAAGCATTTGAACTTTGACAAAAGTGTGAGGTGTGAAAAGTATTTTGTTTAAGCAAGCAATTAAAAGTCTTATTACCCACTCAGAAATGGTCGTTTTCGTGTTATTTTACTTTCCTTTAGAATAGTGTTATTCGTACCATTAGTTGGTAGGTAATCCTATTCGTTGGATGTAAAGGGACATTCGAAGGGACATCAGATGGTCATAGAAGGAAACTTGTAGGAGTATCCTAGCACATTCGAAGGGACGATCATCACTTTTCATAGGCAACAATCGAGGGACGAGATCATGTATTCGTAGGCGACATCGTGGGTCTATGATCTTTGTATCGAAGGGACTATAATGATATGTTTGTAGGCAACAGTGCTAGGATACCTCTACGTTCGAGGTATTGACCATTTAATCGAAAGACAACGAGAGAGAATACTCTAGGGGGTGCATGTGTGAAGAGAGTGTGTTAAATTTATATATGTTATCTTGCAATTAGAGGTGATCTACGTTCGCTTTTATCTTGCCATACACGCCTAATTACTAGCAGTTTATAGGGTGCGGAAATTAAATTGCGGAAATATAAAGTGCGGAAAGATAAATCCTACGCTATTACATGGCTTTGGGGCAGATACATAATTGAAGGCGCGGAAAATAAAAGTCCTAATTAAACTATTACATCCCTTAGGAAATTACATAATTGGAAAAGAAAAGCAATAAAAATCGTCCGAAACGGTATAACCTGTGAACAGATATGAAATCGGAAAATACGAGAAACTTGCATAAGAGGAAAATGTTAGTAAAAATAAGTATTTTTGAATGAGAAAATTTTTTCGTGTTAATGATGACATTAATATGATAGAATAATTTTTTGGTAATTTTTGGAGTTGATTTGATAATTAAAAAGCAATTAAAAGTCATTTAAAAGATTAATTAGCAATTAAATAAAATATGCATGCAAAAATAATAATTTTAATTTAAAAAATTAAATAAATATTTTTCTGATGATTATGCAAAAAAAAATATTTTTGGTGTTTTTTAAATGCATGATAAAAATATTAGAAGATAAAATAAAATGCATGGAAAATATTAAAGAAAAATAAGAAAATATGAAAAAATAGAGTTAGTTTGTAAAAGAGAAAAAAAAACATTGGTCTTGCCAAGGATCGAACTGGAGACCTTGGAGAGCATCTTTTCATCCCAACGCCTTAACCACTACACCATTGTGCATTTGGTGTTTGAAAATTGGAACCAATGGTTTATAAGTGTACGCGTGTCCTGGATATGTGAAGTCAAAACACAGTCAGCTAGTGGACCCCAGGTGGAACGAAAGAACGAATCAGGGCTCTCCATCGCGCCACGCATGCTTCGCCAGTCTTCAACCCAGTCAACGACGCCGGAGCCCTAGCTCCGGTCGTCTTCTCCGGCGAGCAAATTCCTGGATCCTGCAAAATACGTGAAATAAAAAGCCAAGGGATACCCTACCCCCCTAAATCGAGCATTCCGGATTCAATGGTGGCATCAGCTTCGATTGAAAATGCCTCTAACTACCAGTTCGAAGCTCATCAGTTTAAAAACCCTAAACATGGCAAATTGATATTTTTACGTGCAAGCTTGAGAACGATGGCCCAGATCAATCATATGGAACCTCATGAACACATTAGAATGGTTAGATTTGATTAAAACACGATAATAAAAATGCAAAATCAAGAAAATATGAATATGTATGAATGTGTAGCACGATTCATTGTTTCAACCATGGAGAATGATGTATACTTACTCCAAATTACCTCAGAACACAATGGAATGGTTTTGGATGGTGAAAGTGACTGAACTTGGAATTAAAATTGCAACTTTGAGAAAAAATTTAGCAAAATAAGGGTTGTTGTTGGGGCTAGGGTTTCGTCCCTTGTTTTTGGCAATGTACTAGGTATTTATAGAGTGTAATGCTAGAGCAGAAAGAAGGAAAAAAGATATGGTATTCAACGTGCACTTAATTTTTTTATAAATAAAATCAAATTTTGGAGAAAATTTGATTTTCTCTTCCATATGCAAGCTAGCACGAAATTGGCAAGTATTATGGGCTATCTTGGACCTCAAGTTTGACAAAAATCCAATCCCTTTGAAAATATATCTTATTTTCATATTTTATATAATTTAATTTTGAATTAAATGGTTTTAAATCCAAAAATAAATCAATAAAATAGAAAGTGGTCATGGCAAGTAATATTATGATCAAGTTTGGATGGCAAAATTATAGGCCCATTAGGAAAAAATTGGATTTTGACAAATATCTCCTTTTGTGCAATTGTTCAAAAATGCCCAACTTGTACAATGTGTATTTTGCTCAATTTTCCACATTTTTTAATGTTCTTGGACTTTTTAGAAAGCTCTAAGTGTCCTCTAACCAACCTCTTTGGTTTCATCTCAATTAGAGTTTCCATGCTCAATAAATCTTCAAAACAAAAAGTTGACTTTTGTTGACTTTGAAAAGGACCTGTAATGTTTTGATCCATACTTTCCAAATGAAGCATTTTTTGAACATTCTTGTGAGACATGAAGTTGTAGAGAATTGAATTTCCTTCAAAATGAGAGGTGGTGGAAAAATTTCTGAGAAAGTATGAAGAAGTTATGCTCAGTCAAAGTTCAGTTGACTTTTCACTAAAAAACCCTAATTTGGAAAGTTTGACTTTTGAGCAAATCTTGAGTTTTCTTGATGGATCATGATCAACCCTTGATCAAATGATGAATGTAACTTCAAAATGAGGATGTTGACCAAAAATCATGAAGTTTGACTGTATGTTGACCACAGTTGCCTTTTTGTCCAATACAACTGATTTTCAACCATCTGAGCAATTGTCTGAGGAAACTTGACTTGTGAGGCTTGAAACTTGACATGGAGAATCTTTGAAGCATATGAGGAGGAATGATGACCATTGGAGATGCTGGAAATCCATCTTGATCTGAGAATAGCCAAACCCTAGCTTGGGTTGATTGTCTAAGAGAGGGTTTGTCTGATGAACCCTTGAGGAATCCTTGAGTATGGATGTGTAAAATGTCTTGAGAAGTAGGAGGGAAAATTTTGGGGTATGACAGCTGCCCCTGTTCAATCTTCTTGTACTGGAAGGGTTAGATTGGCATGTTCGCCTTTCGTGACCTGGAGGTAAAGATGATTTAACACTCGAGTGCACCTGAAAATTTGCACTCGTCGGTGATGGATGCGGGAATGGGCTTATAGATGCCATTTGGAGAAGCTGGGGAATGATTCGTACGCTAGACTCGAGATTGTTGTATGAATAGGAGAACTGTCGGAGATGTGCTTAAGATGCCATCTAGAAAGATCGATGCTGGGGAGTGAGCCGTACGCTAGGCTCTGTAGACGTTTCTAAAAGTGAAAGGAGCATGGAGATGGGCTTAAGATGCCATCCAGAGGGAGTCGTACGTTAGAGTTCGTGCTCATCTTTGAATGAAGTTATTGGTTTGTATTGGTTTTTTAACCAAATATGCAGCATTCTGAAAGTGGAGAAATGTTGACAAGTAATCGGAGATGGGCTTAAGATGCCATCCAGGGCAACTGAGTCGTACGCTAGACTCTGTAGTTGCTGTTGATAATAAGAGAGAGTTAGAATACATCTTCGTGCTTATTACTCTGAGGGGATAGTGGTTGGCAAAATATGGATAACTTCCCTGTTGTGCTTCGGGTACTGGTCCTATGCCTGTTATCGGAGGATAACTTTGTGATCGTTCAGATAGTTTTCCCGTCTGGCTTTGGGTGTTAATCCTGGATCCGTTGTCGGAGGATAACTAGGGCGGTCGTTCAGATAGTTTTCCCGTATGGCTTCGGGCATTAATCCTGGACCAGTTGTCGGAGGACAACTAGGGCGGTCGTTCAGATGGTTTTCCCGTCTGGCTTCGGGCATTAATCCTGGACCTGTTTGTTTCAAAAGTGATTTTCACCTGTTTTGGAAAAAACAAAAGAAATTTTGATAGGATATTGTTAGTCTTATGCAAAGTATGATGCATGACAATGTATATGAATGACATATCCTCAAATTATGACTTTTATGAGTAATGTATGAATAATGATAGATGTTGTGGTATTTCAAAACATATCCATCTTGAAGAAGATGTGGATGTTCTGCTTGGAGATTTCTGACTTCTGTTTGGGGGCGAAACGGACGGAAGCCCTGAGAAGAAAGATAACCTTGATTCCTCCGATGCACTATCTGACCAAGTCTTGAGCCTAGATATTGTTGAGGATAATAGAGATCAAGAGATGCGCCGCTGAGGATCTTGTGCATAGACCATGTTGGGGAGAATCTATGAGGTACTCTACTGGGGATCTTGCGCATAAATCTTGCTGGAGAGTATTTGATAGTTGCTGGGAGACCGGGTTAGAAGGATCTGGAGCCCGTTGGAATCTCTGGCTGGGGAAGAAAAGATGTAGGTTTCCTCCGATGCACTCTCTGACCAAGTTTCAAGTCTGGATATTGCTGCTGCTAGGGAGGTGATAATTGTCGAGAGATATTTTGCTGGGGATAAATACCTCTGTTGGAGATGAAATATTGTCGCTTGAAGACTGATGTAACAGAGTTCAGCTGGTTGGGATCACTGCTCGGGGACTAACATGATAAGGCTCAGAATGCTAGAACTAGTAAAAAGGAGAAAGGGTACTCCGCTAGGGAAGGTTTGTAGTGAGCGACACTTCTGTGGGGATCATGCTCTGCAGGGGAATGTTTTGGTGACTTTCGTCGTCATCTCAATTCCTAGAGCCTGTAGTAATTATCCTTGTTCGTTTGTTCACTTTTCACATGTTCGTAAACAGATTTTTATTGTCCAATGCATATAATCATTCAAAGCAAATGTTGGACTTTATGCAAACAACACCAGCAAAAATTGTAAAGAGAAAGAACTTGTATTAATTTGAAATGTGGCGTATGGCCAAGTAGTTGTTTGTACACAAGAAAGGTAAAAAAGCTATGCGGAAACAGTCTCGTTAAGTTCCAACTATGCTAGTACTCATATATTTCAACTATCTCATCTCCTTGCTGTAAGTAGAAAGTGAGTGAATTGATTTTCGCCATTTGAATCTTGAATGTTGATGGTAGTCTGGAAGTAGATGATCGTGACGAGACATAGTCGTACGCTTAAATCCCTAACTTTTGCCTAGACCGCCCTTTCGGGGTTTCAGTCTACCGGGATACCCTTTCTTGCCCAAGCCGCCTTTTCAAGTTTTCGACTTGCCGGGTGTACTTGTTTTATATATATCCTTAACTTTTGCCCGAACCCTTTTAGTTCGCCAGGATGCCCTTATTTTTGCCTAGGTCAGTCGACCTAGCGGGTCTCTTTTATGCGTAGTATTTTTTGACTATGTCTGCGTTCACAGGGTGTGGGAAGTCCTCACCATCCATGGTGCTAAGTATCATAGCTCTGCCGGAAAATATTGTCTTGACTACAAACGGTCCCTCATAAGTGGGAGTCCATTTGCCCCTGGGATCACCTTGTGGAAGGATGATGCGCTTGACTACTAGCTCACCAACTTGGTAGACTCGGTGCTTGACCTTCTTGTTAAATGCTCTAATTATTCGCTTCAGATAGATCTGTCCATGGCAGATGGACGCGAGTCGTTTCTCATCAACCAAGTTAATCTGGTCAAGGCGAGTCTGGATCCAATCATCTTCGCCTAGCTCCGCGTCCTGGAGGACTCTGGTTGAGGGTATCTGAACCTCGATGGGTAGAACTGCTTCCATTCCGTATACAAGAGAGAAGGGGGGTTGCCCCTGTTGATGTCCGTACTGTAGTGCGATAACCATGAAGAGCAAATGGTAACATCTCATGCCAATCTTTGTAAGTCACTGTCATCTTCTGTATAATCTTCTTAATGTTCTTGTTGGCGGCTTCCACTGCGCCATTCATCTTAGGCCGATAAGGAGAAGAGTTGTGATGCTTGATTTTGAACTGCGTACAGAGTTCGGTGATCATCTTATTGTTGAAATTAGAGCCGTTATTTGTGATAATCCTTTCAGGAGTGCCATACCGACATATAAGATTATGCTTGACGAATCGAGCCACAACATTCTTGGTAACACATGCGAACGAGGCTGCTTCTACCCACTTGGTGAAATAGTCAATTGCCACAAGGATGAAACGATGTCCATTGGAAGTTGTGGGCTTGATTTCTCCGATCATGTCAATGCCCCACATTGCAAAAGGCCAAGGAGTTGTTAGAACATTCAGAGGTACTGGAGGTACGTGCACTTTGTCGGCATAAATCTGGCATTTGTGACAAGATCGAGCGTAGCGTGACAATCAGCTTCCATGGTGGACCAATAATAACCTGTTCTTAGAATCTTCTTAGCCATGGTATATCCACTGGAATGGGTACCAAATGCGCCTTCGTGTAACTCTTCCATGATACGTTCCGCTGTTTTCCGGTCCACACAGCGGAGTAAACACAAATCGTGATTGCGTTTGTATAAGATGTCGTTGCTAAGAAAGAAATTGGATGCGAACCTTCTCAAGAACTTCTTATCGTTGACAGATGCCCCTGCAGGATATTCCTGAGTCTCAAGATACCTTTTCACATCGTGGTACCAAGGTTTCTCTTCTGTATCAAGTTCATAACAATATGCTGGTTCGTCAAACTTCTCAACGATGATCTGGGGAGCCTCGTTGTCCCATCTGACCTTGAACATAGATGACATAGTAGCCAATGCGTCCGCCAACTGATTCTCTTCTCGTGGAATGTGATTGAAAGTGATCTCTTCGAAGTAGGGGATCAAACTCAGAACATACTCTCGATATGGAATGAGATTCGGATGCTTCGTATCCCACTCGCCCTTAATCTGACTGATTACCAAAGCTGAGTCTCCATAGACCTGTAAGGACTTGATTCTTAAGTGAATAGAAGCTTTAATACCCATGATGCACGCTTCGTATTCGGCCATGTTGTTAGTGCAACTGAAACATAATCCGGTGAAAGGCGTGTCCTGTAGGGATGTAATGATGGCGCCAATGTCATTGCGCGTTTGAGGCTCCATCAAAGACCATGGTCCATCGATCCTCGTTCGTGTCCTTCGTCCGGCCTCGGTTCTTCACAATCAAGAATTAGTAAAACATCTTCGCTCGAAACTCGAATCGCATAGATCGATAGTCATCTACGGCTTGATGAGCCAAATGATCGGCTACTACACTTCCTTTGATCGCTTTTTGAGAAGTGTACTGGATGTCGTATTCGGTCAAGATCATTTGCCATCTTGCTATTCTTCTGGAGAGAGCTGGTTTCTCAAATATGTATTTTATCGAATCCATCTTGGAAATCAACAAGGTAGTGTGAGTCAACATATACTGTCTTAGTCGAGCAGCCTGTTAAAGCGCTGCAAGTTTTCTCGAGCTGTGAGTATCTTGTTTCACAGTCGGTAAACTTTTTGCTAAGGTAGTAAATTGCATACTCTTTTCGATCAGACTCGTCATGTTGCCCCAACACACACCCCATTGAGTTCTCTAACACTGTCAAGTACATGATAAGAGGTCTTCCTTCTGTGGGCGGCATTAGGATAGGAGGATTCTGTAGGTACTCCTTGATTTTGTCAAAAGCGATCTGGCAATCGTTGTTCCAATCTACCACTTGATCTTTCTTCAATAACTTGAAGATTGGCTCACAAGTAGCAGTTAGATGTGCAATAAATCTGTTAATGTAATTCAATCGGCCCAAGAAACCTCTGACTTCCTTCTCGGTGCGGGGAGCTGGCATCTCTTGAATGGCTTTAACCTTGGCGGGGTCAACCTCAATACCTTTTCCACTGACGATAAACCCTAGGAGTTTTCTGGATCTGACTCCAAAAGTGCACTTGTTAGGATTAAGTCTCAGTCTGTACCTCTTCAACCTGTTAAACAATTTCCGTAGATGATCAAGATGTTCTTCTTCAGTCTGTGATCGAGCTATCATGTCGTCGACGTAGACCTCTATCTCGTGATGAATCATGTCATGAAATAACGTCACCATGGCACGCGATAAGTGGCGCCTGCGTTCTTCAACCGAACGATATAACCTTAGTAGTGCCCCACTGTAACGAAAGTAGTCTTCCATGTCTTCGTGGAGCCATTTTGATCCGATTGTAACCGGAGAAACCATCCATGAAGGAGAAAACCTTATGCTGAGTGTTGTTGTCAACCGTAACATCAATATGAGGAAGCGGAAAATCGCTCTTCGACTCGCTTTGTTCGATCTCTGAATCCACACATTCGCACTTTGCCATCCTTCTTGGGCACAGCACCACATTAGCAACCCACCGGATAAGAAGTAACAAATAAGAAACCGGCGTTGAACTGCTTCATAACTTCGCTTTGATTTTCTCGACATCTCGTGACGATACGACGAACCTTCTGTTTCACCGAGAAAACCTTCTTTTATCGGAATCGTGTACTACAATATCAATTTCCAAACGACATATCTTCGTATGACCAAGCAAAACCTCAATATAGTCTCGTAGCATCCGAATCAATCTTTTTCGACACTCGCTCAAGACCCGCTCCTATCTTGATCTCTTTCTGCCTTCATCGCACTCAAATTCACAATCTCAACTTGCTCTTCGTGGTCAGTATAACTCGCTCTTCTTGCTATAGTCGACAAGTTCTCCGGCACTTCACAATCTTCCTCACTTTCGCTTGGCTTGGTAGATCGGATTATCAAGTCATATTTAGCAATAGCATAGTTATCAACGAGATTCGAGTGATTCTCGCAGTTGTATCACGTGGTGTGTGTAAGAAACACATAGCTTTTGAAGGGTGAAAAGTAAAAGAAAAAAGAAACAATTAAATGCAAAAGTCCAACGATTTTATTGAATGAAAATAGGCAAATGATGATAATAACCTCACAAACGAGCCACGATGCCCCGCAAGGCACTAGACTTTAAAGTTTATTGTTCAAAACATAGAAAATACGAAAAGCAAAACAAAACAAGAGCAATTACTCCTGTCTAAAGGAGATTGGTATGACGCCTCGCCTTCCAATTGCCGAGTCCATTGTCGGAGTTGGAAGATCCACTTGCCGATGTCAAGTCATTGTCGCCGCTTTCTATAGCATGGATTCCACTGGCCGATGCGGAAAGGAAGTTGGCCACGTTGCATATCATCTTCGACCTTTGATGGTGAAGCCTAAACCGGTTTGTCGATTGAAAGGAAGATCGTGAGCTGACCCCAAATAGAACTACCTCCTCCTTCAACTGCAGCTTGAGCATCCTTCAGTGATGCCATCCTAGGCGGAACTTGCGAACTGGAGTGACAGGAGAGTCAACAGGCATGACCGGGATTGTTTCAAAGCTTGACAGGGAGTCTCGAAGAATTCACCCTCTACCTCAAGGTATCGGAATGACCAGATGATGACCATATATTCCTCTTCACCACATACGTAACAACCTTCCCTTCACCGGATACTTCACTCGATGCAAGGTAGAGATACGCGCCCCATGTATCCAAGGCGCCAAGTAGGCAAGAGTAAGTCGGACGGATGTCCATGACAAAGAAAGTGGAATCAAAAGTCCGGGAACCGACTTTAACAGTGTAATGAGCTCTCCAAGTCTGCTCGCTAGAACCATCAAAAGCTCTCACAATAATGTCACTAGGTTTCGTAACCAATCCTTCAACATCAAGACGATCAAAAGCGCCTTCGGTAGAATGTTCAAAGCGTAACCTATCCACCAAAACATGAGATATGTAGTGCCCTTGCAATCACCGAGATGTGCAAGGCTTTGTTGTGTTTCTTTCCCAGAGTCAAATCAAGATCGAGAAGCCTAGTTGTTGGCAGCTAGCAATACAAACTTCAAATTGATCGATAGTAGTGTCTTGCATGCACGTGAGCATTCTTCGAAACTTCACCAAGGCGTTAGCATGAGCCTCGAGCACAAGAGCAGAGCAAGCATGGAGATCTTGGACGAGTCTGTCCAACTGCTCCACAACATTGTAGTCACTCTTCTTGATAATCTTGAATTTCCTCCATTTCTCGCTTGGAGGTGTCTTCAAGAACTTCCTTTGGTACTTCGGCGCAGGATGAGTCATCGGTTCTTTCCTCTAGTCTCGGAATTGGTGAATAGCCGGAATGCGAGTGGAGTCGTAGTGTCTTTCGGAGGAGAGATATCCGAGAGAATACCTTCCTGCTCGGGTCACCTTACTTGATCCTGATGTTGTCAATGTCAAGAATGGTAGCTTCAATCGTAAGATCTTCAATGGTCGAGGGTCTTGCTTGACGCCATGATAGTAGACATCGATCCATAATTCTAAGGAATAGCTTTGTCGGAGGAATATGGAACCGGTCTAGGAGAAGTAATGATGAGAGGTGCCACTCTAGGCACAGGATCGCAGAGGAAACCTTATTGTGTTAACATCAAGATAGTCTTCTGGAAATCGTCACCCCATCCGGCCGCTTTAACATCTTCAATAGGAATCTTGTAGCTTTGAATGTACTTCACCATGTAATCAAACTTTCCACTTGGCGCCCAAGGTATCCCATGCAGATTGATGCTTCATCTACATCTTCGATCTTCGCTTAGACATGTCTTCACACGCACTCTCCACGGTGTGGTTTCAAGAATAGTATCTCACGGTTATCCATCATGCATCGGACACGCCTTCTCAACCAAGCACAACCATCGTGATGGGCACCAACGACAATTCTCGGCATCCTGGTTGACACCGCTTGCAAATTCTTCTTAACCATCGAGGAATGGTCAAGTCATCTATGTTGAAAACATAAGTATCCTCACCAACAAGATTGGAACGCATGGTTAGGCATAGGAGCGTTGATCACATCGAGTCTCAATGGAGGGTCAAACTCGATCCGCTTAGCTTCAATCATATCTTGAATCTTGTTCTTCGTGAGCCCAACATGTCGGTCGTGCCCGGGCTGTTGGAGTGGTAAGCACACTTAGCATTAGGATTGTATCGCGAGAGGAAGTGTTGACACTCGAGGAGGATCCTTCAAAGTAATCACCGCTTTCAACATGTGTTGCAAGGCTTGCGATAATGGCATGTTGATCTTCAAACTGCCTCGTGGCGCTGCTCGCCACGCTGTCTCACCGAGGTTGCGCTGATGTGGATCGAGATCACAACCGCCCCACGATTGAGCACGGTCGGTCTTGGCTCGGCTTTTCCGACCATACACAGATTGGCTTCTTTCTTACCACCAAAAGATCTCTTTGCAGATTCAAGATGTCTCTACCGAATCTTCCGCCTTGATACCGCTTCAATACGCCCTCAATATCACCGGTGAATCCGGTCAAGAGTTTCCAATCGATGATTGAAGAATGGGCCCGCCGTTGTTCCCATAAACATATCAACCAACTCCCTATTGGACAAGGGTGGTTGAACTCACCGCTAGATCTCTCCATTTCTGAGCATATTCTTTGAACTTCTCATCACGACCCATAGACATGCTCTGTAGTTGCATGCGAGTGGGTGTTAATTTAGCATTGTACTCATACTGTCTGTAGAAAGCATCTGCTAAGTCACTCCAAGTACGGATGCGGTGTTTCTCTAGCTGATAATACCACTCCAATTGAGTTCCGGACAAACTCTCTTGAAAATAATGCATCCACAACTTTCTGTCATCAGTGTTGGGGTTGATCTTATGAACATAGGACTTCAAATGCAGCTTCGGACAAGAAATACCATCATATTTGGCAAAAGTTGGAACTTTGAACTTGGGAGGAATCACCACACTAGGGACAAGACTCAGATCATAAAAATTCAACCCGGACATCTTCAGGTTTTCTACAGCATTCAGACGGTCTTCAAGTTGCTTGTACTTGTCATCTTCATCAGTCTTCATTATCATAGTGATCTTCTCCTTTCTCAGCTCACGCGACCGCCTTCTTCATTGCCCTTGACACTCCCCCGCCTTGACACTTTCCGAGCTCTATCCGGCTGACCACTTTAGGACCACCTTTGTAACGTCTGCCCATGTTGAGAACACCAACGACCCTCTTCTTTTTATTGATGAGCATTCTGAGCCTGAAGATCTTTGACAGTCTGTTCAAGAGCCATTTCTGCTAAAATAAATAGCGAGAAAATGAGAAAACCGATCTTCAATGTACCTGTTATGAAATGTTATGCCATGATATGCAATGTTTATGCGAATGCAATGCAATGTTTTCAAGGACCTTAGGAATTTAAATTTGTTAAACAAACATGAACAAACATTTATTAGTTCTCTTCTTGGTCAACTCTAGTACCTTCTTCTCGCTTGCATAACACTGAGCTTCAAATGTATCCCTTTCTTCTTTTAGTTGAATCCAGGATCTCTTCAAGTCTTCAAAATCAGTAGGCATGTCAGGATGGAGAACAGTATAGGGTACGTCACCTATAGCAACAGGTTCCATAATTACTGGTAACACGGGTGTAAATGGCATCATGAGGTTTTGAGCTCGAGCTCGCACCCATTTGAGGTAAGGTTCTCAAGGAATGGAATTTTTGTGTCCCAAAGTCTTGGTATCAGTCTTCTTTACCATGCCCCAAGCGTGTATGAACCTTCGTCGGTAATTCTGGAGATCGTGGTTGTAGTCGAACACAATATATTGGAGAAGCATATCATGAGGACCATCTCTTCGAGCATAACCAAATTGGCGTAGAGCTAGAGAAGGGTTGTTAGTAATACCTCCCCTTATACCAAGGAGTGGCACATTAAGGAATTCTCCGCAACGCTCAATGAATGTGAAGTCCTTTTGAGAGAAAAGACACCAACGAATATCTGAATGAGAGAGTGACATTAACCTTTGAGACCACTTCAACCTTTGCTCGTTCTTCAAAACTGATGGAGGAAGGTGCAAAATAAACCACCTGGAAAGTAACGGTATGCAACACATGAGAGTTCCTTGTCTCTTAGTAGTACGAGTGTGGAGAGAATGTAGAATATCTCCAAGTAAAGTAGGCACTGGATTACGAGTAAGAAACAACTTGATGGCATTGACATCTATGAACTGATCCGAGTTAGGGAATAGAACCAAACCATAGATTAGCAAGGCCACGATGTCTTCGAATGCATGGAAACTCATAACTTTGAGGAACTCTCGGGCTTTCTTAATTAGGAACTTGGAAAGTAAACCCTTAACTCCGCTTCTTGTTTCCCAATTGGCTTCAATGTCTGAGCGCTTAAGATGTAAGGCGGATGCAATGTCTTCGTACCTAGGAACCTTTTCTAGACCGGTGAATGGCATTTGATTAAGAATAGGTATCCCAAGTAGCTTAGAGAACTCTTCCAAGGTAGGAACCAACTGATAATTTGAGAATGTAAAACAATGGTGTTTCAGATCAAAGAATTGGAATAGGACATGCATCATATCTTCTTCAAAACCGGAGATAACCAAGTCAAGTAGATAACCATGTCTTTTGATGAACTGAGCATGGTCGAGAATTTCTGAAACCAATTCTTTGAGCTGAGAAGGTATACCCATGAAGTTGATTCGAATAGTCTTTCTAGAAGCCATAATTCCCTACAAAACAGAGCAAAGATAAAATCTCTAGGTCCTTGAAATAGTTAGAAATGATATGCAATGCGATGATGTCATGATGTCATGTTTAGCACACACAAACAATTCACACAATGAGCCTAGGTTTAAGGCTTGCAAGAGGTATAGGTGATTACCCCACCAAAAGTTTGAGTTGGTTCATCCTGTCCTATAATAGTAACTGGGTTCTAGGAATCTCATATCATTGATCTTTCTCGTAGGCGTTTATTTCAATACGACTACCAAGTGGTCGACCAAAAGTATCCCAAAAGTCTGATCTTAATGAGCGTAGCATCGAGTATCAGCCAACCTTAGTCTACACCAAAGCCGGCCATCTCACTACCTTCTAATGGCCAAGATGGGTCAATTAAGGTTCTAAAAGTTTAGTTAGTGCTTGATGACACCACGCAGAAGCCAAATACTATCCTCAAATTGGAAATGAAGAGTATCAGGACATCCAAAGTATCACACTAACGTAGCCATCATGTTGACCGTTTCGATATACGTCTAACGGTCACGACGATTTATTGCTACTTACCTAAAAGGAAACCCGGATCCGGGTGTAGGATCCCCCAACAATATAATACCCAAGCAACCCTTAAAGATAAAGCAAGCAAGTCAAACAAAAAGTAGTAAAGGTGATTTAGAAATCCTTAAGGCATTCTCTCTTTTTAGGGTGTCTCCCCGGCAGAGTCGCCAGTTCTGTGATACAGTAAACTGACTTTTTTGTGTTTTTGTATCGCAAATGTGCGGATAGCAAGAGTCGCCACCGACTTTTATTTTTATCCAATTAAGGGAAGGTAAAAGTACAGAAAAATACCTTCGTTAGATTCTGAGTAAGGGAGAAGGTTATGAAAAGGGAAGGTATTAGCACCCCTTTTCATCCGTAGTTATCTACGGGCTCTTAGTTGCTCTTAGATCACTTTAAAATTGTGCTTTCTGTGTGTTTGAAAATGTTTTTGAAAAGACATTTCGCTTTGACTTTGTAATGATTCATGTAGGAATGTATACAAAGTGTTCGGAAATGTTTCGTTTTGAAAAGAGTTTGAACTTTGACAAAAGTGTGTGGTGCAAAAAGTATTTTGATAGAGCAAGCAACTGAAAGTCTTATTACCTACTCAGAATTGGTCGTTTTCGTGTTGTTTTACGTTCCTTTAGAATAGCGCTATCCATACCATTAGTTGGTAGGTAACCCTATTCATTGGATGTAAGCGGGACATTCGAAGGGACATCGTATGGTCATAGAAAGCAACTTGTAGGAAGTATCCTAGCACATTTGAACTACTATCATTTTTCGAGGCGACAATCGAGGGTCAAGATCATGTATTCCGAGGCGACATCGTGGGTCTTATGATCTTTGTATCGAAGGGACTATGATGATTTGTTTGAAGGCAACGGTGCTAGAATACCTCTACGTTCGAGGGACATGACCATTTGAATTCGTAAGGCAACGAGAGAGAATTATCCTAAGGGGTGCATGTGTGAAAAGAGTGTGTCGATTCAGATATTTTTATCTTTGAAAATTAGTGGGCTATGTTGATTTTAGTCTTGCCATACACGCCTAATTACTAGCAGTTTATAGGGTGCGGAAATTAAAATGCGGAATGTAAAGTGCGGAAAGGTAAATGTCCTACGCTATTACATGGCTTTGGGGCAGATACATAATTTAAACTTGCGGAAAATTAAAACCTAATTTAAACTATTACATCCCATAAACAGTTACATTATTGGAAAAATGAAAACGGTAAAAGAAAACGTCTGAAACGGAATAACCTGTAAAAGAATGAGAAATCGGAAAATACGAGATGAATCGAATAAGAGAAAAAATGTTAGAAAAATGTAAGTTTTTGAATGAGAAAAATATGACATGCTGGAAATAACATAAACATGCTAAAATAATTTTTTGGGATTTTTTAGATGCAATTTAATAATTAAAAACTAATTAAATGTGATTTAAATGCAAAATTATGAATAAAAATAAATATGCATGCAAAATTGTATTTTTTAATTTTATAAATTAAATAAGTATTTTCTGAAAATAAATGCAAAAGGAAAAAATATTTTGATGATTTTTTAATGCATAAATAAAAATATGAAAAGAATTAAAATGATATGCAAAATATTAAATAAAATAAAAATATGAAAATATGAGTTTTGTAAAAGAGAAAAACCAAATGGTCCTGGCATGGTTCGAACTGGTGTCCTTTGTGAGCATCTGGGAACAGGAAACGCCTTTACCACTAGGACAAGTGGCTTCTGGTGTTTTAAAAAACAAAATCAATTGTTTTTGAGTGATGACGCGTCAAGGACAAGTTTGAAACACAGTCAGCTCGTGTGGGGTCCAGGTTGAACGAAAGAGCGAATCAGAAAGCTCCATTGTGCCACGCCGTCTCCTCGCCGGTCCACGCCAGTCAACGACGCCGGAGCCCTAGCTCCCGCCTTCTCCGCGATCTCGACCAAACCTGCGAAATACACAAAATAAATGGAAAAGCGGTACCCTACCCCCCTAAATCGGACCCTACGAATCCATTGGTGATATCTGTTTGCCCTAAAAACGCTTGTACAAGCTGGCTCGATCGAAACAGCCTGAAGTGCCCTAACAATGGCAATACGATTTCTAGACGTTCAAGCTTACATGAAAGGCATCATTCATGGCCTATTAGGTATCCTGAATCCATACAAACAAACAAGAACGATTAATAATACATGATTAAAGAAATTCGAATTTCCAAAAAATACCAAACCGAGCAAGTCCTTGTGCACGATCCGGCACCTGGCTTGATGTAAAGGATGCTTTTGCTCTGGAGACCTCGAGGAGGATTGATGGTTAGATCGGCCTGAAACCTGCAATTTGGAATTCGATTTTCAAAAGTTTATGAAAATTTTGGCAAAATAAGGGTTCTTTCTTGGGCTAGGTTTCGTCCTTGTGGTACAATTGCTTGGTATTTATAGAAGAGTTTGAGAGAGAAATAAGAGTGAAAAAGATTGGTTATTGATTGTGCAATATTTTCTCTTTAAAACAAATCAAATTTTGGAAAAAAAAATGATTTTCTCATCAATGTGAAGGCTAGCACGAAATTGGTAAGAGTCATGGGCTTCCTTGGACCCCAAGCATGATATAAAATCAATCCATTTGAAAAAATATCTTATTTTCATATTTTATATGATTTAATTTTGAATTAAATGATTTAAAATTCAAAGATAAATCATAAAAATAGAAAATTATCATGGCCAAGCATTTATGGGTCAAAAATAATGTCATGAACAAGTTTGGATCAAAAGATTTTAGGCCCATTTGGAAAATTTTGCATTTTGACCAAAATGTCCTTTTGTGCAATTGTCCAAAATTGCCCAACTTCTGAATAGTGTATCTTGCTCATTTTTCCACATTTATTAGTGTTCTTGGACTTTTTAGAAAGCTCTAAGAGTCCTCTAACCAACCTTTTGGGTCTCATCTCAATTGGAGTTTCCATGCTCAATATATCTTCAAAACAAAATGTTGACTTTGAAAATGACCTGTAATGTTTTGAGCCATACCTCTCAAATGAAGCATTTTTTGGACATTCTTGTGAGACATGAAGTTGTATAGAATTGAATTTCCTTCAAAACAAGAGGTGGTGGAAAAATTTCTGAGAAAGTATGAAGAAGTTATGATTAGTCAAAGTTCAGTTGACTTTTCATCTAGAAACCCTAATTTAGAAAGTTTGACTTTTGAGCAAATCTTGAGTTTTCTTGATGAATCATGATCAACCCTTGATCAAATGATGAATGTTACTTCAAAATGAGGATGTTGACCAAAAATCATGAAGTTTGACTGTATGTTGACCACAATTGACTTTTTGTCCAATACAACTGATTTTCAACCATCTGAGCAATTGTCTGAGGAAACTTGACTTGTAAGGCTTGAAACTTGACATGGAGAATCTTTGAAGCATATGAGGAGGCATGAAGACCATTGGAGATGTTGGAAGTCCATCTTGACCTGAGAATTGCCAAACCCTAGTTTGGGTTGTTTGTCTAGGAGAGAGTTTGTCTGATCAACTCTTGAGGAATCCTTGAGTATGGATGTATGAGATATCTTGAGGAGATGGAGGGCAAATTTTGGGGTATGACAGATGCCCCTGTTCAATCTTCTTGTACTGGAAGGATTAGATTGGTATGCTTGCCTTTCGTGACCTGGAGGTAGAAGATGATTGAACACTCAAGTACACCTAAAAATTTGCACTCGCTGTTGGCTGACGATGCGGGAATGGGCTTACAGATGCCATTTAGAGAAGGTAGAGACTTCGCTGGGGGATGAGTCATATGCTAGACTCGAGGTTGTTGATAGGAGAATTGACGGGGATGGGCTTGAGATGCCATCTCGAAAGGTCCATGCCGGGAGTGAGCCGACGCTAGGCTCAGACGCTTCGGGAGCACGGAGATGGGCTTAAGATGCCATCCGGAGGGAGTCGTATGTTAGGTGTGAGGTGTAAAGAGTATTTTGATAGAGCAAGCAACTAAAAGTCTTATTACCTACTCAGAATTGGTCGTTTTCGTGTTATTTTACATTCCTTTAGAATAGCGTTATCCATACCATTAGTTGGTAGGTAACCCTATCCGTTGGATGTAGAAGGGACATTCGAAGGGACATTCGAAGGGACATCGGATGGTCATAGAAGGCAACTTGTAGGAGTATCCTAGCACATTCGAAGGGACTATCATCATTTTTCGTAGGCGACAATCGAGGGTCAAGATCATGTATTCGTAGGCGACATCGTGGGTCTATGATCTTTGTATCGAAGGGACTATGATGATTTGTTTTGAAGGCAACGGTGCTAGAATACCTCTACGTTCGAGGGACTTGACCATTTGAGTTCGTAAAGGCAACGAGAGAGAATTACCCTAAGGGGTGCATGTGTGAAAAGAGTGTGTCGAATTCAGATATGTTTATCTTGAAGTTATGAGTGATCTATGTCCGATTTTAATCTTGCCATACACGCCTAATTACTAGCAGTTTATAGGGTGCGGAAATTAAATTGCGGAAATATAAAGTGCGGAAAGATAAATCCTACGCTATTACATGGCTTTCGGGCAGATACATAATTGAAGGCGCGGAAAATAAAAGTCCTAATTAAACTATTACATCCCATAGGCAATTACATAATTGAAAATGAAAAGCAATATAAATCATCCGAAACGGTATAACCTGTGAACAGATACGAAATCGGAAAATACGAGAAACTTGCATAAGAGGAAAATGTTAGTAAAAATAAGTATTTTTGAATGAGAAAAAGTTTTCGTGTTAATGATGACATTGATATGATAAAATAATTTTTTGGTAATTTTTGGAGTTGATTTGATAATTAAAAAGCAATTAAAAGTCATTTAAATGATTAATTAGCAATTAAATAAAATATGCATGCAAAAATAAAAATTTTAATTTTAAAAATTAAATAAACATTTTTCTGATGATTATGCAAAAAATAAATATTTTTGGTGTTTTTTAAATGCATGATAAAAATATTAGAAGATAAAATAAAATGCATGGAAAATATTAAAGAAAAATAAGAAAATATGAAAAAATAGAGTTAGTTTGTAAAAGAGAAAAAAAACATTGGTCTTGCCAGGGATCGAATTGGAGACCTTGGAGAGCATCTTTTCATCCCAACGCCTTAATCACTACGCCATTGTGCATTTGCAGTTTGAAAATTGGAACCAATGGTTTATAAGTGTACGCGTGTCCTGGATATGTGAAGTCAAAACACAGTCAGCTAGTGGACCCCAGGTGGAACGAAAGAACGAATCAGGGCTCTCCATCGCGCCACGCATGCTTCGCCGGTCTTCAACCCAGTCAACGACGCCGGAGCCCTAGCTCCTGGCCTTCTCCCAAGCAAATCGGATCCTGCAAAATACGTGAAATAAAAAGCCAAGGGATACCCTACCCCCCTAAATTGAGCATTCCGGATTCAATGGTGGCATCAGTTTCGATTGAAAATGCCTCTAACTACCAATTCGAAGCTCATCAGTTTAAAAACCCTAAACATGGCAAATCGATATTTTTACATGCAAGCTTGAGAACGATGGCCCAAATCAATCATATGGAACCTCATGAACACATTAGAATGGTTAGATTTGATTAAAACACATAGATAATAAAAATGCAAAATCAAGAAAAATATGAATATGTATGAATGTGTAGGCACGATTCAGTCAAGCCAACCATGGAGAATGATGTATACTTACTCCAAATTACCTCAGAACACAATGGAATGGTTTTGATGGTCGAAAGTGACGAACTTGAATTCAAAATTGCAACTTTGAGAAAAATTTTAGCAAAATAAGGGTTGTTGTTGGGGCTAGGGTTTCGTCCCTTGTTCTTGGCAATGTACTAGGTATTTATAGAGTGTAATGCTGGAGCAAAAAGAAGGAAAAAAGATATGGTATTCAATGTGCACTTAATTTTTTTTATAAATAAAATCAAATTTTGGAGAAAATTTGATTTTCTCTTCCATATGCAAGCTAGCACGAAATTGGCAAGTATTATGGGTTACCTTGGACCTCAAGTTTGACAAAAATTCAATCCCTTTGAAAATATATCTTATTTTCATATTTTATATAATTTAATTTTGAATTAAATGGTTTTAAATCCAAAAATAAATCAATAAAGTAGAAAGTGGTCATGGCAAGGCATCAATAGGTCAAAAATAATATTATGATCAAGTTTGGATCATAAAATTATAGGCCCATTTGGAAAAAATTGGATTTTGACAAATATCTCTTTTTGTGCAATTGTTCAAAAATGCCCAACTTGTACAATGTGTATTTTGCTCAATTTTCCACATTTTTGAATGTTCTTGGACTTTTTAGAAAGCTCTAAGTGTCCTCTAACCAACCTCTTTGGTTTCATCTCAATTAGAGTTTCCATGCTCAATAAATCTTCAAAACAAAAAGTTGACTTTTTGTTGACTTTGAAAAGGACCTGTAATGTTTTGATCCATACTTTCCAAATGAAGCATTTTTTGAACATTCTTGTGAGACATGAAGTTTTAGAGAATTGAATTTCCTTCAAAATGAGAGGTGGTGGAAATTTTTTTGAGAAAGTATGAAGTTATGCGCAGTCAAAGTTCAGTTGACTTTTCACTAAAAAACCCTAATTTGGAAAGTTTGACTTTTGAGCAAATCTTGAGTTTTCTTGATGGATCATGATCAACCCTTGATCAAATGATGAATGTAACTTCAAAATGAGGATGTTGACCAAAAATCATGAAGTTTGAGTGTATGTTGACCATAGTTGACTTTTTGTCCAATACAACTGATTTTCAACCATCTGAGCAATTGTCTGAGGAAACTTGACTTGTGAGGCTTGAAACTTGACATGGAGAATCTTTGAAGCATATGAGGAGGCATGATGACCATTGGAAATGCTGGAAATCCATCTTAATATGAGAATAGCCAAACCCTAGTTTGGGTTGATTGTCTAAGAGAGGGTTTGTCTGATCAACCCTTGAGGAATCCTTGAGTATGGATGTGTAAAATGTCTTGAGAAGTAGGAGGGAAAATTTTGGGGTATGACACTAGACAATAAACACCACACAACAAAAACACCATCATCGCTCATCAAAATTGACACAAAGTCCACGTCGCCATATTTATCCACATCAAGATAAACATATCATCACATCGCAAATCATCAAGTATTCATTATAAATAAACCGTCACAAGCATCATGTTTGATCACCTCACATCATTATCAATTTATTTACCAAATTCCAAATACGGAAAAGTAGTTAAAACACCAATAATCGTCACGAAAGTCATTCCTAATAACCGGCATTAATCATAATCGTCAACGTCGCAATCGGATTGTCCATACGTGACTTAAATCGACTAACACGCAATCTGATTCAATTTAACCGTAATTTGGCCTATTTCGGGTTGTTTCATAAAAACTCGTAGTTTCGAAAAGCTGACATCACCACTACGTTCTACACATCAAAATTAGCTAGTACGCCAATTTTTGTTGAATTCAGAGCAACTTGCTTCGTCGCCAAAATTACCGAAATCGGAAAATCGGAACATAATCGGGTTCTAAATTTAGTCGGCTAACTTATGTCCTAATTATATTTTATTAATACTAACTAGTAGTATGTGGAATTAAGGAAATTGAAACAAACAGAAGCCAAATGCATAATTATGCAAAAAACACAATTTTGCAGAAAACACAAAACACAGAAAACATAAAATGGCCAAAACGATTTCTTCATCCTAGCACACAGGGATGGACGTCCCAAGCCTTAAAGGGGGAGGAGGCGAGCTCCTGGTTAGTGGGGATGGTCGCCCCTCAATGTGAGGTGGGCGCCTCCCCTTGTACCATGCTCTCCAATTTCATCTCTTTCCACGGTTCAATATACAGACACAGTTTTCTAGTTTTTCTTTTACAGTTCATATTTCTTTCCATTCTAGCAATTATTCATACTAGCTTAGCAATAAAACACCAACAATCCATACTCCTAATTCAACCTTTCTAAGTTATTTCAACACTCACTCAACCAAAACTCATGAATCAACTATCAATTTTTCCCTAAATCCAAAATATATCACCAAACCCTAACTATATGAAATGGAAGATCAAACCCCTTACCTCAAGTGCTTGGATGTTTGCAAGATGCTCCAACAAATTCCAAATCTCAAGCTTGCTCTTGCTCTTCTTCTTCTTCTTCCAAAACCCTCTAGTTCTCTCTATGCTTCTAAGTTTGGTTTAGTGTTGGAATGGAAAGAAATGAGGAAAAATGGTTTTAGGTAGTATTCTCACTAGCAAGCCAAGGGTGTATATCCAATCCTCAACAATTAGTCCTCACACCCCTAACTTATCTTATTAATTAACACCTTAATAATATCTAATAATATTATTAACTCAATTAATTAAAATAACTCCGGGGAATTAAATATCGGTCCGAATAATATTTTATCGAACCGAACGGAATAAAAACTGGACCGAATGAAACATCTCCAAATATATTAATAGATATATCGATTAATATAAATATTCTCGTCGCCAAAAAAATCGTCAAACAGTAACTCAAAAATATTAATATAATATAATATTAAATAAAAGGGGGCGTTACAACTCTCCCCCACTTAAAAAGTTTCGTCCTCGAAATTACCTGACTCGAAAAGCTCGGGATAGGAATCTCGCATCTTAATTTCCAATTCCCACGTCGCGCTTTCACCAGCTGCTCATATTCAAACAACTTTGACCAAGGAAATCTCTTTGCCACGAAGAGACTTTATCTCACGATCCTCAATCCTTAAAGGCATCGTTTCCACCATAAGATTGTCTTGAACTTGAATATCATCCATCTTAATCACATGCGAAGGATCCAGAATATACTTCCAAAGATGTGACACATGGAATACATTGTGCAAAGTCGAAAGATTTGGCGGTAACGCCACTCTATAAGCAAGTTTTCCCACTTTACTAGTAATTTGGTAAGGACCAATAAAGCAAGGAGTTAGCTTCTTCGACTTCAATGCTCGCCCAACGCCGGTTGTAGGAGTAACTCGCAAAAATACATGATCACCATCTTGATATTCCAAGTCTTTTCTCCTTATATCATGATAACTCTTTTGTCGACTTTGAGAAATTCTCATCTTTTCTCTAATCATCTTCACCGTCTCAGTAGTCTCTCTAACCAATTCGGGTCCAAGCACCACACTTTCACCCGACTCGTGCCAACACAAAGGAAAGCCTCAAACGGTGCCATTCCAATACTAGCATGAAAACTGTTGTTATAAGTAAACTCAATTAAAGGAAGATATGTATCTCATGAACCACCATGTTCAAGAATACATGCTTGTAACAAGTCTTCCAACGATTGAATCGTCCTTTCCGTCTGACCATCAGTTTGAGGATGATAAGCTGAACTCAACCTCAACTTTGTACCCAAAGCCTCTTGCAAGCTTTTCCAAAATTCAGAAGTGAACCTCGGATCTCTATCCGAAACAATACACAAAGGAATACCATGTAATCTAACAATCACATGCGTATAAATCTCCGCCAACTTCGATACGGGATAAGTAATGTTAATAGGAATAAAGTAAGTCGACATCGTAAGCCTATCAACAATCACCCAAATCGCATCGTGACCTCTTGGGGTATTCGGTAACCCCGTTACGAAATCCATAGAAATGCTATCCCATTTCCATTCCGGGATCTCTAACGATTGCATCAACCCTGCAGGTTTTTGATGCTCCACTTTAGACTTCTGACAAGTCAAACAAGCATAAACAAACTGGGCCATCTCTCTTTTCATACCCGACCACCAAAATAGTTTCCTTAAATTTTGATACATTTTGGTCGCTCCGGGATGAATACTCAAATTGCTTCTATGACTTTCTTCCAAGATCATTCTCTTTAAATCCACATCATTGAGGATACAAAACCTATCTCGAAACCTCAAAACACCCTGAGCATCCAACTTGAAATCTTCATTTTTAGTTTGTCCAATACCAACCAACAAATCAACAAGTTTCACATCAAGCTTCTGAGCTTCCCTAATGCTATCAAGGAAATCATTATTGATCTTTAATATTCCCAAGATAACACTCTTCGACGTCACTTCTATCACAAGACTCATATCTCTAAATTGCTCAATCATTTCCAACTCTTTCATCATCAAAAGTGACATATGCAAAGTCTTTCGACTTAAAGCATCAGCCACCATATTAGCTTTACCAGGATGGTAATTCAATCCAAAATCATAATCTTTCAACAATTCAAGCCACCGCCTTTGCCTCATATTAACCTCTTTTTGATCAAACAAGTACTTCAAGCTTGTATGGTCACTAAATACTTCAAATCTAGAACCATAAAGATAATGTCTCCAAATCTTAAGCACAAAAACAACCGCTGCAAGTTCCAAATCGTGAGTAGGATAAACACATGAACCTATTGACTCATTGAATAAGAAACTTGTGCATCATTCACCTATAATATTTAGAGAGCAAAGTGTACACATATCATTGTTATCCAAGTATCAATCATCACACACAAGAAATAAGCACATTCACAAGGTGCTTGGTGATCTCCTATGGGGAAACCCAAAGATAGGAGACAAGAGAGAGATACCATTTGTGATCTTTGTGCAATGTAATGGCATGATGTATTAGAGAATCTTAGGGACAAAAATTGGGGTACAACACTATTAGGAAATCAAAGGGCCTCCTATAATAAGGCATGTTTAGGGTATGATCCACCAAACAATAGAAAAAAATAGAAAGTATGTGTAGGAGAAATACAATGTTCCATTGAACAAAGTTTAAATAAAGCTATTGTAAGAAAGAAGGTCATCTATAAAAATTGTGTTTCCTAAAGAAAAGTCATGAGAGTAAAGAAGAACATTCACCTTCATATTTTTACAAGAAATATCTTGAACATAAAAATACATATGCATATCATCAATGAGGAAAAATGTTTATACTAACTAAAAATGACCCAAGATGTTATGGGTATCTAAAGTTAAGAACTAACCTTTTTGTTGCATGAAAGCTTTACAACCTCATATACTAAAAATGGTATCTTGATAGCGACTATTCAAAGCATATGAAAGGTGGGAAAAGCTTGTTCTCTACCTTATTTCTAAAAGAAAGAAAGTATGTCTCTTGTGGTGGTAATAATAAGGGAGAAATACTAGGTGATGGAACTATTGATAAGGACCCTAATCCAAAGATTGGGGAAGTTGTCTTGGTAAAAGGACTAAAACATAATTTTATTAGCACCAGTCAACTATGTGACTAGAGATGGAAACAGGGTGGGTCGGGGGTGGGTTTAAGCACACCCAGACCTGCACCCTCCACCCTCCACCCAGACCCGCACCCGCCCCAAAACCCGTTCGGGGCTAAAATTTGTTCTCCCGGCCCCAACCAGAAACAGGTTTCCCTGCACCCGCCCGAATAAAATTTTTTCTTTTTCTAAAATTTATATTTTTAAAATTTAAATATTATTTTAAAAAAATAAATAATAATTCTAATTAACATGATATTATAACATTAAAAAGTGTAAATGAGTAATAAAGTTATTAAAAATAAATAAAATAAAATAAATTTAGTTGGCGGGTGCGGGTGCGGGGCGGGTACTAGAATCACCCACCCTCGCACCCGCACCTGTAAATAAAAAATGGGTTTTCTCCGCACCCGCCCCCGCCCCCGGTTAAACCGGGTTTTCCCCGCTAATTTCAGGGCGAGGTCTGGTGAGGGTGGATTTTTATTGTCATGCCTATATATGACAATGGTAACAATGTAAATTTTAATTCTTCTAGATGTAACGTTATAAAATCAAAATAAAATGAAACTTTGTTTACCATCTTAAGAAGTGGAAATACTTGCACAATAAATTTAAACAAAATTCCTTCAAGTGATGTATGTCTCCTTAGCAACGAAGATGAATCTTGGCTATAACATAGGAGAATAGCACACATACATATGAACCATTTAAATAAATTGGCCCAAAAAGAACTTGTAAATAGTTTTCCAAACTTACGTTTTGAGAAAACAACCTATGTGATGCTTGTCAAAAAGGAAAGAAAGTAAGGGCTTCTTTTAAACCTAAGAATGTGGTTTTTACATATCGGCCCTTACAACTTCTTTATATGGATCTTTTTGGCCTATAAAAAACATAAGGCTTAGGAGGAAACATTTATGCTCTAGTAATTATGCATGACTACTCTCGATATACATGGACAAAATTATTCTTAGAAAGGAATGAGTATTGCATCAATAAGTAAGTTATAACTTGTACATAGGTCATCAAATATCAAAACTTTTTCACAATCAAACTAATTTAAGGTTTTTGCAAGTAATTAGATAGGGTGGATGTAGATCCATATTTTCCTAGAGTAATCAAATGATTGGTGCATGCAATATTCTTTGGTTACTCAATTTAAAATACCTTAAATAAACCTAACTCATCAAATCAATTTTTACCTTTCGCACGTAATTCAAAATAACTTTTTTCATAAAAGAGTAGTCTAATTCGTTTAACGCGAATATGAATAGATGTGTAAGCCTCCAATGTATGAGCATACATGAAGACGTTTAACCGCTAAAATATGATCTAACACTATTCTCTAAAGCCAACCAACACAAAAACATTTGTTAGCACAAACTATGAAGCTTTGGCTTTATCATTGCACTATGGGAATATGTAGGAACAATGTTGAAACCCTGGTAAACACACTAATTAAAAACTAACTTTTTCCACCTTCTTTTATAAATAAATTTTTTGTAAATATATTTTTAATAAAACATAGAAAACATTCCTTAAAACAAACACTCTAACACTAGTCTATTAGGAGGTTCTCGTTGGATAAAACAGGTGTGTAGGGTGCCTAATACCTTCCTCTCACATAACCAACACTCAAATCCATATTTGGTTGTGATAACCATTTTATCCTCCATTTTAAGGGTTTTATGTTTATTTCCCCTTTCCTTAATAATAAAAAAATGTGGTGACTTTGTGTATATTTCGAGCGTCTAGAGGTATTTTTTGTTTAGCAACAATTGGAGACTTTGCTGGAGATTCCTCCCTAAAAAGATTCAAACTTATCCTTTAGTCTTAGGATCGTTTATTTCCGTTCTTTACGTGTTTTTTATTTGTGCTTTATTTTTTTAGCTCTATTTATTTTATATTACATATGTCATATATTTGGATTGCTCATTGTGTGAAGCTCTATGCCTGAGCTTGAGAAAAAACGTAGGCTTAAGATGGTAGTCATGTCATATTACATATGTCACATGTTGTTTTCCACACCATAGAAAACCAACAAAACAAATATTAACATGCACCTAGTCATAATCATCACACATATTTAAATCTCATGCTACATCAAAATATGCATATCACAACAGAATATTTCTTTTCTTAGATAATATCAATGATTACATCTCATACTATAATCATTCAATCAACAAAATAATGAATCCATAACATCATCAAGTCATATGAATCCAAACATCAGCACCAAGGCCACAACACATATCATCTCAACATACAAATCCAAAACAGATAAGAATATATAGCAATATCTCATAGTAAACACGAGTTCAAATAATATACGTGTTACATGACCAGATCAATGAATCATTACCTAGAATAACGGCTAAGCTAACTAATCTCCTCAACTAGTCTCGTGCGAAGCACCACTATCCTCAGAACTTGCACGATGTCGCATAGAACATCACATACAATAGAAGGATGAGAATTCAAATCATTATCAAAATGTATTTAATTAGTAGCAATATAGAAACAAACATCTAATTAACAATTCTCTACACTTCATGTGATATTCCATACAACATAAGTATAGCCAATATAATAAATCTTGTAATCATTTAATCAATTACCACATGTTCGAATTCAAATACACTTTCATCAATAATGCATAAGACTCCAATTCTAACATCCCTATTTATTAGTATGAGAATATATAACTACTATAAGAAGTGGATGAAATTAAATTAGAATCAAATGGAATTGTTGGATATGAACTAAATGGAAAAGTTGTTATTTCTACTTAGTTGAGGGGCATTTTGGGCAAAGGAACAAAGTTGCATGGAATATTAGTGACATGTTTGGTAGAAAGCTACAAGAGGTCATATTTTAGGAGAGAATATAGAGAAAGAGAAGAGAGAGAGAAGCTCATGCTCATGTTCATACTTCCATTTTTGCTACCTTGGAACAGCTCTCACAAAACCATCCATAACGCCTGGCTCACAATTCTGATTGAGGCACTTTTTTTCAAAAATTATATTCATCTGTGTATTATCTTATATCATGTTTTATTGGTGTACTTTATGCTATTATATTTTCAAATAATACATTTCATATAAATATATTTCACGCTATACTTTTCAAACAATTTATAGTGATTATTAATCCATTAGAAGCATGAACATGATTTTAATTGCATCATGAAATAAGTTCACTATCGAATACAAAAGTTGGCACTTGGCATGAGAGGCTGAAAGAGATTTGAAAGCTTAACAAATAAAATACAACAATAATAGCAAAAAGATTCCTTACACATAAATTATTATTTTTCATACCTCAAACACAATAAAACTATTTTGTAACAAGACTAGAAAGAAATTCATTGAAGCATAAGAAACAAAAAATAGGTAAAAGTAAATAGATGAAAAAAGTGACGATAACTTGAACACGAATATGAAACCATAACCTATAAAAATTACGGTGGTGGGAGAAACATTGGTAACACGCAACTGGAGCTGCATTGTGGAAAGAGAAAGTTATTATGGCTTATGATTTCTATTTTTATGTTGGGAGTATGGTTTTTCCTGCATGTTTTGTTGAAAGGAAGGAAGTATCTTAAGGCGGGAAAATACACAAGAGGGGGCTGAATTATGTAACTGATAACTTAAGCTTTTTCAAACAACAACTTCTGAATTTGACCAAATTCAAATTCTAAGCTCTTTAGTATGCAACAACAAAATATTTAAAGTGCATAAGTCATAAGTAAATCACACACAAAACGTATCACGATTAGTCTAGCCCCCTTGCCACGCAAGAGATTTTCACTATAATTAGTAGATGATTACAATTTGCTTAGACACACCAGCCCATGACTTTCTGCTCAATCTCACTAGAAAGAGACATTTTTCCCAAACCCATTGTCCAAGACTTGTTTGTTCAATCAAACTAAAAAGAGACTTCCTTGTCTAAATCAATTGTTCAAGACTTCCTTTCTCAATCAAGCTAGAGAGATACTTCATTGCCTACACCAACTATTCAAGACTTTCTTGCTCAATCCAACTAGAATGAGACTTTTCCAAGTTCTAAACAAATGTTTATATTACAATAAGATGCACTTGATATACAATCAGATGTACATATAATACGTCACACACAAAGACTTTGATACTTGATATTTATAACATATACTGGTATAAGAATATTCTCAAGTCTATGTCAAATACAACAACTATAAATTGTAACGTGAAGAGTGAAACAATTCTTGCAATATCTTATTTTTTTTGTTGTTGTTCTTGTTATATTATTCTTGTGTACTTCTTTTGGAATCTCTAGATCCTTTATATAGAGGGAACAAAGAGATGTTGGAAGCTTGCTTGCACATGTGTCTTTGTTGAATAAGATATTTCCAAGAGAGAGACATTGGGGTAGGTATGATGGGGATCTATCCATTATGTCTTTCTTAAGTAAGGCGTTTATACGCATGGGGTAGTAGACTGAAAAATTCATATAAGTTTTCCTTGAGCATTGTGCTAAAAGCTCTAATTGACTTCCTCCATAATTCAAGTCATTGACAAGAAGTAATTGCTTTTGCACAGAGTATAGATAAAAAGATCTTTACACTTGTGCTTCCTGCAAGGCGTTTAGTTCCGTTGGAATCTTCAGAGACAAAGTCAATATAGCAGTTGGGTTTATACTCAAATATCAGAAGCTTCGATATGGCAAAGAGGTTTAGCTTGAAACTCAGGTTTTGATCTAGTAGAATATGGTTTCACATGGTTCTTCTTTACAAGCTCTTTAACTAGGTCGGAACTAAGTTAAATATAAGCTTAATGATCTTGAACACTTAATCAAACATTAATACATCCTATTTTTTTAAAATATTTTTGTTATCATCAAAATTTAAGGAGTATGCATTTAATTAATGTGAACATATTTTGTTCTAACAATGTCAACAAAGATGGAGATGAGTTTAACCGAATACAAAATTTAGGTTTAATAATAAATAAAATAAAATATTAAGTGGATATTTATTATCATCGATTTAGTTTAGTTCAAATTGAATTATCGATTTAATTATTTTTTCTTATCTGTTTATATCACTACAAATATTTAACTATTTTTTGACTTTGCTATTCTCTTATCTAAATAATAAATAATAATAATAATAATAATAATAATGTTCTTGCAGGAAAAACCTCTTTGATGATATTTTAGGGATTTGGAAGCTCAAGTGTAGTAACTAGAGTTTCAAACTATGATTGTCTTGCTTATCCCGCTGGCGGAAGCCCTATTTATATCAACGATTCATGGAGTTCCTCTTCACCTTCCTACAACTGCCCTAGTGCATTAACTGTGGCTTGGAAACAAAGGTATCAACCGTTTCAGGCAATGATGGCTTACTCCGTAACACCCCATAATGACTCTATGCTCCCATTACTCTTCCAAATTGTAACGTCCCTGCCCATCCGAGCCTCCGCTGCGGACGGACAGCCGAGTCGTAACCCGGGACAGATCCGGGCCTTCTATCTCATTTCCGTGAAGCATGCCGGACTCTGGTCTCATATCTCTATCCGTGATCCATCCTGGGTGTCTGCAACTCTTTCCCCGACCACGCATCTCGGCTGGGTGTTTATGCATGATCATAAGCCCCCTTGGTCATACGGTTTCATGCCTTTGAAATCGTGCGATCAAACATCCAAAAACCATAAGCCCAAAATGAGATGTGTCCCGGAACTTTAAAAATTCTGCACGTGACCCTCACACTTCCAACTGAACAGTCACTTGTAGACGTAATGATTACCTTTAAAGTAGGCTATAACTACCTACACGCTTTCTCCTCCTTTTCCCCTAATATAACGCGCTCATTCCTTTCCCAATAAACCCTTCTTCCAAACTTTAAACCCCTCTGCATTTCTGTCGTTGCTCGCTTCAAATCCTCTTCCAGCCTTTCAATCACTCACTCAAGTATCCTCTTTCTACTCTCTTTCCTTTATTTTTTTAATTCAAAATGGTCGTCATTAGGGAGTGCGGCGAATTCGGTCGTAGAATACACTTAAGTAACGAGGAATGCAAAATCTTGTTTGAGGATTGCATGCAAGAAATGAGAGACGCTCAAAGGGTAACTGAACTAAAAAGGGTTATGAACAAGGTTAACACTGAAGTTCTCACTTCTGACAGTGATTCTGACCCTAACTCTTCAGGTTCGGTGGAGCTTATAATGGAATCCAACAAACTAATCAAAGGAGAATCCCTAGGCTTCAAGCATAGTTTGATAAAAGACGTACAGATTGCAACCTTGTGTTCCCTTTGGAACATTTCATCCACAGGAAACGAGGACGACGTGATCTTAGAACCTTGCGAGTCTGGAGAAAATGTTTGCATGATCCGCCCCAGAGGAGTTGACTCTGAGTGGTTCTATTTTTACGTTGGAGTCATAGAAGAATTTAGCATTCAATTTCCCCTTTCTGATTTTGAAACTGATGTTCTACGAACCATGAATGTTGCTCCTTCTCAACTCCGATCAAACAGCTGGGGGCTTATCAAGGCATTTGAGGTAATCTGCTAAGCCCTCATGATAGCCCCCACTATCGGCATGTTCTTTTCCTTTTTTCAGATAAAAAATGTTGATCCTGGGAGCTGGGTTTCCATCAGCGGCATCCCAAAGAGGAGCTTTCTCCAAGCCTATACCTCCAACTTCAAAGGTTACAAAGAACGCTTCCTCCGAGTCAAATGTGGCCCCCGCTACCCCCAAGTCATTTACGGTGCCGACGGGCACCACAAGTTTCCCCTGTACTGGACCAGCGACCCGTTACCTATCTTCGGCTTTGATTACGACAACCTAAGTGAATCCGAGACCCTATCCCTGGAAGTTTTGGATTCCTTCCGGCCAATCAGGGTCAAGGACTTGCTTGCCCTTCCTCCAAAGGAAGTCCCCGACTTCCTAGGTAAGCAATTTTTAACGAACTCCTTTAAATTGTCTTCACTATATTTAACTGACCCTTCTTTGTTCCTCCTTTGTTGCAGACAAAATGACAGACATGTCTGTGAAGGAGCAAAGGAAGTTAATGGCAGCGGCGCGTGCTGCCCGGATGGGTGATGGTGGTCCTTCCGAGGCCAAGTCAAACCTAGTCGGCATGGAAATCCGGGTTCCAAAGAAGAAGAAGAATACGACGACCAGAGCGAACGCGCTGGAAACCGCCGTGATTACCGCCTCTCCGGTCAAACGTCCTGCTGAACCTGAGCCAGCGATCGAACTCGTTCCAAAGAAACTCAAGACTATAATGGGAAATGAAAATAATTCAGCAGATTGGGAAGTGTCTACTCTGCTAAAGAAAACCGGCGACAACTCAAATCGGACCTCCACGGAAAACAAATTCTGGTCCGCCGACTTTGACGGTCTCCAATTCCTGTATGATCACCTCAATGCCACTAAGGATGTAAATAAGCTGAGGAACCTAGGTTCACAACAGATCACAAAGCAGCTAAGCTCGTGCCTGATGAGGTGCGCTGTGCTTACCCAAAGTCTATTCGAATCTGGCGATGATATGGAGCAGAAGAGGTCGGATTTGGAGAAGGAAATCTCAAGGTTGGCTGAGAACGAGAGATTCCTTTATGAAGCAAACTCCGTCCTCAAGAACAAGAACTTGGAGGCTGACGAGAAACTCAAAGCCTTGGAGAACAAGAACTCAAAATCCAATAGCACGATTAGAGCCTTAGAAGAAGAACTTGCCCTGGAAAAAACCTCGGCGGTGAGCTGACGGCCAAACTCCAAGACTCCGAGAAGACTCGCTCTGACTTACAAGATGCCCTAGATAAATCCCGGATGGATATGCTGAATGTCGGGGACCTGGCTTTCGACCGAGCTAAAGCTCAAGTCTCTTGCCTGTATCCCGGCCTGGACATCTCGGAAGTTGACTTCTTCAAGACCATTGTTGACGGGAAATTGGTGGAGGTCGATGAAGATGATAGTGAAGCCACACTAAGCGAAGAAAACGCTAACGTGGACACCACCCACCCCAGCACCTAATTCCTTTTAATTCTTGCTTTACATTCTGCAGTTAGTCATCCTTTTTGGTGGATGCATTTTGTACTCTTAACATTCGCCTTACTGGGCTTTAATACTGCTTCTGTTTTTCTTTGCCGAAAAAACGTTAACTGTCTGTCTACATGTTTGTGAACAATTTTATGCCATATCACTAGCCCCCCAAGCCACATGGTGCACCAAGCAGACCATGATGGCTTTTTCAAGCACATAACAACTGTTCACGACACCAATTCAGTCCTTCACCGCTTTAACGCACTAGATATAGAGCCCCCAGCGGGTTGATCTGAAGTTGGAGGTTCAGAGCCTCTAAAGGGGTGATCCGAGACGGATTCAGAGCCCAAGCGAGGGTGACCTGGAGGTTCAAATCCTCTAAAGGAGTGATCCGAGACGGATTTAGAGCCCAAGCGAGGGTGACCTGAAGTTGGAGGTTCAGAGCCTCTAAAGGGGTGATCCGAGACGGATTTAGAGCCCAAGCGAGGGTGACCTGGAGGTTCAGAGCCTCTAAAGGGGTGATCCGAGACGGATTTAGAGCCCAAGCGAGGGTCACATGAAGTTGGAGGTTTAGAGCCTCTAAAGGGGTGATCCGAGATGGATTCAGAGCCCAAGCGAGGGTGACCTGGAGGTTCAGCTACGTTTTACAAACATGCTTACAAAGCAAATAACAACTTGTAGGTGCCTCATTAAAAACCCCGACCCTTGCCTAGGGAAAAAAGTGCACCATTATTTTTACATGTTTACAACTTAACTGAAATACAATTTAAGATTAACCACATTCCAGGTCTTGGGTATCTCGGCTCCTTCCAGTGTCTCCAACTTATAAGCTCTGTTGCGCAATTTTTCCAACACCCTGAACGGTCCTTTCCAGTTAGGGTCCAACTTGCCCTTCCTAGTCGGATCCGTTACTCTTTTGAGCACCAGATCCCCAACCTCGAAACCGCGCTGCTTCACCCTCAAGTTAAAACGTCTAGTCATTCTTTGTTTAGCAGCAACCGCCCTAACATGCGCTGAGTCTCTTAGCTCCTTCACCAGATCGGCCTCCACATTCAGAGCCTGATTATTGAATTCCTCCTCAAAATGTTCCCGCCTCCAAGATGGCAAAGCAACCTCCATCGGAATCATGGCGTCGGCCCCAAAGACTATCCTGAAAGGCGTCTCCCGGGTCGTTGAGTGAATTATGGTGTGATATGCCCACAAGACCTCATGAAGGCACTGCGCCCACAATCCCTTAGTAGCATCGAGCTTTTTCTTTAATGCATTCAAAATTATTTTGTTGGCTGACTCAGCCTGCCCATTTGCCTGGGGATGCTCAACAGAAATGAACTTATTTTGAATCCCGAGCTCTTTACAAAACTCCACCACCAAAGCGCTCGCGAACTGCGTTCCATTATCAGAAACAATAACCCGGGGCAACCTAAAACGAAAAATGACATTTCTCCAATAAAAGCGGCGTACCCGATCTGCTGATATCCGGGACATTGCCTCGGCCTCTACCCACTTAGTAAAGTAATCCACAACAACAATCAGAAACTTCAACTGTCCCGGGGCCACTGGGAACGGCCCTAGGATGTCATCCCCCTACTGATAGAAGGGCCACGGCACCAAAACAGCATGCAACAACTCGGCCGGAGTGTGGATACCAGGAGCAAACGTTTGGCATTTCACACAACGAGCCACAAACCCCATGCAGTCCTTCATCAAAGTAGGCCAGTAATATCCGGCTCGTAGAATCCAACTAGACAAAGCTCTACCACCCCCGTGGTTTCCACAGATTCCCTCATAAACCTCTTTCATCACCAAAGCAACATCTCCCTCAGCTACACACCGCAACATAGGAGCTGCTCGCCCCACTCGATACAACTTCCCAGATTCTAGCACGAACCTGGCCGAGACCTTCTTGACCTGTCTGGCTCTCTCCTTGTCTTTTGGTAGTACATTTTGTTGAATATATCGAATGATCGGGCTCATCCATCCGTCTCCCTCATCAACTGCTAAGGACTCCTCCCTTTCAATACTGGATGCAGGTAGCATCTCTTGTATAACGGACTTGTTCACTCCGGAACTTTTAGAACTGGCCAGCCGAGCTAAGAGATATGCCCAGGCATTTTCTTCCCTTGGCACATGGCATATTTCAAAAGCTTCGAACCGCTTACACAAAGACATGGCCTGCTGCACGTATTTTTATCAAAATGTGGTCTTTAGTCTGAAAGGACCCGACCACCTGATCGGCCACAAGCTGCGAATCTGTTCGTACCAACAAATGAGTCACCCCGACCTCCAGAGTCAATCTCAACCCGGCTAGAAGAGCCTCATACTCTGCCTGATTATTGCTCGTCGGAAAATCGAAACGCAAGGAGTACTCCAAAACCATCTCTCATGGGCCCTCCAATACTACTCCCGCGCCACTTCCCTTCAAATTAGAGGAACCGTCTACAGATAAGATCCACCTCGGAGAAGAGTCCGACCCAGGCGGAGAAGTAAACTCCACGATAAAATCAGCCAAATCTTGGGATTTTACACTGGTACGTGGGCTGAAGCTGATGTCATATTTTGACAGCTCCACGGCCCAGGACACCATTCTTCCAGCCAAATTTGGCTTCTTGAACACTTGCTTTAATGGAAAATTGGTCTTTACTAACACAGGATGACCATGGAAGTAATGCCTTAATTTCCGAGCAGTTGTCACGAGAGCCAGCACCAACCTCTCGATCTTCTGATATCTGAGTTCAGCCCCCTTTAACACTTTGCTTACAAAATACATCGGGCGCTCTCTCGCTTCCATCTCTTGAACCAACACCGAGCTAATCGCACAATCCGTCACTGCCAGATATAGCACTAGCTGTGACTTCTCCTTAAGTCTCGTCAGCACCGGGGGGCTGACAACAGCTGCTTTACTTCCAGAAACGCCTTCACATGCCTCTATCCATTCGAACTCGGCTCGTTTCTTAATAGCCAAAAACAAATGGATGGATTTATCACCTGCACAAGACAAAAAACGAGATAGCGCGACCAAACGGCCAGTTAGTTGTTAAACTTCACGTATCGAGGCCGGACTTCTCATGTCGATAACTGCTTGGCATTTATCTGGGTTGGCTTCTATTCCCCGACTTGTCAACATGAAGCGCAAAAACTTGTCGGCCTGAACCCCGAAAGTGCATTTATCCGGGTTCAAGCGCATTTCAAACTTCCGAACAGCAGCGAAAGTCTCCTCTATATCCATCACATGTCGGCTTCTTGACATGGTCTTTACCACCATGTCGTCCACATAAACTTTAATGTTTTGCCCAATCTGGGATGCGAAAACCATGTCCGTTAGCCTCTGATAGGTTGCTCCAGCGTTCTTCAGACCAAAAGGCATTACCCTATAGTAGAAGTTCTTCCGATCTGTCATGAAAGCCATCCTTGACGCATCGGTCGGGTTCATCCGGATTTGATTATACCCGAAGTACGCATCCAGGAAACTCAAGAGACGAAACCTGGAAGATCCATCGATCAACCGATCTATATGAGGAAGAGGATAGGGATCCTTTGGGCATGCTTCGTTGAGATCGGTGAAGTCCACACACATCCTCCACTTTCCGGTCTTCTTCTTTACCATAACAACATTGGACAACCAGGTCGGATACTGCACTTCACTAACAAACTCAGCCTTAATCAACTTCCCCACCTCGTCTGAAACAGCCTGCCTTTTCTGCTCACCCATCTTTTGCTTTCGTTGTGCCACCAGCATAACTTCTGGATCAAGTGCCAGATGATGACACATGACATCCGGGCTTATCCCCGGCATGTCCGAAGGTTTCCAGGCAAAAAGATCTAGATTCTGCCTTAATACCTGAACTATCTCGGCCTCTTCTTTCGCAGAGAGCTGCGTTCCCAAATGGGTGATCTCTGATGGCAAAGACCCGATCTGGACCTCCTTGGTCTCCTCCTGAGGAGTTAGACCGTCTTCTCTCGAATCCTCCCTTGGTCAATATCGACCATGCTGACTTCATATTCTACGGGGTCTCTAACTGGAACCAAACGCTTCTTGATCTTCATGCTGTCCTTATAGCACTTCCGAGCTAGACCTTGATCACCCCGGACGTCACCAACATGACCATTTCCAATAGGGTATTTCATCGTCAAATACAGCGTTGATAGAACTGCCTCGAGAGCATTGAACGAGGGACGTCCAATAATGATGTTGTAAGGTGATGAAGCATTGACCACCAGATACTTGACCCAGACACCTTTAGCATTTTCTTCGTTCCCAAAGGTGGTGAGAACGGGAAGATATCCTAAAGGGCAACAGTTCCTTCGAATCAAAGCCCATTCCCTTGAAAGCCTCCCAATAAAGGACATCAGCGGAGCTTCCCAGATCGATCAATACTCGCTTCACTCCCCAATCTCTGATTTGCACTTCAATTACCATGGGATCATTTTCGTGGGGCAAGACCTCTTTGGCGTCCTCCCCCGAGAAAGTTATCACCCCAGGCTCCTCCCTAGAGGATCCGATCTGGGCAACCTTCCCGACTCCGCGCGCATACCTCTTCCGAGAAGCACTAGTAGATCCACCACCCTCAAAACCTCCAGAGATAGTATTGAGTGTATGTCGGGCTACCCTTGCCTCCTTGACCTCCTCAACAGCCTTACGCTTCTTTTTAGATCTAGAATTGGAGGCCGAATCACCCCTCGGAGATGGGCCGCGTTTGTTCGCCTGTTCAGTATCGTCCTTCACATAGGACAACAGCTTGCCCCTTTGGATTAGCTTTTCTATTTCTCTCCGCAACTGAATGCAGGACTCCGTAGTGTGCCCCCTCACCCGGTGGTACTTGTAACACCCCAATATTACCCAAGGTTATGTATGCAAAAATCAGAGTAATTTAAAATTTCATAAATTCAATACTGAGGCATCACACCTTCAAAATCAAATCACTTTAAACATTTTGTTTTAAAGTATAAATCTCGGATACATAGCATCGTCAGAAATCATAAATTGATTCATAAAAATCAAAACATCTTCTTAATTAAACTTCCTTATCAAATCATATTTTCATAAAGTATGATTCTTATTCACAAAAGGAATAACAACAAAAGAACAACAACAAGACAACATAAATATTCCCCCCGAGTGCTACGTATCAGAGCGACACCGACTCGACCACGTTACCAGTATAAAGGTAACGACGAAACAAGTAAAGGGTGAGATAATCCAAAATATATAATTAAAGGCATGATAAAATATATATATATATATATATATATATATATATATATATATATAGTTTCGGAATTATAAAGGGTATAGATTAATAAGTGCAATTCCAACACATATCCAAAACTCACTCACTCTAATCGTCATTCTAATGTGTATAATCTACACTTCATCGCCATAACCTCATCGACATAAATCATCACAACAACACATAAACTTCCATCACCACGAAATCGTCACAAGTTAATACGTCACTAATCAACACGACAATCATAAACAACAACATCAAACAATGCTAATAACATAAGCAACATAAATAAAATCATCACAAATTGGCTAAAGCCCATCGTCGCTTTTGGCATAAAAGCCCATCGTCACAAACATAAATCACATCATATTTGCATTAAGCATTTCATCAAGTTAAATCATCGCAAAACTCATCATTTATATTCATCGCATAGTTATCATGAAATTATCAAGTCATATTCATTTCATGTTCATCATAAAGATCATTACCAAACAAAGCATCATATATCATCGCAATTCAACATCATCCATCAATTAAAACCCAACGCCAAACAACTCAAACATAAACATAACCGACTCCATGAGACACGACTATGTTATGCATGTGGTACCCGTCGCTTTGTCCATAAATAGGAACACTTGGCATAAAGCCCATCGTCGCTTGGCATAAAAGCCCTCGTCACCAATGCAATGTATGTGACTCGACAAGAAAACAACACAACACAAAAACATCATCATCGCTCATCAAAATTGGCATAAAGCCCACATCGCCATAATTTATCCAAATCAAGATAAATATATCATCGCATCATATTTGCATTATGCAAAACGTCATATACAATTCATCATCATCAAAAGTCATGCATTCACAAATCGGAAGCATTTATTAACAACATCAATATAATCATCACATCATCATGTACAAAGACATATATCATCGCATCGCATATCATCAAGTATTCATTAATAAATACATCGTCGCAAACATTATGTTTAATCACACCATATCATTATCAATTCATTCACTAAATTCCAAATACGGAAAAATAGTTAAACACCTATAATCGTTGCTAAAGCTATTCCTAATAATCGACATTAATCATAATCGTCAACATCGCAATCGGATTGTCCATATGTGCCTTAAATCTACTAAAACGCAATCCGATTCAATTTAACCGTAATTTGGCCTATTTCAGGTCGTTTCATAAAAACTCGTAATTTCGAAAAACTAACCTCACCACTACATTCTACACGTCGAACTTAGCTAGCACGTCAATTTTCGTTGAATTCGGAGCAACTTGCTTCGTCGTCGAATTTACCGAAATCGGAAAATCAGAATATAATCGGGTTCCAAATTTAATCGGCTAACTTATGTCCTAATTATATTTTATTAATATAAATCATTACTATGTGAAATTGGAACAAACAAAACCAAAATGGAATGATGCAGAAGACAGAAACAGGTTATGCAGGAAAACAGAAATACAGAAAACAGAAAACAAAATTCCGTTGCACATTCCTTGAACCTAAGGGACGAACGTCCCTGTACTTGTTTAAGAAGGAGGCGGGTGCCTCAGGGAGGGGGACGGCCGCCCCTCATGGTGAGGTGGGCGCCTCCCCCTTATTATAAGCTCCACGAATTTTGTTTCTTCTTCCCTGTTTTGTAACCTGCTTCCATAACAAACAGTTTCCATGGTTTTTCTCTTACAGTTTCCTATTTCCATTTTAATGCTTCTAATTTCTACAAGCTAGTAAATAAAACACCAATAATCCAAACTCCTAACCCAATCTCTCTAAGTTATTTGATCAATCATACAACCAAAACTCATGGATCAAACCATCAATTTTTCCTAAACCCACAATGTATCTAACAAACCCTAACTATAAGGAAAGGAAGATCAAACCCCTTACCTCTAGTGTTTGGATGATTACAAGATGCTCCAACAAAATTCCAACCTCATGCTTGTTCTTGATCTTCTTCTTCTTCTCCCAAAACCCTCGCTTTTCCTCCAAGTTGCTAAGTTTGGCTTGGTGTTGTAAAATGGAAAGAAAAGGGGAAAAAATGGTTTATAATGTGTTTTCTTACTAGCAACCAAGGGTGTAAACCCAATTCAACACAATTAGTCCTCACACCCCTAACTTAATTCATTAATTAACACCTTAACAATATCTAATAATATTATTAACTCAATTAATTAAAATAATTCTGGGGAATTAAATATCGGTCCGAATAATATTTTACCGAACCGAACGGAAAAAAACCGGACCGAACGAAACGTCGCTAAATATATTATCAGATATATTGATTAATATAAATATTGTCGTCGCAAAATAAATATCGATCGGTAACTCGAAAATATTAATATAATATAATATTAATTAAAACGGGGTGTTACAGTACTCGCACCAAGCCCCTGGATCGTTCCCTAACACCGCATTGACAGTCTGGAACTTCCACGGCTTAGGGAGAAAATTCAAATGATTGATGTCTCGGAGGATATCTTCTCTCCTAGCATTCAGGGGTGTGAAAGTCTCTCCGGGCCTTGCCGTCGAATACTGACGGGAATGAAGTCGCCTGTCCCGTGTACGCCTCGAACAGTAGCGTGGTCTCGGGGTCGAGACCTCTGCTCGGCACGTTCATCTCGCCCCACCCTTTTTTCCTTAGAATCCCAGGCTCTCTTCTCCATGTTGCTTTCTTCACCCTTCACGTAGCATTCTGCATGGGTAATAATCTCGTCCATGCTTTTGGCCGGCTTTTGAGCCAAAGACTCATTAAACTAGCCGGCCCTGAGCCCGTGCTGAAATGCCGCCATGAAAATTTCCTGGTTAGGATGCGAAACCTTTATGGTTTCCTCATTGAACCTAGCCATAAAATCTTGCAACTTCTCTGAAGGGCGTTGTCTAACATTGAAAAACGAGGTATTAGCCACCTTGCGATGACGATTTGCTGAGAACTACTGGATGATCTTTCTATTGTAATCCTGGTAGCCAACCACAGATAGTCGTGACAATCCCATGTACCAACGCAGAGCCAACTCCCTGAAGGTGCCAACCATCAGTTTGCACTTAAGGGAGTTTGTTGCTCCAATAAGCGCCATCGTGTTATTAATGGAGATGATGTGTTCCTGAGGATCAGATTTCCCATCGTATGTTGCCAAGACGGGGGGCTTGAAATTCTCAGGGACAACATCCTCCCAGATTGCTTGGGACAAGGGTTGTGGTTCCAGGAGCTCTGCTTCTTGCTCCTCTGTATCGTCCAAACTCCTTTGTTGAAGAGCCTGCACGCTGTCTTGTAAAGTGTCGTTATGCTGATGTAAGTCATCGATCATAGCCAGCAACTGAGTTAAGTCTGGCGGATCGGTTGGTGAAGTTTGGGACATTGTGTTACTACGTCTGTATGTGGTGGCCTGGGATTAATTTCACCGAGGCCCCACGGTGGGCACCAAATGTTCTTGCAGGAAAAACCTCTTTGATGATATTTTAGGGATTTGAAAGCTCAAGTGTAGTAACTAGAGTTCCAAGCTATGATTGTCTTGCTTATCCCGCTGGCGGGAGCCCTATTTATATCAACGATTCATGGAGTTCCTCTTCACCTTCCTGCAACTGCCCTAGTGCATTAACTGTGGCTTGGAAACGAAGGTATCAACCGTTTCAGGCAATGATGGCTTCCTCCGTAACGCCCCATAATGACTCTATGCTCCCATTACTCCTCCAAACTGTAACGTCCCTGCCCATCCGAGCCTCCGTCGCGGACGGACAACCGAGTCGTAACCCGGGACAGATCCCCGCCTCCTATCTCATTTCTGGGAACCATGTCGGACTCTGGTCTCATATCTATATCCGTGATCCATCCTGGATGTCTGCAACTCCTTCCCCGACCATGCATCTCGGCTGGGTATTTATGCATGATCAAATAATAATAATAATATAATAAATAAAAATAAAAATAGTGAGTGTATATATCCACATCATACAAAAGGCTAAAACGGGGCTTAATAGTAGGGTTAGGCAAAGGAAAAGCGAACGGAAGGTCCTACGTCCCCAACCCGTTCTCCACGCGTGACATTTAAAACTTAGTAAAAAATAAAATCCCATTTCCATTCTAAATTTCTTCATCCTAGAAAATAATTTAGAAAAATCAACTAATTATTTTCAATTAAATTTTGCATATTGCCAATATTTATTAAACAATAGTGGGTCCCAGCCTCCACTGTACACGCGTCAAACAAAGAGGTCCCTGCACCCTAAGCAGGATTCGCAACTTTTATATTTTCTCCGTCTTGGGACCCACCATCCAATCAAAAGTGAGGAGACTAATCACGCGACAATAAAGTGGGTCCCGTTTTGGAAGCAAATGTCAAGAAAGTAACCAATGAAAAAGAGAGTTGAGTCTATGGGGAACCTCTTTTTAATTTTCTTTCTTTTTAAAAATTTTAATTTATTTAAAAGAATATAAAATGCTTGGTATATCTATATGAATTTGTCGTTGTTGGTTACTGTTATACAATGACATGTGGCTGGTGTATGTTGGTCGTCAATAACTGCCCCCCTTTCTGTTTTTTCTTATGTAGGCATTGATGAGGTTTCATCCTTCTAGGGCTCTACCATTTTTATTTTTTGTTGTTTATGAAAGGTTTTGTATTAAGAGTTTTCTTTCTTATATTGAAATGACAAATTTTAAATTAAAAAAAAATTAGAATATAATATTACTTAGCTCACGAGTTTTTGCTTATAATAAAAAAAATGTTTGGTGTTTGTTTTTCTTTTTTTTCTTCTTTAAAAAAACATATTTAAAGTGTGAATTTTTTATCTCACTCTATAATCTTTCTGTGTATTACGTGAATTTTCTAAAATAATATTAGAAATAAGAAATATATTTCTGATTCACACTATATATTATAAAAATTATGTTGAATTGGATTGAGTGTAAATTGAAAATATACTTTTATTTTAAATTATGTGTAATTTTTTAACTAAAGCGTGTATGTGAGATTTAATTTGAAATAATTTTTTAATATTTTATTATTTAATTTGCAATCAAAAATATATTTTTATTTTTATTTAAATATTTTTAAATACTGTTCATATTAAAAATATAATTTTAATTTTAAAAAATATTCTAAAAAATACATAAGATTTAATTCCAGAAAATTCACAAACATCTTTGTATGAATAACAAATTCACCAACATATTTGTATGAATAACTTTACATTATACTATATTTTAAGAGATTTTTCTATAAACATATTCAGTATGGTTATATTTATAAATATTTATAAGCAGATGTAATTAACACTTTAAAAATTAATTTTATCAGATTAGCTTCAATTACCTATTTTAGTTACAATCTAATTTAGAATCTGTTTGACAATATAGTTTTAGATTTTCTCTATCACGCCATTTACTATTTATATTCGCAAACAAAATCCAGTAGCATCCTGAGTTAGTTAGTGTGTTAAGAAACTCTAATTAATGTATCTAAATTTATATATTTTTAAATTATATTAATTTATAGCTATTCTCTTTTGCTCTTTGAAATGGCGTGTTCGTTGTGAATCAGTTCTCTCTGCTCCATTATTTTGCAAGTTAAGATTAGTTTTGCCACCTTAAACTAAGAAAATATTTTGTCATTTTCTTTTGCTCTTTGAAATGGCTTGTTCTTTGTGAATCGGTCCTCTCTTCTCTATCATTTTGCAAGTTAAGATTAGTTTGCTATCTTAAACTAAGAAATTTTTTTGTCATTTTCTTTTTGTATTTTATTTATTCATTTTTGGATTGTATTAATATTTTATGGTTTTATTTTTGTAGGATTGGGTGATCATCAATGTGTGCCCTAAAATTTTTTCATGTAGATTTTGGGTAATGTATTTTGAGACATGGTATGGAAAAGCTCTAAAAATTTAGTTTTGTTTATTATTATTATTATTATTATTATTATTATTATTATTATTATTATTATTATTATTATTATTATTATTATTATTATTATTATTATTATTATTATTATTAAATAGGATAAAATTATTTTTGTGCGAAGATACCAAAAATTAACATTTTAAAGTTATTCTTAAAATCTAGTTGACTAAATGTTTTTATTGTTTAGAGTTTAGATAATTTAATATTTAATATTTATATTAATTAAATATATCTAATATGAATTTATTCGAGATAAATTGTATTAATTAAAAAAATATCACTTAGTTATAAAAACATGACAAAGATGAACAAAAAGTGAATTATGTAACGTTGAAGATGAATGTGTGACTTCGTCTTGCATTCGTATAGCACACAGGGAGAAAAATGCAGTGCGAAGATAAAGAGTAAAGGTTATTGTTTATTCATCTTATCTTTACACAGTTTACAAGAGAGAGAGATATAGCATCAACCAATCAAGTCAATGTAGTTACACTCATAACTGTCGTATAACAGATTTACAATTGACACTATATTTCTACAGTAGTGTAACAGTCAATACAAAGATACATACACTAACTTATTAAGCTAGTATGAAATTATACTCTAACAGCCCCTCAAACTCTAGGAGAGTGAAGCATTGGAACAATCTTGAGTTTGTCACGTAACTCCTGAAAAGCAACAGTGCCTAACGACTCGGTCAATCTTTCAGCAAGTTGAGCTACAACAGGCACATGCTAAAGCAATAACCTTTTAGCGCACTACTAAAAAAAAGCAAATTATGGACGGAAATTTGTGAGAGAAATTTTATTTTTTAATGAGATAATATTAAGATAAAAAAAAAAAGATGGAACAAAAACATAGAGGGAGATTATACCAAAACCCTCTCAACCAGAGATGAATATGGAGAACAGTAAACCTAACATATTCTTCACAAAATCTTTTCTCAAAAAAGTGGAAACAGCACTAAATCTAATCAAATTTGTAGTAGTCAGTCCTATGTTAGCAAGAGAATCTGCACAAATATTCTATTCCCTAAATATATGAGATACTATGAACGACTAATTTGAGTAATATGAACACATTGAAACCATCTAGGACGAATCCGCCAAGGAACCAAAAAAGGCGGTTTGAAAGCGAGAACCACTGCCATAGAATCCGACTCTAACCAAATATTATTCCAACCTTGTTCATTAGCGAACTTAATTGCAGCCATAGCACCTGAGAGTTCGGCGATGAGCGAGTTAGAAGAACCCAGGAATTGGGCAAAAGCACCCATGAAATTTTCGTCATGATTTCTAAATATACCACCACAAGCAGAAATACCAGGATTATTAAGGGAAGCACCGTCACATTTAATCTTGATCCAATCTCTCGGAGGAGGCTTCCAAATAAATTCGATAACTCGAGGCGCTTTGGGACGATTGATAAAAACTTTAAAGAATTTAAAAAGACATAAATCATGCATATTAAGACGGGAAACCGCCTTAGAATTGCTGCCAGCAACAAAGCAAGCAGCCATAATAAAAGAGATAGTGACCAAGACAGGAACAACTTTGTTATTAAATCGACCGCCGTTACGGGCATACGAAATACCATTCAGGATGAGAATAATCGCTACCTGCAGCACCAACGAGCATTGCACGGACCAGGATTTGTTTAGCATCTTCCAAACATCATCCCAACCCTTAATTCGAAAGTAAAATTGGAACTCCGAAATCAACCAAGACCAAAGCTTAATAGCATAGTCACAATCAAAAAATAGATGTTGATCTGATTCTTCCTCCTGCCTACATAAACTGCATCTGGAGGGAAAAGAAAAATTTCTCTTCTTAAGTTGTTCGTCCGTTGGCAATTTGTGAAGTAGCAAGAGAGCTTGATTCACCAGGATTTCTTTTAAAGTTATAACCAATTTTTAGGGATAGAACCCCGGCTGCCGACGATGCCCAGACCCTACTGTCGACGCCATCGAAAAATATTCGATACAAAATACAATGAAATCGCCATCTAACTTTATTTATTCCTAATGAGGAAAGGAAAATATAGATAAAACCAAAGAGATGAAATGTGAAAAGGTCATTGCAACCAAGAGATGCAGGTTCGGGAGTCGGTTATGCAAGGAGAAGGTATTAACACCTCTCACATCCATCGTACTCGATGTGACCCATTTAGTTCTAAGTGTGTTTGTGTGTTTAAAAAGTAAATTTGTAAACTTCTTATTATTATGCGCGAAAATAGAAATGAAAAGAGAAACATGTTTTAATTTTTTGAAAGTGTGCTCGCCAAGATGTTAGAATCTCGTGCCTACGTATTCCCCAAGTGCGATGGGAAAGTCAGAGCTTACGTAGTTCTCGGTTGTGAGAAAATTTGTTGATTGGTTGATTTTATTTATGAAAATAGGAGCTTAATCGTACGTGGACGATAAGACATCACTAGTGCAATTTGCATGTGAGCGAAAGAAGATCGCGTGTGAGCGATGTGAGTTTAAAAAAAAGACATGCACGTGGGCAAGATTTGATGAGTTTGAATTGATTTTAATTGTGGATGACAAGTACCGAAACATTAGGCTATCATCTAATGATTCAATCACTTGAAACTGGTGAGTGAGCTCGACCAATCATCTCTCATCCCAAAAAGTTTATTATGGAAATGGTGAGGTGAAACGAGGTTAATGTTTGTTAGGTATTTTGCATGGATGAGAGTTTTTAGTTTATTAGGATATCATCCAACAACCTAAATACTTTGAACTTGTTTTAAACCATTGGGCTATCATCCAACAACTTAAAACAAATACCATCCAAGTTTTTTTTGTGAAAACATTTTTTAAAACAACTCGACGTTGGGTCGAGGTTTGAGAATTTATTATGAAAGTGGTGAATAATAAGGAGAGAAGATTTGGTCTATGATTAACCAAGAGAGCTTGATTAATCTTGAGAGAATAGACAAATATCTACTCCCTACCATGAGGCCCTTATTGAATGATAATTTGGTATATGGACCAAGGCGCGATGATGGAATTGAAGTGAATGATTGCAAGCATGAAATACAACGAGTAAATAAATTAAAAGCCCATACAATGTGGTTTGCATAAATGATAAGACAATTAACAATTGTGTAGGTGCATGCGCGAAATAAATTTAACCGACTAATTAAACGAAATTTAATCAAGTAATTAGTTTAATAAAATTAATTAGATGGATTTATCAATTTTAAATAACCTAATTAGATAATTAAATAATATTTAACTAATCAATCAAAGTCTCATTGTAAGTCCAAGACCAAGTGTGGTGTGCACAAAAGTGTGGCCGTTGCGACACTTCTAAGCTTTGTCGACTCAAGGTGAAAATGGCTCATACGAGTATTAGTTCTTTTAAAAATAGTTTGTGCACATGTGATAAATAATTAAATGATAAAGCAATAAAAATAATTACTAGCTATTACAACTTATGAGAATGGGGATACATATGTACAAATGGGGATTGAATCGAATACAAACCTAAGTCTAAGAACTTATACAAAAAACAAAAGAAAGTCTAAGCAAAAAAACATGAGAAAATAGTATGTACCAAATAAATAAATCATATTCTAATTAATTAAATTAACTAAGTACTAACTAAAACTATTAGTAAAAAATTAATTAGTTTAAAATATAGTTTAAAAAAACACATAACCAGATAAATAAATAACTAAATAACCTAAAACACAAATTAGATAAATAAAAATAAAGAAGAATCGTAATAAAAAAACATGAGAACGAAGGGTTGTTGCGTGAGGAGAGACCAAATAATCAGGTTGTAATTGTACTGATGTTGCAGGGTAGTGGAATTGCGTGAGAAAGAGTGGAGGGATTGTACAATAATAACTACAAAATATTTATTTGTTTAATTAATAAACAATACTTAATACAATATTACTAAATAATCAATATTAACACAAAATATATATATATATATATATATATATATATATATATATATATATATATATATATATATATATATATATATATATATATATATATATATATATATATATATATATATATATATATATATATATATATATATATATATATATATATATATATATATATAAACCAATTGAAAGTAATAAAAATAAAAAATAAAATAAAATAATAAATATTATTCTACATATAAAACAATTATTTGACATTACGTGTTCGCCATTAGGAGCGGTTCGCCGTTGGAGCGTAAGTTCTAGCTATTAGGAGCAGAAGTTCTGGCCGTTGGGAACAAAAATTGAAAAAAATAAACAATGCAAAGTCAAAATTCTAACTAAACTCCAAAGATATTATAAAAATGTAAATGCTAGTAAAATGCAAGAGATTAACATAATTATTAATTAAAGATGTGAAGCCAAATGTAAAAAAAATTGATTACTAATGCGGGATGCAAATAAGACAATGTAAAGTGATGCGATGAATCAGATGAAAAATTTAGGGTGAAATTTAGGGTGTGACACCTACAGTCTGGTCTGCCATCAGGGGAAATGTGAAGATTCAGAATTCTACGCTGAATCGGGTCCAACAAGGAGTGAATATCAGGATTCCAGTTCTGACCTGTTATGAAATTACAAACCAACAACTTATCGTCAATAGTCATGTAGCCCAAATCCTCCGCCAAAGGATTACCGCACCAACTATCAACCCAAAATCTGATGGAAGTACCATTGTCGAGGAACCAAACAAAATGGTCTTGAACAATTTTCCATTCTTGCTTAACGCTGGTCCAGATCGAGGAGAAGAGATGAGAAGAGCATACCTTGTTATGCTTCAACATACGAGAACGAAGAAGAATGGCCCAGGGATGATCAGAGAAGCATAAATCCCAACACAGTTTGAGATTCGTGGCATCATCAAGCGCAAGGAGTGAGCGGAGACCTAAACCACCTTCCGACAAAGGTTTGCAAACCTTTTACCAAGCCACCGTGACCGTTTTTCTTTTCGAAGTATCACCGCTCCAAATAAAGTTTCGCATTGCTTTCTCAAGGTCCTTAATTAACGCAATCGGCCAGGCATAAATAGACATCGTATGAATGAACATGTCGTGCAAGGAAGATTTAACTAACTCGACTCTCCCTGCCAAAGACAATAAAGAGCCTTTCCGAGAGGTTAATTTGCAAATTACCTTGTCAACAATCGGATGAAGATAACAAGCTTTTGGCCGACCTTTGAATATAGGAACACCGAGATAGTTAAACGGAGCAGAGCCTATGCTGAAACCACTTAACTCTTTTAGAATATTTATCCTTGAAGAAGTCATGGAGCCTACAAATATCGATGATTTAGAACAATTCACAACTTGACCCGAGGCCTCCGCATAAGACAAGAACAAATCAGTGAGAACTTGAATATTAGAGAGCTTGCCTTTACAGAATATAAAGATATCGTCAGCATAAAGCATGTGCAAAGGGACAAAAGAATTACGAGGACCCTTGATAAGATCCAATTTTCCCGAGGAAACCAGCCGCAAAAGCCATCTGCTCAACACATCTTCCTCTAAACAAAAAAGCAACAGGGAAAGAGGATCACCCTTCCGGATACCCCTCAAACAATTAAAAAACCCGTGCAGCTCACCATTAATGGAGATGGAAAGAAAAGCCGAGTGAAGAATGTTGTGAATCCAAGAATGAAAATTATTATTAAAGTCGAACTGCTCTAAAACTTTCAGCAAAAAGACCATTTTAAGGTGTCGAAAGCTTTGGAGATGTCAACTTTCAACGCTATGTTACCGCACCAAGCCTTAAAGTCGAGCATGTCAAATGCCTCTGAAGCAAGACACACAATCTCTGATGTTTCTGCCATGAATAAATCCACGTTCTTCTTGAGAAATAAGCTTAGGCATCAAAGAAGCTAACCGGTCCGCAAGAATCTTCGATATAATTTTGAGTTTGAAATTCGTAAGGCAATTGGGAGAAATTGATCCAAGGCTATAGTAGAATTGCTTTTTGGAATAAGGACCATCGTGTTAGAATTAAAAAGAATCCAACCGGAAGTGAAGAATTGCAATATTGCCGCCACGACATCATGCTTATAATCTCCCAGTAAGTATGAAAAAAGATCGTGCCGAAACCATCCGGCCCAGGGGCACTGTCAGAGTTTAGAGAACGAACTGTTGCCGAAATTTCCTCCACAGAAGGAAGAATGGTGAACAACGAGTTCATGCTCTATGTGACCAGGTTTGGAATAACCTCCTCAATCATGGAGCTGTCCTGCAAAACAGTAAGGTTAGTTTGAAAAATATTTTTGAAATAGTTAACAGTGTGCTCTTCAATACGATGTGGTTCGGAAAAACAAGAATCCTCATCCATCAGCATAGTGATAACCTTGAGACTTCTCATGATTTTGAAGGTTTTGTGAAAGAATTTTGTGTTGTGGTCTCCCTTCAAATGCCAGCGAATATGAGATTTTTCTTTCCAGAAACATTCTTCTATGTCGAGCGCAGTAGAGAGATTCCTTTGAGCTTTAAACTCATGTAGCTTAAGACTGTCATCATAGCCTGAGTTTTGAATGAGAACGTGAATGTTTTCAAGAGCTTCTGCCGCCTTTTGAACATTGACAACAACATTGCCGAAAGAAAGTTTGTTTCATTCACGAAGAGTGCGTTTTAGACGTTGAAGCTTTTTTGTTAAAATAAACATCGGGCATCCCACAACCGTCTCCTTTCAACTATCTTCGATCAAACGTTTACAATCCAAATGCAGATTCCACACTTTAAGAAAACAGAACTGACCCGCCTTTCTACTAGTGTTAATGTGAAAATCCAAGAACAAAGGGAGGTGATCAGACCTAAGTTTGGTTAGAGTCGACACAGAACAATGAGCACAAAATCCAACCAATGTTGATTAGCGATGCACCTATCAAGTCTTCTTTCGATACAGTTCAGAAAAGCTCTTTTGTTGGACCAAGTATACCAAGCCCCTTTCTTCGGGACGTGTATTAGATTATTTCCTTCTGAACAATCCTTTAAGTCCTTCATCGGGCCTCTAGAAGGAGATCTACTACCTATATGCTCATGTGCTCCTAAGATGGCATTGAAGTCACCCATAAAAAGCCAAGGAATATCATGCAAAACCTGTAAATCCTGTAGGTCTGCCCGCAAACCTTTGTGCTTAGATTGATTAGTGGAGACATAAATCGCTGCCATAGATAATAGCGTGTTATCGACCGAAAAGGAAAACACAACCAGCTAATTTATAATGAGAAGTATGGAAGGATGTATGTCTATCTTGCAGAAACACCATAAAGACCGTTGAATAGTAGCACTAAAGGAGAACTCTTTTAATCCAAGATTAGTAAACCAATTCACAAGAAAATTATTATAGCTCATCTTAGGCTCAACGATAAAAACAAAATCTGGCTTGTGGAGTTTGATTAATCTCTTCAAGGCTAATCTTGATGGAGCGTTAGCCACACCTATGATATTCCAGAAAATGTGCTTTATGAGGAAACCTTTTTAAGGCATACTTTGGACCTAGTTCCATATTTAAGATTTGCTTTAGAATTCTTTTTGTTTAGTTTCGAAGCTGCTAAGAAAAAAACACCTTTAGAACAATTAGCTTTATCAGGATCCTCCATCCCTTCTTGAGCCAAAACATCCCAGGAGTTTTGAAGAAATTTTTTGTCCAAGACATCACCCACAAGAGTTGCTGTGTTAACCGGCTCTGGAGTAGCTGCTACAAAAACAGAGACTTGACAGTTATTAGAATCGGATGGATGAGATACAAAGTTCAGAGAATTATGAGGGAGCACGAGATCCCCTTGGTTATTAAGATGAGAAATGCTTGGGACATCATCCTCTAAATCAGCCGGTTAAGGAGCAACAAGAACCTCCTCATTAACCGGAGGAGCTGTCGGTTGCTTATGAAGATTTTGAGCATGTGGTTTAGGCATATTATGGACCTGAGGAGCTTTTAGCAGTTTGCAGGCAGAAATCATATGCCTAGGTTTTCCTGCAATGAGAGCAAAATTTGGGCAGATTTTCGTATTCGATTTCCGATAAGAAAGCAAAACCTTATCTTTCAACTAAAACATTTTTATTCAGTGGAAGAGACAAGTCTATATCTACAAGGACACGATCGTACTGTCCAAAAGCTCGATCTACCCTAGCTTTGGATGCAGCAGCATCAATGCAGATGAGAGAACCCGCACTGCTGGCTATCACAAAAAGAATTCGGGGCCGCCAATATTCCTAGGCCAAACTAAAAAAGCGCACCCAGACCTGAGCCGACGTGTTGTGTTGATTCGCTGGGTTAAAGTCTTTTGACTAGGCAAACAATTTAAGAGAACCTGGACTTAGATTCAAGGACCCTTGGGCTCGAGCTCTTCTCAAATCTTCTATGCACGAGAAAGTGAATTCATAATACCCCTTGCCTAGAGATTGAACACCCCAACTCTTGAGTTCAGGCCATAAACCAGAAAGTTTGGATTTCAGATTGAAAACTGTAAGGGGAGTGGAGCCCTTCGGCCAAATGATTCTACCATGAAGGTTGTTTTTGCAGTCAATAAGCCCAACTTGATACTCTTCTTTTGGTATGGTAATGCAGAACCTGTCACCTTTGAGAATGGCTTGAGGCAGCTGAGAGGAGGGAATGTCACAAACCCCATTAAGAGCTTAAGCAAATGATATAGGGAGACGGGGCTGTGAAGTCGGAGGCAGCACCTAAAGCAAAGGGTCTGGCGGTTTAGGGTTGGGGAAAAAGCAGGGAGAAGAAGAAATCTCAGGAAAAAGACAGAAAAAGTCCATATTGAAAGGGTTTTCAGTGAGGGAAATGAATCCCTCACTAATTGCAATGGATTTTGTGAGGGAAAATCATGTAAACGATAAAAATTAAGGGAAGAAACGGTAAAAAAGATATTGTGACTAATTTATTCCGTCATAAAAATCTCTCACAAATTCCCTCATAAATTTAACAAGAATAAATTTAGTGAGATTTTGAGATGAATTTATTTCCCTCTTTAATCATTCGGTCACAAATTCTCTCACAAACTTGTAAAGTGTTATCAATGACGTTTTTTGTGAGGGAATTATTCTTTCTATAATATTTTTTATAGAAAAAATTTAAACCTAAATTTTTGATAATTTTGTAGCTTAAATTTTTTCTAAAGTTAAGTAAAATAATTTTAGAAATAAGTAAATAATTATTATATAAAGTTTTTTTTATCAAAATTAAATTGATATTTATGCTCAAAATTTAAATATTAATCAATAAAAGTTATAAATATTCATTTTTTTTTTTTGGACAAAGAGTTGATTAACATGATAAATTAAAATAAATTGTCAACAATAACAACCTCTCAAGTTTTTCTACTATAATTTTCTAATACTAAATATAATTAAGAAATTACAATTAAAAAAAAACGAGAGACTAATTCATATATAGTCTCCTTAAAATTCTCAGGAGCAAAATTTGTACCTTATCACCACCAATATCTTTTCTTATTCCCTCACACATTTATTTACTTTTGTTCCCTCTCATGAATTTTAAATTAATTTCATTTCCCACCACATGTCTCTCTCACTCCCAAACCATATTAGATTTTATTTTATTTTAATAATATTTTAGAACGAAAAAAATTAAAAGCCCTAAAAGGATGAAACAGAACCAATGATAAACCTAAAACTCTAAAAAGCAACACAAAACACCAAAGCCACTCAAGAATCGAGACCCCTAAACGCAAAAGCCCCAATCGGAATGTCTTCTATGTACACCTTCACAACTACTATGATCATTGTAATAATATTTTTGTTGCCAATGCCCTCTAATTAAAATAATGAAACTAAAAATCACCTTATAATAATTCATGATATATGAATGAGTAGATTAGAAATTTGGAATATAGATTAACCTTGGTTAGAGGACTAAAGTTAATGAAAATGTTGAGAGGAGGAAATTGTGAGTCCAAGACTAAGATATATGTGGGAAGTTATTGTTGTTGTTGTAGTGTCTTGAGAGTGGATGTGTTTTAAATACAAAATTGGTAGTTGGTGTTGTTTCTAATAGATAAACTATTAGATTTTTTCATTGTGGAAGAATCAACTACCTATATGACAGAATAAGCCACAAACTTCAGTGATCCCTAGGTAGAATTTTACAGTATTTGTAGGGTATATTTGGTTTATTTTGGAGCATACAAGATGTTGTTTGAGTTATTTTACTAATATTATTATATTGTCTTTCATTTCTTACTTTGTTGTTTTAATAACTTCCTTTAAAATTTATAAATCAATCATGACTATATTACAATTTCTTTAAATGTTTTGTAGATTTGACCTTGCAATTCATCCTACACGTGAGATTGCAAAAATTATCAAACGTAAGTTTTTAGTGTCTTGGACAAACTATGGAGAGATGAAGGGAAAGAAATAATTTGAAACTGTGAACTTATTGTGGCTTGGAGAGTTTAAGGTATGAAAGGATAAGGATAAGTTAAACATAGTTCTTAACATAATGTGGTTGGAAATCTTAATTTGTTTTAGTTTAGTTAGCATAAGATATTTAGTTAGCATAATTAAATATTTCAATTTTAATTATCAGGTTTTAACATTGATTTTTTATTTATTTTCTATTTAGAAAAAATCCTCAGATTCAAATCCAACTTGTTGGGAGTTATTTCAAAAGACACATAGAGTAAAGGGTGACCCAAACAAGTGGATTTCTTCAAAATCATAGATGGTTGCTGTAAGTTACAATTTGATAAACTTTTTCAGCATGCTATTTTAGTGTTTATATTGATGATGTTAATTAGTTTTTAACGATCCAAAAGTTAGGCCACTACTTAGAAGAAGTTGACATTGTACTTATGAAATGAGCTGTTTTTATAATATTGATAGATACCTATATATTTTGGAATCCAAATATTTATTTTTCAATCTATAGTATGCATGTCTTAATACTGTATCATAGTATACAAAAACAAGTTGTTGAAAAAATTGAATCATTATTGTTCTTTTTTTCCCTTCATTTGGATAGAAAATGATTAAACAACATTATATGTGATACATATGGGTGACTCTTATTTAAGATATGGGTTAGTGAATCAATTGGGATTTTTTGTTATGTAATTTTAGAGAACTAAGTTATATAGATTATAAAAAAAGTAGTTTAGTGATACGTAAGTTATTGATTAAAATTTTTGAGATAATTTTAAAAAAAAAGTAGTTTAGTGTAACTAGTTTAGTGACAACTAAGCTATTTGATAAAATTTGATTGAAAATAACTTGGTTTTCCCATGATACAGTTTAGTGACAAGTAAGTTATTTGATTCAAAATTTGATTAAAAACAACTTGATTTTCCCATGCTATCATGGTTTTTCCATGTGCTAATCATGGTTTTTCCATATGATTAAGTATTATATACTTCTATTATGCTTGAATTGTTTCAATCTAGTCTTTATTTATGTGCTTCAGTCTATCATGAAATCTAAAACACATGTTAAAACAAAGATAAAACTAACTTACTAATTAATTCAAATATATTAACCATCAATTTTTTCAATTTCATATTTAAGATCATTCTACTTTGATATATCATATAAGCATTGACTTGATTATACTAGTGAAAATTTAGGATTGTGAGATTTATTATGAATTATTAATATTATGTTATTTTGTGTTTTGGCTGATTATATTCTTCCTCCCTATTTAATTGTTATTTACAGAATGAGTATGAAAAAAAGATTATTGAGAGGGACTCACAAGAGGCACCTGAAGATGATGTTTTTAGTCATCAATCTGACAACATCATATTCTTAGTTGTTGTTGGAGGAGTGGACAAGAAGGGTCGTATATATGGTTTGGGACCAGAAGCAATAAAGTACAAGCCGACTAGATCTTCCATATTTGACATTATTTCATCATCTGAATATGAACAAATGAGGAGTGTTATTTTTGATTTGTCTGTTGAAAACAACACCCTTAAAGAGAAACTTAAGACTCATGAGGATTTGATTCGTGCATCGCAAGAAGACTCATGTTTCCTTAGAGAATAATTATTTCAATTTATGGAAAGTTTCTCAACTAGTCATTAACCTCCACGTTCGGATCAAAATCCGTCTTCACCAGCTTCTTGAAATAGACTACTAAATTGTAATGAACGCGCTTTTGTTTGTCATCACTTAGTTCGAAGAACTTTGATAGTATTATTTTTGTCGTAGTTTCTTAATTTCAAGAGTTTTTTTTGAACTTTTTAGTTGTAATATTTAGTGTCAACAAAAAAATATGCTATGGTTTTAATGTTTAGTTTTAAGAACATATTTTTAGTACTATTAGTTTTGATTTGAGGAATTTTATGAAATTCACAAAAATAATTTCTTGTATTTCATATTGTGATTGATTTATGTTTATTAAGATGATATAATAAATTAAGTTTCAATATTAAATAAATTTGGTGGAAAATTTACAATTTGAATAGTTTCATGCTAGTTCTCATTGATTAGTGCGGAATATAAATAATTAATTTTATTGTACCTTTGTGACAGGATGAAAATGTCACTAAATAATTCATTTAATTTAGTGAGGGATAATATCCCTCATAAAATGAGAATTTATACATTAATCTGCAATAATTAGTGACAGAATTTAAACGTCACAAAAATATATTTACTGAGGTATTTTAAAATCCCTCACAAATTTCTGACGGATTTCTTTGGCATGGTTTATGACGGAAATTTATAATTAGTGACGGATTGATTCCGTAACAATTTATGAAGGAATTTAAAACCCCTCACAAATTATCTGCGACATTGAAATTCGGTACGGATATTCACCCGTCGTAAAATCCGTCAGCAAATCGTTTTGTGACAGAATTTAAGTGATTTTGTGACAGAATTATACCCTCTCTAAATTCATTTTTTTTAGTAGTGTAGGCAACACTCTTTCTCTAACAAAATAGATAATAAGTTCTATGTGCTTTGTTCGAGCGTGAAGGACATGATTGTGGGATAAATGCACTGCACTTAGGTTGTCGCATAAGAGTGTGAGAGTGTATAGAGAAACTTTAAGCTTAGCAAGAAAGGATTCTAACTAGAGAAGTTCGAAAGTAGAATGCACAAGAGCACAATATTCTGCCTCTGTACTTAAACGAGCCACCAATGATTGCTTCTTAGAACTCCATGACATAAGATTTGGACCAAAGAAGATGCAAGAACCAGAAGTCGGTCATTTGTCATCTGGATTGCTTACCCAGTCTGACTCATTTTACGCACGAAGAGAGAATTTTTGGTTAGTAGAAGAAGGAGATAACAACATGCGATATGTATCGTGCCACTAAGATACCTTAAGATTCTTCTCACAACTGACCAGTGTGTATCAAGAGGGGATGCCATAAATTGACATGCTTTTTTAACACTGAAGTCAATAACAGATCTTGTCAAGGTAACATATAGTAAGTCTCTTACAATGGATCTGTACATTTATGGATCAGGGAATTTTTTTATCTCATGTCTACTTAGCTTGCAAGTGCTCAACATGGGTGTAGGAACATCATTAGCATTCTCCATGTCCACTCTTCACAAGAGATCACAAATGTATTTGGTTTGTAGAAGCATGAGAGATCCATTTGATTGAAACTTAACCTCAATTCTTAAAAAGTAGGCAGATCTACCTAGTTTCTTTAAGGCAAACTAGTAGGATACCCGTGTGTCGGCGTGGGTTAGACCGGACTTCCAGATATATTTAGTATTTATTTTAAAATCAAAAGTTTTTTTTAATGTAAAATCGATAATAAATATAAATAAAAGAAACAAAGTGTTAAATACCTTTTTTACACTGCATAAAAAAGGAGTAACAAATATATTTCAACAGGTAATTTGAAAAATTAAATATGAATTATAAAAAATGGTTGGTTAGTTTAGAAATAAATAATAAAGAAAATCAACCATGAGATTTTTGGTAGATCAAATTAAAGAGAAATATCAATATCTCCAAAGAAAAGTAAAACGGATCCTTTGGTAGATTAAGTGCGTTGGGAATATGAAACGGTAAATACTCATAAAGTGATATAGGTAATGTTTAATTATACTCCTTCTTACATCATTTATTTTTCTCCACACAAATCAGTTTCTTCAAAAACTCATTAACACACCTTGCACAAGTTAATCCACCTCTCATCAACAATAGAATGGCACTCCAACTCTAAGAAATAACCAACAATCGAAGAGTTTCAATCACGGTAAGAGCTTTGCGTTTGTCGTTGTTAACTGTGGTAGGGTATTCCAACATGTGTAGTCCATTTGATCGTAATAATCAGTTCCATGCATTTTGATTGCCATTGATCATCTGACTAACATAAAGGGGGAGGTTATGTGTTTCCTTAAACTTTTAAAAAGGGTGTTCTATAAACCGCAATTGTTTTTTTACTGCATCGTGTGAGTTAGGGTTTATCTGTTATTGCATTGTGTATTCATGCATATATTCTGAATTTTTGATATGACAAACATGGTTTTGCAGTCATCGTGACGGAAATGATTTCTACAAGAAAGCCACACACGGAACTACATGTAATATTTGGCTTACCAAGAGTGAAAATATATAAACCATTGCAATACCAAGTTGAAAGTTGGTCATGGGGAATCTAACGGCAACAACAAGGCTGAAGAAGTGGCTCATGGAGGAATCTAACAACAAGAGCAAGCCTAGTTTAGTGGCTGATAATGCCAAGGGGAACACAAAAGTAGATGGTAATGGTGTTGACGCAGGGGCAAAGGCAAGGGAACTACTTTTGCTCCTGAATGTGCTGCTAGTGTGGAAGGACGTCATGATCATGACTGCATAATGCTATCATCGGACAACGAAAGGTAATTGTTATTTGATTATTATGTAATCTCAATAGTTAGCTTAGGATGTTAAAAGGTTGGAAAGTAACCGACTTTGATTAATAATTTTCAATGTTCTTTGTGAAAATCTGCATCACATTTTCTCCCATCTATGAGGAAGATTTTGAAGAAAAATGGACTAGGGTGGTTACTGATGCCAAGAAGATGAGGTCTAATGTGATTGTAAGTTCTCTTGCCAATCATTTGTAGGATAATATGTAGTTCGTAACCTTTAATTGTTACTCAATTGGATGTTAATATGTGCAACAAATTCCTAGGGCTGTAATCAGAAATGTCTTATGGAAGAGTTATTGTGTTTTGGGATGCCAATAAATCTGTACTAACGGTACAGAAGAAGAAGAAGTATCTTCTAGGTGAGTGGTATGACTTTGCCAGTGGATAGGCATCTAAAGGATGTTAATTTTGGAAGTATTAGATGTTGTTTGGACAAATTTTAAAGCCTATTTTAGGACTTGTATATATAAGTTAATGCACTGTGTTATTATGTAAATGAGATGTCTTTATTATTATTATTATTATTATTATTATTATTATTATTATTATTATTATTATTATTATTATTATTATTATTATTATTATTATTATTATTATTATTATTATTATTATTATTATTATTATTATTATTATTATTATTATTATTATTATTATTATTATTATTATTATTATTATTATTATTATTATTATTATTATTATTATTATTATTATTATTATTATTATTATTATTATTATTATTATTATTATTATTATTATTATTATTATTATTATTATTATTATTATTATTATTATTATTATTATTATTATTATTATTATTATTATTATTATTATTATTATTATTATTATTATTATTATTATTATTATTATTATTATTATTATTATTATTATTATTATTATTATTATTATTATTATTATTATTATTATTATTATTATTATTATTATTATTATTATTATTATTATTATTATTATTATTATTATTATTATTATTATTATTATTATTATTATTATTATTATTATTATTATTATTATTATTATTATTATTATTATTATTATTATTATTATTATTATTATTATTATTATTATTATTATTATTATTATTATTATTATTATTATTATTATTATTATTATTATTATTATTATTATTATTATTATTATTATTATTATTATTATTATTATTATTATTATTATTATTATTATTATTATTATTATTATTATTATTATTATTATTATTATTATTATTATTATTATTATTATTATTATTATTATTATTATTATTATTATTATTATTATTATTATTATTATTATTATTATTATTATTATTATTATTATTATTATTATTATTATTATTATTATTATTATTATTATTATTATTATTATTATTATTATTATTATTATTATTATTATTATTATTATTATTATTATTATTATTATTATTATTATTATTATTATTATTATTATTATTATTATTATTATTATTATTATTATTATTATTATTATTATTATTATTATTATTATTATTATTATTATTATTATTATTATTATTATTATTATTATTATTATTATTATTATTATTATTATTATTATTATTATTATTATTATTATTATTATTATTATTATTATTATTATTATTATTATTATTATTATTATTATTATTATTATTATTATTATTATTATTATTATTATTATTATTATTATTATTATTATTATTATTATTATTATTATTATTATTATTATTATTATTATTATTATTATTATTATTATTATTATTATTATTATTGTTATTATTGTTATTATTATATTATTGTTATTCTCTATTATTATATATATTACTATATATTATTATTATATAGTTATTACATATATATATATATATATATATATATATATATATATATATATATATATATATATATATATATATATCATAAAATAATTTAATTAAATGAAAATGAAAGTGCAACAACCAATAACAGAGAACAAAAGAAATGACAATTAAAATAGGTGAAACATGCATCCAAAAGTAACAAATAAACATGATTATGATTGAAAGGGTAAATCGGGAGAAGAGTCGAGTCACGACTCTTTCAACCACTCTCCCCAAACTTAAAGTAAGGACAATGTCCTCATTGATCAGCTGAAGGGGTGGAGCATGCCTCTTTTTCTTATAAGTAAACCATCTAGGTACGAAGCTTGATTCTCTTCCTATAGGGCTTCTTGTAAGCATGATCTTACTTAGCTTTATTCCTATCATCCTTTTGGGCAGGCTCCAGAAGGTTGGGTTTCACAGTTGCAGTCTTGATTGGGGACTTCTTTGGAGGTGACTTTGTTGTTTCTGGAGTCTTGGTTGGGGTTGGTCCTTCGAAATATTTGATGGTTCAACTTGGGGTACTGACCTTTTCAAGCCCTTTAATCTTCTTCGGGTGACTACAAGAGTCACATCAGTATCCGTCTCCTCACTAGTCTCCTCAGATTGTTCTAATTCTTTCGAACTTTCTGAGAATTCTCCTTTTCCCTCCTCCTCAACTTCTTCAACCTTCTGTTTAGGACCTCCCCCAGTTTCATCCACAATAGACTCAGTTTTAGCTTCATTTTATTCTTCCTCCTCATCCTTGATAGGTTCCTCCTCCATCACGAACGCTAGTACCTTCATTTCAACAATTTCCTCCTTAAACTTTTAACTTACTATTGTTATTATTACTCTTATTGTTATTACTCTTGTTATTACTATTGTTATTATTACTCTTATTGTTATTACTCTTGTTATTAATATTATTATTACTATTGTTATTACTATTATTACTATTACTATTACTATTATTATTACAATTATTATTACTATTATTATTACTATTATTAATATTACTATTACTATTACTATTACTATTACTATTATTATTATTACTATTACTACTATTATTACTATTATTATTTTTACTATATATATATATATAATTAACAACACACTAACATAATTTAATTAAATTCAAAATAAAGAAAATGAAAGTTCATTAATTTGAAATGGGCTGCAAGCAACCAATAACAGGAGAACAAAAGAAATGACAATTAAAATAGGCTGAAACATGCATCCAAAAGTAACAAATAAACATAATTATGATTGAAAGGGTAAATCAGGAGAAGAGTCGAGTCACGACTCTTTCAACCACTCTCCCCAAACTTAAATAAGGACAATGTCCTCATTGATCAGCTGAAGGGGTGGAGCATGCCTCTTTTTCTTATAAGTAAACCATCTAGGTACGAAGCTTGATTCTCTTCCTATAAGACTTCTTGTAAGCATGATCTTACTTAGCTTTATTCCTATCATCCTTTTGGGTAGGCTCTAGAAGGTTGGGTTTCACAGTTGCAGTCTTGATTGGGGACTTCTTTGGAGGTGACTTTGCTGTTGCTGGAGTCTTGGTTGGGGTTGGTCCTTCAAAATTTTTTATGGTTCAACTTGGGGTACTGACCTTTTCAAGCCCTTTAATCTTCTTCGGGTGACTACAAGAGTCACATCAGTATCCGTCTCCTCATGAGTCTCCTCAGATTGTTCTAATTCTTTTGTACTTTCTGAGAATTCTCCTTTTTCTTCCCCCTCAACTTCTTCAACCTTCTGTTTAGGACCTCCCCCAGTTTCATCCACAATAGACTCAGTTTTAGCTTCATTTTATTCTTCCTCCTCATCCTTGATAGGTTCCTCCTCCATCACAAACGCTGGTACCTTCATTTCAACAATTTCCTCCTTAAACTTTTCACTTACTACCTCAACTTTTTTTCGTCAACTTTTTTAATGTGCTCATCCTCTAACTCCTTTACAACTTCCTCAACACCCTTCTATGAAGACTTCTTAGATTTTTCCTTTTCAGATACTTATGCACGAAACTCTTATTTCTTAGATTTTTTAAAGAATCATTATGCAGACTTTTATTTGGTGTCACCTTCTTGGCTAGTGCTTCTTTTCTAGCTTTCTTCTTTTTTTCTTCTCAGGTGAGTTTTCCATAGGCACGCCATGAGATGATGTGTCAGGATCTCTCACAACAATAGGTTCAAACTTCATCACTTTATTACCTTTTCTCTTAATTTTTTTTTCTCCTTCTTCATTATTCACCAAGTCCTCTTATTATTCTTCTTCCTCTATCCCCAATATATGGTCAGGGAACAGAGGGGTTGGCTCATCACTATCCATTATTTTGTACACCTTAGACTCTCACTCATACCTTGATTTTGAAACTTGTAATGGTCTTTTTGATCTTTCTGCATTTGTAGTAGCACTTCCCATGTCAAACTATCAATTTCAAAACTGAAGTCTTCTCTAGACAACTTCTATCCTGACTCTTCCCTTTTTTTGGCCTTAGGATTCATAAACATCTATAAACTATTTCTATCAAACTCTGCTTTTGGATTTCAAACTTCATTGATTTCTTTACCCTTTACCCATTGCTTGGAATATAGTGACGTGATCAGACATGGGAAATACACCATCCCTCCATTCTTCTTGGCACACATTTGGATTTCTTGCACGATTATCTTTCCAACATTTACATTGTTTCCAAAGGTGATACAATGGAGAATATCCTACCTTTGCTTGCTAATTGTCTCATTGTGAGGGGTAGGCTCGATGGAATGCTTGATGAATTGGTACCAAGCCTTGGATTCAGGCTTAAGATTTATTCTCCTTATTGATTTCCCCTCTAGACTCAACCCATGTGATATTTGGGCTGTACAAAGATTGCATGCGTACCTAGTATTCTGACTCATCAACTCTCAACAGAATATTATCATATTCATCATCCACTTTATTCAATCCATACATCATTTTGATTGTTCCTTATGAGTATGAGACTTCAAATCCTCTCAACAAGATTATAGACTTCTTGCTGGCAGGCTTCATATTGGAATAGAATTCTTTCACAATGTTAGTTCTATGGATTGACAGCAATTTTGGTAAAACATTTTGCTTAGAAAATGCCTTGAAAATTACTGAAGATGCAAATGTCACAAAAGATGTCTTGACATGTGAAACTAACAGAAGAGCAAAATTCTTAGGAAGTCAATTTGTTTGTTATTAGTATGCTTCGACTAAGGAAGCTTGAGAACGCCTTAAGCAATATATTTGGAGATTTAATATCCTACTTTCAAGGAGAGAAGACAGGAGGCGCTGAAGACTTGTGAGTAAAGCAACCCTAGTTGTCATATCTATTTAAGGCAAACCTTGTTTTGCGCAGTCGATTTAGAAGTCTAGTTTTTTATTGTTGGTTGTTCATTATTTTGGTTGTTAATTGTTCATTTTGGAAGCGAGTGTGATTGTGTGTCTTTGAAGAGTGTCTTCAATTTTGATTTTATTGAGTGTCACAAGTTGTGACTTAGGGAGTGAGCAGAGGTTCTCATATCTAAGTATGGTATCTTAGGTAGAAGGGTCACTGGGCAGTCTGATTAAGTGAGTAGTGTAAATAGGGAAAGTTTCCCTCCGAATTAATACTGCAGATAGTGAACTTCATCCCTGCCTTGGAAGCCCCCAAACGTAGGTTGGTTAGAACCGAACTAGGTTAACAACTCTCTGTGTTTTTATTGCTTTCTGCACTCTATAGTTCTGTTCTGTTAAGCTGTGTTCAAAGCAGATATAAGTGACGTGACATTACCTTCGACATCTCATATCTGATACTAGAATTTCAATTGGTATCAGAGAAGATCCTTGCTCTGTCTCTAGGTGAGATATAGGGAATATACTTTCTGGTAACGTGGACAAGGAGGAAATATTTTTGAATAGACCACCTGTCATACCCCAAAATTTTCCCTCCTACTTCTCAAGACATTTCGTATATCCATACTCAAGGATTTCACAAGGGTTGACACGACAAACCCTTTCCTAAGCAATCAACCCAAACTAGGGTTTGGCTATCCTCAAGTCCAGATGAGCCTCCAACATTTCCAATGGTCATCATGCCTCATCATATGCTTCAAAGAATCTCCATGTCAAGTTTCAAGCTTTACAAGTCAAGTTTCCTCAGACAATTGCTCAGATGGTTGAAAATCAGATAGACAAAAGTCAACTGTGGTCAACATACAGTCAAACTTCATAATTTTTGGTCAACATCCATATTTTGAAGTGACATTCATCATTTGATCAAGGGTTGATCATGATTCATCAAGAAAACTCAAGATTTGATCAAAAGTCAAAGTTTCCAAATTGGGCTTTCTTAGACAAAAGTCAACAGAACTTTGACTGAGCATAACTTTCTCATACTTTATCAGAAATTTTTCCACCACCTCTCATTTTGAAGAGAATTCAATTCTATGCAAATTCATGTCTCACACAAGCTTGGTCAGAAAATGCTTCATTTGGAAGATTTGGATCAAAACATTACAGGTCCTTTTCAAAGTCAACAAAAAGTCAAATTTTTGTAAAGAAGTGTTATTGAGCATAGAAACTCCAAATGATATGAGACCAAAGAGGTTGTTTAGAGGACATCTAGAGATTTCTAAAAAGTCCAAGAACATCCAAAAATGTTAAAAATTGACTAAGATACACCTTGCACAAGTTGGGCATTTTTGAAGAGGTGCACAAAGAGAAATACTTGTCAAAAGCCAAAATTTTGCAAATGGGCCTAACTTTTCTTGGTTCAAACTTGTTCCTCAGCTAATTTGGAACCTCCAAGCCCAAGGCCACGAATTTTATCTTTTATTTTATATTTAATTTGGATTTTAATCATTTAAAAGCCAATTAAATTAAAATAAAGGTAGAAAATCAAAATTGACTGCAAATTGGATTTTTCTCTCATTCTTGAGGTCCAAGCAAACCTCCCAAGCTGGCAAATTCGAAATTGGCATTGATTGGCAAGAGAATTTATTGAAATTTGATCAAAAAGGCAATATTTGGTTTTATACCAAATCAAATATTTTCTCATTGATTGGTACATTATTTCCTCATGATTCTTGACCTAAATCCATCTACTATATATATAGACATTGCATACACAAGTGCAAAGAACGGAAATTCTGCCTCCAAGAATCCTTACAAAGCTCAAAAAATCAGTGTCTCTCAAGCAACTTACAGCCTTGGTCTTGTTTCGATTTAGATAATTCTAAGCACTCAAACACGTTCTTGGAGGTCCATTGATCCGTTCCAGACCTTCACAGATCACAAAACATCAAGAATCACACAAACACGATTTCGGTTTACTCTTAAACTTTCAAAATCGATTTTGATAATTCATGCATATTTAACATGTTTTGATTGTTTATTTGTGTTTAGAATGGAGTTTCGAAGCTTTCTGCATTGGTTAATTGTGTTTTGAGTACATGAATCACAAGATGCCATGGCTAGGGTTCATAGCTTTGTTTTAGGGCTTTTCGTTCTAAGTAAAATTGGCCAAAACTAAGACCACCATCATGCTCAGGAGACAAAACCGGATCGAACCATGTATTCATAATGAATTTATATTGCTTGTGTTTGATTTTGAAAATTTGCAGGGGATTTAGTGACGAACAAAAGCCGTCGCTATAGGCTTTTGCTACGAACTGAATCCGTAGGTAAAAGCCTGATTTTCAAAATTTCAAAACGAGGAAGATGAAGATTTGGCGCGTGATCTGGCATTCAGAACTTAACTTCCTTTATAATGTTTTTGTTTCATTTAACTAACACCAAATGCAGGTTGGCCTAGTGGTAACAGTGTGCGCGTGTGAGAGCAATGACATGGGTTCGATCCCTGACATTGTCAATATATTTTACCACTTTGCAAACTAACATATTTTTCTCTTATTTTCTTATTTTTTCTTATTCAATTTATTTTCTCTTCAAATAATTTTCTCATGCATTTAAAAATCACCAAAAATATTTTCCTTTTGCATTTTAATCAGAAAAATATTTATTTAATTTTTGACATTAAATTAATATTTTTGCATGCATATTTTAATTAATTGTTAATTAACCATTAAATTGACTTTTAATTGCTTTTCCTTTTCAAAAACGATCCAGAAAATTCCCAAAAAATTACTCTATCATCTAATTATCATTGCTAACCCAAAAACATTTTTCTTCACTCAAAACTTTCTTTTACTAACGTATTTTCTCTTATGCGAATTTTCTTATATTTTCTAATTATTATGTATCTGCTTACAGGTTGTAATAGTTAGGATTTATTTTCTCGCATCCTTTTCCAATATTATGTAACTGCTCATGGGATGTAATAGTTTAGTTAGGACTTTTACTTTCCGCACTCCTATTATGTAACTGCCCCAAAGCCATGTAATAGCGTAGGATTTACTTTCCGCAATTTATTTTCTGCACCCTATAAACTGCTAGTAATTAGGTGTGTATGGCAAGATAAAAACGAACGTAGATCACTTCTAATATAACATATCTGAATTTAATACACTCTTTTCACACATGCACCCCTTAGGGTAATTCTCTCTCGTTGCCTTTCGAATAAATGGTCAAGTCCCTCGAACGTAGAGGTATCCTAGCATCATTGCCTACAAATATATCATCATAGTCCCTTCGAATAAAAGATCATAGACCCACGATGTCGCCTACGAATACATGATCTCGTCCCTCGATTGTTGCCTACGAAAAGTGATGATCGTCCCTTCGAATGTGCTAGGATACTCCTACAAGTTGCCTTCTATGACCATCCGTTGTCCCTTCGAATGTCCCTTCTACATCCAACGAATAGGGTTACCTACCAACTAATGGTATGGATAACACTATTCTAAAGGAACGTAAAACAACACGAAAACGACCATTCTGAGTAGGTAATAAGACTTTTAGTTGCTTGCTCAAACAAAATACTTTTCACACCACACACTTTTGTCAAAGTTCAAACTCTTTTTCAAAACGAAACATTTTCGAACACTTTGTATACATTCCTACATGAATCATTACAAAGTCAAAGTGAAATGCCTTTTCAAAACATTTTTGTCAAACACACAGAAGCACTTTTAAAAGATGAGCTAAACGTAGATAACTACGGATGGAAAGGGTTGCTAATACCTTCCCTTTAAGTGTCACAGGTTGTGAGTTAGGGAGTTAAATCATAAAAAATATTTTGTATGTCTTTGAGTTAGGGAATTAAATCTAAAAAAGATTAATATATCAAATAAACCATGAAAAATATTCACAAAAGCAAAAATGCCAAAAATATTAATTCAAGGTCAGAGACCAATCACATATCATGTAAAAGGACCAAAATAAAATTAGTGGATTTTTTATACTTGAAAAAGTATTTAAAAATCAATTAAATTGCAAAAATAAGCTATTATTCACATATTTTCTAAAATTATTCAAAAATTAGGAAAATATGAAATAAAAATCAGAGATAAAAAATAAACCAATCAAATAGCCTAGAATAATTTTTGTGTAATTTTTGAACCTTGAAAATGATTTTAACAAAAATCAATGAAAATTTTAAACAAAAAATAATTAATTAAACTCTAATTTCTTTTCACGAATCAAATAATTATCAAAAATTAAAAAAATACACAAAGTCATAAATAATATTCTAAGCCTATCCTAATTTTTTTAGAATTTTTTATGAAGTTTTGATCAAGAAAATAAAATCAGCAAATCAATTAAAACAACAATTATTTAAACAAGAACATGACCAATCACGCACTCTCACCTCATCATCCCTAACCTCGAGACAAACCCTAACATGCATTTCACACATTTTCAACAACCTAACTTGTAGACCTCACAACTAACTCATTTCTCAACCATTTTTCACGATTCAAAGCACAAAATGAAGATCACATGGCTAGGAACAAGTAGCAATTCATAGATTTCAAAAATATCAACCACACATCAAGAAATCAAGGCACGAAAAATGCAAAAATCATTCAAAATCAAAATTTTAGAACTTCATATTATGCAACATGCTTCACAAACAAGCAAAGATATACATCAAACCTATTGTTTGGTCAACTATACCCACACATACATGCTTTATTTCAACAAAAACTAACTGAAAATGGAGATTTAAGTTTGAAAACTTACCTCTTGAGTTGAGAAATAAACTCAACTGGTGCCTCTGAACACCAAAAGAAAACCAACCCTCTTGATCTCTGAGCTTCAATGAAGAGTAATAGAAGGAGAAACAAGTTCTTGAATGGATGAAGAAGAAGATTCGAAGCAAAAACTTGAAGAGAAAGAAAAATTTCAGATCTGATTTTCTGTGAATTGGGGAGTCTAGGGTTCAAATGAATGACATTGTATGTTTATATAGAGCTCAAAGATTGAGGGTATTATGGTCTTTGACTTCCAAAAATCCTTTTTCAAGTTATTTTCAAAAATAAGAAAAATAAAGTGTGAGTTGAGTGTTTGTGTTTTGCTCCTTATTCCTCTCAGTTTGTGTGTGTTTTGGTGAGCCAATGATGAGTGGAAATGAGTGAGGTGGGCACAAAATAGTGAGCTAGTATAATAGTACAACATTGGTGAATTTGCAAAAATCACAAAATTTCCTTAAATGGCAATTTTTGATAGAATATGGTACTATGCATATGGTGCACATACTTGGCTTCTTTTGGGAAGGAATGAGGCATTGAAATCGTGCAAGGCAAGCATCTAGCATGACCTGTAAAAAAATGCACATGACCTGAAAAGTGACCATGGCATTGCACAAGTCTCATCATCCAACTTTGAGCTTGAGCCATTTAAAATTGACTTGTGCGTTTTCCTTGCAACTTAGGCCATGGATAAAATTCTCCATGCTCTTCAAACTGAGCTTTGAATCATGCAAAATGATGAGGTATTGAGGGAGATATCATCTTCCAAATTTGAGAGAAAAAGGTGAATTGCTGGGCAAGTCTGTGCGCGAGCATGAGTGTGCAAGGTGATCCTATTTTGGTTCAAACTTGCAAGGATCACAACTTGATCAATAATTGGCCAATTGAGGTGATTCAAAGCTTGTTGGAAAGCCAATTTTCAAAATTGTACTTGGATTGCGAGAAATAAGCCCTTACATTATGCATGCCACCTGTTTGTTGAAATGACGCGCGCAGTGGCCAGGAGAAGGCAAGTTGATGGGCATTTTGCATTTTTGTGCACAAAACTTCAAACTCAAATATCTCTCAAATGGTGCATTTTTGAGAAATTTTAAACATCGGAAAACTTATGGTATGCAACTATTGAACAAAAATTGTGAAAGTTATGACATGTCAAAGTTCTATAGGCATTTTGCATTTTTGTGCACAAAACTTCAAACTCAAATATCTCTCAAATGGTGCATTTTTGAGAAATTTTAAACATCGGAAAACTTATGGTATGCAACTATTGAACAAAAATTGTGAAAGTTATGACATGTCAAAGTTCTATAGGGTGGACACTTAGAATTGTTTTTCAAACTTCAAATAACTTCAAGAACAAGTTAACCCTAATTTCTTCAATTCTCTTGATTCAAAGGTGAATTTGGTCATGAAATATGAAAAATGGATATTTGAAGTGATGGTTGACCAAAAATCCACTTGGTCAACTTCTGACTTTGACTAATTTTTACCAAAATGACCATTTTGCCCCTTGTGTTCAATTAACTTGCCTCCAATCAAAATTGAAACTCAATCTTTTAACCATGGATGCTCAACAACATATAGAAACACATGAAATAAAGTTTGAGTGAAAAATCTGAAGAAATCTTGATTATATCCAAAACCCTAATTTTGATCCATGTGTTAGGAGATGGCCAATCAAACTTCAAAAACTCAAATCTTCTAAATGCATTGAGAAATTCTTTGAACCATGCTAACAAAAATGATAATAGGAAGATGATACCTCAAGATATTGACTTAACCAAACTTCAAACTTCAGAATGGGCCAAAACCCTAATTTCATCAAATGAATGACATAAATGAATTCCTCTTTAATTCTTTGCATAACTTCAACTCTTGAGGAATCAATGAGACAAATGAGATGTCTTGAGCTATAATTCATCGTTGTGACTTGAAATATCCAAAGAAATAAGATCCTGAGACTTCCTTAGAACAAAATATTCACACAATCAACCTCCATAGCTTGTAGAGGACTTGATAACCAAAGAACTTTGATCCTATCATAATGTGTGAATGCAATGCAATATGATGTTTATGATGAAACACAAGCCTAAACCAAGAGGGTAAATTTTGGGGTGCAACACCTACACCAGGGGCCGAAGTTCCTCTTAGACGTCTTGCATGGAAGGTGTAGAGCTTTTTAGGTCTTGTTTCCTAACATTGAATCATGCCCATTGGAGCCACGTCTAGGGCTTCATCAGTGGAGATGCTCTAATTGTGGGCTTCAGAGTTAGACGCACATAAATTGATCTTGCTTGGAGCAGATTCATCATGTTCAGACATCTTTGAGTTTCTGAAAATGGAAGATTAAAATTTGTTTTTCTCAGGGTAGGAGATGAAAACACTGGTCTCAAATTTTGTGTAGCGTGTGGGGGAAATTTGAAATGATTGCACTTGGTATGGGATCTCTATATGTTGAATGTCATGTTTCAACAGAGTTAAGTGATATTTTGAAAATTCAAACCCTTTAATGGCATTCCTGCACACTTTTAATTACTATAATCTCTCTAGTATACAAACCCCTTGTTCACTTCTTGAAATTCCACTTACATTTCATCCTTTTGAATAACAGTTGACTAATTTCATCTTAGGAAATTTGTGGTCCAGTTCCACAATCTTGCTTTCAACAGGCTGATCATTAATGATTTTTGCTGAGTTATATGATGTCATGACATCCTGCAGAACATTGAGATTAGTTACCATATGCTTTGTCTTATTCTCTTGGGAACAGTTATCTTCAACATGTTTGAGTTGAGCATATGTGAAGTAGCTTGTGTCTTGGGGAACCCATAGATAGCAGTTGTCCTTGGTCTCCATACCTTGCATAACAGCTTCACCTTTCTTATTAGTAATAATACATTCAGACATTGTGAAGTTTACTTTAAATCCTTGATCACATTGTTGGCTTATGCTAATCAGATTGGATGTTAATCCTTTGCCAAGCAACACATCTTCTGAAATATTGGTACAACAAACTCATATGTCTTCTAGAGATGTCGAGACATCTGATTTGACATTAACATACAAGCAAGGTATAACAGTGCATGAAACATAAATAACACCAGTAAATTGTTCACCCAGTTTGGAGAAACTCTCTTATATCTGGGGGCATACCAAGTGTCATACCCCAAAATTTGCCCTCCATCTACTCAAGAAGCTTCATACATCCCTACTCAAGGATTCCTCAAGAGTTGATCAGACAAACTCTCTCCTAGACAATCAACCCAAACTAGGGTTTGGTATCTCTCAAGTCAAGATGAACTTCCAACATCTCCAATGGCCTTCATGCCTCCTCATATGCTTCAAAGATTATCCATGTCAAGTTTCAAGCCTCACAAGTCAAGTTTCCTCAGACAATTGCTCAGATGGTTGAAAATCAGTTGTATTGGACAAAAAGTCAACTGTGGTCAACATACATCAAACTTCATAATTTTTGGTCAACATCCTCATTTTGAAGTTATATTCATCATTTGATCAAGGGTTGATCATGATTCATCAAGAAAACTCAAGATTTGCTCAAAAGTCAAACTTTCTAAATTAGGGTTTCTAGGTGAAAAGTCAATGAACTTTGATGATCATAACTTTCTCATACTTTCTCGAAATTTTCCCACCAAAGCTCATTTTGAAGGAAATTCAATTCTCTACAACTTCATGTCTCACAAGAATGTCCAAAAATGCTTCATTTGAGAGGTATAGCTCAAAACATTACTGGTCATTTTCAAAGTCAACAAAAGTCAACTTTTTGTTTTGAAGATATATTGAGCATGGTAACTCCAATTGAGATGAGACCAAAAAGGTTGGTTAGAGGACTCTTAGAGCTTTCCAAAAAGTCCAAGAACACTCAAAAATGTGGAAAATTGAGCAAGTTACACCATTCACAAGTTGGGCAATTTTGAAAGAATGCACAAAGAGAGATACTTCTAAAAATCAAATTTTTTGCAAATGGGCTTGCTTTTTCTTCATCCAAACTTATTCCTCATACAATTAGGAATATCCAAGCCCAATGCCATGAATTTTTGATTTATTTTTCTATTTAATTTTGAATTTATTCATTTAAATACAAATTAAATTTTAAAATAAATTATAAAATCAAAATTAATTGAAAGATTGATTTTATTCCTTCCTTGAGACTCAAGTAACTCACCAAAGTCCAGCAAATTTCGAAATTTGACAAAAATGGCAAGATTGGATTAGAATTGATCAAGTTTTGAAAATTTGATTTTATACAAAAATCAAATTTTGATTATCATTGAATGGTGATTGATTCTTGCCAAAAACTGTCTCAAATCCATCCAATATAAATACTTGATGCATACCAATCAAAAGGGAACGAAAAAATTGCTCCAGAAACCCTAACCTAAAAGTCAAAAATCTGTGGCAAGCAAGCAATTGGAGATCACACTTCCAGCCGTTTTCAATCAAATTTGAGGTGTCTAACACGTTCCTTGGCATCTCCAGAATCGATCCAGACTCTTATATCACTCAAAAGCATCAAGAATCGAGCAAATACGATTTCGGTTTGTTCTTGTTTTTCCAAAATCGATTTCTGTTTTTTACGCATTATTAACACTTTTTGATTGTTTATTCATGATCAGCATCAAGTTTGCAAACTATCTGGGTAGCCCAATTGCGTTTTAGTGACCTGGAACGAAAATCACCATGGCTAGGTTTTCTGGTTTCGAATTAGGGTTTCTTCAAACAGGGAAAATTGGACCATGAGACCATGACCAATGAATTCGGAACGATGCCTGGAATCTCACCATGTATTTACAATGCATTTATATTACTTGTACTTGATTTTCCATGTAGCCAGGGCTTGTAGCGTCGAAGGAAGGCCGACGCAAGCTTTTGAATATTTGAAACAAAGAAGACGATGAATTGGCGCGAGCTTGAGGCAATGGAAGGACGACGCGTGTGAAAGCCCACTCACTCCGTTTTCAAACACGAATGCACACATGGCGTAGCGGTAAAGGCTCTCACTGTTTCCAGATGCCCTCAAGGGTCACGGGTTCGAACCAGCCAGGGACCAGTTTTGCTATTTTCTTTTCCAAACTCAGTTTTCTTCATATTTTTCATATTCTAATATTTTGCATTATATTTTAATTAATTTCCACATTTTATTTATGCATTAAAAAATTGTCCAAAATAATTTTCCTTTTACACTTGTTTTCTAAAAATCTTTATTTAATTTTTAAAATTAAAAATATAATTTTTGCATGCATATTTATTTTTATTTATAATTTTGCATTTAAATCATTGTAAATTCATTTTAAATTATTAAATTGCATCTAAAAAATCCCAAAAAATTATTTTAGCATATTTACATTATTTCCAGCATGTCATATTTTTTCCAATTAAAAATTTGCATTTTTCTAACATTTTCTCTTATTTCGATTTCATCATATTTTCCGTTTTCTCGTTCGTTTCACAGGTTAATCCGATTCAGACGATTCTTCCGTTTTCATTTTATTTTTTCAAATAATGTAACTGTATATGGGATGTAATAGTTTAAACTTAGGATTTTATTTTCCGCATTTTAAATTATGTATCTGCCCCAAAGCCTTGTAATAGCGTAGGATTTACTTTCCGCATTTTACATTCCGCATTTTACTTTCCGCACCCTATCAATTGCTAGTAATTAGGCGTGTATGGCAAGACTAAAAATTGAACATAGCCCACTAACTTCAAGATAACATATTCTGAAATCAACACACTTCTCTCACACATGCACCCCTTAGGGTAATTCTCTCTCGTTGCCTTTACGAATTCAAATGGTCATGTCCCTCGAACGTAGAGGTATCCTAGCACCGTTGCCTTCAAACAAATCATCATAGTCCCTTCGATACAAAGATCATAAGACCCACGATGTCGCTTCCGAATACATGATCTTGACCCTCGATTGTCACCTACGAAAAATGATGATAGTCCCTTCAAATATGCTAGGACCCTTCCTACAAGTTGCCTTCTATGACCATCCGATGTCCCTTCGAATGTCCCGCTTACATCCAACGAATGGAGCTACCTACCAACTAATGGTACGGCTAGCGCTATTCTAAAGGAACGTAGAAGTACAAAAACAACCAATTCTGAGTGGGTAAATAAGTCTTTTAGTTGCTTGCTCTAAACCAAATGCTTTTCACACCACACACTCTTTTTCAAAGTTCAAATTCTTTTCAAAACAAAAACATTTCCGAACACTTTGTATACATTCCTACATGAGTCATTACAAAGTCAAAGCGAAATGCCTCTTTCAAAACATTTTTTGTCAAACACACAGAAAGCAATTTTAAAAGGTAATCTAGAGCAACTAAGAGCCCGTAGATAAACTGCGGATGGAAAGGGGTGCTAATACCTTCCCTTTTCATAACCTTCTCCCTTACTCAGAATCTAAACGAAGGTCTTTTTCTGTACTTTTACCTTCCCTTAATTGGATAAAAATAAAAGTCGGTGGCGACTCTTGCTATCCGCACATTTGCGATACAAAAATCTCAAAGTCAGTTCACCGTATTACACCAAGCTAGGAATGAAGTTCACTATCAGTAGTATTAATTTAGAGTTAAACACCCTGGTTTACAACCCCTCATTTAATCCCTACCCAATTACCCTTCTACCTAGGTCCTCCCTAGATATGAAATATCCTCATCCCACTTCCAATCATCGCAATAATGTCTAGCAGTCAACATCTCAGCCAATGCATCAACAAATTGATTTCCAACAACTCTTGAACACCTTAAAAGTAGAAGATACACTTCTATCACAAACTACCTAAGAGTTAAAGTCTCTTGCTTCAAACTTAGGACACACCTTAGAGTTACTTCAAAGCTTCCTCCAAGAACATAACTCAACTCATTACTTCAAAGCTTCTGAATGAGAATAACACTCCTCTTGCCTACAGGCTTTGAGGTAAACTTGGTGACCTTCCCATAAACCGGGAGGTTCACTTTACCATCTCTCCTAGAGAGTGTTTATAAACTTAGCCATAAAAACTACATCATGATAAATCACGGCTGGTGCTAAACCTAGGTTACAAAGCTTCTATTTATAACCTATTACCCAACTGGATTTGGGCATTCAAATCATAACAAAATTGATGCTAAAAATGCTCCACAATATTCTCCAAAACAACTTGCTAAAAACAATCCAAGATATTCTCCAAAATAGTTGCTAAAACTGCTCCAAGATAATCTCCATATTGTTATAACAGCAAGTAAGTTGTTTACAAATCTGCAAAATATTCTCCTATAAAATCTCCCCTAATATATCTCCATTATTTAGGCTCCAAGTAACAACATATAAGTTGTTACAATTCTGCAAAAGATTCTCCTACAAAATAGGTCTTCAACATTTAGTTTCCTAAATGTTCTCGTTGATTTCAAATTGAATCTTCTTGACTTGTCAATATAACGCCACATAGGATTATATAACATCTTAGGAATATTCTGCTTCTGTTAAAAACATAACAAAATCTAATTTGTCAGCTCAGGCGTGATGTCGTGACATCTTTTTTGACATATTGTTCCAAATGTTGAAACACTTCAATACAACATGTTTCTTCATTAAATATAACTTCAATATGCTTTCTCCTTACAAGTTATAAATCCTATTTAACCTATTGTTGATATATTAGTTTTACCAATCATAAAGCCAATGCTAAAAATAGAGAATTAACATCTTTAATGTTAGGGATTCCAGAGCAGTTTGTCTTTCCTACTCCCTTGATTTCTCCTTTCATTCCGTCTCCAAAATGGACACAACCAGTTGAATGTTATTAAATATTCACCAGTAAATTCTTGTCTTCTGTCATATGCCTTGAGCATCTTCTATCAAAATACCAGTCCTCTTTGGCTCTTACTATTGGTGACGTGTGTGCTAAGATACAAGAGATGTCAGCTTTGGGGATCCAGTGTTTCTTTTTCATTGTAGTAGCCTGAGTAACATTTGGTTGAGGTGTAGGGTTAGGGTAACCATACAACTTGATACGGAAGGGCTTTATGTGACCATATCTTCCACAGTAATGGCATCTCCAACGTTGAGATCTTCTTTTGGGCTGCCAGTAGTTGCTTCTTCCATGATGTTGAAACATTTGATTCAACATATTTGGTTTGGCCTGGATTTGAGTATGTTCTATAAAGGGTTACTTTGTTTCATTGTATCCCAGACCAATCATATCCCCTGCTAATCTTCCTGATTGAAGTATTTTATCCAGTGTTTCAGATCCACTATTTAACATCTTGACAGATTTGGACATTTTGTCAAAATCAGATTTCGGCATAGTTACTTCACTTTCCAGCTTAAAGATAGTCTCCAGATGTTCTTTCTTTTTATCTTGCAGTGAACTATGAGCTTCTTATGTTTATCACTCTCTAGGAAAACTTTAGCACTCTTAATACATAGCTCCTTATATGTAGCAACCAATTCTTCAAATGTTAACTCCTCATCCCTTGAATCTCCACCAGATATATATGTACCAGTCAGAGCTGTTAAATATTTAGCAGATTCTTCTTCCACCTCATTTTCAGAGTCCTCATCAAACCAAGATATATTTAGTCCTTTGGTTTGTCTTTTAAGGAATATTGGACATTCAACTTTAATGTGACCAATCCTTCACATTCATAACACTTTACTCCTCTTCCTTGAGTAGACCTTTCTTCAGCTTGTGCTTTCTTTCTAAAGTTATTTGTTATGCTGAAGTCGTATGGGATGTTCCTAACATTTGTTCTTGAGTTTCCCTCCATCTTCTTCAACAATTTGTTAAATTTTCTTCTGAGAAATACTATAGTATTGGACAGTCTTTCCTAAGTGTCCAAATCACATTCCTCTTCTTTTCCTTCAGCGTTTGACATAAAAGCTATACTTTTATTCATTTTCTCAAACCTGTCATTGATGGCCAACTCAAATGTTTGGAGAGATCCAACAAGTTCATCAACTTTAATGTTGTTTATTTCTTGAGCTTCCTCTATGGCAGTCACACTCATGTCAAATCTCTTAGGGAGAGATTTGAGAATCTACCTCACCAACTTCTCCTCTGGTATCTTCTCTCCCAAGGCTCTACATGTGTTGGATATCTCAAGAAGTTTCATGTGAAATTCTTAAATTCTTTCCTCTTCCTTCATCCTTAGGTTCTCAAACTTAGTGGTTAATGTTCATAGTAAAAAGTGACGAACGAGGGAATCGAATCAGAATTTGAATCTCAGGCTCAAAACGATTTACTCTTTTGAGTTTTTTTTGTTTTAAAATATGTCGCGAGCACCAAGATTTATTGTTTCCAAACAAGAAAGTAGATGGAAAAGGGGAAAGCTGAAATACCCTAAATATGATATGCGATGCAACTAGCGTGAACTAGACGCAACACATTGGGGAGAGACCATGGTAAGGGGGTTGGTTATATAAAGGGAAGGTAGTAGCAACCTATATATCTATAGTTTTCTATAGGAAATTTTTTATGCATATTTTGTATGTTTGTGTGTTTTATTTGCTACGCTATTTCGAGAAAGTTTCTTCTTTGGGATTTAAGAAAGGTAGGTTAGAAAGGAACCTAAGTTTTGTTATAATTATTATGCTCGCTAAGATCATTGGGATCCTCTGCATACATATCCCCTAGTGGGAATTAGAGCATCTGTAGCTCGGATCTAAGGGAACTAAGGTTTGTTTGGTTTGAGGGAGAAAGAAGTATGCTCGCCAAGGGTGAGACCTTGTGCCTACGTATTCTTAAAGGGAGGTTGAGAAAGTCAGAGAAATCGTAGTTTCCACTTATGTACTAGTGGAAGAAAATGGTATTTTTTTTAAGAGACAGAGACAAATGTCATCTTAATGAAAAATGTATCTAATCTATTTCATCACATACATTTTTTAAAGTTGATTGATTAAATCTTTCATTGGAAGCATTGCGTGTTTTGCTTGAGTGTACAAGCGTTACCGCTTACAAGTTAAGAAAGATGTTTGAAAAATGTTTGAATCTTTCATTGTAAGTATTGGGCATTTTGCATGAGTGTACAAGCGTTGCCACTTACAATTAAAAGATGTTTTGTTTTGAAAAAGTGTTTGTTTTGAAAAATGTTTGAAAAAGTGTTTGTTTTGAAAAATGTTTGAAAAAGTGTTGATTTGTATGTGATGCTATAGATGAGATACTTCTTCCATAGAGATGATACATGTCTAAATCTCTAGGAGAAATTGATTATTGATTAGGGGGATGCTTTTAAGAAGCCTAAGGGTCTTTGTATTGTAAAGCCCAAGAGGAGGCATTTCGAGGGACATCGAGGGTCCTTGTATGAAGCCCAAGAGAAAGCTATAGAGTATGGTTGGTTTGAATTTAAGAGTGATTTCACCAGGAAACCATCCTCTTAGGATTCAAGAGTGATTTCACCGGGAAATCATACTCTTAGGGTTCTATCCTAGAGAAGGTGATTCTTTGTATTGGAAGCCAAATAGGAGGCTGTTAGAGATTTCCCGATCTCTTTCTTGTATGATGCCCAAGAGAAGGCTAAACTCAACGAGGGAGTTATTTTGTATGAAGCCCAAGGGGAGGCTAACTCAACATGCGAGTTCTTTTGTACGAAGCCCAAGGGGAGGCTAACTCGATAGGTGATTTATCTTGTACCAAGCCCAAGAGGAGGCTATGGGGAACCTAGTTGTTATACTAGTTGTAATGACATAAATAAACATGAACAAGTATATATATGACAAAGTTTGTGTGTGCATTCACATGATTTTATAAAGGAAATATATAAACAAGTGTATAAAACAAGAATTTTGAAAGAATTTCGAAGAAAAAACCTAGTTCGGTTTGTATTTTCAAAGATAAATCGAATCGATCATGGAAAAGAAGTGTGTAAGTTTAAAATGTTTTTGAAATTTTGAAATGATTTTGAAAAGTGAATAATATTCACAAGAAGTTTTGAAAATGATTAGGTTTAAAAATCGGAAAGAAAAAACATTTTTGAAAAGTATTTAAATACTTAAAAACGTCTATTTTTGACCTAATAAAAATATATCAAAAAGAAAATGTTTTTGGATTTTTTTGACATAATAATAAAATAGGTATATTAAATGACAAGTGTGCAAAAAACCATCTCAAAATGAGAAGTTTTGATTGGTTTTTGAAAATGTTGAAGTTTGATAGAAAATGTGAAGAAAACAAGTGATAAAAATTTGTTTTGGTTCTAAGGAGGTTTGAACCCATGACCTGACTTTGAAAGGTGAAAAATTTAACCACTAGGCCACACGCGTGGCTTGTTAATAACATGCCTTCATAAAAATATATTTGAAATCAAGTTGTGAAAATCAGTTTTGAAAGTAGTTGAAAAGTGAATAAAATATGAAAGTTTGAAAAAACAAAAGGTCTCAGGGGGATTCGAACCCTGGACCTATGGCATGGCAAGGACATGAAAAGCGCGCCGACTACCACTGGGGTGGCTATACATCCGTTTATTTATTTCACTCCATATAATTATATTATAAACAAATTATTTGAATTTGAAAAAAAACAGAAAAACGCGCGTATTGTTCATCTTCTTCCTCAATGATCATTGATCCATAACTCACTCGTTTTTTAATGAAATCAGAAGATGTAAACATCAAACTTGGTCATTTTGAGCCCAGGAACATGATGATGACAATTAATTTCATTTATTTTGAGCTTAAGATGATTAATTTTTTCAAGAACACGAAGAACCCTAATTCTAACAAATCAATATGAAATCGTGTATGGACCATGATTTGTGCAATTGATTAAGGGTTATTACTCATTGAAGGTGCAGAAACACGATGGCATAGCAATATTTGAACTAGAATGCAAAAATTAAAGAGCTCAAAGTTGAGAAAATTACCTCTTCAAGTGAGAATCAGATTCTTGCTTAGAGTGTTTCCAGAAGTTGCTTGATGATTGCTATAGCTTCCCTGGACCCTATGGAAGGTATCTGGATGCTTAGCTTGAATTGAAATGGCCTGGATCGTTCCACCCAAGTCCAATTGCAGCCACTTGGAGTGAGTTTCAAATTTGGTGTTGGATATGTTACAGGTCAGTGATGAGTTCTTGGATCACTCATATGAAGTGTATGAAAGGTATTTGAAGTGGAAATTTGGAATATGCACGAGTGAAATGGAAGTTTGGATGTTATGGCTCAATATGTGCATATATGAAATTTGGAAAGTATTTCTGAGTTTGGCTTAGTTTTGGGATGGCTATAGGATTCTAACAACTTTCTAATGATGTTTAGAAAGCATTTGAAGCCTAAGATTGCTCAGAAATTGCAAGGCTTTGAATTTGCAAATTCTCCCACTTGAAAAACTTGAAACTTGAAAAACAAGAAAGAAAGAAGGAAAGCTTGATTTATGATGCTTTGGTGTAATTTGAAGTGAAGTAGAGACCTCTATTTATAGGCCAAGAATTATAAATGGTAAGGGCAAGGATTGACTTGAAAATTAACAACTTGCCTTAAAGGGTAAGAAAGGAAATTTTTCATTTAATGCACATGCTTAACTTCTTTAATCATGGTTGAAATTTCCTCTTGATCCTATCCTTCTCCTAATCAATGTCATCAGATATTTATCTCTCAAATTCTATCTATTTTGATGACAAGGCTTCAAGAAGGAAGAAAGTTGCAAAAAATGACTTATAATCTTGAAAAATGACCTGTAATCATGGTTATGGATCATTATGTTTCAATTTCAAAACCCTAGCTACACAAAATGTTTTTCCAAGTTCTTGGACATTTTGGAAAGCTTGTAACAAGATAACTTTCATGTTTTGAGTTTTTCTTGGATCAAAGTGGATCTAGGTCAAAAATGGCCATGAAAATGATGAAAAACCATGTTGGATAAATTGTTTGATTTGATGATTGAAAAAATTTGGATTTGAAAAAGTTGACCAAAAAGTCAAAGTTTGACTTTTCTGACAATTAAATTTTTATCAGATGATTCAGAATTTCTCTGATGATCAATCATGATATTTGAGATGTTTTGAACCAAGAAATTAGTTCAAGATATTGCATTGATGGTTTTAAGATCAATCTCCAAGCAAATAGGTCATTCATTGAGCAAAAAGTCAATGATACACCATCCTCGATCAAAACCCTAACTGGTCGATTCAAGATAGATCTTGAGGAAATGATTGGAATTTGAAGATCAAATATTGATGATTGATGAAGATAGATCATTTGAGGTGAGTGGAGACTCAAACCCTAATTTGTCATATCTTGAACAAATGAAAATTTGATAAAAAACCTAATTTGGCTTCAGGAGCACACACACAATCTATCTTGTTCTAAAATTGTTAGTGATGCAATGATGCATATGTGAATGATATGATGTGGTATCTTAGGTCAAAAATTGGGGTATGACACTTAATAGCTGAAATCTTGACATCTTTACTTTGGAGGTTCCTTCATGAGTAGTTTTGAGTATTTCTCAAGCATCTTTGGGCACTTCACACATATTAACCAATCTGAAGTTGTTTCTGTCAACTCCATTGAATATAGCATTTAAGGATTTTTAATTTCAAAGAGCTAGTTCATCTTCGACCTTGGACCAATTTTCTTCAGGCTTCAACTCACTAGTGGGTAGATCATCTTCCCCAATAACAACAGGATGTGTCTATCCTTTCAAAACAACTTTCCAAGCCCTGCTGTCCAAGGACTTTAAGAATGATACCATACGAGGCTTCCATAGGTCATAGTTAGTACCATCTATAATGGGTGTTCTGTTCATAAATCCTCCTTCCTTGTCCTTAGTACCAAAAATTATCTTCCCTAGTTCTAACCCAGAGATAGAGCATGATGTCTGCTCTGATACCAATTGAAATTCTGGTATCAGATATGAGATGTCGAAGGTGATGTCATGACACTAATATCTGTTGGATGAACAATTAACAGTACATCAATTTAAATGCATAAAGCTAAATAACACAGTGAATTGGAGTTAAACTTACCCGTTGGATGAACAATTACCAAGCCAAGGATGAAGTCCACTATTAGCAGTATTAATTTGGAGTTAAACTTCCCCTTTTACACCCGTCACTTAATCACTACCCAATGAACCTTCTACCTAAGAACTTATTAGATATGAGAAACCCCTCTCACTCCCCTCAGTCACACACGATGACAATTAACAATGACACAACTTGAAGACACACTTCAAAGACACATAATCATCGTTGCTTCAAAGCTTATTGATGATTAACAATTTACAACTTAACTAACGTCTATCTCAAGTATTAAACAATACTAGAGTGGCTCACAATTAACAACCAACAGACACTAACAACCAACAACTAAAATAGTACGATCAAAATTCTTCTAGAATGGCCAACTCTGTAATCAGGGTTAGCAGCCTTTTTATATGTTGATAGCTGCTAGGGTTGCTTCACAATTTGTATTCACAGAGTCTTATGCTTTATCCACTAAAGTAGGATAAAAGTTCTCCAATAATGTTGCAGAAGTACGTTACAAAGGTTGCTTAATCCAAGCATACAATTTAAAACAAAAAGACTCCTAATGTTTCTGAACTAAAAACAAGTTCAGGTGTGTAGCACATGTAAGGACATCTTTAAAAAACCTGCTGATACATTATTCTTCATGGTATTTTTTGAGCAAAATGTTTCACCAAAATTGCTGCCAATCTACAAAACTAACAGAAGTTATGTGGTGGGGGCCACATAACACAAGACGGACACCATGAAAGTATGAAAAGGTGGTCGGGGACCACACAAGGCCAGGCGGGTGCCTGGAATAGTAAGGTGGGTTCCTGAAAGGGAGATGAGTGCCTAGGGAAGCCAAGTGGGCGTCTGGCATGACAAGTTAGGCACCACACCACTGTTAACTATAAAAATTGTTTTAATTTCTCGTTCTACCTGATATCTGCCTTAGTTTCTTCCATGCTTTTACTAAGTTCGATTATACATAAGAAAAACTATTAGTCAATATATTACGTAGTACATGTGGAATGTAATTTTAATATAAAAATAATTTAGCAGAAAGTATTAATGCAGGGACTTAGCAGTAGGATGCTATTGTTAGCCATCACATAAATTAGTAGTTTATTAATAAGTGAATATCCTACAAATAGAATTCTTGTAATATAGAGTTAGTTGCAGTATTAGCTGATATAATAAGGCAGAAAATTATAAGTAGCGTTAATGGATAATTATGTGGAATTTTCGTGGCTAAATTGTTGCTGATAATTGTTGTTGTTATGATCATGTTGTTTTACATTTGTATATGCACTTATATAAATGTATGTTGTTTTGTGGTTGATATTGATTATGTTATACATGTGGTGAATTTGGTTATGTTGTCTCTATTTACCGGTAAAATAAGTTTTAGGCCTATAGACAAAGTTGAAATGTTGATAAGTTTCTGTTGAATTGTTATTATCGTTGTGGTTATGGTTCATAAATTGTTGCATCCATAGCATATTTAAGTTGGGAGCTTATGCACTGTAAGTTGGCCTGGATTGACAAAAGTTAAAATTTGAAGGATTATGCCTTGTTGATGCCTCTATTAATTGGAAATTATTAAGTTGGGAGGTTTGTTCCATTTCTAAGTTGGGAATTTTGCTCCGTTTTTAAGTTGGGAGTTTTGCTCCATTTCTAAGTTGGGAGTTTTCCTCCGTTTTTAAGTTGGGAGTTTTTCTCTATTTCTAAGTTGGGAGTTCTGCCTCATTGGTACCACATGCATGTTCATTGTAACGAGTCACATTCTGCGTTGCATATTTGAGTTGTTGTGATGATGAATTTGTTGTTAAATTATGTTGATGATTATGTTGTAGTAAATGTTGTTATAAAATTGTGAAGCGGTAATTTTGTATAATATGATTCTAATATAACATTTATCATACATTCGATTATATTGTTTGATATCTCACCCCTTAGGTTAGAATGTTACCCTATGTGGGTAACGTGCAGGTAATCCATGTTAGAACAAGATTTGGTTCTGCAATTATATCTCTGAGTTTTGATGATAACAAATAGTATGTTTAAGTGAACAATTTTTGTTACTCTAATGTTTGTTGTATTTATAAGATAAACAATCATGTTTTGCTTCTGATGAATGGCGTGGCTAAGACATTATAAGAGAATACATTCCACTTCTAAGCTACAAAGGTTCTGTTGAACGAGTAGCAAGGAAAAGCTTCAGAAGGCTCTGAAGTTAGTCTGATACGTTCGCCTGAGGAAACTAGTAAGAAGTCTATAGATAGAAGTGTGACTTATGTCAAGATGTCGCAGACTCAAGTTTCAAAAGACAAAGGGTTCTGAAGACCAAGTTCTTAAAGACTCTGAAGATGTGGTTCTGAAGATTCGAAAAGCTTAAAGTTATTTTGAACTTTAGTTTCAATACAAGGTTGCAAGACCAAGTGCTAAAGACTCTAAAGAATGTGATTATGAAGATTCCAAGACTTGAATTTCTTTCTACCTTTTAGATACGATGCAAGGTTCCTCAAAACCAAGTGCTGATGTTTTTGAAGAGGAAGATCTGAAGACATGAAGTTTTGATCAACCAGAAGTTAGATTATCCACTTCTAAACTCATTCTCACAAAGGCCTCAGAAGTGCAGAAGGAAAGAAGATAACTTTAACGTGGTACAAATAGTACATAGTACGAAAATGTTTTATTCCACTATCTCGCTACCAACGTAAATTATGGAATACAAAAAGGACATGAAATTACTATTTTGTAACAACTCTCTTTTTCAAATGGCCAACAGATATATTTTTAACAGGCTATAAAAAGAGAAGTATTATTGTTTGAGAAGTTGTTGCTTCATGCCACAATGCAACAATAATGAAAGTTATTGTTGAAAAATAAAAGAAACAAGATTATCATCCAAGTATCAAAAACAAGAGAAACATGAAGAAAATATTATCTTGAATCATATTAATTGATAACTCAAACAAGAAATCGCTGATTCACACTGTGCTCAAATCTACATGCTACAAAGAAGTCTTTTGAAGATGTAGAAGAGAATGAAGAAGATCATGGAAGTGGCAATTTGTAAATCCACGCCAATGATGTGTTACTTCATGATATTTTAGGACAAGGGTTTTTGTCCATAATTTTCCAATTTGAATCAAGATAAAGAAGCTTATGTAGAAGAAGACTTCAATCATTCAAGTGCTCTAGGTTGTTGTCCGTCAAGAAGCAACTTGAAGAACAGAAGACCACACCTCTAAAGATAAAACATAATGTAATATTCTTAGTGTGTATTAGGATCTTCTTATGTACTCAATAGAGTTTAAAATTGTTTGTGTAGAGTCATTTTATTGTAAGAAAACATTGTAAAAACAAATAGTTGTTTGTTCCTTTTAGAGGACCATTTTGGTCAGAAGCTCTACGAAGGCTCTAGAAAATTCTTCTAAAGGACCAGTTGGGTCTGAAGCTTTAGAAAATATTGTGTTCCACAGAGGACCAGTTAGGTTAGAAGCTCTGAGAATACTAAGAAGGACTCTTAGTAGATATTAGTCACTTGCAGGTAGCTTGTGCATGGAACATTATATCCGCAATGGATCCCTGAACGGTTCATCAGATGTTAGTCACTTGTAGGTAGCTTGTGCATTGAATTTTATATCTGAAATAGATCCATAAACGGTTCATCAGATGTTAGTCACCGACGGTTACCTGTTCAAATGTAATCGGTTTGACTATATTGGATTAAGACCTCGAGTTCAAGGCAAAATCACCTCGAAAGGGTGGACTGGAGTAGCTTGAGGTTATCAAGTGAACTAGGATAAAATAATGTGTTCTTTACTATTTTCTTATGCCTCTTTGTTTATGTTTCGAAAGTTTGATAGAAGCAATAGCTAGGCACAATCATAAGAAGCAGTCCTTGAGAAGAAAATGTTTAGAAGCAAGAATCAGCATGAAGTTGCATAATGAACGAAAAGTTTATTAAGAAGTGTTAACCCAATTCAACCCCCGCTTTCTTGTGTTTACTTCACACCTTCAATTGGTATCAGAGCTCTGGTTCTATTATTGATCAAGATCAAACACCTAACAGTGTCAGAAAAAGATCCAGACAATGTGTGAAGAAATAGTTAAAGGTGATAATTTCTCAATCTTCAATATTGTCTTGTTCAAAAATTGAAGAACAAAAGGGGAAGAATAGATTCATCAGATAAAGAGTTACATCTACTGAATTCTATCTGGGTAATGAGAAAATAGACAATGCACTTGCTCGAGGATCAAATCATTAGAAGACAAAGATCTAATGTTGCAGAAGATTAAGTTCCTCAAGAATATGAGATGTTTTCAAGAAACAAATTAGTCTACCCTTGACTTTATCATAAGATCTCAGTGATAATTTCTTCAAGAAGAAAAGGAAGAATGTCGTTCTTTTGTTATAAACTTAAGAGCCTCATGATAAGTTCTGTAGAAAAACTATCAGAAAGCACAAAATGATGAATTTCGTTGTCTTGCGAAAGACTTGAGGCAGCTAAGAAAAAGAAGGTTTATGATCATCAGAAATATGATCAATATTAACTTGGAACAGGTCAGCTCAAAACTACAAATGTCACTTAAACTCATCAGAGTTTAATGTTACAAGTTTTGGAGAAAATTGTGGAATCTAAAATCTAGAAGGTGCGAGGTAACTTTCTTCTCTTGAAACTATAGTGCAGAAGAATTAAGTTCTTCTCAGGTTCCGAAGAAGCAAGAAATATCTACTGCAAGAAGTAAAAGGAACTTATATGTGAGATGTTCAGAACATCTTAACAATGACTCTGAAGAAAACATCGTAGATTGAAGCTAATCATGAAGTGCATATGGGAAAAGCAAAGTCAATCAAGCATTGTAAGAACAAGATTATCTAGCATAAAGTGTCAAAATATATGTCTTGATGAGGCACTATGAATAAGTATGGTATGATCGTCAACTTACTCTCAAGAGCTTGCTGAAGTCGGATGTCCAGAGGAAGAATATAAATGAAAATCTCATAATGTCAAAGGTATATTCTCCTTCGTTATATTTTATAGTGTAACACGGTGGGAGAACTGACTTGTTTGTTTTGTGTTTTATCCCAAATGTTGCGGTTAGCAAGAGTCGCCACCGACTTTTCTTTTATCTAATAAGGAAATGTGAAAAGAACAGGAAAGGCCTTTTTACGATTCTGAGTTCGGGGGTAATTATGAAAAGGGAAGGTGTATGCACTCTTTCCATCCGTAGTTATTTACAGGCTCTTAATTTCTTAGCTTGTTTTTGAAAACTTGCTTTGTGAGTGTGTGATTTGTTTGAAAATATTTTGATTTGACTTTGTAATGATTCTTGGATCAATCCTCAAGAATGTATACAAAGTGTTTGAAAATACTTGTTTCGAAATGTGAGGTGTAAAAAGTATTTTGTTTTGAGCAAGAAATTAAGAGTTATTACCCACTCAAAGATTGTTCTTGTTATTTTCCTTTTGCTTTAGGACAATTCTATCCATACCATTAGTTAGTAGGTAGCCTTATCTGTTGGATGTGAAGGGACAAGTGCAGGGTCATCGTATGGTCATTGAAGAAAATATTGTAAGGATACCTTAGCATTCGTAGGGACGATCATCATTTATTCGTAGGCAACAACCGAGGGACGAGATCATATATTCGTAGGAAACATCGAGGGACTATGATCTTTATGATGATTTTGAATTGAGGGACTTTTGCTAATGGCACCCCTAGTTCGAGGGACATGACCATTTATAAGGAAACAAGAGAGGATACCTTAAGGGTGTAAGTGTGCATAGTGATTCAATTCAAATATTTTACCTTGAGATTAGGTTTATTCTAAGATTGATTTTATATCTTGCCATGCAAACCCTAATTAGCATACATCTAAGCAGTTAAATATTTGCGGAAAAGTAAAGTGTAGAAAGTAAAATGTCGTACGCTATTTCTATTACAGGGCTTTAGGGCAGTTACATAATAGGAGGGGCAGAAAAGTAAATTTATCTAAGCTATAACATCTCATGAGCAGTTACATAATAGTAAAAAAAGCGAGGGAAGTTAATCTACACCATCACAAAAACAACCTTCCAACCTATACATCAATTTCTAATATTTAAAAATAAAAATAAAGTATAAATAAAAGGAAAACATATTGTTTAATAAATGAGATAATATTCTAAACCCTAATATTAGAAAAAAAACATTTTTTGGTATTAAAAAGCTAACCATTAATTAAGAAAATAATTTTTGTGTCAAAAATTAATTTAACATTTTATTGAGTTAATTCTGAACCAAAATTTTTTTTAGGCTTTTTTTATAATAGTTAAAAAATAATTTGAAAAGAATTAAAATAAAAGAAATAAATTAAAGAAAAGGAAATTGGTTAGAAAAAGTTTGAGAAAATTGAGCAAAATTATATGCTACCCCTAGGGTTCGAACCCAGGACTTCTGGGTGACCAACACGCCTCCTCTGCCATCTGAGCTACAGTGCTTAGTTGTCATTGAACGAAAAAGAAACATTATATTGAAAAAACAAAATTTGAAAATTATTTGAAAAAATGTGCGTCGTCCACTGTTCACCATCGTCCCCAATTTTAAATTTTTCTGGGACTTTTACCGACAAACAAATCATAGATAAAGCTTTTACCTACGGTTTCATCCGTAGCTATAAACCCTGCAAAAATCAAAACTCAAAAAATCGAAATATAAATTGAAACTAAGGACATGGATCGACTAGAAATCATCCCCTGAATCCAATGGTATCCTTAGTTTTGGCCAATTTTTCCTCTAACCTAGTGTCCCTAAATCATGAAATCGGAACCCTAGCCATGGTGAATCACGATACATGCAACTAAAATCAAATCAAATTGCCCAAAAAGATTGCAAACATCATTCTAAATATAAATATACAATCGAAACATGTTTATGATGCATAAATTAGGAAATTCTATTTTTGAAAAGAATGTGTAAACCGTGATGTGTGAGATCAAGTTTCTAGATGTGTTGATGCCTAGTAATGATCTGGAACGCTTCAGGAAGGACCTAGGGATGTGGTTTGAAGCTTTGTTTGGCCTAAATTGATCCAAAACCTAGACTTCAAGTTACTTCTTTTCCACGGTTTTTCAAGCTTTTGCTATGGTTCTTGAGGCTACAAAAATCGTCCCTAAGCATTTGGAATTCTTGTACATATATAGGAGACAAAATTAGGTTAATCAAATTGGAGAAAATATCTTGTCTTTAATGCAAAATATTTGATTGGAAATCAATATTCAATCTTGATTTTTTTGTAATCCTCAATCATCTCCAATTATGCTAGCTCGGTTGATTGACTCTCAAGACTAATATTTTGGGCCTCCAAGTGACTTAAAACAAGGCCCCATGATTTGATCTTGCATTTTTATATTTTATCTAATTTATTTAGCTTTTATATGAATAAAAATCCAAATAAATATAAATAAAAATCAAAAAAATATGGGCATGGATTTATAGGTCTTATTTATGATCATGGACATGCTTGAACATCAAAACTTAGTCCCATTATTTCAAAGTTTAAGTTTTGCTCAATACTTGCTTCATGTTCTTTCTCAAAATTGCTAAACTTGCACAAATCACATCTTGCTCATTTCTCAACATTTGAGGATGATCTTAGACTTTTTAGAAATCTTAAGATGTCCTCTAAAATATCTATTTTGTTTCATATTTATTTAAGCTTCCATGTTCATGTACACTTCTTTGAGAAGTGATGACGTTTTGTTGACTTTTGAAAGGACCTATAATGTCTTGACCCATATCTCTCAAATGAAGCATATTTGGGAAAACCTTGTGAGAGACAAAGTTGTAGATAATGGAATTCCCTTTAAAATGAGATTTGGTGGAAACATTTATGAGGAATTATGTGAAATTTATGCTTGGTCAAAGTTCTGTTGACTTTTCCTCAAGAAACCTTAATTTAGCAACTTTTGACTTTTGGTCAATACTTGAGTTTTCTTGATGAATCATGATCAACCCTTGATTAAATGATGAATGTGATCTTAAAATCTTGATGTTGACCAAAAATAATGAATTTTGACTGTATGTTGACCACAATTGACTTTTGTCCAATACAATTGATTTTCAACCATTTGAGCAATTGACTGAGCAAACCTGGGCTTTTAGGCTTGAAACTTGATATGGGGATATTTTGAAGCATATGATGAGGCATGAAATGCACTTGAGCCATTATAAATCACTTTTTCTTGAGAGAAAATAAACCTAGTTATGGGTTGATTGCTTAGGAGAGAGTTTGTCTGGTCAACCCTTGGGTATTTCTTGGGCATGGAGAGGCATCTTGACCTTGAAATGGGAGGGAAAATTTTGGGTTATAATAGTTTCCCCTATTAAATCTTCTTATACATGAGGGTTTATATTGGTGTGCACACCATTCGTAACCTGAAGGTGGAAGATGATTGAACACTCGAGTTTCCTGAAATTTGCACTCGGTGGTGCGTGGAGTGAAACCATCGGCTGGCGATATACTTGGATGGGCTTAAGGATGCCATTTGGAGGGGAAACAATTGGTGTGCAGGTGGAGATGGGCTTAAATATGCCATCCGGATAAACTGATGATGCGATATCTATCGGAATAAGTTGTACGCTAGACTTCATTCAGAAATGTGCTCTTCATGATAGCTCTCTCGGAAGGGGAATGTGTCCCAAGATCATCTTCGAAGGGAATTATTTATATGAACTGATTTTTAACCAGATATGCAACAATCTTCAGATGGAGAATTCCATCCTGAAAAGGCAGGGTTAGTTTTATGCATATTATGATGCATGCAATGTATGATGATGCTCTCGAAAAAACAAGAAAGATATATACATCTTGTATGTATATGTTATTACTTTTTATACGTAATGTATGAATGTAGTTGTTTGTTTTATTTCAAAACATATCCATATTGAGAAGGATGGATCATCATTTCTTATCAGAGATTCCCTGTTTTAGTCTGAGAATGTTCTGCTGGGGATCCTTAGATTCTGCTTTGGGATAGAAGAGACGTAGATTTCTCCGATGCACTACCTGACCAAGTTTTGGGTATGGATACTGACTTCCCTTGGGGAATGGTAAGCCTTGGATAGCCCTTAGCGGGGATGAAATTTAACTGGGTAGAATTAAATCCTGTGAGGAAGTTACACTCTGGTGGGGAATAATGTGATTTTGAGTAACTTATTATTACTTTGAGACTAACATAATAAGTTGGTAGTTGCTACTGCTCGGGGACTAATGTAGATGATCATTGCTCGTAGACTAACGTGATAAGAGTAGTTGTAGATAATCACCGCTCGGGGACTAACATGATAAGTTGAAATTTGATCCCTTACTGCTCGGGGACTAATGTAACAAGAAGGAATGTAGATGATCACTGTGCAGGGACTGACGTGATAAATGTAGTTGAAGATAATCACCTCTCGGGGACTAACATGATAATTTGAAATGTAGATGATCACTGCTCGAGGACTAACGTGATAAGTTGGTTGTTTTGTTACCGCTCAGGGACTAATGTAACAAGAAGGAATTTAGACGATCACTGCAGGGTGACTGACGTGATAAGAGTAGTTGTAGATAATCACTGCTCGAGGACTAACATGATAAGTTGAAAGTTGTCTTGTTATTTCTCAAGGACCAATGTAACAGGAGGAGTTGTAGGTGCTATAATTGAATAATCCAACTGTAGGTGGGATGGTGTAGTAATATCATTGGAGAGATATGTCTTTATGGAGGTTGCGATAATTTAGCGGGGGATTATAGGAGCCATTGTGTGGGAATGTTTTATGATACCAACTCTGTGGGGGATATATTGGTGACTTGAGTTATTATCCCGACCCCTAGAGTTTGTAGTAATTGTCATTTATTCTTATTATGCATATATTTGTAAATAGCAATTATTGTCAGATGCATATAATCATTCAAAGCAATCATTGGACTTGCACACACAAAACAAAGAAAAATAAAATTTTGAAATTGGAGAGAAATTGTATAGATTGAAAGAAGTTGGCCTATGAACAGACAATTGCGTACAAAGAGAGAGATATCATAGAAAGAGGAAATCGTCAAAATATTTAAAAAGCTATAAAGTGGTAAAAAGCTATGTGGAAACAATCCCATCGAGTTACAACTCTGTTATTGCTCATATATTTTCGAGTATCTCATCTCCTTGTTGCCAGAAGAAGGTGATTGGATTGATTTGTGTCATTCGATCTTGAAGTTGATAGAAATGTAGTCTGTAAATAGATGATCCGTCGGGACATAGTTATACGCATAAATCCCTAACTTTTGCCTGGACCGCCCTTTCAGGTTTTCAACCCACCGAGATACCCTTTTTTGCCTAAGTCGCCTTTGTAGGTTTTTGACTTGTCGGGTGTACAACTTTTCATATATATCCCTAACTTTTTCCCGAACCGTTTTGGTTCGCCGAGATGCCCTTATTTTTTCCTAGGCCAGTCAACCTAGCGGTTCTCTTTTATGCATAGTATTTTTTGACTATGTCCGCGTTCAAAGGGTGCGCAAGATCCTCTCCAACATAAAATATTGTCTTGATTACAAATGGTCCCATGTATGTGGGAGTACATTTTCCCTTGGTATCACCTTGCGGTAGGATGATATGTTTAACTACTAGATCGTCAACTTGGTACACTCGGTGCTTGACTTTCTTGTTAAAAGCTTTGATCATGCGCTTCTGGTATATCTGTCCATGGCAGATGGCCATGAGTCTCTTTTTATCAATCAAATTTATCTGGTCAAGCCGGGTATGGACCAACTCATCTTCATGTTGATCCGCATCCTTTATGACCCTTAATGAAGGAATTTGAACCTCAGTAGGTAAGACAACTTCCATACCATACACGAGAGGGAACGGGGTTGCCCCGGTTGACGTTTGTACTGATGTGCGATAACCGCGGAGAGCAAACGGAAACATCTCATGCCAATATTTATATGTCACTGTCATCTTCTATATGATCTTAAGATTCTTGTTGGCGGTTTCCACGATAACATTCATCTTTGGTCGATATGGAGACGACTTGTGATGCTTTATCTTGAACTGCATGCAGAGTTTGGTGATCATCTTATTGTTGAGATTGGTACCATTGTCTGTGATAATCCTTTCGAAGATGCCATACCGATAAATAGGATTATGCTTGATGAATCGAGCCACAACGTTCTTGGTAACAAACGCAAACGATGCTGCCTCTACCCACTTGGTAAAATAATCAATGGCGACGAGGATAAAGCGGGGTCCATTTATGTGGTCAGCTTAATGTCTCCAATCATATCAATGCCCCATGTTCCAAACGGCCAATAAGCGGTCAGAACATTCAACAGAACCGGAGGTACATGTATTTTGTCAGCATATATATGGCATTTGTGACAAGTTCGAGAATAACGATAGCAATCAGCTACCATAGTGGACAAATAGTAACCTGCTCTCAGAATATTTTTAGCCATTGTATGTCCACCTGAATGGGGACCAAAAGCTCCTTCGTGCAATTCTTCCATAATCCTTTCAACTGCCTTCTTATCTACACACCGAAGTAAGGAGAAATCATGGTTGCACTTGTATAGAATGCCATTACTTAGAAAGAACTTGCAGGAGAACCTTCTCAGAAATTTCTTGTCGTTGACAGATGCCCCCGTTAGGGTATTCTTGAGCGTTGAGGTATCTCTTCATTTTGTAAAACCAAGGATTTTCTTCTACTCCTTCAGTATCAAGCTCGCAACAATATGCCGGTTTTTATAGCCTTTCAATAGTAATCTGAGGAGGTTCATTGTCCCATATGACATTGAACATATATGACATGGTACCTAATGCGTCTTCAAACTAATTTTCTTCTCGTGGAATATGCTCAAAAGTAATTTCTTCGAAGTAGGGAGTTAGGCTCAATACATGTTCACAGTACAAAATGAGATTTACATGTTTAGTGTCCCATTCGTCCTTAATCTGACTAATCACAAAAGCTGAGTCTCCATATACTTGAAGGAACTTGATCCTCAAATTAATAGCAGCTTTGATACCCATGATGCATGCCTCATATTCGGCCATATTATTGGTGCAGTCGAAATATAGTCTGGCGGTGAAAGGTGTATGGCCACCTTTGGGAGAGATAATTAATGCGCCAATACCGTTGCCGAGTGCGTTAGAAGCTCCATCAAAAACAGTCCATCAGGGTCTCAAGTCCTTCATCCGATCCAGGTTCTTAGTTATCGGTAACTAACACGACATTATCGTTGTGGAACTCAAAATGCATAGACTGGTAGTCATCTACAGCTTGATGAGCCAAATGATCTGCTAGCACACTTTCTTTGATTTCTTTTTGAGTAGTGCTTTGAATTTCGTACTTGATCAAGATCATTTTCCATCTTGTTATTATTCCAGAGAAAGCAGGTTTCTCGAATATGTATTTTATCGGGTCCATCTTAGAGATCAATAAAGTAGTATGAGTCAACATATACTGTCTTAGTCGGCGAGCAGCCCAAGCCAAAGCGCAACAAGTTTTCTCGAGCAGTGAGTATCTTGTTTCACAGTCGGTAAACTTTTAGCTAAGGTAGTATATTGCATACTCTTTTCGACCATAATAGTCATTGAATTCTCTAATACTATTAAGTACATGATCAGAGGTCTTCCCTCAATTGGTGGCATCAGAATACGAGGTTCTTGGAGGTACTCTTTGATTTTGTCGAAGGCTATCAGACAATCTTCATTCTATTTTTCTACTTGATCTTTCTTCAATAATTTGAAGACTGGTTCACAAGTAGCTGTCAGATGTGAAATAAACCTAGCAATATAATTCAATCGTCCTAGAAAACCTCTGACTTCTTTCTCAGTACAGGGAGGAGACATTTATTGGATGGCCTTAACCTTGGTGGGATCAACTTCAATACCCTTACCACTAATGAAGAACCCAAGGAGTTTACCGGATCTAACCCAAAAGGTACACCTATTCGGGTTCAGTCTCAATTTGAATTTCTTCAATCTATCAAACAGCTTATGTAGATGATCAAGATTCTCTTCTTCAGTCTTAGATCGGGCTATCATGTCGTCGATATAGACTTTTATCTCATGATGGATCATGTCATGAAATAAGGCTACCATAGCACGCTGATACGTCACACCTACATTCTTCAACCCGAATGGCATAACCTTGTAACAGAAAGTTCCCCACTGTGTGACGAAAGTGGTCTTCTCCATATCCTCGGGAGCCATCTTGATTTGATTATAACCAAAGAAACCATCCATGAAAGAGAATACTTTATGCTAGGCAGTGTTGTCAATAAGAACATATATATGTGGGAGCGGAAAATCATCTTTCTGGCTCGCCCTATTCAGATCTCGGTAGTCTACACTCATATGCACTTTGCCATCATTATTAGGAACTGGTGCCACATTTGCAACCCACTGTGGATAAGAAGTGACAACTAAGAAACCTGCATGGAACTACTTCATGACCACATCCTTGATCTTCTCGAACATCTCAGGATGCATACGGAGAACCTTATGCTTTATAGGAGAAAATTCTTCTTTCGTTGGTAATCGGTGTACCACAATATCAATATCCAACCCTGGCATGTCTTTGTAGGACCAAGAAAAAATCTCAATGTAATCTCGCAGCATATGGATAAGCCTCTATTTAACACTGTTCTCGAGACCAATTCCTATCTTGAATTCTTTTCTGTTCTCTTAAGTACCCAAGTTTACGACCTCGATCGGCTCTTCATGCAGTTGTATAGCTCTTTCTTCTTACTGTAAAATCTAGCAAGCTCTCTTGGAACTTCATAATATTTCTCACCTTCGTCTTCGACTTGGTAAATTATATTTTCGAAGTCATATTTGACAATAGAAAAATTGTTATCGATGGGATCTAGGGTGGATGTGGATCTGCAGTTTATGTGGGTGTGTGTAAGAACACACACACACATATATATATATATATATATATATATATATATATTTTGAAAAAGTAATAAAGTAAAAGAAAACACAAGGAGCACAAAATTTGAATGCAAAAGTCCAATGATTTTTTGAATGAAAATATGCGAATGACAAATAATAACCCTCACAAATAAGCCATCATGCCCCGGCTAAGGCACTAGGCTTAGATTCTTATTGTTTAGAGTTACATAAAACAGAAAAAGCAATTACTATTGACTAAAGGAGATTGACATAACGTCCTTCGCCGTCCAATTGTTGAGTCCACTGCCGATACTTGGAAAGATCCAGTTGCTGATGTCACAATCACCATCATCGTCTTCTATAGCCTGAGCTCCATCTCTGTTGATGCGGAAAGGAGGTCCACTAGCACGTTCGTGACATATCATCTTCTGACCTTTAGAAGTGAAGCCTAGACCAAACTTATCAGGTTTGAACGGGAAATCGGGTAACTGGCCCCAAATAGTACAACCTCCTTCTTCAACCATAGCTCTTGCATCCTTCAGCGAGGCCATCTTCAGTGGAACTCTAGTAATCTCGGGAGTGACAGGAGCATCGATGAGAGTTACTCGTGGAACTTCTTCAAAAGCTTGATAGGGAGTCTCCATGAATTCGCCCTTCATTTCAACATATAGGAAGGAATGCATGTGACTCACCATATACTCCTCCTCTCCATAGATGGTGACAATCTTCCCTTTCATTGGGTACTTCAACTTCTGACGTAAGGTAGAGGTAACAGAGCCTGACCCATGTATCTAGGGGCGTCCAAGCAAGCAAGAATAATCTAGACGAATATCCATCACAAAGAAAGTTGAATCAAAAGTCTGAGAACCCATTTTGATTGGTAGGTCGATCTCTCCAAGCACCATTCTTCTTGAACCATCAAAAGCTCTCACAATTATATCACTAGGTTTCATCACCACCTCTTTAACATCAAGTTTGTCTAGAGTACTTTTCGGTAGGACATTCAAAGTAGAGCTGATATTTACCAACACATGAGACAATGTAGTGCCCCTACACTCCATAGAGACATGCAAGGATTTATTATGTTTCCTTCCCATAGGAGTCAAGCCAGCATCAGAAAATCCTAAACCCTTGTATGCAGTCATGCTAGCAATATCGTTTTTGAATTGATTGGTAGAAGTTTATTGCGGTACATGAGCATTCTTCTAGAATTTCACCAAGGCTTTAGCATGAGCCCTCAAAGCACAACAACAGAGCTAGCATGAATATCTTGGATGCAGTTTTTCCCAAATGCTCAACAACATTATAATCGCTCTTCTTAACGATTCTTAGAATTTCCTCCATTTCTTGCTTGGAGGCGTCTTCAATAATTTCTTTCAGTACTTCTGTTTGGGCGGGCAGAGTTACTTTTTCTTTTCCCCGAGCCTCAATGGTTGGCTCGATGGCAGAGATGCAAACTGGTGCAACAATATCCTTGGGATGAGAGATCTTTGGAGAGAATACTCGTCGGTTCTAATTACTTTGCTTGATCCCGTAATATTGTCGACATCAGGATTAACAACTTCAACATTGTTGTCCTCGGAGAAATATGAAACTGGTCCAGGTGAGGTGATAATCAAATGATCCACTCTGTGTGTGGGAGCAATCTTTACATGACATGTAGATGTGATCCTTATCGCATTTACATCAACATATTCTTGGGCATAGTCGTCATCTCCTCCATCCAGTTGCTTGGATATCTTCAATTGCAATCTTTGAGCTTTCAGGGGCGGTATAATTCTCCATAAAATCAAACTTCCCACTCAGCTGCCCCAAGGTATCCTAGGTTTCTGGTAGAATCCTATCTTCGTTGCTTCGTTCTTCTACATCTTCAATCTTTAAACCTCTGGAGACATCTTCGCATAAACTTTCTACAGATGGAGTTTTCATGAATAACACTTCTCGAGTGTCCATCAGGCGCTGAATTCCTCTTTTCAACCATATACATATTGGTGTAAGCCCTAGAGGCCAATATTTTTGGTACTTGTATCGAATTATTTATTAATAATAAAAGACATTTCTTTATTATGTTTGCTTTTCCAAAATAATAAAGTCTCTAGAATAGTTAGTCTGTTTAATGAAATGTTAAGTGTGACTTAATCATGAGATCCCATTAAAGATAAAGACACTATTCTTAAAGTATCCATAATTGAGATTTATTTTGAAGTGGGATATCATTAAAGCATAGAGATTATTATGCAGACAGACTGATGATCATATCTCATGGATCATGGATAAGGAGTTATCAATATTTGTACTAGATTGAACCTCTATGAGAATACTACATATAATGTTATGAAAAGTGCATAAGTTATTTTCATGGTGATAAGTGGTGTATACCACCCTTCGACCTGAAAACCACTATGGACCCTAGATTTAGAATCAAGTGCTTTATTTATGATCAAACGTTATCCGTAACTGGATGACCATAAAGATAGTTGATGAGTACTTCACAAAGCATACTGAGGGACATGAGTGACCTAGATGGAATTTTCCCATCCTGCGTAACGGGATAAATGTTTAAGGGCCCAATATTGAACTATAAAAGGGTGACACAGTTGATTGGAAAAATAGCAAGTGTACTATTTTTATCGATGTAGTAATAATGGGATTTACCCCAAGTATCAATCTCGAGGATTGTGTAGGAAATACTGAGTTAGATGATTTATTCAATTGAACAAAAACAATAGTTTTAAGTTTGTTGGGAATAAATCCTTGCAGAAAGTAAATTGGCATAAGATGAAATTTTACTTTTTGTTTTATTAAAGTATGCTAGGGTGAGTGTGTAATTTGTCATGTAATAACCTCCACTCTTTGATTTATTAAACAAGTTCATCATCCTCAATTAACAATTCTCAATATTATTTTATCCTAATTCCTTAGTGAAAAAACCTTTAACCTTCTTTCCTAATTTCTATTTCCATTTACCAAGAACTATTCTGGTTATCAAAGGATTACCCTAGTCCTAGGTGAAATCCTTAATAATATCATTATTTAGAAAACCTTAGCACGACCGTCCGACTCTATTGTGTTAAAATAGTGAAATCCTATGGTCCCATAGGGTCAAACTATGAATTAATCTAAATAATCAAATTGATACATAACAAACTAAAATGTTGACTAAAACCAAGAGATCAGTATTCTTAACATAAAGAATTAGGGACACCGCCTAGCATTCGGGGGTTTAGCCTCTCATAGAATTCAAAAGTAGCATAATCAAAATATTAGATCAAGACATTACAATAGATTGGGTCTTCGATCTTCAATTTCTCTCGCGCATGAAGACTTCTCCGTTCCCAAAACTGTTGAATCTCTAATCTTCTATCGTGAAATATTCTCCGGTGGCCAAAAAGTCCTCTTCTCCTTCTCAAAATAAGGTTTATATAGTGTTTGGTCATTCTCAAGCAATACCAAATGTCCAAAACACACTTAATGACCCAAAACACTAAAAAATCAGCAAAAATTAGAATTCTCAGCGTCTTGGCTGACACGGGCCATGTCAGATGACAATGGCACCCGTGTCGGCCTCTATTCAAACGTATTTTTGCTCAAGCTTCCTGGCACGACCGTGTCAGCTGACACAGGCACCCGTTTCAGCCTCTGTATCTTCTCCCAAACTGCCTATGTGCACCATTTCTGACACGGGCCGTGTCCCGTGACACGGGTGGCCGTGTCAGGACCTCTGTAGCCTCAAATATTCTGATTTTTGCACTTCTTTTGCCCCGATTTGTCCTGTTTTATTCTTATGACCCTGAAAATACTCTAACACACAAACAAAGCATAAAATGCGGTAAAATGACATATAACACTAAACAAATAAAAGAAACGATAACGAAATTCAATGCTAAATATTTGTGTAAAAACCACCGATCAAACTCCCCCAAACTTAAACTATTGCTTGGCCGCAAGCGACAAATATAAGAACTCATGGGAATAAAAACATCCAATACTCATGCGTGAGACTTTAGTTCACATTGCTCAAAAGGTAGTTTGTCCAGCATTCACATGACACAAAGAGTTTTCTATAAGAACCTTTAAACCTAGAGCTTCCTCTTCAGATACAACTCTAACTATGATTTGTACCACTTAAGTCTTATCCCGATTTTCCTCCTTTTTCATTCGTATAATCAAATTAAGTCAATAATAATTAAGATGATCATCACATGCAAGAGACTAATCAAAACTACTTATTATAGCACCAAACGAGCAACATTTGCTACTTTTAATTACCGATGAAATTTTCAAACTTTACCGTTATATTTTATCCTTTTGGACGACATTTGGGGATCAACTCCCTTTGGGCTGAATAACCTGGTTAGGGCTACCTAACTTAGCGAGCCAATTGCCTTTTACCGCCTTTTCATCATTTGGTTCCATCTTTATTTATTTCACAACCAATCTTACCTGCATGCGAATCAAGACTATGCCAGACTATATGGATAAACTACTCAAGGAGTACTTTTCAGGATTTAAGTAATTTGGTACAACTCTATACGTTAAACTCGTATCACTGTCATGTTATTCCGAAATTTCTCCCTTCCAACAATCATCCCTTTGTCCCTATATACTATTCTTGGTCTTTCAGAAACACAAGCTCTTGAGCAAATCAATACCAAAATTTTCGGACAAGATTCAGAAATTTTTTGGGAGAATTTCTACTTGTGGGCTTACACAACACTTAACATCAACTTAACAAGTAAAAATAAACAAACAAAGCAATAGAACCTCCCCCAAACTTGAACTAAACATTGACCTCAATGTTTCAGACCAAACTCGAGAGAAGTGATTCACAAAGGGTAATGCAACACCAGTTGTTGCCTCCTAGCTTTCGCAAGAAAGGATCCCATTTTATTACCTGCAAACAAATCAAAAAGAAAAGTAAGTTATGAACAGGGTGGGTTGCCTCCCATGAAGCACTTCGTTTAACATCGCATGGCTCGACGGGTCATCCCTTTACGGGGTACTTTCTCTTCCACACTTTGTTGCTTGTACTTTCCACAATCCAAAACTCATCAACATCAAAAGCATTAACGATTGCGTAATTCCCATTGTTTCCAACTTCCATATTCTCACCTTTGTGTTCCTTCTTCTTTCTCTTCTTGGCTGCTTGACTGAATTTGGAATTTTAATTGATGCCACCTGAGAGATTCTTCCTGAGACTTCTTCGGGGATTAATTTTGAAATTTTGCTCTCTCCCTCTACTTCGACCATACCAACTGAAAAATTAATTATTTTCACCTGCACCTTGTTTCTTGACTTCAAACAACTTCATGGTTATCTCCTCATCAAAATATTTTAAAGTCAGATAACCTGTCTAGATATCAAAATTGCACCTGCTAGTCAACAGAAAAGGTCGACCAAGAATGATCGGGGTCTCTTCATCTTCAGGTATGTCCATGATCTGGAAAAGAAAATTTTTCAATCTCTACCAACACATCTTCAGCTATCTCGTATGACTTCTTGATGGTGTGATCAACAAATTTTAATTTTGTTCCACTCCCGCTTATCTTTTCAATGTCGAGCTTCGAAGATAGACAAGGGCATCAAAATCACACTAGAACCAGAATCAATTAAAACCGTTTTGAACTTTCTATCTTTTATTGTGCAAGGTATTGCAACTGATCCCGGATCCTTCTGCTTGATAGGAATTTTTCTCTCGGGCGTGACCACACATAATTTCCCATTAAGGGTACCTTTTCATCATTTGTTGGCCTCTTTTTTAATAGAACCTCCTTCATGAATTTTTGGTACAAAGTCATTTTCTCAAGTGCTTTAAAGAAAGGTATGTTTATCTCTAGATTTTTGACCAATTTGACAAATTTATTGAACTCCTTCTCCTTTGTGTCCTTCTTTTCCACTCGAGAGGGATATGGCAGCCTAATCTTAGATTTAATCTTTTCTTCCGTTGGCTTCACAAGTAGCACCACTTCTTCCTGCTTTTTCTTGTTCTCTCTCACTTCTAAATCCACTTCTATAATATTATCATCAAATTTTACCTCTTCTTCTCTTTCTTTGGAAACCTTTTCACTCCTCCTTGTTGTGACAACATTCACATTCTCGTGACTCTTCTGATTGCCTTGAACTTGCAGAGTTACTTGTTGTGCAATCTTCCCCAATTGGACCTCTAGATTTTTAATTGCAGATGTGGTGTTCTGGTGATTGATTCTTGTTTCTTCTTGAAATTGGGAAGTGTGGGAAGCCATCTTTTCAATAGCTACCTCCCATTATGCGTTTTGAGGAGTTTGTTGCTGCTGATCTTTCTAGGAAAAATTCGGATGATTCTTCCACCCAGGATTATAGGTGTTAGAATCAGGATTATTCTGCTTCAAGAATTTTATCTCCTCAATTTTTTCGGAGTTGCAAGACATTGCACAATATTGTGTGGTCCACTACAAATTTCACACACATCATTTTTAACCCGTGCTACCTGTTGAGTACCCATGTTCATAGCTTTGAGCTTTTCTCCACTTCTGCAGCAATTGCTTCTTCAATCTTGAGTTGCCTGTTCACTTCTAACTCCAAATTAATCACTCCCTGTGGTTTACTTGTAACCCTGTCATACACTTCCGGATGCTCATTTGCAGCAATAGTTTCAATGATCTTCTTAATACCAGTCGCTGTTGTAAAGTTGGATGAGCCACCGGTAGCTGTGTCAATAAGCTGCTTGGTCTTTATTCTGAGACCATTCACAAACATCTGCATTTTCTCAGTCTAGTCCATGTTATGAGTGGGACAGGCTACCAACAATCTCTTGAAACTCTTGTAGGCATCCCCAAGTAACTCTCCCTCTTTCTGCTTAAAATTAAGAATTTCATATCTTTTACGAATATAAACAGAAGCAGGAAAATACTCATTCCAAAAAGTTTACTCCATCTCTTCCCACGTAGTAATACATCCATCCGGTAGTGAGTAAAACCACTCTTCTGCATCTTCAGATAAGGTAAATGGAAACATCACCAATTTCTTTTCCTCATCCATATGCCCATCAATCTTCAAGGTGGTACTTATGGTCAGAAACCTCTGCAAGTGTTTATTGGCATCTTCGTTGATCTTTCCGGTGAAAGACCTTCTCTCAAGCTGAGAAATTATGCTTGGATGCAGTTGAAACTTGGGCACATTTACCGGTTGGTTTATAATTGCCAACCTACCACCCAGTGTAGTCGTCCCACCGTAATCACCAAGAAGTCTCTCTGGTGGATCTTCAGCCATGATCTCTTCCTCTTCGTACGCTGAACCCAATTGATTTGACGAACCATACTCTCCGGCTTCTGAGTTTGTATGAATTGAATGTTCTTTGTCAGAAGCCAGTCTGGCTAATTGAGCTTGTCTTCGCCTTTCGTGAACAGTTCTTTCAGTTTCTGCATCAAAAATAAATTCAGCTGAGGGCTTTCCTCGCATACAAAGATTAGACAATTTATTAGTGATAGTAATAAAATAAACAAATAAAATAAAATTTTAATTACAGAGCAATACAATTTCAATTGAACTATAATCGACTTTGTATTTTAGCAATCCCCGGCAACGGCGCCAAAAACTTGATCGAAAAAATAGCAAGTGTATTATTTTTACCGATGTAGTAATAATGGAATTTACCCCAAGTATCGATCTCGAGGATTGCGTCGGAAATACTGAGTTAGATGATTTATTCAATTGAACAAAAAAAATAGTTTTAAGTTTGGTGGGAATAAATCCTTGCAGAAAGTAAAAAGGCATAAGATAAAAATTGACTTTTTGTTTGATTAAAGTATGCTAGGGTGAGTGTATCATTTGTCATGTAATAACCTTCACTCTTTGATTTATTCAACAAGTTCATCATCCTCAATTACCGATTCTTAATATTTTTTTATCCTAATTCCTTAGTTAAAAAACCTTTAACCTTCTTTCCTAATTTCAATTTCCATTTAAATAGTAGAGAGGTTAAGCATGCAATTACCAAGAACTATTCTGGTTATCATAGGATTACAGTCTTAGGTGAAATCCTTAATAATATCATTATTTAGAAAACCTTAACACGACCGTCCGACTCTACTGTGTTAAAATAGTGAAATCTTATGGTCTCACAGGGTTAAACTATGAATTAATCTAAATAATCAAATTAATGGATAACGAACTAAAATGTTGACTAAAACCAAGAGATCAGTATTCTTAACATAACAAATTAGGGACACCCCCTAGCATTAGGGGGTTTAGCCTCTCATAGAATTCAAAAGTAACATAATAAAAGTATTAGATAAAGACATTACAATAGATTGGGTCTTCAATCTTCAATTGCTCTCGCGTATGAAGAGTTCTCCATTCCCAAAACTGTTGAATCTCCAATCTTCTATCGTAAAATATTCTCCCGTGGCCAAAAATTCCTCTCTTCCTTCTCAAAACAATGTTTATATAGTGTTAGGTCATTCCCAAGCAATACCAAATGTCCAAACCACCATTAATGACCCAAAACACTAAAAAACAGCAAAAATTAGAATTCTCAGCGTCCTGGCTGACACGAGCTGTGTCAGATGACAGGGCACCCATGTCGGCCTCTATTCAAACGTATTTTTACTCAGGCTTCCTGACACGGCCATGTCGGCTGACACAGGCACCCGTGTCAGCCTCTATTTCTTCTCCCAAACTACCTATGTGCACCATTTTTTACACAGGTCGTGTCCCGTGACACGGGTGGCCGTGTCAAGACCTCTGTAGCCTCAAATATTTTGATTTTTGCATTTTTTTTGCCCCGATTTGTCCTGTTTTATTCTTTTGATCCTGAAAACACTCAAACACACAACCAAAGCATAAAATGCGATAAAATAACATATAACACTAAACAAATAAAGAAACGATAATGGAATTCAATGCTAAATATTTGTGTAAAAACCCCCGATCAACGGTCTATGCCTTGTGTTCAATATAGACATGAGGGAAAAGGGTAATTATACATATAAGTATTATCACAAAAAGGTTTTGTTAGATCACATGACATTTTCGTGACTTGAGTAGCAATGACGTGTTGCTAGATACCGCTCACTATTTATTATGTTAAATGTGATTTAATATAAATGACAACGTCATAGAAACCTACAGGGTCACACACATAAGGACATATTAATGAGAGATAGAGTAAATAAGGAACACCGTAAGGAACAGTGGACTTAAGTCGAATACGGAATGTGGTAAGGTACCACACGCTTAAGTGATATGCGATACATCATAAGGTATGATATTCGTATGCTTTATTAGGCTTTTAGCTTACAGCCCACACTTGTGGTTCTATAAATAGGACCCTTGTGTTATAGAATTTCACTTGATGAAAATTCGGTTTTGAAACCCTAGCAAATTTTTTGCTCACTCTCTCACTCAAAGCTTCCATTCGTGATCAGCTAGCACTGTGACCTAGAGCGATATGTTCGTGTAGACTGAGTAGAGACATTGTTCTTTATCAATGTTCGTGATCACATCATAAATCCAAATATCCACAAGAGGTAACATATTCTATCACTGACCATGATCATTCGTGAGGATCCCTAAAGGAAAATTGATTCTCCGATGCGTTTTTATATCATGATTTTCCTTCAATATAGCCATTTGATTCAGATGAACAGTAGCGACAATTGTCGAAACATCTTGGAAATAAACTGGCTTGTAGTAGATTCTTCTTGACAATCATCATGGGAATGGTTAATCCACTTACAACAAAGATATAGGAGTCATCATCAATGGCATTGGCGCTCTTGCCATTATCAAGCATTGGTGCGGTAATCACATTTAGATTTTCGACAGGAGGGTCGAATTCAATCTCTTGAGCTTCAATCATATCCTAGATCTTGTTCTTCAGGGCCCAACAGTTATTTGTGTCATGTCTAGGGCTATTAGAATGGTATGCACACCTTGCATTGGGATTTTATTTTGGAGACGATGTGTTAATATGTTGAGGTGGATCCCTCAAAGTAATCAACTCTACTTTCAACATATGCTGCAATGCTTGAGACAACGTCATATTGATCTTCTTGAACTGTCTTCTCAACGCGCTTTGTCTATGCGTTTTGTCTTGTTGAGGTTGTACAGGCGCGAGATTGGAGATTTTAATTGCCCCCACAGATTGATGGTGATCACCTTTATCAGCTCGGTGAATCTAGCTGAAAAATTTCCAATTAGATGATTGAAGAATGGACCTGTCAGTATTCCCATGAACATATCTACCAGCTCCCTATTAGACAGGGGTGGTTGAACTCTGCTTGCTAAATCTCTCAATTTTTGGGTGTACTCCTTGAACTTCTCATCACGGCCTATAGACATACTCTATAGCTGCATACAGGTTGGTGCCAATTCAGCATTATATTGGTACTGTATACCAACTGATAATACCACTCCAATTATGCTCCAGACAAACTCTCTTGAAAGAAATGCATTCGTAACTTCCTATTGGCAATGTGTCGTTGAATCTTCTGAACATAGGTGTGATGATTGGTTTTTTTCAAAATCTATTTTTTTAAAACAATGAAGTCGCCACCTAATTTTATTTGTTCCAAAGGAACAGGAAAATATAGATAAAACCCACGAAGAAGGATAAGGCGGTCTACGAGACCAAAAGATATGGATTCGGGAGTCAATTATGCAATGGGGAGGTATTAGCACCCCTTACATCCATCGAGTACGATGGGAACCATTTAGTTTGTGTGTGTTTTCGTGTGTTTATTTAATTTTCTAATTTCTAAGTTTAAGAAAGGGTCTTTATTTATGGGTTTTTGAACTCCCCAAAGAAATCACATCTTGTGCCTACGTACTACCTCACGCAATGGGAAATTCAGAGTTTCGTAGTTCTTCTTAAAAACATTTTGGTTGGTTGTGTTGATTTTATAAGAAAAATCGTGCTTTAGACATTTCAAATGTTTGAAATTTGACTTATTTAGTTTGTTTAAAAAGCTAAGTCTTTGTTCGTATTTGAAATGGCTATTGCACACTCTTTGTGAGAAAAGAGTTTGATGATCGCATATGAGCGAAAAAGAGTTGAGTGAGTTGAGTTGATTTTAAGTGGGTGAAAAGTATCAAAACATTAGGCTATCATCTAATGATTCAAATACTAGAAATTGGACGAGTAAGCTCATCCAATCGTCTATCATCCCAAAAACTTTATTATGAAATCGGTGAAGTGAAATGGGGTTCACATTATTAAGTGTTTCGAGTGAAATAAAATATTTAACTTATTGGGCTATCTGTAATACGGTGAACTGACTTTGAGATTTTTGTATCGCAAATGTGCGGATAGCAAGAGTCGCTACCGACTTTTCTTTTATCCAATTAAGGGAAGGTGAAAAGAACAGGAAAAGACCTTCGTTAGATTCTGAGTAAGGGAGAAGATTATGAAAAGGGAAGGTATTAGCACCCCTTTCCATCCGTAGTTATCTACGGGCTCTTAGTTGCTCTTAGATCATTTTTTAAATTTTCTTTCTGTGGGTTTGACAAAAATGTTTTTGAAAAGGCATTTCGCTTTGACTTTGTAATGATTCATGTAGGAATGTATACAAAGTGTTCCGAAATGTTTCGTTTTGAAAAGAGTTTGAATTTTGACAAAAGTGTGTGGTGTGAAAAGTATTTTGTTTGAGCAAGCAACTAAAAGTCTTATTACCTACTCAGAATGGTCGTTTTCGTGTTGTTTTAAGTTCCTTTATAATAGCGCTATCCATACCATTTTTTTAAATGCATTATAAAAATATTTAAAGATTAATTAAATAACATGAAAATATTAAAGATAAAAAAAGGTAAAACATGTTAGTTTTTTAAAGGTGTAGAAAGGAATGGTCTTGCCAGGAATCGAACTGGTGACCATCGAGAAAACACACGTCCTCTTGCCTTTACCACTGAGCCAAACTGCATTTGGTGTTTGGAAATTGGAACCAATGGTTTATAAGAGTAAAATGTGTCAAGTATTGTAATTCAAACACAGTCAAAGGTGGGCCCCTGGTTATTAACGCGAAAGCCAATCAAAACACGCCGTTGTGCCACGCCAGGGTCAAACCTTCAACACCGGAGTCCCTGCCGGAGCTAGGGCTCCGGTCATCTTCTCCGATTGCCCATCAACCTGAAAAACCAGCAAAACGCATCATTCAAAGCGAAACAAAATCCCAGATCGCCTAATTCGATCCTTGCGAGCACGATGGTGCTATCCTTTTGCCCTGAAACGGCCTGGAACCTATGTTTCGAAACCCACAGCCCTAATAATGGTGGTTTGTGATTTCTACGTGGAAACTTACATGTAATGCATCAAATACACTCTAATGAATACCCTGAGTTCAAATAAACACATGAAAACAGTTAGCAATGCATGAAATACGAGAATCAAAATTGAGAAAAAATCCAAACCGGTGAGAGTTAGATGGCACGATTTGGGATGATCCGGCTTCGAGTAAGGATTGAGAATGACTGCTGGGATATCAAAGAACACGTTTGGATGCTCAAAACTCCCTGAAACTTGCTGGAAATTGGAAATCGAATTTTACAACTTTGAAGAATTTTTTTGAAAATAAGGATTGCTTGCTAGGGCTAGGGTTTCGTCCTCTTGTACTATGGATGTGTTGTGTATTTATAGAGTGAAGAATTGGAGCAAAAATAAAGAAAAAGATATGCCATTCAATGCAAAATAATTTCTCTTTCAAATAAAATCAAATCTTTTGAAAATTTGATTTTCCCTTCCATGTAAGAGCTAGCACGAAATTGGCAAGTTTTGTGGGCTATCTTGGACCTCAAGTTTGATAAAAATCCAACCCAACTTGAATTATACCTTGTTTTCATATTTTATTTAATTTAATCTTGAATTAAATGGTTTTAAATTCAAAAATAAATCAAAAAAATAAAAGGAGGTCGTGGCAAGGCATCAAGAGGTCATTGGTATTATTATGATCAAGTTTGGATCATAAAATTCTAGGCCCATTTGGTAAAAATTGGATTTTGACAAATATCTCTCTTTGTGCAATTGTCCAAATATGCCCAACTTGTGCAAGGTGTATTTTGCTCAATTTTCCATATTTTTGAGTGTTCTTGGACTTTTTAGAAAGCTCCAGATGTCCTCTAAACAACCTCTTTGGTTTCATCTCAATTGGAGTTTCCATGCTCAATAAAACTTCATTACAAAAAGTTGACTTTTTGTTGACTTTGAAAGGACCTGTAATGTTTTGATCCTTATCTTCAAAATGAAGCATTTTTTGACCATGCTTGTGAGACATGAAATTGTAGAGAATTGAATTTCCTTCAAAATGAGAGGTGGTGGAAATTTTTTTGAGAAAGTATGAAGAAGTTATGCTTAGTCAAAGTTCAGTTGACCTTTCTCTACGAAACCCTAATTTGGAAAGCTTGACTTTTGAGCAAATCTTGAATTTTCTTGATGAATCATGATCAACCCTTGATCAAATTATGAATGTGACTTCAAGATATGGATGTTGACCAAAAATTATGAAGTTTGACTGTATGTTGACCACAATTGACTTTTTGTCCAATACAACTGATTTTCAACCATCTGAGCAATTGTCTGAGGAAACTTGACTTGTAAGGCTTGAAACTTGACATGGAGAATATTTGAAGTATATGAGGAAGTATGATGACCACTGGAGATGTTGGAAATCCATCTTGACCTGAGGATTGCCAAACCCTAGTTTGGGTTGACTGTCTAGGAGGGGGTTTGTCTGATCAACCCTTGAGGAATCCTTGAGTATGGATGTATGAAATGTCTTGAGGAATAGGAGGGAAAATTTTGGGGTATGACAGCTGCCCATGTTTAATCTTCTTGTACTGGAAGGGTTAGATTGGCATGCGTGCCTTTCGTGACCTGGAGGTAGAAGATGATTGAACACTCGAGTACACCTGAAAATTTGCACTCGCCGTTGATTGATGATGCGGGAATGGGCTTATAGATGCCATTTGGAGAAGCTGGAAACTTCAGGGAATGAGTCGTACGCTAGACTCAAGAATGTCGTCTGAATAGGAGAATCGTCGGAGATGGGCTTAAGATGCCATCCGGAGAGACCGGTGCTGGGGAGTGAGCCGTACGCTAGGCTCGGTAGGTATTCTTGAAAGTAGAAAGGAACACGGAGATGGGCTTAAGATGCCATCCAGAGCAAGAGTCGTACATTAGACTTTGCGCTCGTCTTTGAATGAAGTTATTGGTTTGTATTGATTTTTAACTAAATATGCAGCATTCTGAAAGTGGAGAGATATTGACAAATAGTCGGAGATGGGCTTAAGATGCCATCTAAGGCAACTGAGTCGTACGCCAGACTCTGTAGTTGCTGTTGATAATAAGAGAGAGTCAGAATAAATCTTCGTCTTGATTACTATAAGGGGATAATAGTCGGCAGAATGTGGACAACTTCCCTGTTGTGCTTCGGGTATTGATCCAATGCCTGTTATCGGAGGATCACTTGTGTGATCGTTCGGATAGGGTTTCCCGTCTGGCTTCGGGTATTAATCCTGGATCTGTTGTCGGAGGAAAACTGGAGTGGTCGTTCGGATAGGGTTTCCCGTCTGGCTTCGGGTAATAATCCTGGACCTGTCTGTTTCGGAAGTGATTTTCACCTATTTTGGGGAAAACAAAAGAAAGTTTGATAGAATATGGTTAGTCTTATGCAGATTATGATGCATGACAATGTGCATGAATGATATATGCACAAATTATGGCTTCTATGAAAAATGTATGAATGATACATGTTGTGGTATTTCAAAACATATCCATATTGAAGAAGATGTGAATGCTCTGCTTGGGGATTCTTAGCTTCTATTTGGGGACGAAACGGATGGAAACTCCGAGAAGAAAGATAACCTCGATTCCTCCGATGCACTATCTGACCAAGTCTTGAGCCTAGATATTGTTGAGGATAGTAGAGATCGAGAGGCACGCTGCCGAGGATCTTGTGCGTAGACCCTGCTGGGGAAAATCTTAGAAGGCGCTCTGTTGGGGATCTTGTGCGTAGACCCTACTGAGGAGTAATTAAATGTCGCTGGGAGACAGGGCTGGGAGAATCTGGAGCCTGCTGAAACCTCTGGCTGGGGGAATAAAGGATGTAGGTTTCCTCCGATGCACTATCTGACCAAGTTTCGAGTCTGGATATTGCTACTGCCGGGGAATGATGATTGTTGAGAGATATTCTGCTGGGGACAAATACCTCTGCTGTTGATGAATCGTTACTGCTTGGAGACTGATGTAACACAGTTCAGTTGATTGGAATCACTGCTCGGGGATTGACGTGATGAAGCATGGAATGTCTGGACTAGTGGAGGAAAATGTGTACTCCAATGGGGAAGGTTTGTAGTGAGTGACATCTCTGTGGGGATTGTACTCTGCAGGGGAACGTATTGGTGACTTTCGTCGTCATCTCAATTCCTAGAGCCTGTAGTAATTACTTTCGTATGTTCACTTTTCGCATGTTTGTAAATAGATATTTATTGTCAGATGCATATAATCATTCAAAGCAAACGTTAGACTTTATGCAAACAACAATAGTGAAAATTGTAAAGATAAAGAACTTGTATTAATTTGAAATGTGGCGTATGGCCAAGTAGTTTGTACACAGGAAAAGTAAAAAGCTATGCGGAAACAATCTCGTTAAGTTCCAACTATGCTAGTACTCATATATTTCGACTATCTCATCTCCTTGCTGTCAGTAGAAAGTGAGTGAATTTATTTTCGCCATTTGAATCTTGAATGCTGATGGTAGTAATCTGTAGATAGGTGATCTGGACGAGAAATAGTCGTACGCTTAAATCCCTAACTTTTTCCTAGACCGCCCTTTCGGGTTTTCAGTCTACCGGGATACTCTTTTTTGCCTAAGCCGCCTTTGCAGGTTTTCGACTTGCCGGGTGTACATGTTTGTATATATCCTTAACTTTTGCCCGAACCTTTTGGTTCGCCAGGATGCCCTTATTTTTGCCTAGGCCGGTCGACCTAGCGGGTCTTTTTTATGCATAGTATTTTTTGACTATGTCTGCGTTCACAGGGTGTGGGAAGTCTTCACCATCCATGGTGCTAAGTATCATAGCTCCGCCGGAAAATACTATTTTGACTATAAATGGTCCCTCATAGGTGGGAGTCCATTTGCCCCTGGGATCACCTTGTGGAAGAATAATGCGCTTGACTACTAGATCACCGACTTAGTAGACTCGGTGCTTGACTTTCTTGTTAAATGCTCTGATCATTTGTTTCTGATAGATCTGTCCATGGCAGATGGACGCGAGTCGTTTCTCATCAATCAAGTTAATCTGGTCAAGGCGAGTCTGGATCCATTCGTCTTCTCCTAACTCTGCGTCCTGGAGGACTCTGGTTGAGGGTATCTTGAACCTCGATTGGTAGGACTGCTTCCATACCGTATACAAGAGAGAAAGGGGTTGCCCCTGTTGATGTCCGTACTGTAGTGCGGTAACCATGAAGAGCAAATGGTAACATCTCATGCCAATCCTTGTAAGTCACTAACATCTTCTGTATGATCTTCTTAATGTTCTTGTTGGCGGCTTCCACTGCACCATTCATCTTAGGCCGATAAGGAGAAGAGTTGTGATGCTTGATTTTGAACTACGTGCAGAGTTCGGTGATCATTTTGTTGTTAATATTAGAGCCGTTATCTGTGATAATCTTTTCGGGAGTGCCATACCGACAGATTAGGTTATGCTTGATGAATCGAGCCACAACATTACTGGTAACAGATGCGAACGAGGCTGCCTCTACCCACTTGGTGAAATAATCAATTACCACAAGGATGAAACGATGTCCGTTGGAAGCGATGGGTTTGATTTCTCCGATCATGTCAATGCCCCACATTGCAAACGGCCACGGAGCGGTAAGAACATTCAATGGTATTGGTGGTACGTGCACTTTGTCTGCATATATCTGGCATTTGTGAAAAGATCGAGCATAGCGGTGACAATCAGTTTCCATGGTGGACCAATAGTAACCTGTTCTCAGAATCTTCTTAGCCATGGTATGTCCACTTGAATGGGTACCGAATGCGTCTTCGTGTAACTCTTCCATGATACGTTTTGCAGTTTTCTGGTCTACACAGCGGAGTAAGCACAAGTCGTGATTGCGCTTGTATAAGATGCCGTTGTTGAGGAAGAATTTGGATGCAAATCTCCTCAAGAACTTCTTATCGTTGACAGATGCCCCTGCGGGATATTCCTGAGTCTCAAGATACCTCTTCACGTCGTAGTACCAAGGTTTCTCTTATATGCCAAGTTCACAACAGTATGCCGGTTCGTCAAACTTTTCAATGATGACCTGGGGAGCCTTGTTATCCCATCTGACCTTGAACATAGATGACATAGTAGCCAATGCGTCTGCCAACTGATTCTCTTCTCGTGGAACTTGACTGAAAGTGATCTCTTCGAAGTAGGGGATCAAACTTACAACATGCTCTCGATATGGAATGAGATTCGGATGCTTATCCCACTCGCCTTAATCGTCGATCACTAAAGCTGAGTCTCCATACACTTGCAAGAACCTGATTCTTAAGTCAATAGCAGCTTTGATACCCATGATGCACGCTTTGTATTCGGCCATGTTGTTGGTACAGTTGAAACATAATCTGGCGGTGAAAGGCGTATGTCCGCCTGTAGGGGATGTAATGATGGCGCCAATGCCAATGCCATTGCCAAGTGCGTTTGAGGCTCCATCAAAGACCATAGTCCATCGGGATCCTTGTTCAGGTCCTTCGTCTGGTCCTAGTTCTTCGTAATCAGTAACTAGTAAAACATCTTCGTCTGGAAACTCGAACTGCATAGACTGATAGTCGTCTATGGCTTGATGAGCCAAATGATCGGCTACTACACTTCCTTTGATTGCTTTCTGAGAAGTATACTGGATGTCGTATTCGGTCAAGATCATTTGCCATCTTGCTATTCTCCCGAAGAGAGCTCGTTTCTCAAATATGTATTTTATCGGATCCATCTTGGAGATCAATAGAGTAGTGTGAGTCAACATATACTGTCTTAGTCGTGAGACAGCCTGCGCAAGTTTTCTCAGTGTGAGTATCTTGTTTCATCGGTAAACTTTTGCTAAGGTAGTATATTGCATACTCTTTTCGACCGACTCTTCATGTTTCCCCAACACACACTATTTATTCTCTAACACCAGTACATGATAAGAGGTCTTCCTTGGGCGGCATCGGGATAGGAGGATTCTGGGTACTCCTTGATTTTGTCAAAGCGATCGGCAATCGCTCGTTTCCACTACTTGATCTTTCTTCAGTAGCTTGAAGATTGGCTCACAAGTAGCTGTTAGATGTGCAATGAATCTGGCAATGTAGTTCAATCGGCCCAAGAAACCTCTGACTTCCTTCTCGGTGCGAGGAGCTGGCATCTCTCGAATAGCTTTAACCTTGGCGGGGTCAACTTCAATACCTTTACCATTGACAACAAACCCTAGGAGTTTATCGGAGCTGACTCCAAAGGTGCACTTGTTGGGATTAAGTCTCAATTTGTACTTCTTCAATCTATCAAATAGCTTCCGCAGATGATCAAGATGTTCTTCTTCAGTCTGTGATCTAGCTATCATGTCGTCGACGTAGACCTCTATCTCGTGATGAATCATGTCATGAAATAATGCCACCATGGCACGCTGATAAGTGGCGCCAGCGTTCTTCAGTCCGAACGGCATGACCTTGTAGCAGAAAGTGGCCCATTGTGTAACAAAAGTAGTCTTCTCCATATCTTCAAGAGCCATTTTGATCTGATTGTAACCGGAGAAACCATCCATGAAGGAAAAGACCTTGTGTTGGGCAGTGTTGTCAACCAGAACATCAATATGAGGAAGTGGGAAATCGTCTTTCGGACTCGCTTTGTTCAAATCTCTGTAATTCACACACATTCGTACCTTGTCATCATTCTTAAGTACCGGTACTACGTTTGCAATCCACTGTGGATAAGAAGTAACAGCTAGGAAACCAGCATTGAACTGCTTCATAACTTCAGCTTTGATTTTCTCTGACATCTCAGGACGCATGCGACGAACCTTCTGTTTCACTGGGAGAAAACCTTCTTTGGTTGGTAACCGATGTACCACAATGTCAATGTCCAAACCTGGCATGTCTTCGTATGACCAAGCAAAAACCTCGATATAATCTCATAGCATCTGAACCAATCTTTCCTTGACACTGTTCTCAAGAGCCGCTCCTATCTTGATCTCTTTTATGTCTTCATCGTTCTTCTTGCTGTAGCAGTCTGACAAGTTCTCCTTGGCACTTCACAATCTTCCTCACCTTCGTCTTCGGCTTGGTAGATCGGATTATCGAAGTCATATTTAGCAATAGCATAGCTGCTATCAACGAGATTCGGAGTGATTCTGCAGTGTATCATGTGGGTGTGTGTAAGAAACACAGCTTTTTGAAGGGGTGAGAAAGAAACAACATTTAAATGCAAAAGTCCAACGATTTTATTGAATGAAAATATGCAAATGACAGATAATAACCCTCACAAACGAGCCATGATGCCCCAGGCAAGGCACTAGGCTTTAAAGTTTATTGTTCAAAGCATAGAAAACGAAAAGCAAAGCAAAAACAAAAGCAATTACTCTTGTCTAAAGGAGATTGGTATGACGTCTTCAGTCTTCCAATTGTTGAGTCCATTGTCGGGAGTTGGGAAAATCCATTTGCTGATGTCGAAGTCGTTGTCATCGTCTTCTATAGCATGGACTCCATCTTTGCTGATGCGGAAAGGAAGTTGGCCGGCACGTTCGTGGCGTATCATCTTCTGACCTTTGAGGGTGAAGCCTAAACCAGCCTTGTCAGATTTGAAAGGAAGATCAGGGAGCTGACCCGAAATAGTACTACCTCCTTCTTCGACTGCAGCTTGAGCATCCTTCAGCGAGGCCATCCTAGGCGGAACTTGTGTAACTTCAGGAGTAACAGGAGAGTCAACAGGCATGACTCTGGGGATCATTTCGAAAGCTTGACAAGGAGTCTCGAAGAATTCTCCTTCCATCTCGAGATGTCGGAATAACTGTAGATGACTGACCATATATTCTTCTTCACCACATATTGTAACAACTTTCCCCTTCACTGGGTATTTCAGCTTCTGATGCAAGGTAGAGGTAACAGCGCCTGCCCCATGTATCCAAGGGCGTCCAAGTAGACAAGAGTAAGCTGGACGGATGTCCATGACAAAGAAAGTGGAATCAAAAGTCTGGGAACTAACTTTAACAGGCAGAATGAGCTCTCCAAGTACTGTCCGTTTGGAACCATCAAAAGCTCTCACAATTATGTCACTGGGCTTCAGAACCAATCCTTCAACATCAAGTAGATCAAAAGCAGTCTTCGGTAGGATATTCAGAGCAGAACCAGTATCTACCAAAACATGGGACAATGTGATGCCCTTGCATTCAACAGAGACGTGCAAGGCTTTGTTGTGTTTCTTTCCGGCAGAAGTCAAATCAGCATCAGAAAAGCCTAGACCGTTGTTGGCAGCCAGGCTAGCGATACAAACTTCAAATTGATCAGTGGTAGTGTCTTCTCAACCAAGCACAACCATCAGGTGCAGATGGGCACCAACGACAATTTTCTGGGCATCCTGGATTGACACCGGCTTGCAGCAAATTCTTCTTAACAATCATCAGAGGAATGGTCAAGTCATCTATATTGAATACATAAGAGTATTCTCCAATAGCATTGGAACTCTTGTCATGGTTAGGCATAGGCGCGTTGATCACATTCGAAGTCTCAACAGGAGGATCAAACTCAATCTGCTTAGCTTCAATCATATCTTGAATCTTGTTCTTCAGAGCCCAACAGTTGTCAGTGTCGTGCCCTGGGCTGTTGGAGTGGTAAGCACACTTAGCATTAGGATTGTATCTCGGAGAAGAAGTGTTGATATTCTGAGGAGGATCCCTCAAGGTAATCAGCTCTGCTTTCAACATGTGTTGCAAGGCTTGCGACAATGGCATGTTGATCTTCGTAAACTGTCTTCGTGGCGCGTTCTGGTTACGCGTGTTGTGTCGCTGAGGTTGTGCTGATGTAGGATTAGAGATCACAACTGCCCCCACAGATTGAGCGCGGTCGGTCTTGGCTCGGCTTTTCTGACCATACACAGCATTAACTTCTTTCTTACCACCAAAAGATCTCTTTGCAGCATTTGAAGATGACTCTACCTGAATCTTTCCGCTCTTGATACCAGCCTCAATGTGCTCTCCTATAAGTATCAGCTCGGTGAATCCGGCTGAAGAATTTCCAATCAGATGATTGAAGAATGGGCCTGTTAGTGTTCCCACAAACGTATCAACCAACTCCCTATTGGACAAGGGTGGTTGAACTCTGCCTGCTAGATCTCTCTATTTCTGAGCATACTCTTTGAACTTCTCATCGCGACCCATAGACATGCTTTGTAGTTGCATGCGAGTGGGTGCCAATTCAGCATTGTACTCATACTGCCTGTAGAACGCATCTGCCAAGTCACTCCAAGTACGGATATGGTCACTCTCTAGTTGATAATACCACTCCAATTGAGTTCCGGACAAACTCTCTTGAAAATAATGCATCCACAACTTTCTGTCATCAGTGTGGGGGTTGATCTTCTGAACATAGGACTTCAAATGCAGCTTCGGACAGGAAATGCCATCATATTTGGCAAAAGTAGAAACTTTGAACTTGGGAGGAATCACCACACCAGGGACAAGACTCAGATCATCAAAATTCAGCCCGGACATCTTCAGGTTTTCCACAGCATTCAGACGGTCTTCAAGTTGCTTGTATTTGTCATCTTCATCAGAGTACTGATCTTCATAGTCTTCTCCTTTCTTCTCAGGCTCGCGCTGATCATCTTCGTTGCCCTTGACACTCTCCTCGGTCTTGACACTTTCTGAGAGCTCTATCCGGCTGACCACTTTAGGACCACCTTTGTAACGTCTACCCATGTTGAGAACACCAACGACCCTCTTCTTTCTGTTGATGAGCTTCTTCAGATCTTCTTGGCCTTGGACCAAGCTGGTGAACATCTCCTGGAACTGAGCATTCTGAGCCTTGGAGATCTTCAATGTACCTGTTATGAAATGTTATGCCATGATATGCAATGTTTATGCAAATGCAATGCAATGTTTTCAAGGACCTTAGGAATTTAAATTTGTTAAACAAGCATGAACAAACTTTATTAGTTTCTTTTTTCTCTTTCTTTTTTTTCTTTTTTTTTCTTTTTAAGTACAAAAGATAGTTTGGAAAAATAAAAGAACAAAAATCCTAAAGCTCTAGTCTCCCATGGGCGCTTCCTCTTGGTGTCGAGGTAGGCGTTGATGTTCCGCTCCTCATGAAGTAGCTTGGTCAACTCTAGTACCTTCTTCTCGCTTGCATAACACTGAGCTTCAAATATATCCCTTTATTCTTTAAGCTGAATCCAGGATCTCTTCAAGTCTTCAAAATCGGTATGTCGGGATGGAGAATATAGTACGTCACCTATAGCAACGGGTTCCATAATTACTGGTAAAACAGGCGTGAATGGCATCATGAGGTTTTGAGCTCGAGCTCGCACCCATCTGAGGTAAGGTTCCCAAGGAATGGAGTTTTGATACCCCAAAGTCTTGGTATCAGTCTTCTTTACCATGCCCCAAGCGTGTATGAACCTTCGTCGGTAATTCTGGAGATCGTGGTTGTAGTCGAACACAATATGTTGGAGAAGCATATCGTGTGGGCCATCTCTTCGAGCTTAACCAAACTGACGTAGAGCTAGAGAAGGGTTGTAAGTAATACCTCCTCTTATGCCAAGGAGTGGCACATTGGGGAATTCTCCACAACGCTCAATGAATGTGAAGTCCTTTTGAGAGAAAAGACACCAACGAATATCTGAATGAGAGAGAGAGAGAGAGAGACATTAGTCTTTGAGACCACCTCAACCTTTGCTCGTTCTTCAAAACTGATGGAGGAAGGTGCGAAATAAACCACCTGGAAAGTAACGGTATACAACACATGAGAGTTCCTTGTCTTTTCATAGTACGAGTGTAGAGAGAATGTAGGATGTCTCCAAGTAAAGTAGGCACTGGATTGCGAGTAAGGAATATCTTGATGGTGTTGACATCTATGAATTGATCCGAGTTAGGAAATAGAACCAAGCCGTAGATTAATAAGGCCACAATGTCTTCGAATGCATAGAAACTCATAGCTTTGAGGAATTCTCAGGCTTTCTTTACTAGGAACTTGGCAAGTAAACCCTTAATTCCACTTCTTGTTTCCCAATTGGATTCAATGTCTGAGCGCTTTAGATGTAACGCTGATGCAATGTCTTCGTACCTAGGAACCTTTTCTAAACCGATGAATGGCATTTGGTTAAGAATAGGTATCCCAAGTAGCTTAGAGAACTCTTCCAAGGTAGGAACCAACTGATAATCTGGGAATGTACAACAATGGTGTTTCGGATCGAAGAACTGGAATAAGACGTGCATCATATCTTCTTCAAAACCGGAGATAACCAAGTCAAGTAGATAACCATGTCTTTTGATGAACTGAGCATGGTCGGGAATTTCTGAATCCAATTCTTTGAGCTGAGAAGGTATACCCATGAAGTTGATTCGGATAGTCTTTCTAGAAGCCATAATCCCTACAAAACAGAGCAAAGATAAATCCCTAGGTCTTTGAAATAGTTAGAAATGATATGCAATGCAATGATGTCATGATGTCATGTTTAGCAAGCACAAACAATTCACATAATAGCCCTAGGTTTAAGGCTTGCATGAGGTATAGGTGTTTACCCTACCAAAAGTTCGAGTTGGTTCATCCTGTCCTATAATAGTAACCGGATTCTAGGAATCTCATATCATTGATCTTTCTCGTAGGCGTTTATTTCAATACGACTACCAAGCGGTCGATCGAAAATATCCCAAAAGTTTGATCTTAAGGAGCGTAGCATCGAGTATCAACCAACCTCGGTCTATACCAAAGTCGGCCATCTCACTACCTTCTAATGGCCAAGATGGGTCAATTAAGGTTCTAAAAGTTGAGTTAGTGCTGATGACACCACGCGGACGCCAAATACTATCCTCAACTTGGAAATGAAGAGTATTAGGACATCCAAAGTGTCACACTAACATAGTCATCATGTTGACCATTTTGGTGTACGCCTAACGGTCGCGACGATCTATTGCTACTTACCTAAAGGAAACCTGGATAAGGGTGTAGGATCCCCCACAAATATAATACCCAAGCAACCCTTAAAGATAAAGCAAGCAAGTCAAATAGAAAGTGTAACACCCCATCTAGATACCCCGAATATATTAATTAAATTAATATCTAAATCATCTTTAATCAGAGTTTAACACGGTAAACACGGGATGTCACAATTAATAAATAGAATAAACCTTCATTCAAACAGTAGACATGCTACACTGAGGATCAACATTTCCAATTAATTTCAATCAAGCTAAGACCATGTCTTACACAGCGGAAAGATACCATAACCAAAAACGGAATAAATTCAATCAACATTATTCCCGCTAAGTTTTAAATAAATAATAGACCAAGTCTAAATCCTCATCTAACATTCCCCAGTGTTACAATCTAATCAGAGCATGACACTGACACGCGGACTAAAAAATGAGCTCTAGAGCCATCCTCACCGACTCTTCAGCTGCTAACTTTAATCTGAAATGGTAAAGTAAGGGTGAGACTTCTCATAATTAAAGCATATTATAAGTCTTTCAATCAATAATATATCACAAGCATATTATTTCACCCACTTAACATAAATTCAGATTCACACACACAACCATATTCATCATGCTTATTCATAACAATCAACGAAGAGTAACACTGGAAGACATCCTAACATGTTACCACTTCATACAAATACAATGCAGACTCAATGCATGCGGTACCGACTCGTGACCAAGTCACCCAACACTGATCCATCATCAACCGGATACAGTACCATCGATTCGTCCATAACCACTCGGACACGAATCCAGCAACCACCCATCCTCTCGGGTATCGGTTATCGGCAATCCAAGCCAAATTCCGCACAATGGGAATTAGCTTCACCAAAATAATGCAAATGCACGCACATCACTAGCATGCAACATCAATCAGTCTATGTATACATTCATTGAACATAACTGAATCTCACAACCAACATGATATATCCACTAATCATGCATACATCTAACATCAGCATAAACATGTAAACCAATCAACATGATATATCAACCAATCATGCATACATCAACACAGGTTATGACCACCTCAGACATCATACACCCTCATCACCCACAACATGATACAATCTCCTATCATGAACAATTCATCACAACATCGACAATTAAGGTCAAAAGCCATCAGTCATATACAACACCAACAAACACATGATATCAATACAATCATGACTACACCAATTATCATAAACCGAATCAAAGCCCAAGAAACATGATATTCCAACCATCATGCACACAAATAACAACAGCATAACACGCTTTACATTCACTCAGTATCAATATATCCATCACCACAGGATCTCTACTGCATACACATCAATATGCGTCAGTCAAAAGTCACTTATCTCAGAAATTGGCTCATTTTCAAAATAATTTCAAGTTTTGGAAAATATTTTCATTTCATAAAATAGAGCTTTAAATTTAGAAAATAACGTCCAAAACGGCGCTCAAAACGGACTTACGGTTTGAAAGTTATGAGTTTTCAAAGTTTGGCATTTTTCAAAAATTTAAGTTGGAACCCGGTTCCGTCACATACAGGAACCGGTTCCTGAAAAGTCCCAAAATCTCCTTGCTGGAAAAATGTATGGGAACCCGGTTCCGTCACATACAGGAACCGGTTCCTGAGTACATTTTTCAGGTTTTTGCCAATTTTTCAACGTGGAACCCGGTTCCTACCCAGACAGGAACCGGTTCCTACGTACTAAAAAGTGATTTTCTGCAGTTTTGACAGCATTCATCCATTTTTACTCAAACCCATTTTTACCCATACGAGTCCCATCATTGGAAACACCAAAATACATCATTTTGCATCATTCATCACATCAAACAACATATTTTCATCATCTATTTTCATCTACTGACACTTTAATCATATTTCATACACATTCTGACTCAATCTGACATCCTCTGACACTCTTAGGGACACATTCATGGAACCCTAGAATTTCACAAACACAATTTCTTAACATGCTATGATCTATAGAATCAACATCAAAACCTATAATAAGCATTAATCAGTCGAAATCACCCCTTACCTTGTGGGTTCTTCGAGATTCTGACGCTTCTAGGTTTTCCTTCTTCTTTCTCCTCTTCTCACTTCTACGTAGTCTTGTTTTCTCCAAATGATTCTATTTTTCCTCTTTTTCCTTATTTAATCCCTTTTATTCCTTTTAACATAAATAAAATAATTATTTATTTCTCATTCTCCAATTAATTCCATAATTAATCTCAATAATTCAATATATTAAATCAACTATGCTCTCAATTAATTTAATAATTAAAATCATAATTATTTAATTACCGAATTATTTTTGGGGTGTCACAACTCTCCCCAACTTAAAAGAGTTTTCGTCCTCGAAAACATACCTCAGACGAACAGTTCGGGATATGAGTCCTTCATCTGACTCTCCAGTTCCCATGTAACATTTCCATCTGCTGGTCCTCCCCAAGCTACTTTTACCAATGCGATCTCTTTGACTCGCAACCGTTTCAACTCTTCCTAATCAAAGAGATATTTCAGGCTCTTATGATCACTAATACCTCAAATCGAGAACCATATAAATAATGCCTCCCCAACTTCAAAACAAATACAACAGCTGCCAACTCTAAATCATGAGTCGGATAACTCCTTTCATGCACTTTCAATTGTCGTGAAGCATAAGCCACAACCTGCTTATCTTGCATCAACACACCACCTATTCCCATTAATGATGCGTCACAGTACACAACAAAAGACTTAGTCGGATTCGGCAAAATGAAGATCGGAGCACTAGTCAACCTCCTCTTCAGCTCTTGAAATCCTTCCTTCCAACTATCACGTCATGTTTGACATCATTTCCAATATCACTAACAAATATCCTTCTTATTCAACCACTAGAATCCCACACGATCCATTGCTATCGGGTTAAGAATACACCAGCTCAGCTCACTCCTTACCCCCTTCACTCTAGGGTACATGATTTATCACTTCTCTACACTGCAACACAATTATAAGAACCTCCACATAACCGCAATGTCCACAACATTTATACACAATGCTAGTACCACAAGGTTACGTTCCAACGATAGAGCTTGCAAATTAATACATCTATTATAATGGATGTAACATCAATAAGACATAGAACCCTTCACCTAACAATTCTATTCTGAAATTTCTAATAGTTTCATAAACTCCACACCTTCTAACGTTTAATTTGTGACTTCCAAAAATCATACTCGCATAACAAAGTGCATCACATTACGCTTTCGCTACGCGACTCCGATTATTTACCTTAAGTCATTATCTTCATTTGATTCTCATCAACTACCGACTCTACAAGTTTCATATTTATCTTTAGACTCTCTTCAGTATCTACCAGAAACCATTGTCCACCATTTTACATTCTAAACCTTCCACTCTGCGGCTTCAACTCGCATACACACTCAAGTCTCCGCCCTGAGGAATAATTTCCAAGTCTTTTTCATAGCCCTTTCCTCTTAGTTTCATACGAACTCTATCCTCTCAATAGAACATCACCCACCTCACACACCATCGAGCTTGCAAGATGAGTCTATTCAATCCAACACGATCCCGTCTATTATCAACAAGAGATTAAGGGTGATCAGTTCCTCAATTTGTCAATAGATAGCCGACAATCACAATGGAGCGACTTCTTCCACGCTTATTCCTCATCTGATATCTACGATGAGATACCATTGATCAAACAATTTACATAATCTCCTTCACCCGCACTTAGCATCGCACAGACGTTAAGTATTTTCCTCCTCATGAGACGCTAACATACCAAATACACCATAACTCATTTTGTCCCCATTTGAAGTCCTTATCCATGCGGAGAACTTTAACGACATTCACAACTCTTAGTCTCCCTTTAAATCTCATAACATCTAGGATCCATATATGTTCAGTCTGAATCTTATTTCAAATGCAATCTCGGTAATACATCTCATCATATGATCGGTAAAAGAACTTCCAACATTTTCTTAACACATGTCAATATTTTGACATCTTAAACATGATTGCACTTCCTGTCGAATTTATTTTTCCTCTAACACCACTTATCTTTTCCTCAGAAGCTAACGTCACTTATTCATCCTCAATCGACATAATTTGCATCTCTAATACTTTCACATTCTTACTAATACCAACATTTCATTCATTAAGAATATATCATTCTTGACCTCGTCTCAAATAACTGCGATTGTTACTGGTTATGCCCATAAAATCTTCCAATACCCGCAACAAATTTTGGACTTTCCCACTACAACACTACGTCAGCCTCAGATGGGTCTACCGCATTACCGTCACTTAAGATAACATGATAAAGAAAACTCATATCCTCATACCGTAATCTACTCCATGAAAACTTAACAAAATTCTACTCCCTTTTCGAAGTTGGAATTCACCTCACAACATTCAACATACCTATACCGAATTTTAGAAGCTTACCTCTAACTAACTTCATCCTTAACCTGACCACGAAGGTAAGTTAACCGAAATTCGACTTTACTGAAGGCATACTTTCCAACCAATTGATCCATCAAATCGCCAACAATTCGAAATAGATATTTAGTCTCAATCACCACTTAAATCAGTTATCAAAAATCCACACGCACTTCGCGCTACTTTCTTCCTCCTTGACTAAGGAAATCAGAGCTCCCCAAACAATACACTTGGTTTTACAAATCCATTTCACTGCGCATCTCCCAATAGCTTCTCAATTCTCTCAACTCAAAAGTTGACATCTTGCACGGTGTCATAGAAGCAAGTTTTGTACCAAGAACGACATCAACAACAACTCTGATTCTCCTCAAACATCATTACATGATAAATAATTACTTTCGGTGCTGGGACCATTTTTAAAACAATGTTGTCAGCTCCAGGAAATCAATTCCCTCCTGTGATAGGTAATCGATTTCCACCTTGTGAGAGTGAAAAATCCCAAAACATCACCGAATACAAAATTTGAGATCCTAACTTCAACATACCGCAACACACATCATTCTCCATGATCACTTGCGTCAAGTTACAATTCCAATAACCAATCCACACAACTGCATACTTTTTATCAACCATTGACACAGTCAATCTTTTCAAGAACACAAAGAAGTAACTTACACAGACAGCTCCCCAATCAACTGGGAGTGTTACAACATTCCCACCACACCAGCTTCATCTTCTCAAAGTCATTCTTCTTAATTACCAAATATCTTCTAGGCCAAGAATATGCATCGACTCATCATAACGCTTCATAATCACTTGGTTTAACTTCAAACATTCAACCGAATGATAATTTCAAGCTAATTCAACATCTTGCTCTAACGACGAGTTGCTATTATTCCCAGGGAAACATTAGAACTCACACCTAACGGGGACACCATTATCCATACCATCGTCCTCCACTCTCGTGATCACGAACAACACAAGTACTTAATTGTTACCACTTAAGAGAACCTTATCGACCATCATCTGAATTCTCGAATTCGTAATCCCTCCGAATTCGGAACTACGATCTAACCAACATTTGCACTCATATAATCAATAACACATCGATCCAACTCTTCACACCAAAACATATCGAGATAAAGCTTCTCCCCAGCTTCTAAACCACTCCTGCAAGTAGTTAGGAAAAACAAGCAAGTACACTGTTTCACACATGTCGATATCTGAAGGAAATGACATTAAGACACTGGTCACAACGACCGACTATGCTCTGATACCACTATTGTAACACCCCATCTAGATACCCCGAATATATTAATTAAATTAATATCTAAATCATCTTTAATCAGAGTTTAACACGGTAAACACGGGATGTCACAATTAATAAATAGAATAAACCTTCATTCAAACAGTAGCCATGCTACACTGAGGATCAACATTTCCAATTAATTTCAATCAAGCTAAGACCATGTCTTACACAGCGGAAAGATACCATAACCAAAAACGGAATAAATTCAATCAACATTATTCCCGCTAAGTTTTAAATAAATAATAGACCAAGTCTAAATCCTCATCTAACATTCCCCAGTGTTACAATCTAATCAGAGCATGACACTGACACGCGGACTAAAAAAATGAGCTCTAGAGCCATCCTCACCGACTCTTCAGCTGCTAACTTTAATCTGAAATGGTAAAGTAAGGGTGAGACTTCTCATAATTAAAGCATATTATAAGTCTTTCAATCAATAATATATCACAAGCATATTATTTCACCCACTTAACATAAATTCAGATTCACACACACAACCATATTCATCATGCTTATTCATAACAATCAACGAAGAGTAACACTGGAAGACATCCTAACATGTTACCACTTCATACAAATACAATGCAGACTCAATGCATGCGGTACCGACTCGTGACCAAGTCACCCAACACTGATCCATCATCAACCGGATACAGTACCATCGATTCGTCCATAACCACTCGGACACGAATCCAGCCTAACCACCCATCCTCACTCGGGTATCGGTTATCGGCAATCCAAGCCAAATTCCGCACAATGGGAATTAGCTTCACCAAAATAATGCAAATGCACGCACATCACTAGCATGCAACATCAATCAGTCTATGTATACATTCATTGAACATAACTGAATCTCACAACCAACATGATATATCCACTAATCATGCATACATCTAACATCAGCATAAACATGTAAACCAATCAACATGATATATCAACCAATCATGCATACATCAACACAGGTTATGACCACCTCAGACATCATACACCCTCATCACCCACAACATGATACAATCTCCTATCATGAACAATTCATCACAACATCGACAATTAAGGTCAAAAGCCATCAGTCATATACAACACCAACAAACACATGATATCAATACAATCATGACTACACCAATTATCATAAACCGAATCAAAGCCCAAGAAACATGATATTCCAACCATCATGCACACAAATAACAACATAACACGCTTTACATTCACTCAAGATCAATATATCCATCACCACGGATCTCTACTGCATACACATCAATATGCGTCAGTCAAAAGTCACTTATCTCAGAAATTGGCTCATTTTCAAAATAATTTCAAGTTTTGGAAAATATTTTCATTTCATAAAATAGAGCTTTAAATTTAGAAAATAACGTCCAAAACGGCGCTCAAAACGGACTTACGGTTTGAAAGTTATGAGTTTTCAAAGTTTGGCATTTTTCAAAAATTTAAGTTGGAACCCGGTTCCGTCACATACAGGAACCGGTTCCTGAAAAGTCCCAAAATCTCCTTGCTGGAAAAATGTATGGGAACCCGGTTCCGTCACATACAGGAACCGGTTCCTGAGTACATTTTTCAGGTTTTTGCCAATTTTTCAACGTGGAACCCGGTTCCTACCCAGACAGGAACCGGTTCCTACGTACTAAAAAGTGATTTTCTGCAGTTTTGACAGCATTCATCCATTTTTACTCAAACCCATTTTTACCCATACGAGTCCCATCATTGGAAACACCAAAATACATCATTTTGCATCACTCATCACATCAAACAACATATTTCCATCATCTATTTTCATCTACTGACACTTTAATCATATTTCATACACATTCGACTCGACATCCTCGACACTCTTGGGGACACATTCATGGAACCCTAGAATTTCACAAACACAATTTCTTAACATGCTATGATCTATAGAATCAACATCAAAACCTATAATAAGCATTAATCACCGAAATCACCCTACCTTGTGGGTTCTTGAGATTACGCTTCTAGGTTTTCCTTCTTCTTTCTCCTCTTCTCACTTCTCGTAGTCTTGTTTTCTCCAAATGATTCTATTTTTCCTCTTTTCCTTATTTAATCCCTTTTATTCCTTTTAACATAAATAAAATAATTATTTATTTCTCATTCTCCAATTAATTCCATAATTAATCTCAATAATTCAATATATTAAATCAACTATGCTCTCAATTAATTTAATAATTAAAATCATAATTATTTAATTACCGAATTATTTTTGGGGTGTCACAACTCTCCCCAACTTAAAAGAGTTTTCGTCCTCGAAAACATACCTCAGACGAACAGTTCGGGATATGAGTCCTTCATCTGACTCTCCAGTTCCCATGTAACATTTCCATCTGCTGGTCCTCCCCAAGCTACTTTTACCAATGCGATCTCTTTGACTCGCAACCGTTTCAACTCTTCCTAATCAAAGAGATATTTCAGGCTCTTATGATCACTAATACCTCAAATCGAGAACCATATAAATAATGCCTCCCCAACTTCAAAACAAATACAACAGCTGCCAACTCTAAATCATGAGTCGGATAACTCCTTTCATGCACTTTCAATTGTCGTGAAGCATAAGCCACAACCTGCTTATCTTGCATCAACACACCACTTATTCCCATTAATGATGCGTCACAGTACACAACAAAAGACTTAGTCGGATTCGGCAAAATGAAGATCGGAGCACTAGTCAACCTCCTCTTCAGCTCTTGAAATCCTTCCTTCCAACTATCACGTCATGTTTGACATCATTTCCAATATCACTAACAAATATCCTTCTTATTCAACCACTAGAATCCCACACGATCCATTGCTATCGGGTTAAGAATACACCAGCCCAGCTCACTCCTTACCCCCTTCACTCTAGGGTACATGATTTATCACTTCTCTACACTGCAACACAATTATAAGAACCTCCACATAACCGCAATGTCCACAACATTTATACACAATGCTAGTACCACAAGGTTACGTTCCAACGATAGAGCTTGCAAATTAATACATCTATTATAATGGATGTAACATCAATAAGACATAGAACCCTTCACCTAACAATTCTATTCTGAAATTTCTAATAGTTTCATAAACTCCACACCTTCTAACGTTTAATTTGTGACTTCCAAAAATCATACTCGCATAACAAAGTGCATCACATTACGCTTTCGCTACGCGACTCCGATTATTTACCTTAAGTCATTATCTTCATTTGATTCTCATCAACTACCGACTCTACAAGTTTCATATTTATCTTTAGACTCTCTTCAGTATCTACCAGAAACCATTGTCCACCATTTTACATTCTAAACCTTCCACTCTGCGGCTTCAACTCGCATACACACTCAAGTCTCCGCCCTGAGGAATAATTTCCAAGTCTTTTTCATAGCCCTTTCCTCTTAGTTTCATACGAACTCTATCCTCTCAATAGAACATCACCCACCTCACACACCATCGAGCTTGCAAGATGAGTCTATTCAATCCAACACGATCCCGTCTATTATCAACAAGAGATTAAGGGTGATCAGTTCCTCAATTTGTCAATAGATAGCCGACAATCACAATGGAGCGACTTCTTCCACGCTTATTCCTCATCTGATATCTACGATGAGATACCATTGATCAAACAATTTACATAATCTCCTTCACCCGCAGCATCGCATCGTTAAGTATTTTCCTCCTCATGAGACGCTAACATACCAAATACACCATAACTCATTTTGTCCCCATTTGAAGTCCTTATCCATGCGGAGAACTTTAACGACATTCACAACTCTTAGTCTCCCTTTAAATCTCATAACATCTAGGATCCATATATGTTCAGTCTGAATCTTATTTCAAATGCAATCTCGGTAATACATCTCATCATATGATCGGTAAAAGAACTTCCAACATTTTCTTAACACATGTCAATATTTTGACATCTTAAACATGATTGCACTTCCTGTCGAATTTATTTTTCCTCTAACACCACTTATCTTTTCCTCAGAAGCTAACGTCACTTATTCATCCTCAATCGACATAATTTGCATCTCTAATACTTTCACATTCTTACTAATACCAACATTTCATTCATTAAGAATATATCATTCTTGACCTCGTCTCAAATAACTGCGATTGTTACTGGTTATGCCCATAAAATCTTCCAATACCCGCAACAAATTTTGGACTTTCCCACTACAACACTACGTCAGCCTCAGATGGGTCTACCGCATTACCGTCACTTAAGATAACATGATAAAGAAAACTCATATCCTCATACCGTAATCTACTCCATGAAAACTTAACAAAATTCTACTCCCTTTTCGAAGTTGGAATTCACCTCACAACATTCAACATACCTATACCGAATTTTAGAAGCTTACCTCTAACTAACTTCATCCTTAACCTGACCACGAAGGTAAGTTAACCGAAATTCGACTTTACTGAAGGCATACTTTCCAACCAATTGATCCATCAAATCGCCAACAATTCGAAATAGATATTTAGTCTCAATCACCACTTAAATCAGTTATCAAAAATCCACACGCACTTCGCGCTACTTTCTTCCTCCTTGACTAAGGAAATCAGAGCTCCCCAAACAATACACTTGGTTTTACAAATCCATTTCACTGCGCATCTCCCAATAGCTTCTCAATTCTCTCAACTCAAAAGTTGACATCTTGCACGGTGTCATAGAAGCAAGTTTTGTACCAAGAACGACATCAACAACAACTCTGATTCTCCTCAAACATCATTACATGATAAATAATTACTTTCGGTGCTGGGACCATTTTTAAAACAATGTTGTCAGCTCCAGGAAATCAATTCCCTGTGATAGGTAATCGATTTCCACCTTGTGAGAGTGAAAAATCCCAAAACATCACCGAATACAAAATTTGAGATCCTAACTTCAACATACCGCAACACACATCATTCTCCATGATCACTTGCGTCAAGTTACAATTCCAATAACCAATCCACACAACTGCATACTTTTTATCAACCATTGACACAGTCAATCTTTTCAAGAACACAAAGAAGTAACTTACACAGACAGCTCCCCAATCAACTGGGAGTGTTACAACATTCCCACCACACCAGCTTCATCTTCTCAAAGTCATTCTTCTTAATTACCAAATATCTTCTAGGCCAAGAATATGCATCGACTCATCATAACGCTTCATAATCACTTGGTTTAACTTCAAACATTCAACCGAATGATAATTTCAAGCTAATTCAACATCTTGCTCTAACGACGAGTTGCTATTATTCCCAGGGAAACATTAGAACTCACACCTAACGGGGACACCATTATCCATACCATCGTCCTCCACTCTCAGTGATGCGAACAACACAAGTACTTAATTGTTACCACTTAAGAGAACCTTATCTGACCATCATACTGAATTCTCGAATTCGTAATCCCTCCGAATTCGGGAACTACGCAGTCTAACCAACATTTGCACTCATATAATCAATAACACATCGATCCAACTCTTCACACCAAAACATATCGAGAAGTAAAGCTTCTCCCCACTTCTAAACCACTCCGCAACCAAGTAGTTAGGAAAACAAGCAAGCACGGTGTTTCACACACATCGTATCTGAGAAGTAATGACATTAAGACACTGGTCACAACGACCGACTATGCTCTGATACCACTATTGTAACACCCCATCTAGATACCCCGAATATATTAATTAAATTAATATCTAAATCATCTTTAATCAGAGTTTAACACGGTAAACACGGGATGTCACAATTAATAAATAGAATAAACCTTCATTCAAACAGTAGCCATGCTACACTGAGGATCAACATTTCCAATTAATTTCAATCAAGCTAAGACCATGTCTTACACATGGAAGATACCATAACCAAAACGGAATAAATTCAATCAACATTATTCCGCTAAGTTTTAAATAAATAATAGACCAAGTCTAAATCCTCATCTAACATTCCCCAGTGTTACAATCTAATCAGAGCATGACACTGACACGCGGACTAAAAAAATGAGCTCTAGAGCCATCCTCACCGACTCTTCAGCTGCTAACTTTAATCTGAAATGGTAAAGTAAGGGTGAGACTTCTCATAATTAAAGCATATTATAAGTCTTTCAATCAATAATATATCACAAGCATATTATTTCACCCACTTAACATAAATTCAGATTCACACACACAACCATATTCATCATGCTTATTCATAACAATCAAAGAGTAACACCGGAAGACATCCTAACATGTTACCACTTCATACAAATACAATGCGAGACTCAATGCATGCGGTGCCGACTCGTGACCAAGTCACCCACGATCCATCATCAACCGGATACAGTACCATCGATTCGTCCATAACCACTCGGACACGAATCCAGCCTAACCACCCATCCTCACTCGGGTATCGGTTATCGGCAATCCAAGCCAAATTCCGCACAATGGGAATTAGCTTCACCAAAATAATGCAAATGCACGCACATCACTAGCATGCAACATCAATCAGTCTATGTATACATTCATTGAACATAACTGAATCTCACAACCAACATGATATATCCACTAATCATGCATACATCTAACATCAGCATAAACATGTAAACCAATCAACATGATATATCAACCAATCATGCATACATCAACACAGGTTATGACCACCTCAGACATCATACACCCTCATCACCCACAACATGATACAATCTCCTATCATGAACAATTCATCACAACATCGACAATTAAGGTCAAAAGCCATCAGTCATATACAACACCAACAAACACATGATATCAATACAATCATGACTACACCAATTATCATAAACCGAATCAAAGCCCAAGAAACATGATATTCCAACCATCATGCACACAAATAACAACAGCATAACACGCTTTACATTCACTCAGTATCAATATATCCATCACCACAGGATCTCTACTGCATACACATCAATATGCGTCAGTCAAAAGTCACTTATCTCAGAAATTGGCTCATTTTCAAAATAATTTCAAGTTTTGGAAAATATTTTCATTTCATAAAATAGAGCTTTAAATTTAGAAAATAACGTCCAAAACGGCGCTCAAAACGGACTTACGGTTTGAAAGTTATGAGTTTTCAAAGTTTGGCATTTTTCCAAAATTTAAGTTGGAACCGGTTCCGTCACACGAGAACGGTTCTGAAAAGTCCCAAAATCTCCTTGCTGGAAAATGTATGGGAACCGGTTCCGTCACATACAGAACCGGTTCCGAGTACATTTTTCGGTTTTAATTTTTCAGCGTGGAACCCGGTTCCTACCCAGACAGGAACCGGTTCCTACGTACTAAAAAGTGATTTTCTGCAGTTTTGACAGCATTCATCCATTTTTACTCAAACCCATTTTTACCCATACGAGTCCCATCATTGGAAACACCAAAATACATCATTTTGCATCACTCATCACATCAAACAACATATTTCCATCATCTATTTTCATCTACTGACACTTTAATCATATTTCATACACATTCTGACTCAATCTGACATCCTCTGACACTCTTAGGGACACATTCATGGAACCCTAGAATTTCACAAACACAATTTCTTAACATGCTATGATCTATAGAATCAACATCAAAACCTATAATAAGCATTAATCAGTGAAATCACCCTTACCTTGTGGGTTCTTGAGATTCGACGCTTCTAGGTTTTCCTTCTTCTTTCTCCTCTTCTCACTTCTACGTAGTCTTGTTTTCTCCAAATGATTCTATTTTTCCTCTTTTTCCTTATTTAATCCCTTTTATTCCTTTTAACATAAATAAAATAATTATTTATTTCTCATTCTCCAATTAATTCCATAATTAATCTCAATAATTCAATATATTAAATCAACTATGCTCTCAATTAATTTAATAATTAAAATCATAATTATTTAATTACCGAATTATTTTTGGGGGTGTCACAACTCTCCCCAACTTAAAAGAGTTTTCGTCCTCGAAAACATACCTCAGACGAACAGTTCGGGATATGAGTCCTTCATCTGACTCTCCAGTTCCCATGTAACATTTCCATCTGCTGGTCCTCCCCAAGCTACTTTTACCAATGCGATCTCTTTGACTCGCAACCGTTTCAACTCTTCCTAATCAAAGAGATATTTCAGGCTCTTATGATCACTAATACCTCAAATCGAGAACCATATAAATAATGCCTCCCCAACTTCAAAACAAATACAACAGCTGCCAACTCTAAATCATGAGTCGGATAACTCCTTTCATGCACTTTCAATTGTCGTGAAGCATAAGCCACAACCTGCTTATCTTGCATCAACACACCACTTATTCCCATTAATGATGCGTCACAGTACACAACAAAAGACTTAGTCGGATTCGGCAAAATGAAGATCGGAGCACTAGTCAACCTCCTCTTCAGCTCTTGAAATCCTTCCTTCCAACTATCACGTCATGTTTGACATCATTTCCAATATCACTAACAAATATCCTTCTTATTCAACCACTAGAATCCCACACGATCCATTGCTATCGGGTTAAGAATACACCAGCTCAGCTCACTCCTTACCCCCTTCACTCTAGGGTACATGATTTATCACTTCTCTACACTACTGCAACACAATTATAAGAACCTCCACATAACCGCAATGTCCACAACATTTATACACAATGCTAGTACCACAAGGTTACGTTCCAACGATAGAGCTTGCAAATTAATACATCTATTATAATGGATGTAACATCAATAAGACATAGAACCCTTCACCTAACAATTCTATTCTGAAATTTCTAATAGTTTCATAAACTCCACACCTTCTAACGTTTAATTTGTGACTTCCAAAAATCATACTCGCATAACAAAGTGCATCACATTACGCTTTCGCTACGCGACTCCGATTATTTACCTTAAGTCATTATCTTCATTTGATTCTCATCAACTACCGACTCTACAAGTTTCATATTTATCTTTAGACTCTCTTCAGTATCTACCAGAAACCATTGTCCACCATTTTACATTCTAAACCTTCCACTCTGCGGCTTCAACTCGCATACACACTCAAGTCTCCGCCCTGAGGAATAATTTCCAAGTCTTTTTCATAGCCCTTTCCTCTTAGTTTCATACGAACTCTATCCTCTCAATAGAACATCACCCACCTCACACACCATCGAGCTTGCAAGATGAGTCTATTCAATCCAACACGATCCCGTCTATTATCAACAAGAGATTAAGGGTGATCAGTTCCTCAATTTGTCAATAGATAGCCGACAATCACAATGGAGCGACTTCTTCCACGCTTATTCCTCATCTGATATCTACGATGAGATACCATTGATCAAACAATTTACATAATCTCCTTCACCCGCACTTAGCATCGCACAGACGTTAAGTATTTTCCTCCTCATGAGACGCTAACATACCAAATACACCATAACTCATTTTGTCCCCATTTGAAGTCCTTATCCATGCGGAGAACTTTAACGACATTCACAACTCTTAGTCTCCCTTTAAATCTCATAACATCTAGGATCCATATATGTTCAGTCTGAATCTTATTTCAAATGCAATCTCGGTAATACATCTCATCATATGATCGGTAAAAGAACTTCCAACATTTTCTTAACACATGTCAATATTTTGACATCTTAAACATGATTGCACTTCCTGTCGAATTTATTTTTCCTCTAACACCACTTATCTTTTCCTCAGAAGCTAACGTCACTTATTCATCCTCAATCGACATAATTTGCATCTCTAATACTTTCACATTCTTACTAATACCAACATTTCATTCATTAAGAATATATCATTCTTGACCTCGTCTCAAATAACTGCGATTGTTACTGGTTATGCCCATAAAATCTTCCAATACCCGCAACAAATTTTGGACTTTCCCACTACAACACTACGTCAGCCTCAGATGGGTCTACCGCATTACCGTCACTTAAGATAACATGATAAAGAAAACTCATATCCTCATACCGTAATCTACTCCATGAAAACTTAACAAAATTCTACTCCCTTTTCGAAGTTGGAATTCACCTCACAACATTCAACATACCTATACCGAATTTTAGAAGCTTACCTCTAACTAACTTCATCCTTAACCTGACCACGAAGGTAAGTTAACCGAAATTCGACTTTACTGAAGGCATACTTTCCAACCAATTGATCCATCAAATCGCCAACAATTCGAAATAGATATTTAGTCTCAATCACCACTTAAATCAGTTATCAAAAATCCACACGCACTTCGCGCTACTTTCTTCCTCCTTGACTAAGGAAATCAGAGCTCCCCAAACAATACACTTGGTTTTACAAATCCATTTCACTGCGCATCTCCCAATAGCTTCTCAATTCTCTCAACTCAAAAGTTGACATCTTGCACGGTGTCATAGAAGCAAGTTTTGTACCAAGAACGACATCAACAACAACTCTGATTCTCCTCAAACATCATTACATGATAAATAATTACTTTCGGTGCTGGGACCATTTTTAAAACAATGTTGTCAGCTCCAGGAAATCAATTCCCTGTGATAGGTAATCGATTTCCACCTTGTGAGAGAGTGAAAAATCCCAAAACATCACCGAATACAAAATTTGAGATCCTAACTTCAACATACCGCAACACACATCATTCTCCATGATCACTTGCGTCAAGTTACAATTCCAATAACCAATCCACACAACTGCATACTTTTTATCAACCATTGACACTCAATCTTTTCAAGAACACAAAGTAACTTACAGACTCCCCAATCAATGGGGTGTTACAACATTCCCACCACACCAGCTTCATCTTCTCAAAGTCATTCTTCTTAATTACCAAATATCTTCTAGGCCAAGAATATGCATCGACTCATCATAACGCTTCATAATCACTTGGTTTAACTTCAAACATTCAACCGAATGATAATTTCAAGCTAATTCAACATCTTGCTCTAACGACGAGTTGCTATTATTCCCAGGGAAACATTAGAACTCACACCTAACGGGGACACCATTATCCATACCATCGTCCTCCACTCTCAGTGATGCGAACAACACAAGTACTTAATTGTTACCACTTAAGAGAACCTTATCTGACCATCATACTGAATTCTCGAATTCGTAATCCCTCCGAATTCGGGAACTACGCAGTCTAACCAACATTTGCACTCATATAATCAATAACACATCGATCCAACTCTTCACACCAAAACATATCGGAGAAGTAAAGCTTCTCCCCCACTGGCTTCTAAACCACTCCTGCAACCAAGTAGTTAGGAAAAACAAGCAAGTACCGACAGTGTTTCACACACATGTCGTATCTGAGAAGAGTAATGACATTAAGACACTGGTCACAACGACCGACTATGCTCTGATACCACTATTGTAACACCCCATCTAGATACCCCGAATATATTAATTAAATTAATATCTAAATCATCTTTAATCAGAGTTTAACACGGTAAACACGGGATGTCACAATTAATAAATAGAATAAACCTTCATTCAAACAGTAGCCATGCTACCGAGGATCAACATTTCCAATTAATTTCAATCAAGCTAAGACCATGTCTTACACAATGGAAGATACCATAACCAAAACGGAATAAATTCAATCAACATTATTCCGCTAAGTTTTAAATAAATAATAGACCAAGTCTAAATCCTCATCTAACATTCCCAGTGTTACAATCTAATCGAGCATGACAGACGCGGACTAAAAAATGAGCTCTAGAGCCATCCTCACCGACTCTTCACCGCTAACTTTAATCGAAATGGTAAAGTAAGGGTGAGACTTCTCATAATTAAAGCATATTATAAGTCTTTCAATCAATAATATATCACAAGCATATTATTTCACCCACTTAACATAAATTGATTCACACACACAACCATATTCATCATGCTTATTCATAACAATCAACGAAGAGTAACACTCGAAGACATCCTAACATGTTACCACTTCATACAAATACAATGCAGACTCAATGCATGCGGTACCGACTCGTGACCAAGTCACCCAACACTGATCCATCATCAACCGGATACAGTACCATCGATTCGTCCATAACCACTCGGACACGAATCCAGCCTAACCACCCATCCTCACTCGGGTATCGGTTATCGGCAATCCAAGCCAAATTCGCACAATGGGAATTAGCTTCACCAAAATAATGCAAATGCACGCACATCACTAGCATGCAACATCAATCAGTCTATGTATACATTCATTGAACATAACTGAATCTCACAACCAACATGATATATCCACTAATCATGCATACATCTAACATCAGCATAAACATGTAAACCAATCAACATGATATATCAACCAATCATGCATACATCAACACAGGTTATGACCACCTCAGACATCATACACCCTCATCACCCACAACATGATACAATCTCCTATCATGAACAATTCATCACAACATCGACAATTAAGGTCAAAAGCCATCAGTCATATACAACACCAACAAACACATGATATCAATACAATCATGACTACACCAATTATCATAAACCGAATCAAAGCCCAAGAAACATGATATTCCAACCATCATGCACACAAATAACAACAGCATAACACGCTTTACATTCACTCAGTATCAATATATCCATCACCACGGGATCTCTCGCATACACATCAATATGTCGGTCAAAAGTCACTTATCTCGAAATTGGCTCATTTTCAAAATAATTTCAAGTTTTGGAAAATATTTTCATTTCATAAAATAGAGCTTTAAATTTAGAAAATAACGTCCAAAAGGCTCAAACGGACTTACGGTTTGAAAGTTATGAGTTTTCAAAGTTTGGCATTTTTCAAAATTTAAGTTGGAACCGGTTCCGTCACATACGAACCGGTTCTGAAAAGTCCCAAAATCTCCTTCTGGAAAATGTATGGGAACCGGTTCCACATACAGAACCGGTTCTGAGTACATTTTCGTGTTTTCAATTTTTCAGCGTGGAACCCGGTTCCTACCCGACGAACCGGTTCCACGTACTAAAAAGTGATTTTCTGCAGTTTTGACAGCATTCATCCATTTTTACTCAAACCCATTTTTACCCATACGAGTCCCATCATTGGAAACACCAAAATACATCATTTTGCATCATTCATCACATCAAACAACATATTTTCATCATCTATTTTCATCTACTGACACTTTAATCATATTTCATACACATTCTGACTCAATCTGACATCCTCTGACACTCTTAGGGACACATTCATGGAACCCTAGAATTTCACAAACACAATTTCTTAACATGCTATGATCTATAGAATCAACATCAAAACCTATAATAAGCATTAATCAGTCGAAATCACCCCTTACCTTGTGGGTTCTTCGAGATTCTGACGCTTCTAGGTTTTCCTTCTTCTTTCTCCTCTTCTCACTTCTACGTAGTCTTGTTTTCTCCAAATGATTCTATTTTTCCTCTTTTTCCTTATTTAATCCCTTTTATTCCTTTTAACATAAATAAAATAATTATTTATTTCTCATTCTCCAATTAATTCCATAATTAATCTCAATAATTCAATATATTAAATCAACTATGCTCTCAATTAATTTAATAATTAAAATCATAATTATTTAATTACCGAATTATTTTCGGGGTGTCACAGAAAGCAGTAAACGTGATCTAGAAATCCCTAAGGCATTCTCTCTTTAGGGTGTCTCCCCGTCATGATTCATGTCTGTGAACTGACTTTGAGATTTTTGTATCGCAAATGTACGGATAGCAAGAGTCGCCACCGACTTTTCTTTTATCCAATTAAGGGAAGGTGAAAAGAACAGGAAAAGACCTTCGTTAGATTCTGAGTAAGGGAGAAGGTTATGAAAAGGGAAGGTATTAGCACCCCTTTCCATCCGTAGTTATCTATGGGCTCTTAGTTGCTCTTAGATCATTTTTGAAATTTACTTTCTGTGTGTTTGACAAAAATGTTTTTGAAAAGGCATTTCGCTTTGACTTTGTAATGATTCATGTAGGAATGTATACAAAGTGTTCGGAAATGTTTCGTAGAAAAGAGTTTGAATTTTGAAAAAAGTGTGTGGTGTGAAAAGTATTTTGTTTGAGCAAGCAACTAAAAGTCTTATTACCTACTCAGAATGGTCGTTTTCGTGTAGTTTTAAGTTCCTTTAGAATAGCGCTATCCATACCATTAGTTGGTAGGTAACCCTATTTGTTGGATGTAGAAGGGACATTCGAAGGGACATCAGATGGTCATAGAAGGCAACTTGTAGGAGTATCCTAGCACATTCGAAGGGACGATCATCACTTTTTCGTAGGCAACAATCGAGGGACAAGATCATGTATTCGTAGGCGACATCATGGGTCTATGATCTTTGTATCAAAGGGACTATGATGATATATTTTGAAGGCAACGGTGCTAGGATACCTCTACGTTCAAGGGACTTGACCATTTGTATTCGTAAAGGCAACGAGAGAGAATTACCTTAAGAGGTGCATGTGTGAAAAGAGTGTGTCAAATTCAGATATGTTATCTTGAAATTACGAGTGATCTATGTCCAATTTTTATCTTACCATACACGCCTAATTACTAGCAGTTTATAGGGTGCGGAATGTAAATTGCGGAAATGTAAAATGCGGAATGTAAAGGTCCTACGCTATTACATGGCTTTGGGGTAGTTACATAATAGGAGTGCGGAAAATAAAGTCCTAATTAAACTATTACATCCCATAGGCAGTTACATAATTGAAAAGAAAAGCAAGAAAAATCGTCTGAAACGTTACAACCTGTGAACAGATACATAATCGGAAAATACGAAAGAATTGCATAAGAGGAAAAATGTTAGTAAAAGCATGATTTTTGAATGAGGAAATTTTTTTTATGTTAGTAATGGCAATAAGATGATAAGATAATTTTTTGGTAATTTTTGGAATCGATTTCGGTAATTAAAAACAATTAAAAGTCAATTAAATGATTAATTAATAATTAAATAAAATATGCATGCAAAAATATTAATTTTAATATTAAAAATTAAATAAACATTTTCTGATAATAATGCAAAAAGAAAAATATTTTTTGTGATTTTTTAAATGCATGATAAAAATATTTAAAGATTAATTAAATAACATGAAAATATTAAAGATAAAAAAAGGTAAAACATGTTAGTTTTTTAAAGGTGTAAAAAGGAATGGTCTTGCCAGGAATCGAACTGGTGACCATCAGGAGAAAACACACGCCCTCTTGCCTTTACCACTGAGCCAAACTGTATTTGGTGTTTGGAAATTGGAACCAATGGTTTATAAGAGTAAAACGTGTCAAGTTTTGTAATTCAAACACAGTCAAAGGTGGGCCCCTGGTTATTAACGCAAAAGCCAATCAAAACACGCCGTTGTGCCACTCCAGGGTCAAACCTTCAACGCCGGAGTCCTTGTCGGAGCTAGGGCTCCGGTCATCTTCTCTGATTGCCCATCAACCTGAAAAACCTGCAAAACGCATCATTCAAAGCGAAACAAAAGCCCAGATCGCCTAATTCGATCCTTGCGAGCACGATGGTGCTATCCTTTTGCCCTGAAACGGCCTGGAACCTGTGTTTCGAAACCCACAACCCTAAAAGTCCTAATAATGGTGGTTTGTGATTTATACGTGGAAACTTACATGTAATGCATCAAATACACTCTAATGAATACCCTGAGTTCAAATAAACACACGAAAACAGTTAGCAATGCATGAAATACGAGAATCGAAATTGAGAAAAAATCCAAACCGGTGAGAGTTAGATGGCACGATTTGGGATGATCTGGCTTCGAGTAAGGATTGAGAATGACTATTGGGATATCAAAGAACACGTTTGGATGCTCAAAACTCCCTGAAACTTGCTGGAAATTGGAAATCGAATTTTACAACTTTGAAGAATTTTTTTGAAAATAAGGATTGCTTGCTAGGGCTAGGGTTTCGTCCTCTTGTACTATGGATGTGTTGTTTATTTATAGAGTGAAGAATTGGAGCAAAAAGAAAGAAAAAAGATATGCCATTCAATGCAAAATAATTTCCCTTTCAAATAAAATCAAATCTTTTGAAAATTTGATTTTCCCTTCCATGTAAGAGCTAGCACGAAATTGGCAAGTTTTGTGGGCTATCTTGGACCTCAAGTTTGATAAAAATCCAACCCAACTTGAATTATACCTTGTTTTCATATTTTATTTAATTTAATCTTGAATTAAATGGTTTTAAATTCAAAAATAAATCAAAAAAATAAAAGTAGGTCGTGGCAAGGCATCAAGAGGTCATGGATAATATTATGGTCAAGTTTGGATAATAAAATTCTAGGCCCATTTGGAAAAAATTGGATTTTGACAAATATCTCTCTTTGTGCAATTGTCCAAAAATGCCCAACTTGTGCAAGGTGTATTTTGCTCAATTTTCCCCATTTTTGAGTGTTCTTGGACTTTTTAGAAATCTCTAGATGTCCTCTAAACAACCTCTTTGGTTTCATCTCAATTGGAGTTTCCATGCTCAATAAAACTTCATTACAAAAAGTTGACTTTTTGTTGACTTTGAAAAGGACCTGTAATGTTTTGATCCATATCTTCAAAATGAAGCATTTTTTGACCATGCTTGTGAGACATGAAGTTGTAGAGAATTGAATTTCCTTTAAAATGAGAGGTGGTGGAAAAATTTCTGAGAAAGTATGAAGAAGTTATGCTCAGTCAAAGTTCAGTTGACTTTTCTCTAGGAAACCCTAATTTGGAAAGCTTGACTTTTGAGCAAATCTTGAATTTTCTTGATGAATCATGATCAAGCCTTGATCAAATGATGAATGTGACTTCAAGATATGGATGTTGACCAAAAATTATGAAGTTTGACTGTATGTTGACCACAGTTGACTTTTTGTCCAATACAACTAATTTTCAACCATCTGAGCACTTGTCTGAGGAAACTTGACTTGTAAGGCTTGAAACTTGACATGGAGAATATTTGAAGTATATGAGGAAGTATGATGACCACTGGAGATGTTGGAAATCCATCTTGACCTGAGGATTGCCAAACCCTAGTTTGGTTTGAGTGTCTAGGAGGGGGTTTGTCTGATCAACCCTTGAGGAATCCTTGAGTATGGATGTATGAAATGTCTTGAGGAATAGGAGGGAAAATTTTGGGGTATGACACTAATATCCAATAACCTAAATATTCTAAATTTGATTAAATCGTCGGGCTATCATCCAACAATTTAAGCGAATGCCACTCTGTTATTTTTGATGCGGATAAAAGTATTTAGCTTATTGGGCTATCATCCAAAAACATAAAGACTTCCAAGTCGATTAAACCGTTGGGCTATCATCCAACAACTTAACCGAATACTGCTCCAGTTTTTTGACATGAATAGAAGTTTTTAGCTTATTGGACTATCATCCAACAATCTAAAGACTTCGAGTTTGTTTAAACCGTTGGGCTATCATCTAACGATTTAAACAAACATCATCCAAGTTTTTTTTTATGAAATTTATTTTTTTGAAAACAAATTCAATTGAATTAATTTGATTTTGAAAGTGTTTTATAATGCTTTGGTGCATGGACTAAGAGAGGTTGAATCGGGTCATGATTAATCAAGTATATGGACTTAATTAATCTCGTGAGGATCAGTGCTCCTATCCCCAACTATGAAACCCTTGTGTATGAATAATTGGTATATGTAGCAATGTTTATTCGGGTTATGGTTAATCAATGAAAACTAGGGCTCCGATTAACCTTGTGAGAATGTCCATGCCCATTCTCAACTATGAGACCCTTGAGGAATTTGGCGTATGAGTCAAGACGGGAAATAGAATTATTTGCACCATGTGTGTGAAGTGTACAATTGGTGGATAATCATACAGGCATATAAGAGGCGAATAAATAATTAACACACAATACACAGCCAAATCGGATTAAATAATTATTTAAATTAATTATTTAAATTAATATTAAACTTCAAATGTTTTAAAGCTAATAATTATTTAACTACATTTTTTATTTATAAAAATAAACAAAATAAAATATAATGCAAAAGAAATAAATAAGATTAAGTTTAGAAATAGCCTATATGAAGTAGATCTGAGAAGTGCAAAGAGAAATCCAGAAAACCCAAATAAAGAGCAACCCAAGAAGTGTTGGATAATCTCATACAACGAGTCTTTAAGGGTGCACCATGAGCGTGTCAATCAGAACCGTTGGGTGATGGTTATCTCAGATCCGACAGTGAGGAGAATGGGGATACAGGTTTATGAATGGTGATTAAAAGATAAAAATAGAAAGCGATAAATTAATTACAACGTAAATCGGGAGTAGGATACAATTTAATTGAATGGAGAATAAAAATAAAGAAAAGATTCAATAAAAAAGAAATAGGAATTAATTACAACATCATAAGAATGGAGATAAATGCAAATCGATTAATTAAAGATTGATCTAATTAATTAATCGGGTTAAGAAAAATAGATTAGTAAACTAATCTATTTTAATTAAAAAAATCAATTAATTAAAACAATAATTAATTAATAGATTATAGAAAAAAGAGATGAAATTAAAGAAATGTGCCACATGAACTTTCTTGAAACAAAAACACAAACCCGTTAGTAATCACAAATGAATTGACAATTGAACCAAAAGAAATTTGCATAACGTAACACGAACAAATTCAAGAATCAAACATTGTCATCATAGAATTCATTGTAAATTCATTCAACATCAAGTGAGTGGCACGGTGAACTCAATCACAATTCACAAATGAAAACCTAAGATTCTTGCTACAATCTGAATTTAAGATCAAAACATGAAAAGATCGGTTTCAAAGTTAACCATAATCACATAACCAAGGGTTAGGCAGCTAATAAACGGACTACTATAACAATCGAATTATGTCCAAACCACATTAATACTTCTTTCACATTGACTCAAACAAAATCGACTCAAGATTAGGATCAAAACAAGTATTTTCAACACAATTTAATGTTGACATTAAATTACTATCAAGAACATGATATTGATAACAAGAATTCTAACTCTACTTTGACACAACAAACAATGCAATAACATCAACTTCCTTAACTAATTCCAACACAAAACCGAAACATCCGGCCTCAAATCCTCTTTGGATGCCAAATACACTATAACCAATGCTTAAAATCTCAATACAAAATAGTTCAAATTACAGTATATTGGGGTCAAAACATCAACGAAATTTTGGCAGCACAACAGTTGATCATACCAATTCAAATAAAAAATAACACCAACTAAACTATATCTTAAAATATTACCACATCATCAAAAAATCTTGGCAGCACAACAGTTTAACATACCAATTCAAATCAAATATAACACCATCTCATAACATTACCACAACATTTTGGATGAGAAGAGAATAGAAATTACCGAAAAAAATACTTAGTTATCACTGTGGCAATGAAATCGACAATATTGACGACGGAACTGGTCTGAACATGAGAGTTGCGCAATAGTTACAGAAATAGCGTTGTTGTTGAACAATGTATATGCCGAGACAGAAGGAGTTAGGCGCGTCATTTCAGTGAGGACGGAGGAACCAGCGAGTGAGACGTGACGGCGGAGGAATTGACGAGTGAGACATGATGGTGGTGGGAGGTTGAGCGACTGTGAGACGTGACGACGGTGGGAGGTTGAGCGGCTATCGTGAAGGGATGTTGACAAGGAGATAAGGGCGGAGGTAGTATGTTAGGAAGAAAATGTCACAGAGAGGGAGTGATGAAGGCTGATGGGTTAGCTAGCGCGGCTTATAGCGGGGAGGACGGAAGGAGGTTAACAGCGGTTAAGGAGAAGGATAAATTATGGTGGTGACGGAAGCTGTTGGTATTACGGTGCCGGATAAGGAAGTTGAAGTGAGATTGGAAATAAGGCGCAGGGAGTTTTGGGTGCTGTTTCGGATCTATGAGGTTGTAAAGGAGGATGAAGAAGGTTGTGATCTGGTTTTGTTAAGTTTTACGGTGAGTGATTTTGTGTGGTTGGAACTTGAATGGAGTAGAAGAAGTAGATCGATTGAGATGGTTATGGAGAAGGGAGTTTGAGGCTGATGAAGAGGAACGTGGAGAACGATGGTGTGTAAAGATGAAGAGGAAAACATTCTTTTTTTTTTTCTTCAGATCTGGATCCTTTTTCTCTCCGCCTCTCAATGCATTTTTTTTCAGTTAGCAATATATATATATAACACACACACACATATATATATATATATATATATATATATATATATATATATATATATATATATATATATATATATAGACACAAAATTAGGTTTAAGCAAGTTTTATAATGCCTAAAATGACCCTAATGATAAAATGGACTATTAAGCTCAATAGGGTAAAAATTAATCAATCCGAAAATATTTTTGTTTATGTTTTTGGAGATAAAAAATAGACACTTAAAATTGTCAAAAACTATAAAAATTTGGACAATAAATTATCAGAAAAAAAGATATGAGCATATTAAAATAAACTGCGGGTCTCAAAGATTAAAGAAAAATTATCAAAATGTTTACAATTGAAATAAAATGATGATAAAGAATAATCGGCTTTAAAACGCTCACAGTTAAAGACGAGACTTCAAAATTAGAGAGAGCACATTTTCATGATCTACGCGACACCTAGATATACAAAGCAATGAGTTAAAGGCGAAAACTTGAAATATTTTACCCGCTAATTTTCCACACAGTGTCGAATCGCTTTTAACAATCTGTCTATAAAATCGAAATATCAATATCATTGACATATAAATAACTTAACACGATGCAAGAAGCAAATAGAGAGATAAAAATGCATGAAGTGAAATACCGAGTATTTTACAACTATAAAACGATACAATTATCGATTTAAATAGACTTTAGGTCAATTTAAATACGACTAACGATGCAAATGCAATGAGTGAATGATTATTAATGTTAATGGCCTCATGGAAGCGTATGCAGATGAATGCGAAGCTTAAGCCAGAAAAATTCGAAGTTAGGAGGGTAAATTATAGGGTGTGACAATAGGACTTCAGATGAAGCTTCGGGCAAGAAATACCATCATATTTTGCAAAAGTAGGAACTGTGACCTTGCGGGGAGTCACCAACCCTGGAACCAAGCTTAGATCATCGAAGTTCAACCCTAACACCTTCAAATTTTCCACAGCATTCAGACGATCTTCAAGTTGTTTGTATTTCTCCTCACCAGGAGGATATTGCTCAGTCAAATAATCTTCCTCTTCCTCGTCTTCAGACCCATGATTTCTTCCTTCATTGTCCTTGACAATTCCTTCAGTTTCACCACTCTTTTTTGAGAACTCAAGTTGTCTGGCAGTCTTGACTGGACCTTTGAATCTTCTTCCCATGTTGAGAATACAAGATATCTTCTTCTTTTTCTTAATGATGAGCCCTTTCAGATCTTCCTGTCCTTTGGTAAGGTTGATGAACATTTCTTGGAATTGAGCATTCTGAGTCTAGAGATCTTTGACAATCTGTTCGACAGTCATTTATGCTGAAATAAACAACGAGAGAATAAGAAAACCGGTCTTCGGAGTACCTGTTATGAAATGATATGTTATGATGGTATGAAATGCAATATTTTCAAGGACCTTAGGAGATTTAAAAAATAAACAACAAGAACAACCTTTTCATTAGTTAATTATCGAATACATAGGAAAGTTAGACATAAAGTAAAAGCTCCTAATACTTAAGTCTCCCATGGATGCTTCTTCTTTGAGCTAACATGGATGTTAATGCTCTATTCCTCGTGAAGTAGCTTCGTCAACTCCAATACTCTTTTCTCGCTTGCATAGCATTGAGCTTCGAATGTATCCCTTTCTTCCTTAAGTTAAATCTAGGATATCTTCAGTTCTTCAAAATCAGTAGGCATATCTAGATGGAGAACGCTATAAGACACATCGCCTTCAATAATTGGTTCCACAATTACCTATAGGATAACAGTATATGGCATTATAAGACTTTAGGCACGAGCTCGCACCCATTTGGGGTAACGTTCCCAAGGGATGGAGTTTTTATTCCCCAAAGTCTTGGTATCAATTTTCTTCACCATGCCCCAAGCGTGTACAAATCTTCGACGATAACCTTGGAGATCATTGTCGTAGTCAAATACAATGCCTTGTATAAGCATATCATGAGAACCATTTCTTCGAGCATAACCATACAGACGTAACACTAGATAATGGTTGTAAGTGATGCCTCCTCTTATGCCAAGGAGTGGCACATTAGGGAATTCCCCACAACGCTCAATGAAAGTAAAGTCTTCTTGAAAGTAGAGACACCAACATATATTTGAGTGAGAGAGTGACATTAACCTTTGAGAGCATCTCAGAACTTGTTCAGTCTTCATTACTGATCGGGATAGGTGCAAAATAAACCACCTGGATAATAATGGTATGCAACACATAAGAATCCTTTGTCTCTTCATAGTACGAGTGTGAAGATAATGCATAATGTCTCCGAGAAAGATAGGCACAAGATTATGAGTGAGGAATATATTAATGTTGTTCACATCTATGAATTTGTCTGGATTAGGAAATAGCACCAAACCATAGAATAGTAAAGCTAGAACATGTTTGAAATCATGGAGACTCATAGCATATAAGAATTCCCGATCCTTATTTATCATAAATTTAGCAAGCAAAACCTTAACTCCACTTCTTGTTTCCCAATTAGCTTCAATGTCTGATCGCTTTAGGTGTAAAGCGATTACAATATCTTCAAACCTCAGAACTTTTTCTAGACCGGTGAAAGATATCGGATTAAGAATGGGTACCCCCAAGTAGCTTAGAGAATTATTCCATTGTAGGTACCAACTGATAATCTGGGAAGCTAAAGCAGTGATGTTTCTGATCAAAAAACTAGAATACAACGCTCATCATATCTTCTTCAAAACTGGAGGTAACCAAGTCGAGTAGTTAACCATGCCTCTTGATGAACTGAGCGTGGTCGGGAAATATTGAGAATAACTCCTTGAGTTAAGAAGGTATTCCCGCAAAGTTGATTCAGATTGTTTTCCTAAGAGCGAAAGCCATAACCGTACAATAAAGAGAAAAGATAAATATCTAGGTCCTTGAAATGGTTAGTGAAATGTTATGATGTCATCATGTCATGATGTCATGCTTAAATAAATAGCAAACACAAACAAGTCACACAATAGCCCTAGGTTTAAAGGCTTGCATGAGGCCAATAGGTGCGTACCCTTTACTAAGGTTAAGTTGGTTCAACCTATCCTACAATAGTAACCACGTTCTAAGAATCTCATATCAAGGATCTTTCTCGCAGGCTTTACTTCAGTGCAAAAACCGAGTGGTCGACCAAAACATCCCAAAAGTCGAATCTCAATGAGCGTAGCATCGAGTATCAACCAACTTCAGTCTGTACCAAAGCTGGCTATATCACTACCTTCTAATGGCCAAGATGGGTTAATTAGGCTTCTAAAATTCTAGTTAGTGTTGATGACACCTATTGCACCCCAAAATTTACCCTCTTGATTTAGGCTTATGTTTCATCATAAACATCATATTGCATTGCATTCATATCTCATGATAGGATCCAAGCTCTTTGGGTTCTCAAGATCTCTACAAGCCAAAGAGGTTGATTGTGTTAGCATATCCTTCTGAGGGAATCCCAAGTTTTCATATTTGTGGATCTTTCAAAGTCACCATGATATATTGTGCCTCAAGACATTCCATTTGTCTCATTGATTCCTCAAAAGTTAAAGTTTTACAAAGAGTTGGGGAGAAATTCATCTGTGGCACTCATTTGATGAAATTAGGGTTTTGGTCCTCTATGGAGTTTGAAGCTTGGATGAGTCAATTTCTTGAAGTATTACCTTCTTATTATCATATGAGTTATCATGGTTCAAAGGATTTCCCATTACATTCACAAGATTTGAGGTTTTGAAGCTTGATTGGTCACCTCCTAACACATGAAGCAAAATTAGGATTTTGGGTAAAATCAGGATTTCTTCAGATTTTTCACTCAAACTTGATTTCACTTGTTTCTATATGTTGTTAGACATCTATGAGTGAAATATTGAGGCCCAATTTTGAGCAGAAGCAAGTCAATTGGTCAGAAGGGGCAAAATAGTCATTTTGGTCAAAATCAGTCAAAGTCAGGAGTTGACCAAGTGCACTTTTGGTCAACCATCAATTCAAAGATGACATTTTCATTTTTCATGACCAAATTCACCATTGAATCAAGAAAGTTGAAGAAATTGGAGTTAACTTGTTCTTGAAGTTATTTGAAGTTTGAAATTTTTTCTAAGTGTCCATCCTATGGAACTTTGACACATCATAACTTTCTCAATTTTTATCCAATGGTTGCATACCATACATTTCTGGAAAGCTTGGAAAAAATCCTACAAGATTGCCAATGTGTAAAATTTCTCAAAAATGCACCATTTGAGAGATATTTGAGTTAGACGTTTCATGCACAAGTTTTGACCAAGGCTGGGCAAGCATGCATGTTTCTGGGCATTTCTTTGAGTAATTTTCACAAACAGGTGGTGGGCATAATGTTGAGGCTTGTATCTTTTGATTCAGATGGAATTTTTGAAAACTACTTCGTGCATTTTGAAGTATGCCATGAGAGCTTTAAATGGAACTTTGAATCACATCATTTGGTTCAAAATTAATCAAGATACAAGGCTCACAAGTTGAGGTCATGAAGCTGAATCCATGCACAACCATGCAGGCCAGAACGGGCGCGTGGCTGCCCAGAATTTGCCTTGCTTGTGCACAACTTTGAAGGATCATATCTCACTCATTTTTGCTCCATTTTTAGTGAACCAAAGCTTGTTTTGATCCTCATGCCAAGAGCTATTGATGTGTACCAAAAGGCCAAGGAATGCACGAGCCATTTGTGAGAAAAATGAAGAAGAAAAAGGTGGCATAAGGATGATTTTGAGTAGCTTGATTTTTGTGCATTTTTCAAGTTGTTTTGTGCAAGTTTGTTTCAAGTAAGCAGTCAGGATTCGAAGCAGTCAGCTAGCATACATTCCTTGCCATAAAAAGCTAAACATCTTTGAGCATATTTTGCTCACACTCATTCCATGAATTTTCTGATTTTTTTTATCATTTTGGCAAGTTTGAGGATTATATCACGTGAGCAAAGCTTCCACTACTCATCCAGCTCCTCAAAACGCATGGAAGCAAGCAAGAAAGAGAGCAAAATGCAAGCCATGCCAAAGATACCATTTTTATGATTTTTTGCACTAACGTATTTTTGGAGCAAAAGGACCAAGCTACCCTATCTATTTCTCACACGTTATAAGTAGGAGGTCACACCTGAGCCAAGAAGCTTCCTCTCTCTCGTTTTCCAGATCTAAATCTCTCTGCATTTTCTCAAATTTTCTCACACATGAAAGTTGTTGCAAATCGGTTTTGAAGTCGATTTTCTTCATCATTTAAGCTCCATTGAATATCTAAGAGCAAGAGTGTGGTGCTTTCTCTTCAAATCCAGAGGCATATTTGGATTTATTTTCCAAATCAAGAGGTAACATTCAAACTTTGAATTTGAGTTTCTAGCTTGCAATTGATGAATTTGATGATATGTATGCGTGGTTAGCTGGCCAAACACTAGGTTTGATGTATAATTTCAACTGTTTGTGAAGCATATTACATAGCATGAAGTTTTGGAAATCCGGATTTTGGATGATTTTCTTAATTTTCTTGCTCAAATTTCTTGATGTGTGATGGATCATTTGATGTTTTACAAGTTGTGTGTTGTAGCTTGCCATGTGATCAGCTTTGAATCGTTTAATTTGGTTAAGAATTGAGTGAGATACGATTGCTAGAAGTAGCTTGCTTGAAACTGAAAAAACGCGTGAATTAGGGCTTGCTAGAGGTTGAAGACGATGTGTTGGCACTTTCTGATTGGTCCATGCAATTTTTGAATTTTCATTTTATTATTTCATAATTAGCATTTTGCATCATTTAATTTTGCATCCAAAAATTCCAAAAAAAAATACCATAGGCTCAAAATGATTTTAAATATTTTGTGGAATTTTTTCCACTTTTTTAAAAATGTTTTGACCAGTTAAATAAATTCTGACTTTAATTAATTGCATTTCCATTGAAAAATTCTAAAAAATACTTTCCAATGTTAGAAAATTCCACAAAAAATATTTTAAGTCCCCTAGAGGGTTAATTTTGAGTTTCTAAATTTTATTTGATAATTTTTGCATTTTTGCATAATTAAATAAATTCATGCATTATATTGCATTTTATGCATATTTAAATTGTTAAAAATACTTTCATTCATATAAAAAATACACAAAAAATATTTTGATCCATTTAAATCATACCCCATGCATTTCTGAATTTTATTTCATAATTCTTGCATTTTTTCTATTTTTTAGACAATTTCATGCATTATATTGCATTTCATGCATATTCAAATCATTAAAAATACTTCCATACATATAAAAAAATGCATAAAAAATATTCTAGCTCATTTAAACCATACTTCATGCATTTCTGATTTTTATTTTACAATTTTGTCATTTTTGCATAATTAAATCAATTTTAGCATTAAATACATGATTTGCATTATCCATTTTGCATTTTATTGGTTTTTACCATTTTTCCATGAAAATAAAAAATGCCAAAAATATTTTTAACCATGTTTAGGATGTTAGGTCACTGTTTCTAATTTTTATAGATTTTTATTTTTGACTTTTACATTTTATACTAATTTTTCCTTGTTATTTGGTCATATGAGCATCAACATTGATAGTATTGACTTTTTGAATTTTGTTTGACCTTTCCATGACCTTTTAACTTGGGAAAGGATATGTCCTTGACTTGTAAGGAATTTGAGCTCCTTATTTAATTTTTATTTGGATTTTATCTTCCATTTTCCTATTTTTATGGAATTTCTAAAAGTGAACATACCTTTGCCTAGTGTAATTGAGTCTACCTTCAATTGTGAAGCTTGTGGACATGATTTAAGGCCAAGCTTAGGGTATGTAATGATCGTTTGAGTGCTCCAGTGATATGTGACATGTTTTCATTCATTGGAAATCCTATGTTAGTCACTAAGTTTCTACCTTGAGCATAAAGTTTTTATGGTTCTTGAAACCCTATTTTGATGATGCATTGGTTCTTAGACCCTTCTTCCTGTATATTTTATGTTTCTAATTGATGGTTAGGGGAATGATAACCTCAAGGATAGGCTTCTAAGACTTGAGAAACATTTGACCCCAAAGGATCACTTTGATCTTTAGTTAGAAGTTTGATCTGCATTTCATTTGTTGCATCCTTGTGCATGGATTGTAAGGTGAGGAATGCATTCATGCAATTCTTTAAGAATCTACTTCTCACTCCCTTACTTCATCCTTATAGCATACTTAGGGCCTTGATTCCAGTGTGATTGATTCATCTAAGCCCCTAATTTGCTCAAGCACATGCAAGTTTTGTTTATTAGAACATTACCAACTCGTGCTTATGGTTGTACCACTTGTGTTGTATGCATCATGCATGGTTCTAGAAGTCCAATTCCAATTGAATCTTTGGTTTTTGCTTCTGACCTTGTACATTATGTAATCAATAACTTAATGCTCTTTGATTCATTGATTTGCACTCAATCGTAATGTCATCATGATGACCTAGAAGAGCTAGATTTTCTTTTCTTCTATTGTTTGTTTGAAACATACCTTGAGGGATTATAGGTTCATGGTTTTTGAGGCATGTTACTTTAATTGACATTAATGTAAGCGCGTGACAAACATCTTGTGAGGGTTCTTTCATCACCCTATGACATACAAGACATCTTTCCCTTCCTACAAATCTTAATCAAGTTTGTTTGATCTAAGATAGGTGGTATCTTGCTTTGGATGATTTTGTTCATTAAAAAGGTGACTTGTTTGTGTATGGAAGCTTTACCTTCTACATTTGGTTGCTCATGAATCATATCTTGAGTTAAACTTATGACACAAGTCACACATGGTTTTAATTTTCTAATCAAAACTACTTTGTTTAAATCTTTCTTAAGTGCAATGCTTGTCTAACTTAGATGCTTTCAAGCCTTAATCCAATGAACTTGTGTGTGTGAGATTTTTATTTTGTTGAATTGTTTTTGTTTATAGTTTACTTAGGTCTTAAGGTACTGACCTTGCATGTTACATTACTTCATGATATTGCTTCTTCATCACTTGACTCACTAAATTGCTTGTTCATTACGATTAATTCTAGGGTTTAGAGTCATCCCTTTCCACTATTAATCTTTGCATTAGGATTGGTTGTGAAGTATGTATTGTTAATTGTTTTGTGTTTATGTGAGCATCATGTTTACATCCTCATTATCCATCTCATTTGTCCACAACACATGACACAAACATGTTAGGACACATTCATCCAAGCACATTTCATCACACACTTCTAGATGCATGTTTAAACTTTTCCTAGTTGCTTTTGTTTGTGTATTGTAAATGATGAACATGTATATGATGAATGATACATTCTTGCCATTCTAGCTACTTCCTTCCACATATTTGCATGCTATGAGTTTCATCCTTTTGCATTCATGCATCAACCGTGCTTCATTTCATCTTTAGTTGCATTCTTAGGTTAAGTTCTTAACTAGTTCTCATGTAGATGTGTACAATTTGAAGCATCTCATGACTTGATAATGTGTAATTTGAATTGCTTTCCGTCACATATCATCTTTGATCCCAACACCATTTGACAGTTAGCACATGTATGCACAAGCACACACACATACATGCACATGTCTACCCGCACTTGCACGAATCAAACGCATTTCTCTTGAGTGTTTTATTTTTGAATTCTTTATATGCATGTTTAAATGATTTTTTTGATGAAATAACATGTTCACTACTGTAACTTGTGTATTCTACCATCTCTTGACTAATTTCTCTTCATGTTTTTCTTTTCATGGCTTCTTTTAGATTGTAAACACCTTTAGGGCTAAGCATTCCAACTAGTTTTCGCACCAATGTTGTAATTGCAACCTCATGACATTTATTTATTGGTTTGATTATTAATTAATTCACATGATGTTGCTACTTTAGTCTCTTCATATTGACACCTTCTTCTCATAAGCCTCACACACCTAGGTGCACTTCACTACACACGTTTGTTGCATGTTTGCGCACTTTTGGTAGATTTTTGCTCTTGAATCTTTGTGGTTTGTTTTGTATGATATAGGTAGACATTAACATGATTAGCTACTGACTTGTATGTCTTTTTATTCTTTAATTGTCTATTAACTTCATCTAAGTCCAACGCTTCGCACAATTAGCTCTTTGCATGCTTTTAGGATTAGTTTCGACCTAGTTTGTGAATTGACTTGTTAGTGGGTGTTTATAAGGATGTTTGATGTTTGTTAAAGTTTTGTATTACTTTGTAAAATGAATGTTGTGTCTACTGACCCCACTTCACATGACACTTTGCATGAGCATAATTCATTCGAATTTCATTGCATTTTCTTCTTTCTTCTTAGCACTTGTTGGTGCTTGACATGTGTGCTTCTGCCAAAGCACTTTACTTAATTCTATCCCTCTTCTCACTTGGTTTCCCAACCAAGATGATTGATGATTGATTTTATAGGTTCCCCTTAGGTTTTGCTCGATTAACTTAGTCATCGAGTTTAGACATTAAGTTAGGCATCCATGTATGACAATTTTAGGTAGATTCTTTCCCTTGTTTATATCCATAACTTAGGAGCAATTTTGCATGATAACATTAGGATTTAGAAGTATGTTAGTTTCCCTTAGCCGTTTTACCTTTACCCTTTTGCATCCTTAAAACTAAAATCTTGTTTTTGTCTAGTGCATTAAAACATTCTAATAATCTGAATCTTTTTCCAAAGTAAAAGATACAAACCAATTAGTCTAGGATGTTTCGTCGTCCTGTTTGTTGTTGATGCTTTGCCGTCCTATTGCTGATGTTTCGCCATCTCATCCTCTGATGTTTCGCCATCTCATCTTTTGATGTCTCGTCATCTCGTTTGCTAATGTTTCGTTATCTCGTCTTCCGATGTTTCGTCATCCCGTCTGTAGCTGATGTTTCGTCATCATGGAGGTGTTTCGTCATCGTTGGCTATTTCATCTGGTAATCTAAAAAACACAAACCAACCAAAACAAGTGAGCCGAACTACGGCGTTCTGACTTTCCCATTGCATGAGAGAATACGTAGGCATCTTGTCGCGGGGCTAGATCGAGTAACCTTTGTAAATATTTTCCTTCTTTTCCCCATGTTTTCTTTTTCCTTCATTTGTTTTCTTTATTTTCTTTATTATTCTTTTCCTTTTTGCATGCATTGTACCATATAAAGATATAGATAGACCTTTACACCCATTAGATAGAAAGTAAAAGCAGATACCGTAGAGTACTACGGGCGCGTGGGGTGCTAATTGAAAACACCCACGGAACCTCCGACATGATAACTAGGTATCAAATAGAGTCGCCATCAAACGTCTTTTATCTCACGAGGGAGAAAGGGAAACATCGAGCAAACCTGAGGGGAGAAATCGCGGTCCTATGACCGTGAAATCGAGAGAATCTAGGTAAGGGAGTTAGTTACGCGAGGGGAAGGGATTAGCACCCCACACGCCCGTAGTACTCTACGATATCCACTTTCTATTTCTAGCTAAAGGGTGTGTTACATCTATGCTTAATCGCTAATCATGCATGCAAAAGAAAAGAGAAAATAAGAAACCACGGGGAAAAGAAGGAAGTATTTACGAAGTTTGCTCACTTGTTTTGGTGTGTTTTGTGTTTTTTACTTGTGAAAAAGGTTTTAAGCACGAAAGAAAAGAAAGCGCGCAAAGGCGAAAAGAATTGGTGTTGGTTGGTTGTTTTTACCTTGAGAAAGGAAATTAAACCATTATTAAGTGTTTTGAGTTTGAAGGAAAAAGAAAAGCAGCTTTTAGTTTTATTCACAATGCAACATGCAAAAGAAACTAGCAAAGCAAAGTTAGACCTATGGTTTAGGATGCAAGGGAATCTCTACCTATGTTGACATGCAAAGGATGGGGATCCTAATGTCTAGGCTAAAGAACCAATCCTAACCAATCTCCTGGAGAAAAAAAACAGACAAACAAGCAAATATGCACAAATCACAGGTAGAATTGCCCTAAACGGGTCTTTAAATAAACCAGAGGGGTTCCTGAACATGCTCCAGCTACGGAAGCCCCATCATGCATCTCTATTCCTACTTCTCATGGCAAAAGAAAGCTGTAAAGCCCTACTTCTCATGATATCTAGGAAAGTAGTAAGAGAATGCGGTAAACAGTGTAGAAACTACCGAACGGATATAGAATCCGAAGAGCAACGCAAGCTAGTGAAATACTCTGGAAAACTTCAAGTACTGCAGTCATGCAACAAAAGTAGATCAGTGAGAATCGCTCAAAGCATCGAAACAAGCGGAATACGTGTCGATACGCATCCGAAGCGACAATGCCTGCAAGAACGGGATAAGGTGAACAAAACAAGCTAGAAATGATGTACACGTGGGTGTACAAACTCAACCAAAACCTGCAAGAAGGGAGTTAGACCCAAAAAGCAAATAATGGAAAAGTGTGCGAATATCGAAGAAACGAGCCGCATATGCATGCGTCGTGTGTCCCTGCATGAAATGCATTACAAACAGCAGCCAAGCATAGCTAGGGTGACTACTATTCATCATCAGAATCGAAAAAATCAGAAAAAGTAAACTAGAGGACCGCGTTGAGCGCGATAGCGTGACCTGCAACACAAAAAGTCAGAACATTTGGCGCTTAGCGCGCTCTGGACCGCGCTAAGCGCGACCTGCAACCTGCAGAAAAATCAGGTTTCGCACCAGACCACCTGTTTATGATGTTTTCATGCCACAGTTCAATCCGTATCGTCAGGCAAAAATCCAGCAATGAATGAGAGCTAAATGAATGTGCTTGGAATGCAAATCGACCGATAAAACCGATGCTCATATCAAAGTAATGAATAAACATGCGAGGAATGCAAATCGAATCGATAAAACCAATGCTCATATCAAAGTGATGCATAAACATGCAAGGAATGCAAATCGAACGATAAAACCAATGCTCATATCAAAGTAATGAATGAACATGTAAGGAATGCGAATCGAACGATAAAATCAATGTTCATATCAAAGTAATGAATGAACATGTAAGGAATGCGAATCGAACGATAAAACCAATGTTCATATCAAAGTAATGAATGAACAACATGTAAGGAATGCGAATCGAACGATAAAACCAATGTTCATATCAAAGTAATGAATGAACATGTAAGGAATGCGAATCGAACAATAATTCCAATGCTCATTTATGAAATTGGATGCATGAACATGCAAGGAATGCAAATCAAAATGATAATTCCAATGTTCATTTATGAAATTGAATGCATGAATATGCAAGGAATGCAAATCAAAATGATAATTCCAATGTTCGTTTATGAAATTGAATGCATGAACATGCAAGGAACGCAAATCAAAATGATAATTCCAATGTTCGTTTATGAAACTTGAATGCATGAACATGCAAGGAATGCAAATCAAAATGATAATTCCAATGTTCGTTTATGAAACTTGAATGCATGAACATGCAAGGAATGCAAATCAAAATGATAATTCCAACGTTCGTTTATGAAATTTGAATGCATGAACATGCAAGGAATGCAAATCAAAATGATAATTCCAATGTTCATTTATGAAATTGAATGCATGAACATGCAAGGAATGCAAATCAAAACGATAATTCCAATGTTCATTTATGAAATTGGATGCATGAACATGCAAGGAATGCAAATCAAAATGATAATTCCAATATTCATTTATGAAATTGAATGCATGAGCATGCAAGGAATGCAAATCAAAATGATAATTCCAATATTCATTTATGAAATTGGATGCATGAGCATGCAAGGAATGCAAATCAAAACGATAATTCAATGTTCATTTATGAAATTGGATGCATGAACATGCAAGGAATGCAAATCAAAATGATAATTCCAATGTTCATTTATGAAATTGAATGCATGAACATGCAAGGAATGCAAATCAAAATGATAATTCCAATGTTCATTTATGAAATTGAATGCATGAACATGCAAGGAATGCAAATCAAAACGATAATTCCAATGTTCATTTATGAAATTGGATGCATGAACATGCAAGGAATGCAAATCAAAATGATAATTCGAATGTTCATTTATGAAATTGAATGCATGAACATGCAAGGAATGCAAATCAAAATGATAATTCCAATGTTCATTTATGAAATTGAATGCATGAACATGCAAGGAATGCAAATCAAAACGATAATTCCAATGTTCATTTATGAAATTGAATGCATGAACATGCAAGGAATGCAAATCAAAATGATAATTCCAATGTTCATTTATGAAATTGAATGCATGAACATGCAAGGAATGCCAATCAAAATGATAATTCCAATGTTCATTTATTAAATTGGATGCATGAACATGCAAGGAATGCAAATCAAAATGATAATTCCAATGTTCATTTATGAAATTTGAATGCATGAACATGTAAGGAATGCAAATCAAAATGATAATTCCAATGTTCATTTATGAAATTGAATGCATGAACATGCAAGGAATGCAAATCAAAATGATAATTCCAATGTTCATGTGTGTAATGATGCGAGATAGCCTTGACATTTTGAAGTTCTCTTTCAAAGAATCTAGGTCAAACATTACCACAAACATTTGGAGTGCACATGCAACAAGTTTATGCACAACGCACTAAATGCTTGGATATCTACATGTTGAGTGCAAGTTATGTTTCAAATCACCATGAATCAATAGAATTGATCAAGCTAAGTACTCACCAATGCATGAACATGCAATAGATGGTGCAACATGTATGAGTTTATGTCTTATGGACAAAGAGAAAACAAATGCACAAGTGTATATGCATGCTATGAACCAAAATCCAAATTCCGACACAAATAAGGCGGCAAAAATCGATTCAAATCAAGGAATTCAAGAACACAAATCCTAAAATCAGAATCTACATTGAATTTGCGTGTGGTTTCAGTATTCAATTTCAAGAAAAGCTGAAAATCTGAAACAGCTTAAAATAAGTGCTTATTTGAACCTAACACTTACTTGCACTTGGAGTTTGAGTCAAAATTGAAGAGGAATTCCTTGTGCTCTTCAAAGAAAATACCAAATCAATGAGGAATTGTGGATAATCTTCAAAATTAGGCTTGAATCCTTGAAGAAAAAGCTTGAATTTCAATGGAGAATTGAAGAAGAAGAAGAGGAATCCTTGAATCTTGAACTTGAAGAGAAAATCGAGATTAAACCATTCCTTCCATGTCAAATGTGAGTAGAAGGAGGAGAAGATGATGTAGATCGAAATAGGAGAAGCTATAATGGAGAAAAACCAGAATTCGCAGGTCGCGCTTAGCGCGCTCTGTGAATGGAGCAGGTGGTGCACGGAGGTCCGGTGGCGGCCTGTGGTGGTTGCTTGGAGGGAAAGTTGAAGTTTTTGAACTTTTTTGAGTTTTTGTGCTTTGGTATTTGAGAGAATTGGAGTGTGTATGGTAGTGGGAATTTAAGCAAATGATTGTGTTGTTGTGATTTGTGAAGAGGAAAATCTATTTATAGCTTTAGATCCTTAATCAACAAGCTAATCATGATTATCCGAACAATTTTCGTAATTAATCCAAAACAGCCAAATTCGTGCAGAATTCGGAGTCGGAATGTAAATGAAAAGTGTCCGGAATGCAATTTTGCTTGCGTAAATCAAAATCCCGACTTGATCCGATGAATGGTCAAGGAAATAGAAATTTTTGAAGTTTCAGCATCAATTTTGGGCCACTGACACGTGCAGAATTTTATTCGCGCTCTGTGGGGGAAAATGCCTCAGACGAGGATCTTCTGATCGGAATTTTCACATGCGTATCTCTGGGACATTTGAAGCTAACAAGATTTGTGAACTTTTGGCACCGGTCCCGTCCCGTTTCGATAAATTCGAGTGAGATATGATTTTTCGAACTTCACGTATCAGATGAAAATTGCTCAGTTCAGCTCAAAAATCAAACTCAGAGAATAAAATTCTGGTACCGATCGGTGAAGAATTGGCTCTCGAGTTGCAAATGGGAGTTGTAGGGGATCTTGATACGGATTTTTAGAAATTGGTCCCGCTCAATTCCGAGCTTCCAGCTAGAAAATAAAGCCTTTTCGGTGAGCCAAAACACACGGTTCAACACTAAAAGCAGCTTGATATGCCGGGGAAAACGACTCCTTTGAGAGCCTTCCTCACAAAATATGTTCTCGACCTTCAAACGAAAGTTGCGGATGATAATGAAAGGAAAGTTCCAGACGAAAATCAACAGAAAATACCCAAGGAGATGAGAGATACGCCTTCTGGAGTGCCCAAAATGCGCCGAAACCCGAAATCCACTTTATTGAGAAATGAGCTCTTTTTGGGTGCCATTCGGAATACCTGGAATCTGATACTCTTCATGATGAATGCTATGCATGCTACATATGTATTTTATGCAAGGGGATTATAAGCCTAAAAATGCGGGAAAGAAGAGGGTAAATTTTGGGGTACAACACTAATCCCTTCCCCTCGTGTAACAGACTTCCTTACCCGATCTCTCGGTCGCAAGACCGTGATTTCTTCGTTTCAAGTTTACTCGATGTTTACCTTTCCCTCTTGGTGGGATAAAAAACGTTCGACGGCGACTTCATTGATATATAGTTATATCCTTTAATTTTTCGGTCGGGTGTTTCAACACGACGCAGACGCCAAATGTTTTCTTTACTAGACTTGAGGAACATCAGGGAATCCAAAGTGTCACACTAACCGTAGCCATCATTTTAACCATGTCAGTCTACACCAAACAATAACGATGATTTATTGCTACTTACCTAAGGAAACCTAGATCCGGGTATGGGATCCTTACAAGCAATAATACCTAAGCAATACCCTTAAAAGTAAATCAAACAATGAAAGCAAGTAAAAAGTGATCTAAGGACCCTAAGGTAATCCCTCTTTAGGTATTTTCCCCAGTAGAGTCTCCAGTTCTATTACACGGTGGGAAAACTGACTTTTTTGTTTTGCGTTTTATCGCAAATGTTGCGGTTAGCAAGAGTCACCACCGACTTTTATTTTATCCAATAAGGAAATGTGAAAAGAACAGGAAAGACCTTTTATCGATTCTGAGTTTGGGGGATAATTATGAAAAGGGAAGGTGTTAGCACCCTTTCCATCCGTAGTTATCTACGGGCTATTAATTGCTTAGCTCACTTTTGAAAACTTGATTTATGTGTGTGTGTGATTTGTTTGAAAATATTTTGATTTGACTTTGTAATAATTCTTGTATCAATCCTCAAGAATGTATACGAAGTGTTTGAAAATACTTGTTTCGAAATGTGAGGTATGAAAAGTATTTTGTTTTGAGCAAGTAATTAAGAGTTATTAACCACTTAAAGGTTGTTCTTGTTATTTTCCTTCTCTTTTAGGATAGTGCTATCCATATCATTAGTTAGTAGGAAACCCTATCTGTTGGATGTGAAAGGACAGGCGTAGGGTCATCGTATGGTCATTGAATGCAACATTGTAAGGATACCTTAGCATTCATAGGGACGGTCATCATTTATTCTTAGGCAACAACCGAGGGACGATATCATATATTCGTAGGCAACATCGAGGTTCATCGAGGGACTATGATCTTTATGATGATTTTGAAACGAGGAACTTTGGCTAATGGTACCCCTACGCTCGAGGGACATGACCATTTATAACGCAATAAGAAAGGATACCCTAAGAGTGTAAGTGTGCATAGTGATTCAATTCAGATATTGTATCTTGAGATTAGGGTTATTCTAAGATTGATTTTATATCTTGCCATGCACACCCTAATTAGCATACATCTAAACAGTTAAATATTTGCGGAAAAGTAAAGTGCAGAAACTAAAATGTCCTACGCTATTACACGTGTTTGGTGCAGTTACATAATAGGAGGTGCGGAAAAGTAAATTTACCTAAGCTATTACATCCTATGAGCAGTTACATAATAGTAAAAAATGTGAGGAAAGTAAATCTACGCTATCACAAAAACAACCTTGCAACCTATACATCGATTTCTAATATTTAAAAATAAAAATAAAGTATAAATAAAAGGAAAAAATATTGTTTGATAAATGAGATAATATTCTAAACCCTAATTAAGAAAATAAATTAAAAGCTAATTAACCATTAATTAAGAAAATAATTTTTGTGTCAAAAATTAATTTAACATTTTATTGACCTAATTCTAAAAAGAAATTTTTTTAGGGTTTTTTGTAATAGTTAAAAAATAATTTGAAAAGAATTAAATTAAAAGAAATAAATTAAAGAAAAGGAAATTGGTTAGAAAAAATTTGAAAAGAAAATTGAGCAAAATTATATGTTTCCCCTAGGGTTTGAACCCAGGACCTCTAGGTGACCAACACACCTCCTCTGCCATCTGAGCTATGGTGCTTAGTTGTCATTGAACGGAAAAGAAACATTATATAGGAAAAACAAAATTTGAAAATTATTTGAAAAATGTGCGTTGTCCACTGTTCACCATCGTTCCCAATTTAAAATTTTCCTGGGACTTTTACCGACGGTCAAATCGTAGGTAAATCTTTTACCTACGATTTTCTCCGTTGCTATAAACCCTGCAAAAATCAAAACTCAACAACTCGAATTATAAATTGAAACTAAGGAAATAGATCGATTGGAAATCATCCCCTGAATCCAATGACATCCTGAATTTTGGCCAATTTTTCCTCTAACCTAGTTTTCCCAAATCATGAAATCAGAACCCTAGCCATGGTGAATCGCAATACCTGCAACTAAAATCAAATCAAACTGCCCAGAAAGCTTGAAAACATCATTCTAAACATAAATATACAATCGAAACATGTTTATGATGCATAAGTTTGGGAATTCGATTTTTGAAAAGAATGTGCAAACTGGGATGTGTGAGATCGAGTTTCTGGATGTGTTGATGCGTTGTAATGATCTAGAACGCTTCAGGGAGGATCAAGGGATGTGTTTTGAAGTTTTGTTTGGCCTGAATCGATCCAAAACCTTGACTGCAAGTTACTTCTTTTCCACGGTTTTTCAAGCTTTTGCTAAGGTTCTTGAGGCTGCAAAAATCGTCCCTAAGCATTTGGAATCCTTGTACATATATAGGAGATTGAATTAGGTTAATCAAATTTGAGAAAATATCTTGTCTTGAATGCAAAATATTTAATTAGAAATCAATATTCAATCTTGCATTTTCTATCCTCAATCATCTCCAGTCATGCTAGCTCGGTTCCTTGACTCTCAAGACTAATATTTTAGGCCTCCAAGTGACTTAAAACAAGGCCCCATTATTTGATCTTGCATTTTTATATTTTATCTAATTTATTTAGCTTTCATATGAATAAAAATCTAAATATATATATAAATAAAAATCACAAAAATATGGGCATGGATTTATAGATCCTATTTGTGATCATGGACATTCTTAAACTTCAAAACTTAGGCCCATTAGTTCAAAATTTAAGTTTTGCTCAATACTTGCTTCATGTTCTTTCTCAAAATTGCTAAACTTGCACAAATCACATCTTGCTCATTTCTCAACATTTGAGGATGATCGTGGACTTTTTAGAAAGCTTAAGATGTCCTCTAAAATCTCTCTTTGGTTTCATCTTCATTTAAGCTTCCATATCCATGTACACTTCTTTGGAAAATGATGACTTTTTGTTGACTTTTGAAAGGACATATAATGTCTTGGCCCATATCTCTCAAATGAAGCATTTTTGGGAAAACCTTGTGAGAGACAAAGTTGTAGAGAATGGAATTCCCTTTAAAATGAGATTTCATGGAAAAATTTATGAGGAAGTATGTGAAAGTTATGCTTGGTCAAATTTCTGTTGACTTTTCCTAAAGAAACCCTAATTTAGCAACTTTTAACTTTTGGTCAATTCTTGAGTTTTCTTGATGAATCATGATCAAACCTTGATCAAATGATGAATGTGATCTTAAAATATTGATGTTGACCAAAAATGGTGAGGTTTGACTATGTGTTGACCATAGTTGACTTTTTGTCCAATACAACTAATTTTCAACCATTTGAGCAATTGATTGAGCAAACCTGGGCTATGAGGCTTGAAACCTTATATGGGGATACTTTGAATCATATGATGAGTCATGACATGCACTTGAGGCATTAGAAATCACTTTTTTCTTGAGAGAAACAAACCCTAGTTGTGGGTTGATTGCTTAGGAAAGGGTTTGTCTGATCAACCCTTGGGAAATTCATGGGCATGGAGAGGTATATTGACCTTGAAATGGGAGAGAAAATTTTGGGGTATAACATGTAGTATCTCTTATAAAGTTGCATCTGATAAAAATATTGATAAAAAGTTAACATTGTCCGGTCACTTGAGTCAAACTCTGTCGTCACTTGTCAGAGTCCAATCTGCTATAGTTTATTCTCTCTAGACCTACAAGATCTCTATTTAGTACTCTAATCTTTTGAAGCAGTGGTGTACCATCCTCATCGCCCTAGACGCATATATATATATATATATATATATATACTGGTCCAAATAGTCTCATCAATCCAGCCTCTTCTTAAACTTCACCTTTGTGTGTATTCTCTTTCTGTGTTTGTGTCCTCAGTCTCAAACTTTTTAAGTCATGCCTCCAGTAAGCTTCCCCGACAATGAAGATCTTCTAGAGATCATTGTTGAAAAGCAAATTGAGTTTTCTTCTCTAAGAGGTCACATTGGTGATAGCATTGCTAGTGTTTCTTACTTTCAAGGTTGGTCTAGGTACTTCACAGTTTTGGAGAAGCATGTGTATGTCAAGCTTGTAAAGGATTTCTGGAAACACGCCTACCTAGACTATGAGAATGATTGTATTGAGTCCTATGTTTGTAATTATCCCATCTCCATCAATACTTTTTCAATCTCTGGTTGTGAAGATGATGAAGTGACTGTTTTCTTGGCTAAAAACATGTTTCTCATGTCCGAGAGATTTGCATCTCTTCATGACACATCCTCCGGCTATGAACCCTTGAACCCTAGGAGACTCTTGCCCATTCCAAAAGCTTGATTAAATCTCTATGTCTCTAATTTTCTTCCCAGAGGAGAAAATAAAAGGCTTCTGAGATACGATGACAAGGCCTTCATTTCTCTCCTTCTTAATGAACATAGAGTCAGTCTTCCTTAGACTAACTTTAATTTTCTCTGGAAATTGATTATTGAGTCCAGATGTATGGTTAAGTCCTACTTCCCATATGGAAGAATCTTGTCTGAAGTCATTCTCCAAGAGGGAATAGTGGATTATATCATGGAAATGTTGGTAGGAGATGGTCCTGATAACCATTCTGAAGACTATTTGGTGAAAGCCAAATGTGAAGTATTCAGTGGCTAGGGAAATTCCTCCTTGTCTCTCCTTTTATAGTCTTATTTGTGTGTGTGTCTGCTTATCTATTTGTTTCTTTAAATTATGTATTGTTGGTTCCTATTGTTAAATGAAGGAGTTTTATCTTTATTATTTCTTTTGGCACTTAATACTTGACATGACTAGTAGTTAAAACAATATAAGTAATTAAAATACTTAATGATTGTACGTCATGTGTTTCTAAAAGCACAAGTTAAACATAAAATCCTTAATGAATGACAATAATTTTTTCCATCTTTTAATGTAAACAGTTGATTGAACTTCTTTTCTTATATTGGTAATATCTCCACATTAACTCGAATAATCATTAATTTTTGTTTCCCATATACCTGCTCTTCCCAGCATACTCTAGGTAATCATAACCTATCTAGAAGATCTCAACAGTCACTATTAACTCTCAATGTCAAAAAAAACCTTATAAATAGGACTAGTTGTTGTTTGTCTCCATCATTCTTATTTTCTCCTGCTAAGTCAAAACTATTTTCTCTTTAAACTTATAATGGATGCCTTAACCTTACATGGTAACAAAGAAACACTGGACCAATCCTTCATGTACTTGTTAAAGAATTTTGGAAATACGCCAGAATCAGCGAAGATGGTAACACTACATGGTCTGAGATCTTTAGACTTCCTTTTTACATCACTCTATCATCCTTAGTTCATGTAATTGGGTGTGTCTCATCAGGAGCCATAATTGATGGTTATCAGTCTGACTTTGGGATGGTGGAAAAGTTTCAAATTCTCCATGATCGATCTGCACATTATGAGCCAACAAATCCTTTTACTCTTCTTCCCTCACCTAAAATGTGGTTCAAATTCATGTTGTCAAATATTCGTTCTCGCTCTAGGGCCAGGGGTGCTATGACTCATGATGACAGAGTATTTGTATTTCTTCTGGCTAACCACTATAAAATTAATCTTCCCAAAACTATTTTCAATCATTTAAAGGAATAAATTGAATTCTCTAGAGCACAATCATATTCCTACATTCCATATGTAAGGATTATCTCTAAACTAATGATAAGAGAAGGAATTTGGGATGCACTAAAATTTTATGGACTAAAAGGGGCATTGACTTAAGAAAAATGTGCCTGAGTAGATGTTGTGGAGGAGTTTGAAGATTAAGTATATTTTGAATTATGTTATTTCTAGAAAACCTTTGTTTTCTTTCAATGTGTTCATGTTAATTTTGTTCTATGTAATAGTCATCCTTCAATCAATGAAATTATATTTTTTTATTACCTTTACTTTATATTATTTATGCTTAAATCTTTTTGATGATGTCAAAAAGGGGGAGAAGTATAAACTTTTTGATGATTATGTTATAACAAGGATAATCTATATGACATGCATTTCACCACTAGCGTGTGCTTAATTTTTGAAAATAACCAAGGAACTCTAAACAAGTTCACTAGTTATTCTAAGCAGGATAATAAGAAGTAAAGATATAAGCTATCTGAAAGATAAAGCTTAAACTCAAGAATCTGAAGAAAGTATGTGCATCTGACTCCTTACACTAGACTCTGAAAGAGTTAGTCCGAAGTTTAAATTCTAACTGGAGATTCTGGAACTTGTTTGAGTGACGTTAAAGTTCAAGCTCTCAGTTGAGAAGTTGTGTCTTCAAGAATCAAGACTCTGAATATATTTCACCCGATCTGTTGGAACCAGGGGGAGTTGTTTCTCAAAAGGTCCTTAGTTAGAAGTTCTGATCTTTCACCAAGTCTGTGATTCAGGGGGATTTTCATGTAAAGGTTAAGTAGTACTTACCTTTTTATTGTTTAACTTTCTTCTAATATTATGCAAAATTGTGTCATCAAAATACATGGTTTTTTCATCATCCAAAAGGGGTATTGTTAGAACAAGATTTGGTTATGCAATTACGTCTCTGAGTTTTGATGATAACAAACAGTATGTTTGAGTGAACAATTTTGTTACTCTAATGTTTGTTTTATTTTTAAGATAACTAAACAGGTTCTGTTTAAGACATTAGAAGAGAATACATTCTGCTTATAAGCTACAAAGGTTCTGTTGAACTAGTAGCAAGGAAAAGCTTCAGAAGGCTCTGAAGTTACTCTGATAAGTTCGTCTGAAGAAACCAGTCAAAATATCTATAAACATAAGTGTGACTTATGTCAAGATACTGAAGACTCAAGTTTCATAAGACAAAGGATTTTGAAGACCAAGTGCTTAAAGACCCTGAAGACGTGGTTCTGAAGATTCGAAAGGCTTGAAGTTCTTATGAACTTTGGTTACGATACAAGGTTGCAAGACCAAGTGCTGAAGACTCTGAAGAATCCAAGACTTGAAGTTCTTTCTACCTTTTGGTTACAATCCAAGGTTCTTCAAAACCAAGTGTTGAAGTTTTTGAAGAGGAAGATCTGAAGACTCTGAAGACTTGAAGTTTTGATCAACCAGAAGTTAGATTCTCCACTTCTAAACTCATGCTCGCAAAGGCCTCTAAAGTGAAAAAGGAAAGAAGATGACTTTAATGTGTACAAATAGTACATAGTACGAAAAACGTTTTATTCCACTATCTCGCTACCAGCATAAATTGTGGAATACAAAAAGGACATGAAAGTACTATTTTGTAACGACTCTCTTTTTCAAATGGCCAACAGATATATTTTTAACTAGCTATAAAAAGAGAAGTATTATCGTTTGAGAAGTTGTTGCTTCATGCCACGATGCAACAATAATGAAAGTTATTAATGAAAAATAAAAGCAAAAAGATTACCAATCAAGTATCTACAATAAGAGAAACATGAAGAAAATTTTATCTTGAATCTTGTTAATTGATAACTCAAATAAGAAATTTTTGATTCACACTGTACTTAAATCTACATGCTGCAAGGAAGTCTTTTGATGATGCAGAAGAAAATGAAGAAGATCATGGAAGTGTCAATTTGTAAATCCACACCAATGATGTGTTACTTCATGATATTTGAGAACAAGGGTTGTTGTCCAGAATGTTCTTATGTGAATAAAGATAAAGAAGCTCTTATCCATGTCATATCAAGATTAACAAGCTGTCAAAAGCTTAAGTAGAAGAAGACTTCAATCATTCAAGTGCTCTGGGCTGTTGTCCGTAAAGAAGCAACTTGAAGAACAAAAGACCACACATATGAAGATAAAACACAATCCAATATTCTTAGTGGATATTAGGATATTCTGATGTACTCAATACAATTTACAACTGCTTATGTAGAAGCATTTTATTGTAAGCAAACATTGTAAAAATAAACAATTGTTTGTTCCTTTTAGAGGACCAATTAGGTCAGAAGCTCTAGGAAGGATCTGAATAATTCTTCTAAAGGACTAGTTGGGTCTGATGCTTTAGAAGGTATTGTGTTCCTTAGAGGACCCGTTACGTTAGAAGCTCTTAGTAGATGTTAGTCACTTGTAGGTAGCTTGTGCACTGAATGTTATATCCGGAATGGATCCCTGAACGGTTCATCAGATGTTAGTCACTTGCAGGTAGCTTGTGCATTGAACGTTATATCCGAAATGGATCCTTGAATGGTTTATCAGATGTTAGACACCAATGGTTTCCCATGCAAATGTAATCGCTTTGATTATATTTGATGAAGACCTTGAGTTCTAGATGAAATCACCTCGGAAGGGTGGACTGGAGTAGCTTGAGGTTATCAAGTGAAATAGGATAAAATCATGTGTTATTTACTATTTTCTTATGCATCTTGGTTTATGTTTCGAAAGTTTGATAAAAGCAATATCTAGGCACAATCATAAGAAGCAGTCCTTGAGAAGCAAAAGTTCAAAAGCAAGAATCAGCGTGAAGTTGCATAATGAACGAAAAGTTTATTAAAAAGTGTAAACCCAATTCAAACCCCCTTCTTGTATTTACGTCACACCTCCAACCCAGAGTGAAGGTTGTCTACCTTCATTAGTTCGAGTTGGTGTCGTTGCTCTGATACGTAACACTCGAGGGGATGAACGCTTTGTGATTTTGTTGTTGTTATTATTTTCGTTGATGCACATTTAAGTTGATTTCACTAAAGTAATTTGTTGATTTTGAAGTTGTTTTTGTTTGAATAAAGATGTTATGTCAATTTGACTTAAATACTAAGATTCCACTACGTAGTTATGAAAGTTGTTTTATTTTCAAAGATTAAAATTATTTTGCTATTGGCTCATTAGAAATTAAGTGTTATGTATTTGTATTAGTAATTAAGATTCCATTTATGATGAACTTTTATAGCTACCATCCAGAACTATAATATTATTAGTTAGTGAACTTGATAACATAGTAATACAATATTATTAAATAAACCTATAACATAGTACTATAATATTGTTATGAATATATATTTTTTGAATGCATATTCACATTCGGCAATCGACACATTCATGTATTTAGTATATTAATGGTCGTTTGATTGAACTCTGATAGTTTAAAAAATATATATTTTAATTATTAAATTATAATATAAAATATAAAAATTAAATATAATTCATTTGATCTTGATCAAATAGTCACCGGTGCACCTAATGCGTTAATGCGTACAATGACGACTGCATGAAATCTGCATCCATATTTTTCTCGCTCGTCATTAGCACAAAAGTAGGGGGTCTAATGATCAATCTTAATAATTCCATTAAAATATTGGAAGTACAAGGGTCTCATGCATTCTACATTGGAATGATAAGGAATGTACATAACTGTAATTCATGTATAAAAAACTTCACGTGAAATTTGATGTACTCTTTCTCTAACTAATAACTTATTGTACTCTTTATTCTCTTAGTGACTTGAGCGTTAGAGTGCTAACTTTACAGATCCACTCTTTCACTGTCGTACTAGAGATCCCATCCACCGCATCAAGACTATATTCCATAATTTCACCAAGCATTTCTACTTCCCTAGCAGAATAGTAGCACAGTCTCTAGGAATGAACTTCTAATTTCTACAAAATTCCATTACCATATATTTTTTATCTAAAGTCACGAATCACAACAACAATTACGCTCGAATAAAGAAGACAATTTCTGATCTAAGCATAGAAAACTCCATAGCATCTCCCACGTCTAGATTATCCCATAAAGAAATTCTGACACTACAATACAAAGGTTAAGACTAATGTTTTAACACAGCAACACGATGTCAGGACAAATGTTATGACATCTGTTGATAGTAAATCCTACTCGTGAAGTATTCCCAGTATCTTTTCTATCACTTACCTTAAAAGGATTTATATTCATTTAGTATTTCCTCATGACATTTTACCCCGCATTCTTTATTGCTTTTCATTTCCATGAGAAGTATGAATAGATATGCTTGTTTTATCGCTTTCCTAGATATCATAAAAAGTAGGATAATAAACAACGTATGCTCAAAGTCATTGTTTAAAGTCCTTTAGAAGGCATTCCATACTTATTTACTACGTGTGTTTGATATTGTTGTATGTTTACATTTGTGCTAAAGACCTCGGAGAAGGTGCTTCATTCTCATTCCCCATGATAAGTCCTCAGAGAAGGCAAGGCGAGTAGGGTTCATAATTGACCCGCCATTTTCTTGTCCAAGGTCATCCTTAGCTCGCGCCGCACACCGATGCTTTGGATTTTGTTGCTCTTGTTATCGAGTCTTCAAGTGGAATGCATGGATCTGAAACCAACCCCTCACACTTTGTTAGGAGTTCGCGTTGGTCAACATTGACACTCTGTGTTTATTCATACTCTCTTCTATCTCCTACCTCGATGCTCAATATATTGGTTAGGTGTTTAGTCGCTTTGGATATTCACTTTCCCACCACTCTATACTTATTACCTTGGTGCTATGATACCATGAATAAGATTTGCCTTCAAGACCCCTTCTTGCCTAGATGATTAGATATCTATGGTTAGGAACTCCCCCCTTTATCCTTCCTTGATGACATAATATCATGGTTAGGTGTCACATTCCTCTTTTCATGCCCGATGACGTGATATTATGGTTAGGTATCCCTCTCTCTCTTTCAAACCTTGGTGACATAATACATTAGATAGGTATGTGCTACTAGAGTGAGTGGATACTCCTCAAGCGTTTGCTTACTTACTATTATGTGACTTGTTTTCTTTGTGTGATCACATGCTCCCGTAGGATTTCTCGATCCGGTTAGAAAGAGGATCAAGTAGACCTTAAGATTGTTATCCATGCATGCCAACACTTAGGTAGGTTATTTCCCTCCTATCTGGACCTTAGGGTCATCTTTTCATGACAACATTAGGGGTAGAATTTGATACTTTTCCTTAGTTGTTTTTTTCTTCCCCTTTTGCATATTAAGACTAAAACTCTTTTTTTTTATCAAATTCATAAAATACCTTAACAAAACCTAAAATTCTTTTTCAAGGTGAAAATAACTAACAAATGCAAACCATTTTGTCATCGTACATTTTTCTTGTAAAAACTTTTCGATAAGGGTATGCCTTTCAAATCCGAGTTGCTAAGTGTTCGAGTGGCCGAGCATGAGTCTTTGATAAGCTGCAAATCTGTCATACCCCAAAATTTGCCCTCCTATTCCTCAAGATATTTCATACGTCCATACTCAAGGATTCCTCAAGGGTTGATCAGACAAACTCTCTCCTAGACAATCAACCAAAACTAGGGTTTGGTAATTCTCAGATCCAGATGGACTTCCAACATCTCCAATGGTCATCATGCCTCCTCATATGCTTCAAAGATTCTCCATGTCAAGTTCCAAGCCTCACAAGTCAAGTTTCCTCAGACAATTGCTCAGATGGTTGAAAATCAATTGTATTGGACAAAAAGTCAACTGTGGTCAACATACAGTCAAACTTCTTGATTTTTGGTCAACATCCTCATTTTGAAGTCACATCCATCATTTGATCAAGGGTTGATCATGATTCATCAAGAAAACTCAAGATTTGCACAAAAGTCAAACTTTCCAAATTAGGGTTTTTCATTGAAAAGTCAACTGAACTTTGACTAAGCATAACTTCTTCATACTTTCTCAAAAATTTTTCCACCACCTCTCATTTTGAAGGAAATTCAATTCTCTACAACTTCATGTCTCACAAGAATATTCAAAAAATGCTTCATTTGGAAGGTATGGATCAAAATATTACAGGTCCTTTTCAAAGTCAACAAAAAGTCAACTTTTGTTTTGAAGATTTATTGAGCATGGAAACTCCAATTGAGATGAAACCAAAGAGGTTGTTTAGAGGACACTTAGAGCTTTCTAAAAAGTCCAAGAATACTAAAAAATATGGAAAATTGAGCAAAATACACCTTATACAAGTTGGGCATTTTTGGACAATTGCACAAAAGGAGTAAAGTAAGTGAGTTTTGATTATGTGTTGGAATTGCATTTATTAATCTATACCCTTTATAATTCCAACACTATACATATATATATATATATATATATATATATATATATATATATATATATATATATATATATATATATATATATATATATATATATATTTATCATGCCTTTAACTATATTTGGATTATCTCACCCTTTACTTGTCTCGCCGTTGCCTATATATTGGTAACGTGCAGGTTATGAAGACGGAGTCTATAGCCGCTGTAGTCAAGTCGGTGTCGCTCTGATACGTAGCACTCGGGGGGAAATATTTATGTCGTCTTATTGTTGTTGTTTTATTATTATTCCTTTTGTGAATAAGAACCATAATTCATAAAAACATGATTTTGATGAGGAAGTTTAATAAAGGAGATGTTTTGATTTCCATGAATCAATTTACGTTTTCCTACGATGCTATGTATCCGAAATTTATACTTTAAAGTAAACTGTTTTAAAGTGAGTTGTTTTTGATGGTGTAACGCCTCAGTATTTAATTTATGAAATTTTAAAATTACTCTGATTTTTGCATATTAAACTTTGGGTAGAATTGGGGTGTTACAATAGTGGTATCAGAGTAGGTCAGTCTGTCGACCAAGTTATTAGTGTGTTTAATCTTGTTGTATGCGACATGTGTGTGAAACACTGTCGGTACTTGTTTGTTTCAAATTGTTTGTCTGCAGAGATGAGCTTGAAACAAGTGGGGGAGAAGTTTTACTTCTTGGTGGCGCTTGGGCTTGGAGTTGGAGCCTCGAGCAGTGTTACACTTTAGTAACTTGAAGTGTAAGTTTGAAGACGCTGTTGTAGTTGGTAGAGATGGTTTATGTCACCATCATGATTGTCGACTGTCTATTGACAAATTGAGGGACTGATCATCCTTAATCTCTTGTTGATAGTAGTCAGGAATTGTGTTGGTTGAGATAGACTTGTCTTGCCAACTTAATAGTGTGGGAAGCTGATGTGTTTGCACAAGGTAGTGCATGGTTATTTGAGTTGTGAGTGAATTTGGATTTTGATGAGGAACAAGATTTTGGCAAGCGAGCTTCTTGTAGTGATTCTTCTGAAGCCTTTTGTGAAGATGTAAGTGAATTACCGCAGTAGCGCGAAGTGAAGTTTTGATGGATTTAGTTTTTGGACCTAGTTGTGATTCGATGTATCCTTTAGAGATGTTTATTTCTGAGTTAGAGTTAAAAGGTCAACTTGAGGATTGGTTTGAGTAGATTTTGTTTATTCGAGTGGGTTACCGTGGCGTGCTACTGTTGTGTTGTTCGATAAGAGAAAAAGTTGTCCGAGTTGGTGTGTCGTTTGTAGGCAAGTAACGAAGTGGATGTTGAGGACAAGTATCTACTTCTGAGGATTGATATTTTGATGAATCAGTTAATCAGAGTTTATGTGTTTAGTAAGATCGATGCGAAGTCTAGCTATTTACGGGTTAGTGTGGGAACTGAAGATGTTTAGACAATGCTTTTCAAGATAGCGTGTGGTCCTGGAGAGTATTTGTTGATGTCATTTGTGTGACTATTGCGTCAGGTGTGATTTTGGAATGTTTAGACAGTACTCTCATGAGTAGCTGTAAGAGTTATTTCGTGTTCATGGATATTATTTGGTTCATATCAAGTTAAGGAATTATGGCAAGCGTCCGATCTTTGTGGTATCAGTAGTAAAGTAAGATCAGTGCGTGGCGAGTATTCTAAAGATAGAATTTTGAACTGATGGACGTGAGTGCCTTAAGTAAGCGACTTCGACGGTGATATTTTGGATATTTCCGTGGAGTTTTATTTTGTATCATGTAGAAGACCTCAAGAAGTATTTCAGAGTTAGAAGTTCCTTTGTTTTGGATGGATAACTTTGTGAGTTGGCGGAAGATCTTTTTACAAGTTGGTATTAATCATGGGTATTTTGACTCGAGACGGTTGAGTCACTATTTGGACTTCGCGATGGTAAGCGAAATTGTTTGAGCCAGTGGAAAGTATAGAGAATGCTTTGATTTTGGTTTTGTTTAGTACTGAAGAACCTTGTGCGGCGTATTGTGACATTTCATTTTGGACTTGAGAGGTATTTCGTCATAGAGTTGGAAAAGTGTATTGCTACCTCGGAACGATTTGATTTTCATAGGGAAAAATTGTCGGACTTGTGAGTTAGAGGTTGATGCTGTTGTGATCATTTGGAATTTTAGAGGTGCAGATATTAACAACGAGGAGATTGGAATTGTTGAAGACAATTCAAGTTTGAGTGCAATCTATAAAGAGACTTCGTCTGGTGTTGAGTTTAGTATGTTGATATCGCGGTTAACCCAAGATTATCTGATTTGGGAGTTGTTATTTTGAAGAATGTTGTATGTTTGTTTTTGGGGAACTTGTTGAGATTAAGTTTAGAAGGTTATTGTGGATTTGTCCACTACTATCATATGGATTTCGTTGGATATTAATAAGCCGTGGTGGATTATTAGATTGCGATTGAGATAAGTCTTGACGGTAAAGAATTTTGTGACGGTGTGGTAGCCACAGGTACCTTAAGATGATTGATGTTTTATAAAGGTGAATGTTTTACCTGTGGCTGAAGTTGGTCGTGACGGTGTTCGTTGTGGATTCCATAAGGTTTATGTTATGGTTCTAAGTCCAACCTGTGTTGTAATTACAGGGGGTAGGAGATGACGTTGATGAGTAGAGTTCTGGAGAGAGTGTTGTGATTGAGTTATCACTTGGGACGATGGAAAGTTATGAAAGGTGTTTCGAATGAGAAGCCTGTGTATAGATCGTTGCGACGGTACGAGGATGGTGATTACTTGTTATATTTTGGGAATTGAATTGTTACAAGGGAAGACTTCATTGAAGTCAAGTGTATACGTCGAAGTTTCACAAGTGAAATATTTGGACAATATTTGAAAAGGTCAATCTATGTCGTGTATTTAGAGGACCAATGGACATTAATCAATCGAGAATGAAAGGGTGATTCTTCGAGTTGATGAAGCTGATGTTGCGAGGTGTCCTGATAAGTGTACGCTTGAACGTATCCATTTTGAGTGATTGTAAAGTTGAGGTTTAACCAAGTTGTTTTACGGTTGGCATCTTATGCATTGAAGTGAAGCACCATGGTTTAGAGTTTGAGCATTTAATTGTTAGCGAGTATGCAAGATTGTTGGATTTGGACTAGTGAGTTATAGTCGCAAGTCGTCAGTATAAGCCCTTGAATGAGTGGTGTATCGCTGTTCTTTTACGTTTGTGTAACTTGTTAGTGATCAAGGGTTGTGCGTTGGTAATCTACAGGGATGATGTGACCTTGTGATTGGCTGGAATGAGAGCGATAACTGCAAGTGTAATTCTTGAGTTGTGCTTATGCGTGAATGAAGGCATCTTTTTCGTGTTTGCGTAACACGCGTGGTTATATCCTTTTCTGATTGTTTGAGTTTTGGTTTGTACAGCCATTTTGTTGTTTTCGTTTTAGCGATGGTGTCGGTGTTGTGTTGTAGGACTTTATGTTCCTATCTTTGGTGACTCGTTTCCGAGGTGTCGGTTCGGGTGTGTGGCTAATTCTATGGTTGAGACATTAGGATAGTATCGATCTTGTTTGTTGATTCTCGAGTGAACCGGTGTGTCTGCGACTTGTTTAGTTGTTGGGTGTTGGTTGGTCGTCGAGTGCATTGTATGGGCTTTGCATCTCGGCATGGTTGTTCTTGTCTAAACGTTGTGATTAGAAAGATGTCGTGTGTTAGGTGTATTCTATATGTTGTTTAATTAACGCAGGGATTGAGTAGACGAATGCGTAGGCATGTCTCGTATTGTTCGTTTTGGTCGAAATTTCGAGGACGAAAAGTTTATAAGTGGGGGAGAGTTGTAACGCCCGTTTTTATTAATAATATATTATATTAATATTTTCGAATTACTGATCGATATTTATTTTGCGACGAGAATATTTGTGTTAATTAATATATTTATTAATTTATCTGGCGACGTTCGGTTCGGTTCGATAAATAATATTCGGATCCGATGTTTAATTCCCCGGAATTATTTTAATCGATTGAATTAATTATATTAATAAATTAGGAGTGTGAGGATTAATTGGGAGGAGTTGGGTTTACACCTTAGTTTACTAGTGAGGTTATCATAAAACCACTTTCCTCATTTTCTTTCCATCCAAACACTTTCCTTGTTTTTCTTTCCAACCTAACACACCAAAACCAAACAAGAGCATGTGAGGAAGCTAGTAGAAATAACTTATAAAAAGACATTTTTCCTCATTTCTTCCCATTTTAAAAAACAAAAGCAAAGAATAGAAACTTGAGAGGAAAAAGAAAGGGTTTTGTGAGGAGAAGAGCAAGAGGAGAAGAAGAGGAAGAACATGAGCAAGCTTGGGATGAGGTCTTGAAGAGTCATCATGAATCATCAAAACTTCCATGGTAAGGGGTTTGATCTTCCATTTCATTATAGTAGGGTTTGATGATATATGTTGGATTTGGGGGAAAAATTGTTAGGTTGAATTCATGAGTTCTAGTTGAATGATTGATCCTATAACTTAGAAAAGGTTGGATTTGTAGTATGTATTGTTGGTGTTTATGGTTAAGTTACTAGGATTAAATTGAGAAAAAGGTTGAAAATAAAGGAAACTAAAAACATGAAAAGAAAATCAGTAAAATGGAAACCAAAAACACCATGTCCGTATTTAGCAAGAATGAAGGGAAAGGATGGAGGGAGTTGCATGGGGGCGCTCGCCTCACTAGGAGGGGCGGCCGTCCCCCAATGTAGGGCGCACACCTCCTTTTAAAGGACAAGCATGGGACGCACGTCCCCAAGGCTAAAAGGAGAGGAAGAGAATTCGTTACTTGTCTGTTTTGCAATTTTCCATTTTTGCTGTTTCTGTAACATTGGTTTTTCCTGCATAAATTGTCTCTGTTTCTGTCAATTTTTCTTAATCCCACATACTGCCATTTGGTATCAGTAAAATATAATAGGGACTTAAGTTAGCCGATTAAATTTAGAACCCGATTATGTTTCGATTTTCCGATTCTGGTAAATTCGGCGACGGAGCAAGTTGCTCCGAATTCAACGAAAATTGACGTGCTAGCTAAGTTCGACGTGTAGAACGTAGTGGTGAAGTTAGTTTTTCCGAAATGGTGAGTTTTTACGAAGAGACCCGAAATAGGCCAATTTTACGGTATATTGAACCGAATGGTGTTTTAGTCAATTTAAGATATATGTGAACTATCCGATTTTGACGTCGATGATTATGAGTAATACCGGTTGTTAGGAATGGTTTTCGTGACGATTATAGGCGTTTGATTATTTTTCCGTTTTCGAAATTTAGCGAATTAATTGATAACGATGCGGTGTTAATAAACGTGAATTTTGCGACGGTGTATTTATTAAAGAATACTTGTTGATGTGCAATGTGATGATTAAATTGAAGTTGTTAATAAATGCTTCCGAATAGTGAATGCATGACTTTTGATGAATGTATTAGTGATGTTTGCATAATGCAACTATGATGCGATGTTATATTTATCTTGTTTTGGATAAAATATGGCGATGTGGGCTTTATGCCAATTTGAATGAGCGAAGATTATTGTTTTTGTGTTGTGTTGTTTTATTGTCGAGTCACATACATTTCATAAGTGAAGAGGGCTTTTATGCCAAGCGATGATGGCTTTTATGCCGAGCGAAGATCGGTTTTATGCCAAGTGTCCCTAATTACGAACAAAGCGATGGGTACCACATGCATAACATAGTCGTGTCTCATGGAGTTATGTTTATGTTTGAGTTATTTGGCGTGGGGTTTTTGTCGATTGATGGATGATATTAAATTGCGATGATATATGATGCGATGATGTTTGCGATGATATTGTGATGATGGGCTTTATGCCAAAAGCGGAGATGGGCTTTATGCCAACAGCGAAGATGGGCTTTAGCCAATTTGTGATGATTTGTTATGTTGCTGATATTATTAGCATTATTTAATGTTGTTGGTTGATGTTGTTGTTTAAGACTGCCGTGTTAATTAGTGGCGTATAGCTTGTGATGATTTCGTAGTGATGAAAGTTTAGGTGTTGTTGCGATGGAGTATGCCGATGAGGTTACGACGATACAGTGTAGATTATACACATTAGAATGACGAGTAAAGTAAGTGAGTTTTGATTATGTGTTGGAATTGCATTTATTAATCTATACCCTTTATAGTTCCAACACTATACATATATATATATATATATATATATATATATATATATATATATATATATATATATATATATATATATATATATATATATATATATATATATATATATATATTTTATCATGCCTTTAACTATATTTGGATTATCTCACCCTTTACTTGTTTCCGTTGCCTATATATTGGTAACGTGGGTTATGAAGACGGAGTCTATAGCCGTAGTCAGTCGGTGTCGCTCGATCGTAGCACTAGGAAATATTTATGTCGTCTTATTGTTGTTGTTTTATTATTATTCCTTTTGTGAATAAGAACCATAATTCATAAAAACATGATTTTGATGAGGAAGTTTAATAAAGGAGATGTTTTGATTTCCATGAATCAATTTACGTTTTCCTGCGATGCTATGTATCCGAAATTTATACTTTAAAGTAAACTGTTTTAAAGTGAGTTGTTTTTGATGGTGTAACGCCTCAGTATTTAATTTATGAAATTTTAAAATTACTCTGATTTTTGCATATTAAACTTTGGGTAGAATTGGGGTGTTACAATAGTGGTATCAGAGTAGGTCAGTCTGTCGACCAAGTTATTAGTGTGTTTAATCTTGTTGTATGCGACATGTGTGTGAAACACTGTCGGTACTTGTTTGTTTCAAATTGTTTGTCTGCAGAGATGAGCTTGAAACAAGTGGGGGAGAAGTTTTACTTCTTGGTGGCGCTTGGGCTTGGAGTTGGAGCCTCGAGCAGTGTTACACTTTAGTAACTTGAAGTGTAAGTTTGAAGACGCTGTTGTAGTTGGTAGAGATGGTTTATGTCACCATCATGATTGTCGACTGTCTATTGACAAATTGAGGGACTGATCATCCTTAATCTCTTGTTGATAGTAGTCAGGAATTGTGTTGGTTGAGATAGACTTGTCTTGCCAACTTAATAGTGTGGGAAGCTGATGTGTTTGCACAAGGTAGTGCATGGTTATTTGAGTTGTGAGTGAATTTGGATTTTGATGAGAAACAAGATTTTGGCAAGCGAGCTTCTTGTAGTGATTCTTCTGAAGCCTTTTGTGAAGATGTAAGTGAATTACCGCAGTAGCGCGAAGTGAAGTTTTGATGGATTTAGTTTTTGGACCTAGTTGTGATTCGATGTATCCTTTAGAGATGTTTATTTCTGAGTTAGAGTTAAAAGGTCAACTTGAGGATTGGTTTGAGTAGATTTTGTTTATTCGAGTGGGTTACCGTGGCGTGCTACTGTTGTGTTGTTCGATAAGAGAAAAAGTTGTCCGAGTTGGTGTGTCGTTTGTAGGCAAGTAACGAAGTGGATGTTGAGGACAAGTATCTACTTCTGAGGATTGATATTTTGATGAATCAGTTAATCAGAGTTTATGTGTTTAGTAAGATCGATGCGAAGTCTAGCTATTTACGGGTTAGTGTGGGAACTGAAGATGTTTAGACAATGCTTTTCAAGATAGCGTGTGGTCCTGGAGAGTATTTGTTGATGTCATTTGTGTGACTATTGCGTCAGGTGTGATTTTGGAATGTTTAGACAGTACTCTCATGAGTAGCTGTAAGAGTTATTTCGTGTTCATGGATATTATTTGGTTCATATCAAGTTAAGGAATTATGGCAAGCGTCCGATCTTTGTGGTATCAGTAGTAAAGTAAGATCAGTGCGTGGCGAGTATTCTAAAGATAGAATTTTGAACTGATGGACGTGAGTGCCTTAAGTAAGCGACTTCGACGGTGATATTTTGGATAGTTCCGTGGAGTTTTATTTTGTATCATGTAGAAGACCTCAAGAAGTATTTCAGAGTTAGAAGTTCCTTTGTTTTGGATGGATAACTTTGTGAGTTGGCGGAAGATCTTTTTACAAGTTGGTATTAATCATGGGTATTTTGACTCGAGATGGTTGAGTCGCTATTTGGACTTCGCGATGGTAAGCAAAATTGTTTGAGCCAGTGGAAAGTATAGAGAATGCTTTGATTTTGGTTTTGTTTAGTACTGAAGAACCTTGTGCGGCGTATTGTGACATTTCATTTTGGACTTGAGAGGTATTTCGTCATAGAGTTGGAAAAGTGTATTGCTACCTCGGAACGATTTGATTTTCATAGGGAAAAATTGTCGGACTTGTGAGTTAGAGGTTGATGCTGTTGTGATCATTTGGAATTTTAGAGGTGCGAGATATTAACAACGAGGAGATTGGAATTGTTGAAGACAATTCAAGTTTGAGTGCAATCTATAAAGAGACTTCGTCGGTGTTGAGTTTAGTATGTTGATATCGCGGTTAACCCAAGATTATCGATTTGGGAGTTGTTATTTTGAAGAATGTTGTATGTTTGTTTTGGGGAACTTGTTGAGATTAAGTTTAGAAGGTTATTGTGGATTTGTCCACTACTATCATATGGATTTCGTTGGATATTAATAAGCCGTGGTGGATTATTAGATTGCGATTGAGATAAGTCTTGACGGTAAAGAATTTTGTGACGGTGTGGTAGCCACGGTACCTTAAGATGATTGATGTTTTATAAAGGTGAATGTTTTACATGGTGAAGTTGGTCGTGATGTTCGTTGTGGATTCCATAAGGTTTATGTTATGGTTCTAAGTCCAACCGTGTTGTAATTACAGGGGTAGGAGATGGCGTTGATGAGTAGAGTTACGGAGAGTGTTGTGATTGAGTTATCACTTGGGACGATGGAAAGTTATGAAAGGTGTTTCGAATGAGAAGCCTGTGTATAGATCGTTGCGACGATACGAGGATGGTGATTACTTGTTATATTTTGGGAATTGAATTGTTACAAGGGAAGACTTCATTGAAGTCAAGTGTATACGTCGAAGTTTCACAAGTGAAATATTTGGACAATATTTGAAAAGGTCAATCTATGTCGTGTATTTAGAGGACCAATGGACATTAATCAATCGAGAATGAAAGGGTGATTCTTCGAGTTGATGAAGCTGATGTTGCGAGGTGTCCTGATAAGTGTACGCTTGAACGTATCCATTTTGAGTGATTGTAAAGTTGAGGTTTAACCAAGTTGTTTTACGGTTGGCATCTTATGCATTAAAGTGAAGCACCATGGTTTAGAGTTTGAGCATTTAATTGTTAGCGAGTATGCAAGATTGTTGGATTTGGACTAGTGAGTTATAGTCGCAAGTCGTCAGTATAAGCCCTTGAATGAGTGGTGTATCGCTGTTCTTTTACGTTTGTGTAACTTGTTAGTGATCAAGGGTTGTGCGTTGGTAATCTACAGGGATGATGTGACCTTGTGATTGGCTGGAATGAGAGCGATAACTGCAAGTGTAATTCTTGAGTTGTGCTTATGCGTGAATGAAGGCATCTTTTTCGTGTTTGCGTAACACGCGTGGTTATATCCTTTTCTGATTATTTGAGTTTTGGTTTGTACAGCCATTTTGTTGTTTTCGTTTTAGCGATGGTGTCGGTGTTGTGTTGTAGGACTTTATGTTCCTATCTTTGGTGACTCGTTTCCGAGGTGTCGGTTCGGGTGTGTGGCTAATTCTATGGTTGAGACATTAGGATAGTATCGATCTTGTTTGTTGATTCTCGAGTGAACCGGTGTGTCTGCGACTTGTTTAGTTGTTGGGTGTTGGTTGGTCGTCGAGTGCATTGTATGGGCTTTGCATCTCGGCATGGTTGTTCTTGTCTAAATGTTGTGATTAGAGAGATGCCGTGTGTTAGGTGTATTCTATATGTTGTTTAATTAACGCGAGGATTGAGTAGACGAATGCGTAGACATGTCTCGTATTGTTTGTTTTGGTCGAAATTTCGAGGACGAAAAGTTTATAAGTGGGGCAGAGTTGTAACGCCCGTTTTTATTAATAATATATTATATTAATATTTTCAAATTACTGATCTATATTTATTTTGCGACGAGAATATTTGTGTTAATTAATATATTTATTAATTTATCTGGCGACGTTCGGTTCGGTTCGATAAATAATATTCGGATCCGATGTTTAATTCCCTGGAATTATTTTAATAGATTGAATTCATTATATTAATAAATTAGGAGTGTGAGGATTAATTGGGAGGAGTTGGGTTTACACCTTAGTTTACTAGTGAGGCTATCATAAAACCACTTTCCTCATTTTCTTTCCATCCAAACACTTTCCTTGTTTTTCTTTCCAACCTAACACACCAAAACCAAACAAGAGCATGTGAGGAAGCTAGTAGAAATAACTTATAAAAAGACATTTTTCCTCATTTCTTCCCATTTTAAAAAACAAAAGCAAAGAATAGAAACTTGAGAGGAAAAAGAAAGGGTTTTGTGAGGAGAAGAGCAAGAGGAGAAGGAGAGGAAGAACATGAGCAAGCTTGGGATGAGGTCTTGAAGAATCATCATGAATCATCAAAACTTCCATGGTAAGGGGTTTGATCTTCCATTTCATTATAGTAGGGTTTGATGATATATGTTGGATTTGGGGGAAAAATTATTAGGTTGAATTCATGAGTTCTAGTTGAATGATTGATCCTATAACTTAGAAAAGGTTGGATTTGTAGTATGTATTGTTGGTGTTTATGGTTAAGTTACTAGGATTAAATTGAGAAAAAGGTTGAAAATAAAGGAAACTAAAAACATGAAAAGAAAATACACAGTCTGTAAAAATGGAAACCAAAAACACCATGTCCGTATTTAGCAAGAATGAAGGGAAAGGATGGAGGGAGTTGCGTGGGGGCTCACCTCACTAGGAGGGGCGGCCGTCCCCCAATGTAGGGCGCACGCCTCCTTTTAAAGGACAAGCATGGGACGCACGTCCCCAAGGCTGAAAGGAGGAAGAGAATTCGTTACTTGTCTGTTTTGCAATTTTCCATTTTTGCTGTTTCTGTAACATTGGTTTTTCCTGCATAAATTGTCTCTGTTTCTGTCAATTTTTCTCAATCCCACATACTGCCATTTGGTATCAGTAAAATATAATAGGGACTTAAGTTAGCGGATTAAATTTAGAACCCGATTATGTTCCGATTTTCCGATTCTGGTAAATTCGGCGACGGAGCAAGTTGCTCCGAATTCAACGAAAATTGACGTGCTAACTAAGTTCGACGTGTAGAATGTAGTGGTGAAGTTAGTTTTTTCGAAATGGTGAGTTTTTACGAAGATACCCGAAATAGGCCAATTTTACGGTATATTGAACCGAATGGTGTTTTAGTCAATTTAAGATATATGTGAACTATCCGATTTTAACGTCGACGATTATGAGTAATACCGGTTGTTAGGAATGGTTTTCGTGACGATTATAGGCGTTTGATTATTTTTCCGTTTTCGAAATTTAGCGAATTAATTGATAATGATGCGGTGTTAATAAACGTGAATTTTGCGACGGTGTATTTATTAAAGAATACTTGTTGATGTGCAATGTGATGATTAAATTGAAGTTGTTAATAAATGCTTCCGAATAGTGAATGCATGAGTTTTGATGAATGTATTAGTGATGTTTGCATAATGCAACTATGATGCGATGTTATATTTATCTTGTTTTGGATAAAATATGGCGATGTGGGCTTCATGCCAATTTGAATGAGCGAAGATTATTGTTTTTGTGTTGTGTTGTTTTATTGTCGAGTCACATACATTTCATAAGCGAAGAGGGCTTTTATGCCAAGCGATGATGGCTTTTATGCCGAGTGAAGATCGGCTTTATGCCAAGTGTCCCTAATTACGGACAAAGCGATGGGTACCACATGCATAACATAGTCGTGTCTCATGGAGTCGGTTATGTTTATGTTTGAGTTGTTTGGCGTGGGGTTTTTGTCGATTGATGGATGATATTAAATTGCGATGATATATGATGCGATGATGTTTGCGATGATATTGTGATGATGGGCTTTATGCCAAAAGCGGAGATGGGCTTTATGCCAAAAGCGAAGATGGGCTTTAGCCAATTTGTGATGATTGTTATGTTGCTGATATTATTAGCATTATTTAATGTTGTTGGTTGATGTTGTTGTTTAAGACTGCCGTGTTAATTAGTGGCGTATAGCTTGTGATGATTTCGTAGTGATGAAAGTTTAGGTGGTGTTGCGATGGAGTATGCCGATGAGGTTACGACGATACAATGTAGATTATACACATTAGAATGACAAGTAAAGTAAGTGAGTTTTGATTATGTGTTGGAATTGCATTTATTAATCTATACCCTTTATAATTCCAACACTATACATATATATATATATATATATATATATATGTATATATTTTATCATGCCTTTAACTATATGATTTGGATTATCTCACCCTTTACTTGTTTTGTCGTTGCCTATATATTGGTAACGTGCAGGTTATGAAGACGGAGTCTATAGCCGCTGTAGTCGAGTCGGTGTCGCTTTGATACGTAGCACTCGGGGGGAAATATTTATGTCGTCTTATTGTTGTTGTTTTATTATTATTCCTTTTGTGAATAAGAACCATAATTCATAAAAACATGATTTTGATGAGGAAGTTTAATAAAGGAGATGTTTTGATTTCCATGAATCAATTTACGTTTTCCTGCGATGCTATGTATCCGAAATTTATACTTTAAAGTAAACTGTTTTAAAGTGAGTTGTTTTTGATGGTGTAACGCCTCAGGATTTAATTTATGAAATTTTAAAATTACTCTGATTTTCGCATATTAAACTTTGGGTAGAATTGGGGTGTTACAAAAACTGCCCAGATCGTGCTCCCAAGCTTGCTCCGATTTGGTATTTTCTTGATTTTCGATTTCATAAATTCATGCATTATTAATGGTTTTTGTGTGTTTATTTGAACTCAGGGTATGTATTAGATCATGTATGAACCATTACATGCAAGCTTGAACGTAGGAAAACAGATTTGCCATGGCTAGGGCTTCACGAGCTATTTCGATCGAACCGGCTTGTACAGGTCGATTCAGTCAAAACCAACACCACCATTGAACTTGGAATGGTCGATTTAGGGGGGTAGGGTCCCCATTTGCTCTTTATTCGTGTTATTTTGCAGGTTCCAGAAATTTGGTCGTCGGAGAAGACGACCGGAGCTAGGGCTCCGGCATCGTTGACTGCGTTGAAGACCGGTGAGGCATGCGTGGCAAAAGCGAGTGATCCAATTCGTCCATTCGTTCAACCTAGGGTCCACATGGCTGACTGTGCTTTGAATTCAAAAGTCCATGACACGTATTCCTTTAAAAACAATTGTTTGTATTTTCATGACACGAAGTGCACTTTGGCTCAGTGGTAAAGGCGTGTGGATGAGGAGATTCTCTCAAAGGTCCTTGGTTCGAACCTGGTCAGGACCAATGTTTTACTCTTTGCAAAACTAACTCTATTTTTCATATTTTCCTATTTTTCTTTAATATTTTTCATCTAATTTAATTTATCTTCAAATAATTTTCTCATGCATCTAAAAAACTCCAAAAATATTTATTTTTTTGCATAATCATCAGAAAAATGTTTATTTAATTTTTAATATAAAAATTATTATTTTTGCATGCATATTTAATTTAATTTCTGATTAATCATTTAAATGACTTTTAATTGTTTTTAAATTATCAAATCAATTCCAAAAATTACCAAAAATTTATTTTATCATATTAATGTTATTACTAACATAAAACCTTTTTCTCCATTCAAAAATACTTATTTTTACTAACATTTTCCTCTTATGCAAATTTCTCGTATTTTCCGATTTTGTACTTGTTCACAGGTTATACCGTTTCGGACGATTTTTCTTGCTTTTCTTTTCCAATTATGTAACTGCCTATGGGATGTAATAGTTTAATTAGGACTTTTATTTTCCGCACTCTTATTATGTATCTGCCCCAAAGCCATGTAATAGCGTAGGACATTTACTTTTCCGCACTTTACATTTCCCCAATTTACTTTCCGCACCCTATAAATTGCTAGTAATTAGGCGTGTATGGCAAGATAAAATTGGACAAAGATCACTCATAACTCCAAGATAAAATACCTGAAATCAACACACTCTTTCACACATGCCCCCTTAGGGTAATTCTCTCTCGTTGCCTTTACGAATACAAATGGTCAAGTCCTCGAGCGTAGAGGTATCCTAGCACCGTTGCCTACGAAACATATCGTCATAGTCCCTTCGATACAAAGATCATAGACCCACGATGTCGCCTACGAATACATGATCTTGACCCTCGATTGTGGCTTACGGAAAATGATGATAGTCCCTTCGAATGTGCTAGGATACTTCCTACAAGTTGCTTTCTATGACCATCTGATGTCCCTTCGAATGTCCCGCTTACATCCAACGAATAGGGTTACCTACAAACTAATGGTACGGATAGCGCTATTCTAAAGGAACGTAAAATAACACGAAAACGACCAATTCTGAGTAGGTAATAAGACTTTTAGTTGCTTGCTCTATCAAAACACTTTTCACACCTCACACTTTTGTCAAAGTTCAAACTCTTTTCAAAACGAAACATTTCCAAACACTTTGTATACATTCCTACATAAATCATTACAAAGTCAAAGTGAAATGCCTTTTCCAAAACATTTTTGTCAAACACACAGAAAGCCCTTTTTTTATTTTAAAATGATCTAAGAGCAACTAAGAGCCCGTAGATAACTACGGATGGAAAGGGGTGCTAATACCTTCCCTTTTCATAACCTTCTCCCTTACTCAGAATCTAACGAAGGTCTTTTTCGTACTTTTACCTTCCTTAATTGGATAAAAGAAAAGTCGGTGGCGACTCTTGCTATCCGCACATTTGCGATATAAAATCTCAAAGTCGGTTCAGTATTACAGTGGCGATTAGGGATACCCCAAAGAGAATACCTTAGGGATTTCTAGATCACCTTTACTACTTTCCTTGACTTGCTTGCTTTATCTTTAAGGGTTGCTTGGGTATTATATTTGTGGGGATCCTACACGGATCCGGGTTTCCTTTTAGGTAAGTAGCAATAAATCGTCGCGACGTTAGGCGATATCGAAGCGGTCAACATGATGGCTACGTTAGTGTGACACTTTGGATGTCACGATACTCTTCATTTCCAAGTTGAGGATAGTATTTGGCTTGCGTGGTGTCATCAAGCACTAACTAAACTTTTAGAACCTTAATTGACCCATCTTGGCCATTAGAAGGTAGTGAGATGGCCGGCTTTGGTGTAGACCGAGGTTGGCAGATACTCGATGCTACGCTCATTAAGATCGGACTTTTGGGATATTTTCGTCGACCACTTGGTAGTCGTATTGAAATAAGCCTCGAGAAAGATCAATGATGTGAGATTCCTAGAACCGGTTACTATTATAGGACGGATGAACCAACTCAAACTTTTGGTGGGGTAATCACCTATACCTCATGCAAGCCTTAAACCTAGGCTCATTGTGTGATTTGTTTGTGTGTGCTAAACATGACATCATGACATCATCTCATTGCATATCATTTCTAACTATTTCAAGGACCTAGGGATTTATCTTTGCTCTGTTTTGTAGGAATTATGGCTTCTAGAAAGACTATCCGAATCAACTTCATAGGTATACTTTCTCAGCCCAAAGAATTGGTTTCAGAAATTCCCGACCATGCTCAATTCATCAAAAGACATGGTTATATACTTGACTTGGTTATCTCCGGTTTTGAAGAAGATATGATGCATGTCCTATTCCAGTTCTTTGATCCGAAACACCATTGCTTTACATTCCCAGATTATCAGTTGGTTCCTACCTTAGAAGAGTTCTCTAAGCTACTTGGGATACCCATTCTTGATCAAATGCCATTCACCGGTTTAGAAAAGGTTCCTAAGTACGAAGACATTGCATTAGTATTACACCTAAAGCGCTCAGACATTGAAGCCAATTGGGAAACTAGAAGCGGAGTTAAGGGTTTACTTGCTAAGTTCCTGATAAAGAAAGCCCGAGAATTCCTCAAAGTTATGAGTTTCCATGCATTCGAAGACATTGTAGCCTTGTTAATCTATGGTTTGGTTCTATTTCCTAACTCGGATCAGTTCATAGATGTCAACGCCATCAAGTTATTCCTTACCCGTAATCCTGCGCCTACTTTACTTGGAGACATCCTACATTCTCTCCACACTCGTACCATCAAAAGACAAGGAACTCTCATGTGTTGCATACCGTTACTTTCCAGGTGGTTTATTTCGCACCTTCCTCAATCAGTGATGAAGAACGAGCAAAGATTGAAGTGGTCTCTAAGACTAATGTCACTCTCTCATTCAGATATCCGTTGGAATCTTTTCTCTCAAAAGGACTTCACATTCATTGAGCGTTGTGGAGAATTCCTAATGTACCACGCTTGGTATAAGGGAGGTATTACTTACAACTCTTCTCTAGCTCTCGGTTTGGTTTTGCTCGAAGAGATGGTCCTCATGATATGCTTCTCCAAGATATTGTGTTCGACTACAACCACGATCTCGGTTACGAAGGTTCATACACGCTTGGGGCATGGTAAAGAAGACGATACCAAGACTTTGGGGCAATGAACTCCATTCCTTGGGAACCTTACCTCAAATGGGTGAGAGCTCGAGCTCAAAACCTCATGATGCCATTCACTTTGTTTTACCAAGAATTATGGAACTGTTGCTATGGGTGGCGAACCTATCTTTTCTCCACCACGACATGCCTCGATTTTGAAGACTTGAAGAGATCCTGGATTCAACTTAAAGAAGAAAGGGATACATTCGAAGCTCAGTGCTATGCAAGTGAGAAGAAGGTACTAGAGTTAACCAAGCTACTTCACGAGAAGCGGAACATCAACGCCTACCTCGACACCAAGAAGAAGCGCCCATGGGAGACTTAGAGCTTTAGGGTTTTTATGCTTTTCTTTTATTGTTTTGAACTATCTTTTGTACTTAAAAAGAAAGAGAATAAAAGAGAACTAATAAATGTTTGTTCGTGCTTGTTTAACAAATTTAAATCTCTAAGGTCCTTGAAAACATTGCATTGCATCTGCATAAACATCGTATATCATGGCATAACATTTCATAACAGGTACATTGAAGACCGGTTTTCTCATTTCTCTCGCTATTTATTTTAGCAGAAATGGCTCTTGAGCAGATCAAAGATCTCGAGCTCGAGAATGCTCGGTTCAGATGTTCACCAGCTTGGTCCAAGGCCAAGAAGATCTGAAGAAGCTCATCAACAGGAAGAAGAGGGTCGTTGGTGTTCTCAACATGGGAAGACGTTACAAAGGTGGTCCTAAAGTGGTCAGCCGGATAGAGCTCTCAGATGGAAGTGTCAAGGCGAGTGTCAGGGGGCAATGAAGAAGGCCACGTGAGCACGAGAAAGATAGAGAGGATCGCTATGATAATGACCAGACTACGATGAAGATGACAAGTACAAGCAACTCGAAGACCGTCTGACTGCTGTAGAAAACCTGAAGATGTCCGAGCTGAATTTTGATGATTTGAGTCTTGTCCCTGGTGTGGTGATTCCTCCCAAGTTCAAAGTTCCAACTTTCGCCAAGTATGATGGCATGTCTTGTCCGTTGCACTTGAAGTCCTATGTTGGATCAACCCCTGCGATGCAGTTATGGATGCATTATTTTCAAGAGAGCTTGTCCGGAACTCAATTGGAATGGTATTATCAGCTAGAGAATGACCGTATCCGTACTTGGAGTGACTTAGCGGATGCTTTCTACGACGATGAGTACAATCTTGAATTGACACCCTGCATGCAACTATAGAGCATGTTTATGGGTCGTGATGAGAAGTTCAAAGAGTATGCTCAAAAATGGAGAGACCTAGCAGGCAGAGTTCAGCCACCCTTGTCCAATAGAGAGTTGGTTAATATGTTTATGGGAACACTGACAAGCCCATTCTTCAATCATCGATTGGAAACTCTTGATCGGATTCAAGTGATATTGAGGAGAACGTGTTGAAGTGGTATCGAGCGGAAAGATTCGGTAGAGACATCTTCAAATCTGCGAAGAGATCTTTTGGTGGTAAGAAAGAAACTAATCTGTGTATGGACGAAAAAGCCGAGCCAAGACCGGCCGTGCTCAATCGTAGGGCGGTTGTGATCTCGATCCTACATCGGCCTGACCATAGCGAGACAACGCGTGGCCGGCGCCACGAAGCGGTTCACGAAGATCAACATGCCATTGTCACAAGCCTTGCAACACATGTTGAAAGAGATGATTACTTTGAAGGATCCTCCTCGAGTGTCAACACTTCCTCTCAGAGATACAATCGATGCTAAATGTGCTTACCACTCCAACTCACGACGACAATGTTGGGCTCTGAAGAACAAGATTCAAGATATGATTGAAGCTAAGCAGATTGAGTTTGACCCTCCAGTTGAGACTCCGAATGTGATCAACGCGCCTATGCCTAATGTCGCACACCAAAATTTACCCTCCTAAGCTCAGGGTTTTAACTTCCGGAAACGATTTTTGAGTTTGTGTTTATGAGGAGTGATCATGAGACATCTCTTATTCAAGGAATACACTCTTTTGAAAGTGTACAAGATCAAGACTTTATTCCCTAATATTTCTCATAAGATCATTGCATCACTAACAGTTTCAGAACAGGACAGATCGTGCGTGTACTCCTAAAGTCAAAATTGGGATTTTATCAAAAAAATCATTTGTTCAAGAGATAATCAATTAGGGTTTGAGTCTCCACTTACCTAAAATGATCTATCTTAATCAATCATCAACATTTGATCTTCAAATTCCCAACTTTTTCTCATGATCTACCTTGAATCGACCAATTAGGGTTTTGATCGAAGATAGTGAATCATTGACTTTCTGCTCAATGGATGACCTATTTGCTTGAAGATTGGTCTTAACATCTTCAATGCAATATCTTGACCTAATATCTTGGTTCAAAGCATTACAAAATCCATGTTTCTTCATCGGACAAATTTTGAATCGTCTGATGAAAATTCATCTGCTCAAAAAGTCAAACTTTGACTTTTAGTCAAGTTTTTCAATCATAAAAACATTTCAAATAATCCATCATGATCATAAAAAATCAAGAAATATGAAAAAGTCAACAAAAAGTCAAGATTTGAATTTTTTCTAACACTTAGAAAATTTTTCAAGTGTTAAGAATCATGGTTTTTCCTCACTTTCATGGCCATTTTTCACCTAGATCCATTTTGATTCAAGAAAAACTCAAAACATGAAAGTTGTAGGTCTTGTTACAAGCTTTCTAAAAAGTCCAAGAACTTGCAAAAACACTTTGTCTAGCTAGGGTTTTGATTTTGAAACATAGAGCTCCAAAACTATGGATTTCCAAAATCATGCATCAAAGTTACAAGTTATTTTGTAACTTTCTCCTTCTAAACCTTGTCACTAAACAAGATAGGATTTTAGAGGAAAAATATGATGGAAATTGCTAGGAAAGGATAAAAACACTTGAGTTTTTTTAGTAATGATTAAAAAGATTTCATTTGCATTTAATGAAGGAATATTCCTTTCTTAAGCCTTAAGCTTCCAAGTTGCAAGCTCTAAGCTTATCTTGCCTTGCCATTTCAAGAATCCTTTGCCTATAAATAGAGGTTCTTACTTCATTCTAAAACACACCAAAACAATTCCAAACTTGTTTTCTCATTTCTCTCTTATTTTGCAAGTTTTCTAAGTTTTCAAAGAGGTTAGAATCCCAAATTGCAAATTCTTGCAAGTTCCAACCAATGGTGTCATTCTAACATGTTCTAAATATCATTTAGAATTTTTTTGGAACTTCAAACCCTCAAAAAACAAGCCAAAATCAGTTTGCTCCATAAATCATTTCCAAAACTCATAAAATGCAAATTTAAGCCATAACTTCCAAACTCTTAATTCACTCGTGCTTGTTATAATTTTTCACTTCAAACACCTTCTATACATCATATAGAAATAATCCAAATCATCATTCCATCACTGTAAAATCGATTCTCACTTCAAGTAACTGAAACTGGACTTGGTCAAAATAATCCAGACCATTTCAAACCAAGGTAAGCATACTAATACCTATTTTATGATTATGTCAAAAAAATCCAAAAAATATTTTCTTTTTGATTATATTTTTATTAAGTAAAAAATGAGATATTTTAAGTATTCTTAATACTTTTCAAAAGATGCTTTCTTTCCAATTCTCAAACTTAAATCTTTTTTCAAAACTTCTTGTGAATATTCTTCACTTTTCAAAATTATTTTCAAAACCTCCTAAAAACACTTTCATAATTAAATTTCTAAACCTCGATCCAACGTCGAGTTTCTTTTCAAAATATTTTCATAAATAAATATTCTACTTCTCTCTCTCCTCCCAAACATATGGTAGTCGGTCTGTATCGACCCTCATTTGTATGTTTGGTTTCTTCTTAAATGAATCTAATCAACGTGAACCTTGTTTCACCTCACCTTTTCTCAACAAACTTTTGGGTGAAAAAGATGATTAGGATGTTTCGTCCACTCATCCGAGTATTTGGGGTATTAGTTGAGCGCTTATGGTCCAATACTGTCTCCCACATAAAAATAACTCAACTCACTCAAACTCTTTTATCTCATATGCGATCATCAAACTATTTTATTACAAAGAGTGTGCAATAGCCATTTCAAACACGAACAAAGACTTAAGCTTTTCAAACAAACAAAACAAGTCCAAGTTCAAGCATTTGAAATGTTTAATGCGATTTTTCTTATAAAATCAATACAACCAATTTAAAACCTTTTCAAGAGGAACTACGGAGTTTGACTTTCCCATTGCACAAGGAATACGTAGCACAGTTACGGCCGTGCCAAACTCAAAATAATAAAAAATAAACCCCGTTTCTTTTATTTCTCGATTTTAACTCATGAATTAGCAATTTAACACACACAAACACTTAGAACTAAATGGGTCACATCGAGTACGATGGATGTAAGGGGTGCTAATACCTTCCCTAGCAAACTCAAATTCACATCTTTTGGTCATGTAGACCGTCTGATCCAAATTCTGTGGGTTTTATCTATATTTCCCTTTCTTTTTAGAACAAATAAAAATTAGGTGGCGACTTCATTGTTTTCAAAACAACATGATGAAAAAACCAGTCATCACACCTAACCATGACAAAAGTTCCAATGTTATTGGCGATAACTCTTACGTTTTCAACATAGATGACTTGACCATTCCTCTGATGACTATTAAGAAGAATTTGCTGAAAGCCAGTGTTAACCCAGGATGCCCGAGATTGTCGTTGGTGCCCACGCACGATGGTTGTGCTTGGTTGAGAAGGCGTGTTTAGTGCATGATGGATAGCCGTGAAATATTATTCCGAAACCACTGGAGAGTGTGAAGACATGTCTAAGAAACTGAAGATCGAAGATGTGAATGAAGTTGTACCGTCTGCATGGGATACCTTGGGGCAACCAAGTGGAAAGTTTGATTACATGGTGAAGTACACTGTTCCTGAGAGCTATAAGATTCCTATTGAAGATGTTAAAGCAACCGAATGGGGTGACGATTTCCTAGAAGACTATGCTGATATTAACACGATAAGGATTTCCTCTACTGATTTTGTACCTAGAGTGGCACCTCTCATCATTACTTCTCCTAGACCAATTCCATATTCCTCCGACAAAGCTATTCCTTGGAACTATGGAGCTGAGGTTTACTATCATGGCGTCAAACAAGACCCTCTGACTATCGAGAATCTTACAGTTGAAGCTACCATTCCTGACATTGACAACATCACCGGATCAAGTAAGGTGACTAGAACTGGAAGGGTATTCTCTCCAGATATCTCTCCTCCAAAAGACACTGCGACTCTAGCTCGCATTCCAGCTATTCAACAGTTCCCGAGACTAGATGGAAAGAACGGTGACTCATCTGCTGAAGTACCAAAGCAAGTGAAGACACCTCCAAACAAGAAATGGAGAAATTCAAGATCATCGGAAGAGTGACTACAATATTGTGGAGCAGTTGGGACAGACTCGTCCAAGATCTCCATGCTTGCTCTCTTGTGCTCGAGGCTCATGCCAAAGCCTTGGTGAAGTTTAGAAGAATGCTCATGTACAAGACACTACTCTTGATCAATTTGAAGTTTGTATTGCTAGCACGGCTGCCAACAACGGCCTATGCTTCTCGATCTTGATTTGACTCTAGGAAAAAACACAACAAAGCCTTGCATCTACGTTGAATGCAAGGGCATTCGTTGTCTCATGTTTTGGTGGATACCGGTTACGCTTTGAATATCCTTCCGAAGACGCTTTTGATCGACTTGATGTTGAAGGATTGGTCCGAAACCCGGACATTATTGTGAGAGCTTTTGATGGTTCTAAGCGAGGAGCTCACTCTATTAAAGTCGGTTCCAGACTTTTGATTCCACTTTCTTTGTCATGGACATCCGTCCGACTTACTCTTGCCTACTTGGGCCCTTGGATACATGGGGTACCTCACCTTACATCTGAAGTACCGGTGAAAGGGAAGGTTGTTACGGTATGTGGTGAAGAAGAATATATGGTCATCTGGTCATTCGATACCTTGAGATGGAAGGAGAATTCTTGAGACTCCTGTCAAGCTTTTGAAACAATCCCCTAGAGTCACGCCTGTTGACTCTCTGTCACTCTGAGTTGCTAAAACTCCGCCTAGGATGGCCTCGTTGAAAGATGCTTGAGCTGCAATTGAAGAAGGAGGTAGTACTATTTGGGGTCAACTCCCGATCTCCCTTTCAAATCGACAAGTGGTTTAGGCTTCACCATCAAAGGTCGAAGATGATCGCCCATGACGTGCTTCCTTTCCGCATGGGCGGGTGGAGTTCATGCCATAGAAGACAGCGACAACGACTTCGACATCGAAATTGGATCTTCCTACTCCGACAACGGACTCGAATTGGAAGATCATACCAATCTCCTTTAGGCAGAGTAATTGCTCTTCTTTTGTTTTGCTTTTCGTATTTTCTATGTTTTGAACAATAAACTCTAAAGCCTAGTGCCTTGCCCGGGGCATCATGGCTCGTTTGTGAGGGTTATTATCTATCATTTGCATATTTTCATTCAATAAAATCGTTGGACTTTTGCATTATTTGTTGATTTCTTTCTTTTACTTTATCACCCTTCAAAAGCTATGTGTTTCTTACACACACCCGTGATACTGTAGAATCACTCGAATCTAGATGATAACTATGCTATTGCTAAATATGACTTTGATAATCCGATCTACTAAGCCGAAGACGAAAGTGAGGAAGATTGTGAAGTGCCAAGAGAACTCGTCAGACTACTACAGCAAGAAGATCGAGTTATACAGCCACGCGAAGAGCAAGTGGAGGTTGTGAATTTGGTCTTGATGAAGGCAGAAAAGAGATCAAGATAGGAGCGGGTCTTGAGGCGGTGTTAAGGAAAGATTGATTCGGATGTTACGAGATTATATTGAGGTTTTGCTTGGTCATACGAAGACATGCGGGTTTGGACATTGATATTGTGGTACACGATTGCCAAAAGAAGGTTTTCTCGATGAAACGAAGGTTCGTCGCATCGTCTGAGATGTCGAGAGAAAATCAAAGTCGAAGTTATGAAGCGGTTCAACGCGGTTTCTTAGTTGTTACTTCTATCCATAGTGGGTGGCTAATGTGGTGCTGTGCCCGAAGGATGGCAAGGTGCGAATGTGTGTGGACTACGATCCGAACAAAGCGAGTCAGAAAGCGATTTTCCACTTCCTCGATGTTACGGTTGACAACACCGCTCAGCATAAGGTCTTCTCCTTCATGGATGGTTTCTCCGGTTACAATCAGATCAAAATGGCTCCTGAAGACATGGAGAAGACAACCTTTGTTACACAGTGGGGCACTTTCTACTACAAGGTTATGTCGTTCTGCCTGAAAAACACGGGCGTCACTTATCAGCGTGCTATGGTGACGTTATTTCATGACATGATTCATCACGAGATAGAGGTCTACGTCGACGACATGATAGCTCGATCACAAACTAAAGAAGAGCATCTTGATCATTTGCGGAAACTGTTTGATAGGTTGAAGAAGTACAGACTGAGACTTAATCCCAATAAGTGTACCTTTGGAGTCAGATCCGGTAAAATCTTAGGGTTTGTTGTCAGTGGAAAAGGTATTGAGGTTGACCCCGCCAAGGTTAAAGCTATTCAAAAATGCGACTCCCGAGAAGGAAGTCGAGGTTTCTTGGGCGGTTGAATTACATTGCGATTCATTGCACACCTAGCGCTACTTGTGAGCCAATCTTCAGTTACTAAAGAAAGATCAAGTGGTAGAATGGAATGGCGATTGCCGGATCGCTTTTGACAAAATCAAGGAGTACCTAGAATCCTCCTATCCCGATGCCACTGCGAAGGAAGACCTCTTATCATGTACTTGCGGTGTTAGAGAACTCAATGGGGTGTATGTTGGGGCAACATGGCGAGTCGGTCGAAAAGTATGCAATATACTACCTTAGCAAAAGTTTACCGGTGAAACAAGATACTCACATTTCGAGAAAACTTGTAGCGCTTTAACTTAAGGCTCGCCGACTAAGGCAGTATATGTTGACTTACACTACCTTGTTGATTTCCAAAATGGATCCGATAAAATAAATATTTGAGAAACCAGCTCTCTCCGGAAGAATAGCAAGATGGCAAATGATCTTGACCGAATATGACATCCAATATACTTCTCAGAGAGCGATCAAGGGAAGTGTAGTAGCCGATCATTTGGCTCATCAAGTTGTAGATGACTATCAGTCTATGCAGTTCGAATTTCCAAATGAAGATGTTTTACTAGTTACTAATTGCGAAGAACCGGGACAGACGAAGGACACGAACAAGGATCCCGATGGACCGTGGTCTTTGATGGACCTCAAGCGCGGCAATGGCATTGGCGCCATCATTACATCCCTGACGGACACCGCCTTTCACGCCAAATTATGTTTCGGTTGCACCAACAACATGGCGAATCTGAGCGTGCATCATGGGTATCAAAGCTATTGACTTAAGAATCAAGTTCTTACAAGTATATGGAGACTCGGCTTTGGTGATCGATCGATTAAGGCGAGTGGGATCTGAAGCATCCGAATCTCATTCCATATCGAGCATGTTTTGAGTTTGATTCCTACTTGAAGAGATCACTTTCGGTCATATTCCACGAAAAGAATCGGTTGGCGGGCGCATTGGCTACTATGTCGTCTATGTTCAAGGTCGAGATGGGACAACGAGGCTCCTAGATCATCATTGAGAAGTTTGAACCAGCATATTGTTATGAGCTTGATACAGAAGAGAAACCTTGGTTCTACGACGTGAAGAGGTATCTTGAGACTCAGGAGTATCCCGCAGGGGCATCTGTCAATGATAAGAAATTCTTGAGAAGGTTCGCATCCAAATTCTTCCTCAACAATGACATCTTATACAAGCGCAACCACGACTTGTGCTTACTCCGCTGTGTAGACCGGAGAACAGCGGAACGTATCATGGAAGAGTTACACGAAGGCGCATTTGGTACCCACTCCAGTGGTCATACAATGGCTAAGAAGATTTTGAGAACAGGTTACTATTGTTCCACCATGAAAGCTGATTGTCACCGCTATGCTCGATCTTGTCGTAAATGCTAGATATATGCAGACAAAGTGCACGTACCTCCAGTACCTCTGAGTGTTCTAACAGCTCCTTGGACTTTTGCAATGTGGGGCATTGACATGATCGGAGAAATCAAGCCCACCGCTTCCAACGGACATCGTTTCATCCTTGTGGCAATTGACTATTTCACCAAGTGGGTAGAGGCAGCCTCATTCGCATCTGTTACCAAGAATGTTGTGGCTCGATTCATCAAACATAACCTTATCTGTCGGTATGGCACTCCTGAAAGGATCATCACAGATAACGGTTCTAATCTCAACAACAAAATGATCGCGAACTCGCGCGTTCAAGATCAAGCATCACAACTCTTCTCCTTATCGACCTAAGATGAATGGCGCTGTGGAAGCCGCCAACAAGAACATTAAGAAGATTATACAGAAGATGACAGTAACTTACAAGGATTGGCATGAGATGTTACAATATGCTCTTCATGGTTATCGCACTACGGTACGAACATCAACAGGGGCAACCCCCTTCTCTCTTGTATACGGTATGGAGGCAGTCCTACCAATCGAGGTTCGATCCCTCGACACGAGTCCTCCGGGGCGAGTTAAGCGAGCGATTGGATTCAGACTCGCCTTGATCATATTAACTTGATTGATGAGAAGCGACTCGCATCCATTTGCCATGGACAGATCTATCAGAAGCGAATGATCAGGGCATTCAACAAGAAAGTCAAGCACCGAGTCTAACAAGCCGGTGATTTAGTAGTCAAGCGCATCATTCTTCCACAAGGTGATCCCAGGGGCAAATGGACTCCCACCTATGAGGGACCATTTGTAGTCAAGACAGTATTTTCCAGCGGAGCTATGATACTTAGCACTATGGATGGTGAAGACTTCCCACACCCTGTGAACGCAGACATAGTCAAAAAATACTATACATAAAAGAGACTCGGTAGGTCGACTGGCCTAGGAAAAAATAAGGGCATCCTGGCGAACCAAAAGGGTTCGGGCAAAAGTTAAGGATATATGTAAAACATGTACACCGAAAACACGGCTTGGGCAAAAAGGTATCGGTGGTGAAAACCGAAAAGGAGGTCTAGGCAAAAGTTAGGGATTTAATCGTACGACTATGTCTCGTCCATATTACCTACTTCCAGACTACTATCAGCATTCAAGATTCAAATGGCGAAAATCAATTCACTCACTTTCTACTGACAGCAAGGAGATGAGATAGTTGAAATATATGAGTACTAGCATAGTTGGAACTTAACGAGATTGTTTCCGCATAGCTTTTTACCTTTCTTGTATATAAATTACTTGGCCATACGCCACATTTCAAATAAATACGAGTCCTTTCTCTTTACAATTTTTGCTATTGTTATTTGCATAAAGTCCAACGTTTGCTTTGAATGATTATATGCATCTGACAATAAATATATTCACAAACATGCGAAAAGTAAACATGCGAAGGTAATTACTACAGGTTCTAGGAATTGAGATGATGACGAAAGTCACCAATACGTTCCCCTGCAGAGCACGATCCCCACGGAGGTGTCGTTCACTACAAACCTTCCCCTGAAGAGTACAATCCCCGCAGAGATGTCACTCATCACAAAATTTCCCCAACAGATTTCCAAGCAGTAACGATTCATCACCAGCAGAGGTATCCCCAGCGAAATATCTCTCAACAATCATCACCTCCCCGGCAGCAGCGGTATCCAGACTTGAAACTTGGTCAGATAGTGCATCGGAGGAAACCTACATCTTTTATTCCCCAGCCAGAGATTTTGACGGGCTCTAGATCCTTCTAACCCGGTCTCCCAGCAACTATCAAATGCTCTTGAGGGATCTATCAAGATCCCCAATAGGCGCCTCTAATTTTCTCCCAGGAGGTCTATGCACAAGATCCTCAGCAGCGTGTCTCTCGATCTCTACCATCCTTAACAATATCTAGGCTCAAAGACTCGGTCAGATAGTGCATCGGAGGAATCGAGGTTGTCTTTCTTCTCAGGGTTTCCAATCCGTTTCATCCCAACAAAGGCCAGGAATCCCCAAGCAGAGCATCCACATCTTCTTCAAGATGGATATGTTTTGAAATACCACAACATCTATCATTCATACATTATTCATAAAAAGTCATAATTTGTGCATATGTCATTCATACACATTGTCATGCATCATAATTTGCATAAGACTAACGATATTCTATCAAAGTTTCTTTTGTTTTTCCCAAACAGGTGAAAATCACTTACGAAGCGACAGTCCGGGATTAATGCCCAAGCCAAGCGGAAAACTATCGAGCGACCGCCTAGTTGTCCTCAGACAATGGTCTAGGATTAATGTCCGCAGACGGAAAACTATCGAGCGACCGCCTAGTTGTCCTCCAACAATGGTCCGGGATTAATGCCCGAAGCGGGGAAAACTATCGAGCGATCACACAAGTTATCCTCCGATACAGGCATTGGATCAATACACGAAGCCTGAGGAGTGTCCACCTACGCCAACTACTATCCCTTAGAGTAATCCGCGAAGATGTATTCGACTCTCTCTTATTATCAGCAGAACTACGAGTCTAGCGTACTTTCGGTTGCCTTAGATGGCATCTTAAGCCCATCTCCGATTACTTGTCAGCATTTCTCCACTGTCAGAATGCTGCATATTTGGTTACAAAACCAATACAAACTAATAACTTCATTCAAAGATGAGCACGAAGTCTAACGTACGACTCTCTCTGGATGGCATCTTAAGCCCATCTCCATGATCCTTTCATTTCCAGGAACATCTACAGAGCCTAGCTTACGGCTCACTCCCGGGCATCAATCTTTTCAGATGGCATCTTAAGCCCATCTCCGACAGTTCTCCTATCCTGACAACGATCTCGAGTCTAGCGTACGACTCATTCCCCAACAAAGTCTCCAGCTTCTCCAAATGGCATCTGTAAGCCCATTCCCGCATCAATCAAACAGCGAGTGCAAATTTTCAAGTGTGCTCGAGTGTTCAATCATCTCCTACCTCCAGGTCACGAAAGGCAAGCACGCCAATCTAACCCTTCCAGTACAACAAGATTGAACAGGGGCAGCTGTCATACCCCAAAATTTGCCCTCCTATTCCTCAAGACATTTCATACGTCCATACTCAAGGATTCCTCAAGGGTTGATCAGACAAACTCTCTCCTAGACAATCAACCCAAACTAGGGTTTGGTAATTCTCATATCCAGATGGACTTCCAACATCTCCAATGGTCATCATGCATCATCATATGCTTCAAAGATTCTCCATGTCAAGTTGCAATCCTCAAAAGTCAAGTTTCCTCATACAATTGCTCAGATGGTTGAAAATAAGTTGTATTGGACAAAAAGTCAACTGTGTCAACATACAGCCAAACTTCCTGATTTTTGGTCAACATCCTCATTTTGAAGTCACATCCATCATTTGATCAAGGGTTGATCATGATTCATCAAGAAAACTCAAGATTTGCACAAAAGTCAAACTTTCCAAATTAGGGTTTTTCATTGAAAAGTCAACTGAACTTTAACTGAGCATAACTTCTTCATACTTTCTCAGAAATTTTTCCACAACCTCTCATTTTGAAGGAAATTCAATTCTCTACAACTTTATGTCTCACAATAATATTTAAAAAATGCTTCATTTGGAAGGTATGAATCAAAATATTACAGGTCCTTTTCAAAGTCAACAAAAAGTCAACTTTTTGTTTTGAAGATTTATTGAGCATGGAAACTCCAATTGAGATTAGGGATGTCAGTTTGGACCTGTTAATGGGGATCCCATGAGCGCCTGTTCGGGGCCCAAAGATGAAATTTTCCCGTGAAGCGGGGATGGGAGAAAAATTCCCAAGGCATTTGGGGGAGGGACGGGAATACACCCCTGAGACCCGCCCGCCTATTATTTTAATATAGTTAATTTAATATATATATTTTAGATTAGGTTTTTTAGTCATTTCCTTTATGTTTATTTATAAAAATAAATAAATAAATATTCATGTATTTATTAAGAGATATGTTGACTTTTGCTTTTAGTTGACTTATTATGAAGTATTTTTTAGCTTTTCAAGCATACTCATGATGCTAAATTTTATAATTATCCCTTATTAGTTTTGATGAAGTATAGTTTTTTAAGCATAATTATGTTGTTGGATTTTTTTAGTTGTTTAGGCATATTGTTACTTTAAAAAGTATTATAGTTCATTTTGTTGAATTTTATAGCATTTTATAGAAATTTATAAAAAAAATATTATTATTTTGTGTTCCATTAGTATTTTTAATAAAAAATAATAAATGTCAAATACTAGTATTTTTTAATAACATAATAAATATGTGAATTCTTTGTGCTTTTTATTTTTATAGAAAATATAAACATTTTTAAAAAATAAAATATTAATGAATAAATGTAGGATCTATGGGGATCCCCGCGGGGAACGGGGATCCGCGGGGAACGGGGATGGGGATAGAAATTCCCCCGTGACGGAGATCGGGGACGGGGACGGGGAATGAATTTGATGGCGGGGAAAAAGATGGGGAAGTGTCCCCCCGGCCCCGCCCCGCCCCATTGACATCCCTAATTGAGATGAAACCAAAGAGGTTGTTTAGAGGACACTTAGAGCTTTCTAAAAAGTCCAAGAACACTCAAAAATGTGGAAAATTGAGCAAAATACACCTTATACAAGTTGGGCATTTTTGGACAATTGCACAAAAGGAGATATTTGTCAAAATCCAATTTTTTCCAAATGGGCCTATAATTTTATGATCCAAACTTGATCATAACATTATTTGTGACTTATTGATGCCTTGCCATGACCACATTCTAATTTATTGATTTATTTTTGAATTTAAAAGCTTTTAATTCAAATTTAAATTATATAAAATATGAAAACAAGATATATTTTCAAATGGATTGGATTTTTATCAAACTTGAGGTCCAAGATAGCCCACACAACTTGCCAAATTCGTGCTAGCTTGCATATGGAAGAGAAAATCAAATTTTCAAAGATTTGATTTTATTTGAAAGGAAATTATTTTTGCATTCAAGACAAGATCTTTTTTCACTCTCTTTGCTCTCATTCTTCACTCTATAAATACCCAGCATGTTGCACAAGACAAAGGACGAAACCCTAGCCCATACAAGCAACCCTAAAATTCTCAAAATTTTCTCAAAGTTGGAAATTTCGAATTTTGTTTTCCAGCAAGTTTCAAGGTGTTCTAAGCACTCAAACGTGTTCCTTGATATCCCAAAAATCATTCCCAGCCTTTACTTGAAGCCAAAACTGCCTAGATCGTGCTCCCAAGCTTGCTCCGATTTAGTATTTTCTTGATTTTCGATTTCATAAATTCATGCATTATTAATGGTTTTTGTGTGTTTATTTGAACTCAGGGTATGTATTAGATCATGTATGAACCATTACATGCAAGCTTGAACGTAGGAAAACAGATTTGCCATGGCTAGGGCTTCACGAGCTATTTCGATCGAACCGGCTTGTACAGGTCGATTCAGTCAAAACCAACACTACCATTGAACTGGGAATGGTCGATTTAGGGGGGTAAGGTCCCCCTTTGCTCTTTATTCGTGTTATTTTGCAAGTTCCAGAAATTTGGTCGTCGGAGAAGATGACCGGAGCTAGGGCTCCGGCGTTGTTGACTGCGTTGAAGACCGGTGAGGCATGCGTGGCAAAAGCGAGCGATCCAATTCGTCCATTCGTTCAACCTGGGGTCCACATGGTTGACTGTGCTTTGAATTCAAAAGTCCATGACACGTATTCCTTTAAAAACAATTGTTTGTATTTTCATGACACGAAGTGCACTTTGGCTCAATGGTAAAGGCGTGTGGATGAGGAGATTCTCTCAAAGGTCCTTGGTTCGAACCTAGTCAGGACCAATGTTTTTACTCTTTTGCAAAACTAACTCTATTTTTCATATTTTCCTATTTTTCTTTAATATTTTTCATCTAATTTAATTTATCTTCAAATAATTTTCTCATGCATCTAAAAAACTCCAAAAATATTTATTTTTTTGCATAATCATCAGAAAAATGTTTATTTAATTTTTAATATAAAAATTATTATTTTTGCATGCATATTTAATTTAATTTATGATTAATCATTTAAATGACTTTTAATTGTTTTTAAATTATCAAATCAATTCCAAAAATTACCAAAAATTTATTTTATCATATTAATGTTATTACTAACATAAAACCTTTTTCTCCATTCAAAAATACTTATTTTTACTAACATTTTCCTCTTATGCAAATTTCTCGTATTTTCCGATTTTGTACTTGTTCACAGGTTATCTTTGTTTGGACGATTTTCTTGCTTTTCTTTTCAATTATGTAGCGCCTATGGGATGTAATAGTTTAATTAGGACTTTTATTTTCCGCACTCTTATTATGTATCTGCCCCAAAGCCATGTAATAGCGTAGGACATTTACTTTTCCGCACTTTACATTTCCCCAATTTACTTTCCGCACCCTATAAAATGCTAGTAATTAGGCGTGTATGGCAAGATAAAATTGGACAAAGATCACTCATAACTCCAAGATAAAATACCTGAAATCAACACACTCTTTCACACATGCCCCTTTAGGGTAATTCTCTCTCGTTGCCTTTACGAATACAAATGGTCAAGTCCCTCGAACGTAGAGGTATCCTAGCACCGTTGCCTACGAAACATATCGTCATAGTCCCTTCGATACAAAGATCATAGACCCACGATGTCGCCTACGAATACATGATCTTGACCCTCGATTGTGGCTTACGGAAAATGATGATAGTCCCTTCGAATGTGCTAGGATACTTCCTACAAGTTGCTTTCTATGACCATCCGATGTCCCTTCGAATGTCCCGCTTACATCCAACGAATAGGGTTACCTACAAACTAATGGTACGGATAGCGCTATTCTAAAGGAACGTAAAATAACACGAAAACGACCAATTCTGAGTAGGTAATAAGACTTTTAGTTGCTTGGTCTATCAAAACACTTTTCACACCTCACACTTTTGTCAAAGTTCAAACTCTTTTCAAAATGAAACATTTCCAAACACTTTGTATACATTCCTACGTGAATCATTACAAAGTCAAAGTGAAATGCCTTTTCCAAAACATTTTTGTCAAACACACAGAAAGCACTTTTTTTAAAAAAATGATCTAAGAGCAACTAAGAGCCCGTAGATAACTACGGATGGAAAGGGGTGCTAATACCTTCCGTTTTCATAACCTTCTCCCTTACTCAGAATCTAACGAAGGTCTTTTTCTGTACTTTTTACCTTCCCTTAATTGGATAAAAGAAAAGTCAGTGGCAACTCTTGTTATCCGCACATTTGCGATACAAAAATCTCAAAGTCAGTTCACTGTATTACAAAATCCAAGCACGATTTTCAATCCTAATCGCAAGGATGCGAAACGGTATTACTCATAAAAAATATATAACGCGCCAAATGTTTTGAGGAGAACTACGTAGTGGTTTGATCCCTCATTGCATGGAGAGGGTACATAGGCACTACAGATTCGCAATCGCGATAAGCACAACTAAAAAACCTTTTCTTTTTCGTACATAATACTTTGAATTCATGCATTTCTCCCTTAGTTGTAAGTTTTAGACATAGAAACTCACCCTTTAGATTAGATGACAAAAGTGGATCTCGTAGAGTACTACAGACATGTGGGGTGCTAACACATTCCTCTCGCATAATCGACTCCCTTACCCGATATCTTGGTCGTAAGACCATAATATCACCACTCTTAATTTACTCGACGTTCACCTTTCTCTTCGCGGGATAAAATACATTCGATGGAGACTTCATTGTTCGGATGATTTCATCAAGTTGTTTCAGCTGGCGGCTCCACTGGGGACCCTATTCCTAGCGAGTCATTCCTAGATTGAATTTTATTTTCTATTGGTTGTTTTGTTTATTTATCACTTTACAACTTTCCTATTTATATATCTATACCTATATATGTTTGCATGCATCTGTATCTGGATTATTATTCCTATATACTGGTATTGTTGGACTGAATGTTTCTCTGTTGGGTTGGGTGTTATTATGAGGTAAAAGGACCAATACACAGGCTATGAGTGACATCTAGGAATACTAGGACTAGAGTGGACTCATGATGGCTATGGGATGTGAGGTCCAAAATAGCGTATTAATGTGCTCCGTGCTCAACAAGGTTCAAACGCAGTATTATCATCATCACGTAGGTGTTACGATGATATTACTTAGCAGGCGAACTCACAACTCTAGGCTACTCCTTGCCCTTACCCTGACCTATACTACACTCGTGAGTGGGGAGGGAATATCTTTTACAGGTACCATTGATGACTTGGTATTTTTTGTCAGTAACTTGATATTTATGGTAACACTACGCCAAACAAGGGACTCGACAGCGTTTCTTTAGGCCTTTAACAACGCTTAAAAGCGCTGCTAAAACCACCGCTGCTAAAGGTATAAACAGCGCTTAGGTTACTGTAAAAGCGCTGCTATAGATACCCTTTAGGCAGCGGTTTTTCCTGAAAAGTGCTGCTATAGTTACCCTCTTTAGCAGCGCTTTCACTTTAGACAGCGCTTTTGAAAGAATTTTAGGTGGAGCTTTAGACAGCGCTTGGTAAAAGCGCTGCTATAGATACTTTTTAGGCAACACTTTTTCCTGAAAAGTGCTGCTATAGATACCCTCTTTAGCAACGCTTTACTTTTTTACAACGCTTTTTTATTTACCCTTTTGCAGTGCTTTTTTATTGCCCCCTATAGCAGCGCTTTTTTATCCACTTTTAGACAACGCTTCTCATTAAAAGCGCTGTCTATTCCCCCCTTTAGCAGCGGTTTCCCTAATAAATTTTTTCATATAATTTTTTTTCATTTAAAACAAAAAGCTGCCTATCATATTTAATTTCACCATTTTTGCATCAGATTTTTACCAGAATTTATAGCTTCAATATAAAATTTGAAACAACAACAACATCAATATACAACAATGAAACAATATTACAACAACATCAATATACATCAATATACATCTTTAATCCTTTTTTGCACAATATATACAACAATGAAACAACTTGAAACAACAACAACATTAATATATACAACAATGAAACAAAATCAACAATGAATTACAAAATAGCTCTTTCTTCTACATCGATCTGCACCTATATAACCTAAAACAAAATCAAAAAATTGAAATTCATACATGTTACCAAAATAACAACAACAAAAACAATAATATTGTAACACAACTATAACGACATATATTATATTCTCAAAACTTAAAGTTATACCTTATAATAAAATTCTCAACTCCATAACAAATTGGCACCAATCCTCCATAAGTTCATTCAATTGATCTTTTGAATAATAAGCACACTTGAATTCATCAAAGTACTACATAATAATATAACATAGTATGATTTACTTAAAACACTAAGTCATTTTATGATAAATATTAAAATAATTCCTAAGTTAGAAATTCATATCGTGGATGGAATCTCTAATCGGTCCAAAAGAAGAGTTTCTTTCATAAACCTCAACATAAAATAACCGCAATCTACATAATCGCGCTGACGAGGACACTACACATGGAAAAAGAATACGGATATACATCAAGATATACACCTTAACTTGTTTTATCAAGTATCATCGCTATATAATCAAAATTGTGAAAATATATACCTCCACTTTGATCCAAGAAGTATTGTTGACTCTACTCCTTGGTACTTGAATATCTCTTTGTGCTCGAAAAATTTGTAGAATGCTATAATAAAATAATACCGAATATTTAGAACTATCGCACATAAATAATTAAATATACACAGGAATATTTTATAACAATCTCACTTACGTGTCAATCGTCTTCTTCATATCTAGGTATGTTGTCCAATCATTTCCCAATGAATCCAGATAATATACAATTTCTCTCACAGGATTAATCACAACCAATAACAAGTGTCCACTGTAATATTAAACAAACGTTAGATGGAAACTTTCTACACAACGTCAAAAAATGAAAAAAAATTATAATAGAGGAAATTTAGAATGAAAATCTTACTTGTGGCCAGTATTATAAGGTAAAAAGAACAATTTTTCTGTATCTTTGTTGGACGTAAATAAACGGAGTACAAACGCTATTACTTCATCTGGTTTTGAGATGATTGACCCTGCATGGACAAAGTTGGGATTTATGAAAGCAAATCTGGATTCCAATCCACGCGGGCAAATCAACTTGTCATACAGAAACCTTAAATAAAAACATTATTAACATTAATTAATCATTAAAATGAGTAAATAAATTCTTCAATTAATTAAAAAAAGTTGATTGGAGTATACATGATGTATGGATTGATAACAGCGACGCCTAATGTCAAGTGTCCAAAAACTTGTTCCAAATCCTCCTTACCAATTGTTGTCATGCCTTCAGAACCATAAATCCCTGCATCCATGGGTATAAGACTAGTACCACCTTGCAAAATAGTTGTGAAGCTCATATATGTCTGAAGGCACGACCTATATTATTTAGTAGTTTTCTTTCTAGCCCCGGTCCTCTTAACAACACTATTTATTTATGTGGGAATGTTGCTAATTACAAGCTCCTTACCCCTACTGACAACTTCAATCTCTTTAGCAGGAATAATCTAAATATAATAAAATTAGAGTGGTCAAGTATAAGATGACAAATTAACATTATCTAAGCATAAATATCATATAATTGTGTTGTACCTGTTTTTTTGATGCCACTTACTCGATTGGCCACGTAATCCCCTTATCTATTGATTTGGGTTTTGTAGGAGTCTAACATTACCATGCAAAAAAAATGTAAGTAAAATGAACGTAAAAAATTTGAGTACTCAAAGGTTCATAATAGTTTTAAGTATACCTCATCATTTATGGGAATGAGTCTTGACGGCCATGCAACATACACTCCTATTGCCTCTCCCACCAATGTTGCATCTGAAACTTCGTCTGGGATTAGTAATAATGCACCCTCCTCTAAAGCAATATCAATTGATAATTTCAAATATTCAGAAGGGAGCGGTTTATGACGAAGTACTTCTCCCAAAGTGTTATGCACTTTTCCCTTGCCAACCATGCGATAAGTCGGTGTCTCTAAAAAGAGTTGATAAGGTGAAATGCCCTAAAATCAATAATAAATATGACATCGTTAATGTGTATATATGTCAGTTAAATAAATTACACTAATTTAATTTCATAATAATATATATAAATACCTCAGCAATACTCGGTTGAACTGCACAATTGACACTAGCTATGTCACTAGTTTCTTTAACACACGAAACTTCTCTTTCTGATTGGTGTCTTGCTTTTTCCTTCCTCAATTCAAGAACTTCATCTTCTAATGCATCCAACCTTGCCTGCAGTTCTTTATTGCTAGCAGCTTTTGTCTTTGGATTGTTCTTTTTCAAGGATGTTGGAGTAACCCCATGTCCTTTACCCCTCACCCGACTAGAATACTCACGAACATCTAATGCTCGACTAAGTATGCTCCTACAATCATCTGGTGGAGATGCAGACTGAGACAAAATCTCCTGAAATTCAATGAATATCGATAAAACATAAATATTATATGTTAATAAAATTTTGATTTAATTAAAGAATTAATGTTATACTTACGCATTTTTCAAAAATTTGTTGTACATCTTCTTTAAGAACTCCATCCTTAACCACACAGGAAGCCTTTCACAAAACATGTTCCGGAAGAGATGTTTCAGAACTATTCTCCTCTTTTAACTACACATTAACACAAAAAATAAGATCATTTATAACTCTTGATGAACAAGTATATCATTGCAATTTATAAATACTTACAATTTTTTGTTCTAATCGTGCATATCCCAAACGCCCTTTTTTGTATGGATACGCGGGAGATGATGCTCTTTGGCGATTTACGTCACTTACACTCTGAAATTTTGGGGTTTTTCATTTGGCTTTAAAAACATCTCATTCTCTAAGTGAAATCACATATGCATATTTTGTTGGGCACTCTGCGTCAACAAAACATTTTTCGGTATCCTTAAGATATTTTCTGTTTAAATATGTTCTAAACCCTCTTAGTATTTTGCCGGTCAATCCAAGACAATAATCTTTTCTTATGTCATCAATGTTGAAAGACCCCTACAAAAAACATACACAGAGTGCGTTAGTATAAGTAATTTAAATACATAATCGTAATTTAAAGACATAATTTAAAGTACTTGTATCTCACTCCAGATTTGTTTTTAGCATCATCCAACTTATTTTGTTTTTAGCATCATCCAACTTATCATCTCTCCGCTCATCGCAAGTTATTGAAATTTTTCTCCTTACAACTATACCAATGTAACTTGTCAATTTAGAACCGTTAGGCTCAATTAATTGGTCACTTGGACTCCAATGCTCATCGTATTTTATGCCTCTATCTCTATCATGAATGATATTCTTCATAATAGTTTTTCCTCATTTAATTTATTTTTCCACTCCCTTATCGGATTTGCCTCCACCATTGTCTCCATCATTAATAGAATCATAATGTTTGTGATCCTTGTTACTAGCCATCTAACCTGTAATAAAGAAAAACATCAGTATCTAATGACAAATATTTAATTCCAAATATATAATTCCAAATATCTAATTCCGTAATCAATTGAGTATATAAAATGAAAAATATATAATTTTATTGAAAATGACAAAATATATAACATTTTACTATATTACCTCTTTCACTAACATCTCTTTCTTTTCTTGGTTGGATTTCGAATTACTTGTCTCTTAAGAACGTGGACGGAGGGATTGATCCAAATTCCCTCATCGTGATCTTTTCTGATATATGATTCATCCGCTGTAGTATTTTCATCTTGATCGTTTCTAATATACAACTCATTCTCAACATCAGCATCACCTTGATCTACACTTTTATCATCAATCAATTTGTTAGATAAAAGCACTATAGACCATTTCGTACTCTTCGGGTATGTGACATAGAACACTTGTTTAGCTTGATAGGCTAGAATAAAAGGCTCATCTTTGTACCCCTACCCTATTAAGATCCACTTGCAAAAACCTTGACTTATCCATTCGTATGCCACTATTATGTACCCACTTGCAACCAAAGATAGGAATCTGAAACTTCTCGTAATCAAACACCCAAATGTGATTGATAACCCCAAAGTATGACAGATTTTCATATTTGGCATTTAAGTCCTTCATACTAGAAATGTGCATTGCTTCAGCTACCACCGTGACACCACTATTTTGCATAGTACTTTTATCATCTTGTTCTTTGGTATAAAATGTGTATCCATTAATTGTGTATCCTCAATAAAAAAACACAATCGAACTTGGACCAAATGCCAAACATCTCAACCTGTCTGATATTGAAGCGGCATCTGAATGAAACTTTGAATATATATGATCCTTAAACTACTGTATAAAACTTTGATTGTGCTCTCGTACTATCCAATTTTCATTTCTACTTTGATTCTCACCTCAAAGTATAGCTTTGTGCATTTCAACAAACGACTCAACCTCATTGTCATTGTGCAGAACATACAAATGCACTTGATCCCGTTCATCCCTTGATACTGTTTCAATTTCATTTCCAATTAATTATTTACCTTCTTTTTTTTCGAAAAAAAATGAGATTTGGGGAGTCCAATGGATTGCACATTGGACAAAAATTCAGTATAAAACTCAACCGCTTCTTCAACAACGTATCGCTCAATGATACAACCCTCTAGACGACTTCGGTTTTTCACGTACCCTTTTAATATTTTTATATAACGATCAGCAGGGTACATCCATCTCATATAATCTGGTCCACACAATTGTGTCTCTTTCACAAGATGAACAACAAGATGTACCATAATGTCAAAAAATGATGGAGGAAAATAGATTTCAAGGTCACACAAACTTCTAATTCAGTTAAAGAACTCTAATACCCCATTCTCGTACTCTTTTTCTAGATAGAGTATAAGCAGCAGGTGGTAGATATGTTCATCTTCCTTTCTTCACGGGTCTTAATTAAGTTCTTATTCCCATCTCTACCATGTCCTCCCTTGCTTTAAGGTCATCCTTAGACTTTCCTTTTATATTGAGTAACGTACCAATAACACTTTCAAATACATTTTTTTCAATATGCATAACATCAAGAAAATGTCTTACGTACAAAGATTTCTAATATGGCAATTCAAAAAAAATTGACCTCTTCTTCCACCCACCTGTGACAAATTTATGTGCAAAAGGCTTGCCAAACTGAATACTCACATCTTTAACCTTTTCAAAAATTTGATCACCTGTCAATCCAGGTGGAGCTATATGTTGTTCGGTATCTCCATTGAACACTTTTCTCCATCCACGATATTGATGTTTAGAATTTACGAATCTACGATGACCGAGAAAGACATTCTTCTAACAAAGTTTCAATCGCATCGTATCTGTTCCATCTTCACAGATAGGACACGCTTTTTCACCTTTAATGCTATACCCAGATAGATTTCCATATGCTGGAAAATCATTAATTGTGCCAAACAACATCGCCCTTAAATTGAAACTTTCTTTCCTATATCCATCATAAACCTCCACACCGTTCTCCCACAGAATCTTCAAATCTTCGATTAAAGGTTTCAAGTATACATCTATGTCATTCCCATGTTGTTTAGGCCCATAAATTAACATAGATAACATCATGTACTTGCGCTTCATACATAGACATGGAGGTAGGTTATAAAACATAAGAATCACAAGCCATGTGGAACGTGAGATACTTTGAAGACCATGCGGGTTCATTTCATCCGTAGATAATACCAAGCGAAGGTTTCTTATTTCGCCTCCAAAATCAGGATAATCATTATCAATTTTCTTCCACTGTGGTGCATCTGCCGGATGTCGAAACTTTCCATCAATAATTCTTTCATCTGCATGCCAAGTCAGGTGTCTAGCATCGGTTTCACTATGAAACATGCGTATAAATCTCGGAATAATAGGAAAATACCATAAGACTTTCGTTGGAGATAATTTTTTCTTATATCGAGATAAACCGCACCTAGGTCACTCATTCAACGATGCATATTCGTTTCGAAACAAAATGCAATCATTTAGACATGCATGTATCTTATCATAGCTCATGCCAATAGAGCACAACATTTTTTTGGCCTCGTAGGTTCGATTAGGAAGAACATTATCCTCGTAGATTTGAAACTTTTATCCGACCATCCATTGTGCGCCTTTAAGTTGTACAATTTTAATACCGCAGACAATCTTGTGAATTTGGGGCAATCTTTATACAACGATTTCTCCTCATCGCTTACCAACCTCTCAAACATTTAGGGACAATCCTGGAGATCTTCTTCAAGTGCTTCTGCAATCTCTTCGACTCGATCACAATCATATGTATTCGTGACATTGTCTTATGAAGCATAGGTCGCATTACTTTTCACCCCCGGTTCAACATTCTCGCTGCTTTTCTCACCATGAAATATCCAACACGTATAACTTCGATCAATTCCACGCATCAGTAAATGATATTTCAATCCATCTGAGTCAACCCAACCCACATAACAACAACCCAAGCAAGGATATTTCATTCTATTCAGCAAATTTAACAAACTCTAATACCCCATTCTCGTACTCTTTTGACAATCGATCGACACACATCCATTTTTTATCCATGGTTTTACTATTTAGTAAGCTAAACAAAAATACTAAGTAATTTAAGCTAAACCTCCATTTTTTATCCATAATTTTACTACTTAGTAAGCTACTCATACCAGAACCAGTAATTTGAGGAAGAAATTTACCTCGAATTTAGGGAAACGTAGGGAATGAGCGTTGTATGTCGATCTAGGCCGGGAAACACTGATAATTCAAAGGAAAGAAAACTTCTATTATAAAAATTTGAAGATACGTTACCTGCCTTGAAAAGAGATTTAATATACTTGTAACTAGGATCAGACAAAGTCACTTGAATAAAATAAAAAGGCAAACGTGTAGGAAATTAAAATAAAGAAAGAGATAATCTACGGAAGCAAACATATGTTTTTTACATGGTTTTTCATTACTCTTGTCCTAAATTTTCTTACTGAATTTCAAGAAAGCATCGTTGAAACCTTATGATGCATGTTGACTTTTGTTCAGGTAAAGTAATGTAGTACATACATGATGAATACTACACTAACCTTAAAAATATTGATTAGTCTACACTATATTAATACTGTATTGCAGAATACTACACTATACTAATACTATATTGCAGATGGATCCTCAGAATGCAAATTAATTAGTCTTCGAGGGTTTATCTTAAGCCTTCTTGCATCGCCAATACTCTTTTTATAGAACGAAAAAGATAGCAGCCATTTGGTATATTTAAAAATGAGGCTCTTTCCAGCTCTGGTTGAAAAGATTTTGTTAAAAGACCAAACAATAAAGGGAGTAGAAAAAGTAAATCAAGCAAACTCTATTCTCTATGGCTGTTGAAGTTGTCGTAATTTTCTTTACCTAATGGAGTAAACTTTGCACGTACACAGCTCTTTGCTACGGCGGTGTTCAATGAGAATCCCGAACCAAACCGAGGTTGTTATAGCAAACAAAAGTTGTTAGATTAGGATGTTGTTTGAGCTCAATTATCACAATCTTATTCTTGTTTTTTAAATTTTGTTAGTATGTAATTATTTGGGGTATTAGTATATGTAAGATTATCTTCCCCTTAATTCTGATATTAACTATTACTGACATGTCTAAATAGAGGAACATGAAAACTGAAGGATCATAGGAGTTAGAACTTGAAATCAAGAGGATGTGTATTGTAGAGTGTAGACTAACTGCAAAGATAGTGGTTCTCTATGAGATCTTCAATGATCTAGCCAACGTATATGGATATATTTTGAGATAAATTTGGCTGTAAAATGCATATTTCCATGTTAACTTAGCTTGTTAAGCATTACCCAGAAAACAGGTTACAAAATATCTAGAAAACAGACATAGAAGTTATCATTGGAACTTATAGATATAACTTAGATTAACAAAAACATATAACTTAGATCCATGGACAAAGATTGGGGAAGAAGACACCATAACAAAGCTAAAAATCAGAAAAGCTTCGCCACTGTCAAAATAAGATTAAATGGAAGTATGACTTACCTACGGTGGTGGTGATAGTGGAATGTTTCTACTGAAGGTCGGCGAGCTGAGGTATGCTTCTCTGCTTCTCCTTCTCACTTTGTCGTTCCGCTTCTTCTTGAATAGGAGGTCGGCGAGCTGAGTTGAAATCAAAATACAGAGTTGAATAGGAGATGCTGTGAGGCAGTCTCCGTCGTGGTTACGCCGTGAGAGAGGGAGAGATGCCGTGAGCGAGAGCGAGGGTTTCTATTTGAGAAGAAGAATAGTAATAGAGAGCGAGGGTTTTCTGATTAATTTATGAATTTTAGAAAAATTTTAATCACCTAAGGCAGCGCTTTCCAAAAGCGCTGGCATAGGTATTACCTTTAGCAGCGCTTTTAAAATAATGCCTTTAGCAACGCTTTTGAAAAGCGTTGTCTAACGTATACCCTTTAGCAGCGCTTTGGTCTTTAGCAGCGCTTTCTAGAATAATGCCTTTAACAACGCTTTTAGAAAGCGATGTCTAAAGTAAGCCTTTAGCAACGCTTATTCTAAATTTCTTTTCTAAACTAATAGCAGTGCTTAGAGAAAAAAAACGTTGCCTATGAATACGACCTATAGCTTATATGGAGCGCTATCAAAAGTATACCTTTAGCAGCGCTTCTGTTTAAATTTTTAATTTTTTTCCTGAGAACATAGAGCAGCGCTTTGGGCATAAGCGTTGTATATGTGGCGCTGTCTAAAGTCAATTTTGGCATAGTGTAACTTGGTATTTTCTATTGGTGACTTGATAGTAACATTGGCTATCATGTTTGATTATGACTGTTCCTAATGTTGGAAATTGTGGTGTTGGTTTTCTCTACAACTACTCAACAATACTCAGTGATATAAAAACTTTGGTCTTGTCATGTTTGCATCATATCATTTTCCAGGGTCATTCTTGACGACTTCATTGTTCGAATGATTTCATCCAGTTGCTTCACCATCAACCTTACTCTTCCTTGTTGTTGAAGTAGAAATTATCTCTTGAATATTTTTGGATACCTGCATAAACTCATTTAGTATATGTCCCCTTGTAGCTCTTAGCATGGGTAGGACCTCGGGCACATGGACACCTATTAATAAATCTACTTCACCAAAGTTTGAAAGCTAATGAAGAACAATGTATGTGGCATGTTTCCCCGTAAACAATCTGTAACTAAAATTTAGGGAACTAGGTGGAACTCCAACAATGTCTTCACTAGTCAAAATATCCGTTTTTATTTAACATAACAGATCAAATATGGATTAAATTTTTCCAATGTTTAAATTTTAAATTTAAAAAGAAAGAATTTGTTATTTTAAATTATTTTTATTATATTTTAATCTCTATTCTTACAAAATTAATTTATTTATAAAAAATTATTTTATAAATTAATTTATAAAAAATTAATTTATAAATTAATTTTTATTATACCAATACTTATAAGTACACTAATATTTAGACTTTACAAATTGTATTTTTTTTAGATTATGATGAAAATAAATATTATTATTTTTCATAAGATGTGAACTATAAATTCCAACATTGAATCTAACTAAATTTTCTTCTATTTTAGATTTACATTTATATATTTTTTATTTTTATAATATTTCAACTTCACAGTTAAAATTCATTTTCAAATATTTATACTAATATATTAAAATAATTAAATTATATTATAAAAATCATAAATAATTATTTCATAAAATTTAGCTCTGCATCGCACACGTGTACCTCTAATTATATCTAATGTCAATTGTTTGTTCCACTAACCTCTCTTTGAACATATAATCTATTAAATTGATTTTTAAAACAATACAAAAAATTATGTTGTATTTGAAAAATATCTTACACTCGTTCAATTTTTTCGAGCATTTAGTAACTCATAATTCATCTCTTGTTCTTTTATGGTTAAAGTCTCTTCAATACTTCTAGTTTTCGTTCAAATTTCTCTCATACTTTGTCCATTTTGTCAAGAATCAAATTTTATGCTTTCATGAATGAATTACTGGAAAAGGAAGTATTTAATGAAGAACTTGAAACCTATAATGAGATTCTAACCATTAAAGAAAAGTAGATGAGTGATGAGTTACACGATGAGTGATGAGTTACACGATGCTCGAAAATCATTGATTAGTTTAAGTTGTTCTTAAAATATAACATAAGTGTTCATATAATTATTTTGTATACCAATTTAAAAAGTTATGTATTCAACTAGGGCTTGGTGCAATAAGAAATTCGTATTAGATATAATAAACTCAATTGTATTTTATCCGTCGGTTAAATGACAAAATTGAGGATAAATGTGTTTTCGTCATTTAAAATTTTCAAAAACATTTTGTTGGGGATCGACCCATCCATGACATCTTTTCCGTTAGTGTGGAATTTAAACCGAAATGTGACACTTTTTTATGACGCCTTTCATTACCTCACATATGAAGCCAAACTAACACCTCATATTTAATCGAGATTAAATGTGTTTTCAATCATGCAAAAGAGTTTGCTTAACCTATTTTCACCCCTAACCAATACTACTCCAACTTAATTTATAAGCAAAAATTCTTTTTTTTCAAATTTATTAAATAATAAATATATCTGACCTATATAAAAGAACAGATAATTCATTATTCAATAAATTTTTAAAAAAATATTTATTTATAAATCAGACTGAAGAAATTACCTTATAACAAAGATCTCTCATGACATAAATTTTATGATGTTGTTTACTATACTTTATCAAAAACAACATAGTTTTTTTTATAATTTTTTAAAATTATTTGATAAGTTCTTCAATATAACATGTAAAAAATACATATAACATATAAAAAAATAGTTTATAATTATTGTATCTCGTATTATAAAAATATTTTATGCAAAACTATTCATAAATATTTATTTTAATAAATACTTATATTATAAATTTGAAATTAGATGTTTATCCAAACATGTTCTTTCAATGAATTATTCTAGGTTTTTCCTCAATCCCAGCATAAAAAGTATATTTGCTTCACTCCCACCGCATTTAATCTAATAAAGTTACGACGAATGTTTTAAAGTAAGGACTGTAACTAAAAAGTTACCATGTTTTAAACAAATTTTTTAAGGACACATTTTAGTAGTATCCTTAACCTTCCATCTACAGTATTTATATTAGTCAAAATTTGAAGTCAAATTCTTCAATTAGAATGACTATTTAGTCAATAAAATATTATATTTCAGTTAAGAAATCAAAATCATTTATTATTTATTTAATAAATAGAGTTAGCGCTTAAATTAAACTTTAAAATTATATATGATAAGCTATATTTCGAAGTTTTTTTATTAAAGAGTTAAATACGTTTTTATCCTCAATAGATATGCGATCCTGCATTTTTTTGGTTTTTCTAAATTTTTTCTTCGAATAATGGTCCTCGCTAAATTATTATGCACGTAGTTTTAGTCTTTGTTGTTAAACCGATGTGTATTTTTGAATGTTGATTTTACAGACGTGTGTAGAACGTTATAACAAATTTCTCGAAAATAAAAGAACTCAAAATTGGATTTCTAAATTGAAATTTTCATTGCTTTTATCAATATCTTTTAAAATTTTAAAAATTCATATTTAATTTTTCTCGTTTTAAAAAATTCTAAAATTTAGTAAATAAATATTGTAGAGTATTTTGAACACATATGAAAAAAAATTATTCAAAAACTTAAAAATTTAAGGGTAATTAAACCGTTTTAAAAATATTAGAAAATAACAAGGACTAAAACTACAATAAAAAAAGTTTGCAAGGACCATTATTCGAAGGAAAATTTTAGAAGGACCAAAATTGCAGGGTCGCATATTTATAGGGACTAAAAATATATTTAACCCTTTATTAAATAACAGAAATTTTAAGTTTTAATATCAAACCAATCAATTTTTTCCATATTTGTTAACATAATTATGTTTTAAACGAAAAGAATAAAGAAAAAACGTTTATTGAATTACACCCAAAGAATTACACTATAAGTTACACTCGCACAAAAGCGTTATTTCAGATTAATATTTTTTAAAATCAACCGTTGGATTGAAACATACAATCATATAAATCATACCTATAAAGTTTCAAATTAATCTATAATGGTTTACTATACGATCAAGATATCCAAAAATTAACGTCAAAATGAACTTTCATATAACGTTAATTTTGATGTAGTTCAATGACATAGTAAATCATTTTAGATTAGTCTCAAACTGTATAGGTATGATCTATATGATAGTATGTTTCAATCCAACGGTCAATTTTAAAAAATATTAATCCGAAGTGACGTTTTTGAGCGAGTGTAACTCATGGTGTAACTCTTCTAGTGTAATTTGATCTCTCCTCTGAGAGATTAAATTACACCCGAAGAGTTACACCATGAGTTACACCCGCTTAAACTCGCTCAAAAACGTTACTTCGGATTAATATTTTTTGAAATCAACTGTTAGATTGAAACATACCATCATATAGATCATACCTATAAAGTTTCAAATTAATCTATAGTGGTTTACTGTACGATCAAGATATCCAAAAATTAACGTCAAAATGAACTTTCATATAACGTTAATTTTGATGTAGTTCAATGACATAGTAAATCATTATAGATTAGTCTCAAACTTTATAGGTATGATCTATATGATAGTATGTTTCAATCCAACAGTCAATTTTAAAAAATATTTATCCGAAGTGACGTTTTTGAGCGAGTGTAACTCATGGTGTAACTCTTCGAGTGTAATTTGATCCCTCCTCTTAGGGTTTAGGGTTTCCCTATTTCCCATCTGCATATAGGATTTCGTTTTCTTGACTAACCTTTTTCTCATTTATCTCTTTTATACAGACAAAATGACTGATCTATCTATGAGAGAACAAAAGAAGTTGATGGCTGCAACTCGTGCTGCTCGGATGAGTTTTGGTGGCCCTTCAGAGGCCAAATCTAACCTGGCCGGCCTAGAGATCCGGATACCAAAGAAGAAGAAAAATGTTGGACTTGAAGGAAGCTCATTAGAGAGGGTGGTGATCACAGAGTCACCAGTCAAATGTCCTTTAGATGTGGAGGTGGTGTTCGATGAGAATCTCCCAAAAACTATAAAACTGTGATGACCAATGAGATCAATCAAGTCGACTGGGAAGTTTCTACCTTGATGAGAGAAACTGGTGATGGTTCGACTCGTCCCTCAGACGAAAATAAGTTTTGGTATGCTGAATTTGATGGCATGAAATTCCTATATTACCATCTCAATGCCATAGAGGATGTGAATAAGGTAAAAAACCTTGTGCCTCAAAAAATTATCCATCTCAGTTCATACCTGATGAGGTGTGTGGTTCTGGCCCGGGGCCTATTTGAATATGGGGACACCACACACAAGAGAGAATCCGAGCTAGAAAAAGAGATATAAAGGATATCTGATAACGAGAAGTCTCTTAATGAAGTGAATTCTCACTTGAAGGCCAAAGCGCATGAAAGTGATGAGAAAGCAAAAGCTCTGGAGAAAGAACTCTCTACAACGAAAACATATGTCGTCGAGCTAGCAGCTAGCCTGCAGTCCTCAGAGAAATCATGCTCCAAACTGAAGGAGGCTTTGGAGAAATCACGGCTGGATATTCTCGATGTCGGGTACATGATTTTCAACCAGGCCAAAGACCAAGTCAGCTGTCTGTATCCTGAGCTCGACCTCACTCAAGTCGACTTCTTCAAAGTCATAGTAGACGGGAAACTAGTGGAGGTTGACGACAATGATGAGGAGGCGATGGATGAAGAGTTGAGGTAATCCCATGTACCATCTTAACGCGGATTCTCTGAAAGTGTCAGCCATAAGTTTGCATTTCAAAGAACCACTGGCCCTTATCAAGTCCATGGTATTATTAATTGATATAATATGCTCCTGCGGGTCTGTTTTGCTGTCATATGTCGCCAAAATGGGAGGTTTAAATTTTTATGGGACTTGGTCGTCCCAGATGGCCTAAGACAGAGGTTATGCCTCCAACAACTCTGTCTCTTGTTCTTCAGTTTCCCCGAGGCTCCGCTGTTGAAGATCCTGAACGCTATCTTGCAGGGTGTCGTTGTAACACCCCGAATTTAATTAATTATTTAATTAAATTATTAAAGGATTTATTTATTGGAATTTAGTCGAAGTTGGATTTATCAGTAGAATTATAAGGAGCGTTAATAAATTGATAAGTTGATTTAGGGTGATTAAGTGAATTAGCGGAAGTTGGGATTAATTAATGATGAATTAATTTTATTATAGAATATTAATGGAAATGATATTAGAAATAAGTGTGGATTAATAGAGTTATTTAATTGGTGTTAGAAGTAGTAGAAAGGAGATGTGAAAATTAAGCCAAATAGAAATAATAGAAATATTATTATTGTTATTATTATTATTTAAGAGGCATATTTGAATTATTAAGTCGGATTTTAGTCGGATAAATCGAAAGAATAACATTAAGGATGATATTATTGATTTAATTGGAATTATTCGGAGAAGAGCCGAATTATGGGTATTAGTTCATTAGTTGGTTTAATCGGAGAATTACTATTAGAATATTATTTGCAAGTTGGTGTTATTTAATCGATGGATGAGAAAATGTAGAAAATAATACTAGAAATAATATTATTATATGAGATCATTATTTAATTAAATTGGATTTTGTGGAGGTGTGAATAATAGATCCAGTATATTATTATTATTATTATTATTATTATTATTATTATTATTATTATTATTATTATTATTATTATTATTATTATTATTATTATTATTATTATTATTATTATTATTATTATTATCATAAGTTGGATTTAATTATAAGAGATATAAAAGGAGAATTATAAGGGTTTAGTGAATATTTTTGGGAAAAAGTTGTACGTGGGAGAAAGAAAAGAGGAACAAGGGTTGGGAGGAAACTGCCGCCGGAATAGGAATTGTAGATCGGAAAACTAAACCGGAATTCGATCGGAAAATTATGGAGAGACCGTCAATCCAAGGTAAGGGTGGGGTTCAATCTCTATAACCGGGTATATGATAAATCGTATGCGGGGTTTGGGTTGTATGAATCTGCCATGAATTGATTGTTGTTTTTCTGTGTTGTGTTGATTATGGTGCTTCGTCATGATAGATATATAAGTAGTACTGTGACGTCACTACTATGAGTGAAATTGGAATGCAATTTGGTTTAATACTGTAGTTGCACATTTTGTGATAGGTATAATAATATGATAAATTATATGCCCCTGTAAAATAAGTTCTATGTACTGTAACGATGCTATAAATTGATAATGTGTAGCGTCACTTTCACCATGTTCATACTGTAGCATTCCATGTTTTGATAGATAATTAATGATGCATATGACAATTAGTATGTTACTGTAGCGGAAATTATATTTGCCACTAGAAACCACGTTTCCAATTTCTCTTATATATAATTCATAATAATAATTATATAATACTAATAATAATAATTTAATATTATTAATAATTATATTTTAGGAGTTTTGGAATTAGAGATAAATAATTAGATCAACGAATTAATTTAAATAAATTTCAATTCCGATAGGGTTGTCAATATCGTTGTTAGAGTTGTCAATAAAGTGTCAGAGTTGTTTGAAATTATTAAGAGTCACAGTTTAATTGTTTTGGGTGAGCACTAGAATTAAAGATAAAGGTATTTAGCCATTTAGAGTTGTTATATTATTAATTGACTTAGTAGGTAATGCTTAATAATTAAATAGTAGTAGGAGTAAATTAATTATTCTAGGTATAAAGTCGTAACCGTTAATTTGTGTAGTAATTGTGGTAGTTGGTTGCTTGTGATGATGGGGTTAATAATTGCGACGTTGCAGGTCGTGATGAAATTTGTAGTTGTTTGCTTGAATTATCGTTGTTAATAAATTGTTGTTGATATGTTGATGAAGTTGTAGGCCTATGGCCAATGTTGATTAAGTTGAATCGTCCCAATTTATGGACATGTTTGAGTTGTAGGTCGAATGACCAGTGTTGATCTAAGTTGATGCCATTAATGCATATTTTAAGTTGTTGTTGTATGATGTTGTTGTTGTCGCATTGTTGTGTATTTGTTGTTTAAGTTGAGGTCTCATGGCATACATTGCATTATTAAGTTGGCCTAGATTGGCAATTTTTATGTTGGAGCTATGCTCACCCACGTTGGCCTGGATTGACACAAGTTGAAAGTTGAAGGCTTATGCCTTGTTAAATGCCTCGATAACCTGGCATGATTTTTAAGTTGGGAGTTTTACTCCGATGGATCCACATGCATTTGCACAGTTGTGTCGCATATTGAGTCGCGGGTTAAAGTTGTTGTTATTATTTGATGTTTGTTGATTGTCGTTGTGTTGTTGCTATAAGATGTTAATATTATAAGTTGTTGTTATAAGTTGTTGTTGCTATAAGTTGTTATTGTTGTGAATTGTTGTTGTTATAAGATGTTAATATTATAAGTTGTTGTTATAAGTTGTTGTTGCTATAAGTTGTTATTGTTGTGAATTGTTGTTGTTATAAGATGTTACTATTATAAGTTATTGTTATAAGTTGTTGTCGATATAAGTTGTTATTGTTGTGAATTGTTGTTGTTATAAGATGTTATTATTATAAGTTGTTGTTATAAGTTGTTGTCGCTATAAGTTGTTATTGTTGTGAATTGTTGTTGTTATAAGATGTTATTATTATAAGTTGTTGTTGCTATGAGTTGTTATTGTTGTGAATTGTTGTTGTTATAAAATATTATTATAAGTTGTTGTTATTATAAGTTGTTATTGTTGTGAATTGTTGTTATTATAAGATGTTATTATTATAAGTTGTTGTTATAAGTTGTTATTATTATAAGTTGTTGCTGTTATTAAGTTGTTGTTATTATTATGTTTTGTTGTCGTTGTTGCGAAGTAGCTATTATACCATTGTTATCGTTGTTGTTACTAATTGTTTCTGAAGTTGTTGTTATAACTGCTATCGTTGGTTGTCATCTTAGTTGTTGTTTGAAAGTGGTGATATTTGTATGATTTGATCTAATATACTGTTTATCATACACTTGTTTATAGTCGTTGATATCTCACCCCTTCTGCTGATATTTCCCCTACCATGGGAAATTGGCAGGTACTCAAGGTAGCCGTGGAAGTTCGAAGTAGCATTATGAAGTCGTTAGTTGCTGTTAGTTCAAATTGGTGTCATTGCTCTGATACGTAACACTCGGGGGGATGAACGTTGCTTAATTTGTTGTAGTTGCTTAAGTTGTTGAAGTTTATGAATAATGTGAATACTTGATCATGTTGATTATTGAAGTTGGTTTAGTTGAATAATTATGCTAAGTGAAGTTAAATAATATTAATAATATTGTGAAATGTTTTGAGGTTGAATAAAATATGTATTTTTGTTTCTATTGATGAATTATGATTCTGTGGTTAGTTGATTAGTTGATTTAAGTGAAAAGTATTGTTATAAGTTCATCCTTGATCTAAGTGTTATGTATCCGTATAGTTGTGACTAAATGCACGTTGTTTTGCGAAGAAATTGTGACATCCCTTGTATGTTTATTTTTCCGCACTCTAATTTAAATAATATTCGAGGGGTAGATTTGGGGTGTTACAGTCGTTGTGTTGACGTAAGTCATCAATCATGGCCAATAATTGTGCCAAGTATGGCGGTGGTGGGTCATGGTCTGGTGTCGAAGATATTGTTTTGTAGTTTTGAAGCGGTGGCCTGAGAATATTTTACCAAGGCCCCACGGTGGGCACCAAATGTTCTTGCTATAATATCATTATGAGAATATTTAGGGATTTTGAGCTCTAAGTTAGTTTCTTGAACTCCAAGCTATATGTCTTGCTTATCCCTCATTCGGGAGCCCTATTTATAGAAGTATCAGGACCTCTATTATTAGTGCCTGTAATGGCCATGCCTTCTCCACTTTGTAACTGAGTCGCCTTTAAGATAAGTAACGTCCGTTAACCACAAAGTGTAATGCGCGTCGTCAGACTTAAAGCGGCGGTTACAACTTTGATGGTCGGTTTGGGCATAACATCTCCATAATGGTCGAGCTATCCGTAACCCCTAAGGTCGGGTTGTGTGCTCGACATCAGTCTCTTCACATTCCTACGTTTCATAGTCACTGGTTCCTTTGATCTCTTTGTTCGACTGAGTGGAGCCCCCTATCCAGGCCTAGCCGACTACAAGTCTCAGGCCTGTGGATTTTATGTACGATCAACATATATATATATATATATAAGGAGGGATCAAATTACACTCAAAGAGTTACACCATAAGTTACACTCGCTCAAAAACGTCACTTCGGATTAATATATTTTAAAATCAACCATTGGATTGAAATCTATTTTCATATAGATCATACCTATAAAGTTTGAGATTAATTTATAATGATTTATTATACGATCAAGATATCCAAATATTAACGTCAAAATTAATCTCAAACTTTATAAATATGATCTATATGATGGTATGTTTCAATCCAACGGTTGATTAAAAAATGTTAATCCAAAATAACGTTTTTGAGCGAGTGTAACTCATGGTGTAACTCTCCAGATGTAATTTGATCCCTCCTCATATATATATATATCTATATCTGTCTGTAGATAAAATTAAGTCCATAGAAAAATCTACCAATAATTAAATTTAAAACATGGTTATATTGGAAATTATGGTGAAAGAGTGATTAGTTTGGAATTGAAACTTAGAATTTGATTATATAAAAAAATTCCCTATACTTCTATCAGCACATTAGTTACTAGATTAAATGAAGAAAGTAGAAAATCTAAACCAATAATGTTACCTCGGTTAAGGTAAGATGGCGTGGTTTATCAGTATACATAATATGCGGATAACTGATAAGGAAGCATTATTCTCCGGGTTATGCTGTAAATGATGTTTCATGTGGGGTGAACATGTCTCTTTCACTAGATATTCATGTCCATGCTTGAAGCCTTCAACGGAACAAAGTACGGTTTTGAGGAGCCGGTTTCTTATACATGCATTGCATGCATGAGGACTCTTAAAGATAGCATCATAGCAAGGCACGTGATTATCTTCTTAGCTAGGTTATTTGTTATATACTAACTCAAACATGTCACGGTGCTATTAAGAATTATCGACTATTCTTTAAAACTATCAGAAATTGTTCTTTGTCGATTAGTTGAACAATCATTCACTACCTTCTTCGCACTAGAAGAACATCACCCTAACTATGCAATTATTTGTATATACATTTGTATATATATCATATTTAATAGTAACAAAAATAATTTAAAAATAATTTATTGAAATACAGTTTAGTTAAACATGTTATTGGGAATTAACATTTAGATGAAATGGTAAAATTCTCTTTCATTATATTGGTGAAAAATTTAATGTCTTATTATATTTTAAATGAGAAAGATTAAAATGTGTTTATTTAAAATATATCATTATTTATTATATTTGTGATAAAATTAGATTTAGTCTAAGCTCGCTAAACCACCGATCTTTTTGGTTTCTCTTTGGTTACTTCTATCTTTTGTGAGCTTTAAAAATATTTTTTGTTGTTCTAAAACTTGAGATAGTGTGTTGTATTTTTTTTAGGATATTTTTGCATATGTAGAAAATAAATCCTCAAGAGTATAGTGTTTACACACCTTATGTTTTGTTTAATTGTTGGATATTTTGTAGATTTCATATTTGTTATTAAAAGATGTAATCCAATCCTGTCGGTTGCAATTTCTACAACAGATAGTAGCTAGGTAGGAATCAAAGGGTCATGTCAAGAGCGTGTTCTTCTCAAATGGGAGGGGGAAAACATGGGACCTCTATAAAAAAAGGGACTAAATTGTATGCACTTATAATAATTAAAGACTATATCCTTATCTTGTTAGTCTAGTTTGGACCACATATAATTTAAGTGCGGATCGTCGGCAAATTAGGTTTGAGTATTAGATGGATCTTATGAATCTAGTCTTGTTGCCATTAAAAAACAATTTTTTAGATTTTTCATATTTTTGTAAATAAATAAAATTAGTGTTGACTCCTCTTTTATGTTCTATAACTTTTTGGTGATCTAGTTGTGTTTTGAAGTGAGCCAATGTCATATTTGTCTAGAAACAGACTATTTAAATCTAAAAATAAGAAATTAAGGGAATTTTTTAATCCAAACCCATAAATATTTTATGCACCATGTAAATTTTTTTAAATTTTTTTTAAAATTAAATGTATATTTTTGATACGCATCACTATCTTATAAAATATACACAAAATTAAAAATTTACTTCTGATTTTGTACTGTAACTATATTTCTGGTTCTATTCATAACATAAATAAAAAAATTTCATTGCACTGCTTAACATAGACATACATATAATTCATAACATAAATTTAACAAATACATTTAGTAGTCAAACATAAATCAAACATTACAAATCAATATTCGGGCGGACGTTAAACATCCTCATAATATCATCGACTGTTCTTGATAAAGTCGCATCTAACTTGATTGAAACTTTCTCTCGAAAACTGTCATAAGTAGACCACATAGCCCGTAAATCAACGACGTTCTTCAGCTCACAGTTGATGAACTGAAGATTCCCATCTTTGGCAACCGATGGCGAGCAGGTACTCGATCTTCACTACCTTTTGACCGTCACCAAAAGGTACAAGTTCCTGCAATATTTCATGCACATCTTCAAGAGGGATATACATAGTGATCTTAAATTCGTGAGATGGTGTAGCATCGAGAAAGTGGACAACTCCAACAACCCATTTGATGTTCAATTTCATGTCCATTTATGGTTTTTGTTGTTGTTGTATGAAAAAATATAAGTGACGTATTTTTATATAATTTTTATGTAAACATGGACCATACAAATCCTATCTTTGTGTCAGTGATAGAACCAAAATTAAAATTTCGATTTTATATTAAATGGAACCGAAAGTATACTTCTAATAAAGGCCCTAAGAGTGAAAAAACAGAAATAGAACATAAACAACAACTTATACAAAAAAATATCATGTATTTAAATATTGTGCTTTTGGTCAAACTACAAAATGACTATATTTCCATATCATAATACATGAACAAAATGAAGTTAACATTAAAATGCTACCTAACTACTTGAAAGAGCCAACAAAAGTGTCGCCGGATAAATCCACCGGTGGCACTCCTTTTGACTTTTCCCTATTTTTTCTTTTTCAATTTGGTTCAACTTGTTGTATTCTTGCATCTTTTCCATGAATTCGTCCGACAATATCTCTGATGGGTCTGTGAAATGAAGCGTCCACTACGGTGATGTAGGTGGTATAGGGCACCCCAGTTTCAAATAGACTTGAACAAAATATTATGGATTTGAAATCCATCCAACACTTATGATATAATCATTGGGATTTGTTGTTGGAGTAGTGCACAGAGGGAAATAAGTCTCCGAAAAACCATGTCTTGTCAGATTAATACACACCCTCTCATATGTACTTGCTATAAGATAACCCATTTCAGGGAAGTGCAACAATTTATCCTCTGGTGCAAATGCAACCTCGGCAAGTATAAGTGTGTGATATATTTCCTCAATCTTCTCTTTACTCCCTAGCACACGTGTGTATAATTCTCTATTTTCCGTCAACTCCGTGATCAGGGTATCTCGAACAATATTGTAATACTCTTCACGGCTACCGAGCAAACCAGAAACAACTCGAAAACCACAGTTACCATCACCACTGACATTGATGATTCGTTCAATGTACTTGTGCATAAAAACTGGCATGTGATTGGTGAATGGTATATTTGGTGAAGTCGGTGTAGGAGGTGGTTTGATAATATGGGCACCTTTGAAAACACTTTTATGAGATTTCGGTGTAGGTAAATCGGGAAAAACTTTGTCAACATGTTCAAAATATGAAGGGACTCCTCGTAGTAGAATTGTCATCCGATGTTGGTTTGAACTTATTTGGTACACCTTTAGTTTTTACCCGTTGGGAGGGTGGTTTCAAATGAGTGGTCTTTGGGTACGCAATCTTCCTCAACTGTTCTTTGATGTGGATTTTGGTGGCATCATCAGCTTTCAAAATCATTCTATATCGCTTCTCATTCGGCCAAGATGGAGATATTTGACTTATCAGTTTTCATTTTACCGTCATTGTCAAAACTTAGTCTCTTCCAATGACTAGAGACCTCGTCTATACGTATCTGGCTATCACCACTCATCTTCTTATATATGAAACAAGCACAAGGGAGGCCATATGCTTTCACAATTGTGCAACCACACTTTGAGGTATCAATACCCACATTAGAAGCTCGTGTGGCCTCGTAAAAAATATAATTAAGAGCCGTCCGAGAGATGTTGCCAACCAACTGAGAATATAGAATGTTGTCTTTGAACCTGTGTTCCAATATTGTGATACTACGACCAAATGTCGATAATATCTCGTTATGCTGGTATAGTATCATCTGGTTCATAGATTCCCAACCTGTAATCAAATCACCCTTGCTGTTTCCCAACCAATTCTTTAGACATGCATGCCCAGACTCAACTCGATTTCTTATTGTATTACCGAGGTGAATAACCTTATTGGTCCATTCACAAACAACCTTCTCCTTAACCTGATCAAGAATTGTGCTTTCATCATATTTACATAGATCGGGATATTTCATACAAACATTTCGGAACTGTAAAACAACATCGACATATAGCTCTTTTGTAGATGCATTTATTATAACATTACATGTATCCATAATTTTCTCCATAATAATTCCGGACATTACCAATTTTCCATCTTCATCAGCAAACTGTTTTGACCACACCGCAGGTTTAACCCGACTTCTTACATTTTTAGTAATATGGTACCTACAAATTAATGCGTAAGACATGGGAAACATGGTTGCAACCGAATTCATTAATGTCGTGTCTCGGTGGGTAACAATGACTTTAGGAATATCCTCTTTATCCTTCAAAATTGACCTACAAACCTCTAAAGCCCATGCAAAGTTGCCTTCTTTTTTGCACTGTAGAAATGCAAAACCAACAGAATACATCTTCTCAGTCGATGTAACACCAACAATTTCCAACAACGGGAGCCTGTACTTGTTGGTTTTGTACGTCGAATCAATTACGAGCACAGAAGGAAACATGTTGAACAATTTAGTAGAATTAGATAAGTCATATAAATGTCTCTAATTATTACCCGATCATCACCTCGTCGGTGCCTACAAACATAATTTTTATCATCTAGAACTTTCAAGAGGTGCTGCATCTCGGTTCGATCCTCCCGAATCGCTAACTTGGTTTGCTAGTGCTTCTTGTAAACTTGTTTGATATTTGATGTGTTCTCGGTTCTTTTGCACGTCAAGATTGCAAGAATTTTTTTGGGCGCTACCAAATTCAAAGTCATGTTAGAAACACATGTCTTCTCATCCGAAAGGAGCCAACATGCTATTGGATGACCGACCAAATTTTGAGTTAAATTATGATTGTGTTCACTGCTAATCATATTAAATTTCCACTTCTTATTAGCCATAAGATAACCACACAACCAAAATGGACATTCACATTTTCTTGAACCGGTGTCCTCGCGTTTAAAATTTTGAATACGACGTACGTATTTCCCACTTCTTTGGCATGTCAAATTACAAAGGCATTTCTTTTATCCGTACTGTTATCAAACCTTTCTATCACAATACCAAATCCTAGTTTTTTTGCCTCTATACAAATCCACTGCAACATGTCTTTCCGTAATTCAAATTCTTCAATATTTTCAAAATACTCACAAGCATCTACCGCCTTATTATGAGAGGCGGAACTATAATCGGCGAAACAATTTCAGACACATCAGGTTTAGGAATGTTATCGGAGTGCACCATACATATGTTACATAAATAACATAATTATTATCATGTCACAGTGAAAACTGTTGGGAAAAAACAGACAGAAACCAGAGATGGACTTTCGGTTCTATTCAACTATAAACAGGAAGTATACGTCCAATTTTTGTTTAAACTTATTTCTTCAAAAAGTAGTGGATTAATGTAGTGAATGAGGTATAAAATGAATAAAGTTTACCTGAAATTCTACTTTCTTGAGCTCTTTCTGATATGATGAACCACAAAAATGATGATTTGGAGTGGAAAATGGATTGAGGATGATGAGGGTTTTTGAGAGGTTTAGAGTGGAATGAGTTGAAATGGTGATGATCAACATGTAGACATGGTTACTTTTTTAAGAAGTTGCATCGTGCCCAAAATCGGAAGTATAGCTCCGATAATATGCAAAATATCCAGGTGGCAATACAATTCAATCTTCTCGCTACTATAACCGGAAACATAATTTTTGTTTAGAACAAGAAGTTCATTTCCGGTAAAGTTTCTTAAAATTTGAAGGTTGACACCACATTTGGTATGATTTGTACAAAATAGGGTGCGAACTGGAAGTATATTTCCTATTTTGAGAAGGGCATTTTCAGATTTCCATAGGGTCTTCCACTCCACTATGGGGTGGATTAAGAAATTCCCACAAAGAAATAGACATACTTTGGAAGCACCTCGGATTCTAGTTGAATGATCATCTACACAAAGAAATAGACATACTTTGAAAGCACCTCAGATTCTAGTTGAATGATCATCTACTAATCATTGTCTCAAAGAATATTATTAGGTCATTAGACTTTAAACCCTAACTTTAAAAGTGTCGCAAGCAAGAAAAACTTACTTATACATTATTCTAAAACTATAAAACACGCACTTATAATCTCTATTGACTTGATCGTCAGAGTTTTTTCAAGTATAAAATCCCCATTGAGGCTAAGGAAAAATGATGATTTTTTTAGGAAATGAATGTTTACATAAATGATGAAGTGTCAATGTATTGGTATATTGTCAATCTCCTAGACTTTTAACTTCTTATATGTTGAATTTATAAATTTCTAATGTTCTTGAATTGGTTTGTGTAATACGGTGAACTGACTTTGAGATTTTTGTATTGCAAATATGCGGATAGCAAGAGTCGCCACCGACTTTTCTTTTATCCAATTAAGGGAAGGTGAAAAGAACAGGAAAAGACCTTCGTTAGATTCTGAGTAAGGGAGAAGGTTATGAAAAGGGAAGGTATTAGCACCCCTTTTCATCCGTAGTTATCTACGGGCTCTTAGTTGCTTTTAGATCATTTTCAAAAAAAGTGCTTTTTGTGTGTTTGACAAAGATGTTTTGAAAAGGCATTTCGCTTTGACTTTGTAATGATTCATGTAGGAATGTATACAAAGTGTTCGGAAATGTTTCATTTTGAAAAGAGTTTGAACTTTGACAAAAGTGTGAGGTGTAAAAAAGTATTTTGATAGAGCAAGCAACTAAAAGTCTTATTACCTACTCAGAATGGTCGTTTTCGTGTTGTTTTACGTTCCTTTAGAATAGCGTTATCCATACCATTAGTTGGTAGGTAACCCTATTCGTTGGATGTAGAAGGGACATTCGAAGGGACATCAGATGGTCATAGAAGGCAACTTGTAGGAGTATCCTAGAACATTCGAAGGGGCTATCATCACTTTTCGTAGGCAACAATCGAGGGTCAAGATCATGTATTCGTAGGCGACATCGTGGGTCTATGATCTTTGTATCGAAGGGACTATGATGATTTGTTTGTAGGCAACGGTGGTAGAATACCTCTACGTTCGAGGGACTTGACCATTTGTATTCGTAAAGGCAACGAGAGAGAATTACCCTAAGGGGTGCATGTGTGAAAAGAGTGTGTCAATTCAGATATTTTTATCTTGGCATTATGAGTGATCTATGTCCAATTTTATCTTGCCATACATGCCTAATTACTAGCAGTTTATAGGGTGCGGAAAGTAAATTGCGGAAATGTAAAGTGCGGAAAGATAAAGTCCTACGCTATTACATGGCTTTGGGGCAGTTACATAATAAGAGTGCGGAAAATAAAAGTCCTAATTAAACTATTACATCCCATAGGCAGTTACATAATTAAAAAAGAAAAGCAAGAAAAATCGTCCGAAACTTTACAACCTACAAACATATACATAATCGGAAAACGAGAGAAATTGCATAAGAAGAAAATGTTAGTAAAAAGAAATATTTTTGAATGAGGAAAAAGGTTTTTGATTAGTAATGACATTAATATGATAAGATATTTTTTTGGTAATTTTCTGGATCGTTTTGATAATTTAAAAGCAATTAAGAGTCAAATTAATGATTAATTAGCAATTAAATAAAATATGCATGCCAAAAATATTAATTTTAATGCTAAAAATTAAATAAGTATTTTTCTGATACTAATGCAAAAAAGAAATATTTTTGGTGATTTTTAGATGCACGATAAAATAATTTGAAGATAAATTAAATTGTATGAAAAATATTAAGAAAAATAGAAAAACAAAGTTAGTTTTTCAAAAGAGTAAAAAAGAATGGTCTTGCCAGGGATCGAACTGGTGACCATCTGGTGAAAACTCACGCTCCCTTGCCTTTACCACTGAACCAAAGCGTGTTTGGTGTTTGGAAATTGGAAAGAGTTGTTTATAAAGGAAAACGTGTCATAATTCTGGGAATTCAACGCACAGTCAGCCGCGGGGCCCAGGACGCATAGATGGACGAATCAGAGAACTCCCTCGCGCCACGCCAGCCTTCACCGGTCAGAGTGGGTCAACGACGCCGAAGCCCTAGCTCCGGTCGTCTTCTCTGATGACTATCAATCTGAAATACCTGCAAAACGCATCATACAAAGCGAAACAAAAGCCCAGATCGCCTAATTCGATCCTTGCGAGCACGATGGTGCTATCCTTTTGTCCTGAAATGGCCTGGAACCTGTGTTTTGAAACCTACAGCCCTAAAAGCCCTAACAATGGTAACTTGTGATTTCTACGTGGAAACTCACATGTAATGCATCAAGTACACTCTAAAGAATACCCTGAGTTCAAAGAAACACATGAAAACAGTTAGCAATGCATGGAATACGAGAATCGAAATTGAAAAAAAATCCAAACCGGTGAGAGTTAGATGGAACGATTCAGGATGATTTGGCTTCGAGTAAGGATTGGGAATGCTTGCTGGGATCCTCAGGATCACAATGGACGACCTAGAACACCTTGAAACTTGCTGGAACTTGAAAATCGAAATTGCCAACTTTGTGAAATTTTTTGAAAATAAGGATTGCTTGTATGGGCTAGGGTTTCGTCCCCTTGTACTGTGGTTGTGTTGTGTATTTATAGAGTGAAGAATTGGAGCAAAGAGAAATAAAAAAGATATGTCATTCAATGCAAAATAATTTTCCTTTCAAATAAAATCAAAACTTTTGAAAATTTGATTTTCCCTTCCATGTAAGAGCTAGCACGAAAATGGCAAGTTGTATGGGCTATCTTGGACCTCAAGTTTGATAAAAATCCAACCCATTTGAAAATATACCTTGTTTTCATATTTTATTTAATTTAAATTTGAATTTAATGCTTTTAAATTCAAAAATAAATCAAAAAAATAAAAGGTGGTCGTGGCAAGGCATCAATAGGTCACAAATAATATTATGGTCAAGTTTGGATCATAAAATTATAGGCCCATTTGGAAAAAATTGGATTTTGACAAATATCTCCTTTTGTGCAATTGTCCAAAAATGCCCAACTTGTACAAGATGTATTTTGCTCAATTTTCCACATTTTTTAGTGTTCTTGGACTTTTTAGAAAGCTCTAGTTGTCCTCTAAACAACCTCTTCGGTTTCATCTCAATTGGAGTTTCCATGCTCAATAAATCTTCAAAACAAAAAGTTGACGTTTTGTTGACTTTGAAAAGGACCTGTAATGTTTTGATCCATACCTTCCAAATGAAGCATTTTTTGAACAATCTTGTGAGACATGAAGTTGTAGAGAATTGAATTTCCTTCAAAATAAGAGGTGGTGGAAAAATTTCTGAGAAAGTATGAAGAAGTTATGCTCAGTCAAAGTTTAGTTGACTTTTCACTAAAAAAACCCTAATTTGGAAAGTTTGACTTTTGATCAAATCTTGAGTTTTCTTGATGAATCATGATCAACCCTTGATCAAATGATGAATGTGACTTCAAAATGAGGATGTTGACCAAAAATTAGGAAGTTTGACTGTATGTTGACCACAGTTGACTTTTTGTCCAATACAACTGATTTTCAACCATCTGAGTAATTGTCTGAGGAAACTTGACTTGTGAGGCTTGAAACTTGACATGGAGATTCTTTGAAGCATATGAGGAGACATGATGACCATTGGAGATGTTGGAAGTCCATCTGGATCTAAGAATAGCCAAACCCTAGTTTGGGTTGATTGTCTAGGAGAGGGTTTATCTGATCAACCCTTGAGGAATCCTTGAGTATGGATGTATGAAATGTCTTGAGAAGTAGGAGGGAAAACTCTGGGGTATGAAAGGCCCAGGACGCATAGATGGACGAATCAGAGAACTCCCTCGCGCCACGCCAGCCTTCACCGGTCAGAGTGGGTCAACGACGCCGAAGCCCTAGCTCCGGTCGTCTTCTCTGATGACTATCAATCTGAAATACCTGCAAAACGCATCATACAAAGCGAAACAAAAGCCCAGATCGCCTAATTCGATCCTTGCGAGCACGATGGTGCTATCCTTTTGTCCTGAAATGGCCTGGAACCTTGTGTTTTGAAACCTACAGCCCTAAAAGCCCTAACAATGGTAACTTGTGATTTCTACGTGGAAACTCACATGTAATGCATCAAGTACACTCTAAAGAATACCCTGAGTTCAAAGAAACACATGAAAACAGTTAGCAATGCATGGAATACGAGAATCGAAATTGAAAAAAAATCCAAACCGGTGAGAGTTAGATGGAACGATTCAGGATGATTTGGCTTCGAGTAAGGATTGGGAATGCTTGCTGGGATCCTCAGGATCACAATGGACGACCTAGAACACCTTGAAACTTGCTGGAACTTGAAAATCGAAATTGCCAACTTTGTGAAATTTTTTGAAAATAAGGATTGCTTGTATGGGCTAGGGTTTCGTCCCCTTGTACTGTGGTTGTGTTGTGTATTTATAGAGTGAAGAATTGGAGCAAAGAGAAATAAAAAAGATATGTCATTCAATGCAAAATAATTTTCCTTTCAAATAAAATCAAAACTTTTGAAAATTTGATTTTCCCTTCCATGTAAGAGCTAGCACGAAAATGGCAAGTTGTATGGGCTATCTTGGACCTCAAGTTTGATAAAAATCCAACCCATTTGAAAATATACCTTGTTTTCATATTTTATTTAATTTAAATTTGAATTTAATGCTTTTAAATTTAAAAATAAATCAAAAAAATAAAAGGTGGTCGTGGCAAGGCATCAATAGGTCACAAATAATATTATGGTCAAGTTTGGATCATAAAATTATAGGCCCATTTGGAAAAAATTGGATTTTGACAAGTATCTCTCTTTGTGCAATTGTCCAAAAATGCCCAACTTGTACAAGGTGTATTTTGCTCAATTTTCCACATTTTTGAGTGTTCTTGGACTTTTTAGAAAGACATAGGTGTCCTATAAACAACCTCTTTGGTTTCATCTCAATTGGAGTTTCCATGCTCAATAAAACCTCAATACAAAAAGTTGACTTTTTGTTGACTTTGAAAAGGACCTATAATGTTTTGATCCATACCTTCAAAATGAAGCCTTTTTTGACCATGCTTGTGAGACATGAAGTTGTAGAGAATTAAATTTCCTTCAAAATGAGAGGTGATGGAAAAATTTCTGAGAAAGTATGAAGAAGTTATGCTCAGTCAAAGTTCAGTTGACTTTTCTCTAGAAAACCCTAATTTGGAAAGTTTGACTTTTGAGCAAATCTTGAGTTTTCTTGATGAATCATGATCAAATATTGATCAAATGATGAATGTGACTTTAAAATGAGGATGTTGACCAAAAATCATGAGGTTTAACTGTATGTTGACCACAGTTGACTTTTTGTCCAATGCAATTGATTTTCAACCATCTAAGCAATTGCCTGAGGAAACTTGACTTGTAAGGCTTGAAACTTGGCATGGAGAATCTTTGAAGCATATGAGGAGGCATGATGACCATTGGAGATTTTGGAAGTCCATCTTGATCTGAGAATTGCCAAACCCTAGTTTGGGTTGATTGTCTAGGAGAGGGTTGGTCTGATCAACCCTTGAGGAATCCTTGAGTATGGATGTATGGGATGTCTTAAGGAATAAGAGGGCAAATTTTGGGGTATGAAAGCTGCCCCTATTCAATCTTCTTGTACTGGAAGGGTTTGATTAGCATGCTTGCCTTTCGTGACCTGGAGGTAGAAGATGATTGAACACTCGAGTACACCTGAAAATTTGCACTCGCTGTTGATTGATGATGCAGGAATGGGCTTATTGAAGCCATTTGGAGAAGCTGAAGATTTTGCTGGGGAATGAGTCGTACGCTAGACTCAAGATATTGCCTGGGTGGGAGAGTCATCGGAGATGGGCTTAAGATGCCATCCGGAGAGACTGATGCTGGGGAATGAGCCGTACGCTAGGCTCTACAGATGTTCCTGAAGATAGAAGAGATCACGAAGATGGGCTTAAAATGCCATCCGGAGGGAACGATGTTGAGTCGTACCTTAGACCTTACGCTCGTCTTTGAATGAAGTTATTGGTTTGTATTGGTTTTTAACCAAATATGCAGCATTCTGAAGGTGGAGAGCTGTTGACAAGTAGTCGGAGATGGGCTTAAGATGCCATCTAAGGCAATTGAGTCGTACGCTAGACTCTGTAGTTGCTGTTGATAATAAAAGAGTGTCAGAATAAACCTTCGTCTTGATTACTCTGAGGGGATAATAGTCGGAAAAATGTGGATAGCTTCCCTGCTGTGCTTCGGGTATTGATCCAATGCCTGTTATCGGAGGATAACTTGTGTGATCGTTCGGATAGGGTTTCCCGTCTGGCTTCGAGTATAAATCCTGGATCTGTCGTTGGAGGATAACTCGGGCGGTCGTTCGGATAGGGTTTCCCGTCTGGCTTCGGGTATTAATCCTGGACCTGCTGTTTCAGAAGTGATTTTCACCTGTTTGGGAAAAACAAAAGAAACTTTGATAGAGTATCGTTAGTCTTATGCAGATTATGATGCATGACAATGTGCATGAATGCCATATGCACAAATTATGGTCTTTATGCAAAATGTATGAATGATATATGTTGTGGTATTTCAAAACATATCCATCTTGAGGAAGATGCGGATGTTCTGCTTGAGGATTCTTGGCTTCTGTTTGGGGATGAAACGAATGGAAACCCTGAGAAGAAAGATAACCTTGATTCCTCCGATGCACTATCTGACAAAGTCTTGAGCCTAGATATTGTTGAGGATGGTAGAGATCGAGAGGCATGCTACCGAGGATCTTGTGCGTAGACCCTGCTGGGGAAATTTTTTGAAGGCGCTCTGCTGGGGATCTTGTGCGTAGACCCTATTGAAGAGTAATTAGTTGTCGTTGGGAGACAGGGCTGAGAGAATCCAGAGCCTGCTGAAACCTCTGGCTGGGGGAATAAAAGATGTAGGTTTCCTCCGATGTACTATCTGACCAAGTCTCGAGTCTAGATATTGCTACTGTCGGGGGATTGATGATTGTTGAGAGATAGTCTGCTGGGGACAAATGCCTCTGCTGTTGATGAATCATTACTGCTTGGAGACTGATGTAACATGGTTCAGTTGAGTGGAATCATTGCTCGGGGACTAACGTGATGGAGCCTGGGATGTCTGAACTAGTGGAAGAAAATGTGTACTCCGATGGGAAAGGTTTGTAGTGAGTGACATCTTTGTGGGAATTGTACTCTACAGGGGAACATACTGGTGACTTTCGTCGTCATCTCAATTCCTAGAGCCTGTAGTAATTACTTTTGTATGTTCACTTTTCGCATGTTTGTGAATAGATATTTATTGTCAGATGCATATAATCATTCAAAGCAAACGTTGGACTTTATGCAAACAACAACAGTGAGAATTGTAAAGAGAAAGAACTTGTATTAATTTGAAAGGCGGCGTATGGCCACGTAGTTTGTACACAAGAAAAGCAAAAAGCTATGCGGAAGCAATCTCGTTAAGTTCCAACTATGCTAGTACTCATATATTTCAACTATCTCATCTCCTTGTTGTCAGTAGAAAGTGAGTGAATTGATTTTCGCCATTTGAATCTTGAATGTTGATAGTAGTCTGTAGATAAGTGATCTGGACGAGACATAGCCGTACGCTTAAATCCCTAACGTTTGCCTAGACCGCCCTTTCGGGTTTTCAGTCTACCGGGATACCCTTTTTTGCCCAAGCCGCCTTTGCAGGTTTTCGACTCGCCGGGTGTACATGTTTTGTATATATCCTTAACTTTTGCCCGAACCCTTTTGGTTCGCCAGGATGTCCTTATTTTTGCCTAGGTCAGTCGACCTAGCGGGTCTCGTTTATGCGTAGTATTTTTTGACTATGTCTGCGTTCACATGGTGTGGGAAGTCTTCATCATCCATGGTGCTAAGTATCATAGCTCCGCCAGAAAATACTGTCTTGACTACAAACGGTCCCTCGTAAGTGGGAGTCCATTTTTCCCTGGGATCACCTTGTGGAAGAATGATGCGCTTGAGTACTAGATCACCGACTTGGTAAACTCGGTGCTTGACCTTCTTGTTAAATGCTCTGATCATTCATTTTTGATAGATCTGTCCATGGCAGATGGACGCGAGTCGCTTCTCATCGATCAAGTTAATCTGGTCGAGGCGAGTCTGGATCCAATCATCTTCGCCTAACTCTGCGTCCTGGAGGACTCTGGTTGAGGGTATCTGAACCTCAATGGGTAGAACTGCTTCCATACCGTATACAAGAGAGAAGGGGGTTGCCCCTGTTGATGTCCGTACTGTAGTGCGATAACCGTGGAGAGAAAATGGTAACATCTCATGCCAATCTTTATAAGTTACTGTCATCTTCTGTATAATCTTCTTAATATTCTTGTTTGCGGCTTCCACTGCGCCATTCATCTTAGGCCGATATGGAGAAGAGTTGTGATGCTTGATCTTGAACTGCGTGCAGAGTTTGGTGATCATCTTGTTGTTGATATTAGAGCTGTTATCTGTGATAATCCTTTCGGGAGTGCTATACCGACAGATAAGATTATGCTTGATGAATCTTGCCACAACATTCTTCGTAACAGATGCGAACGAAGCTGCTTCTACCTACTTGGTGAAATAGTCAATTGCCACAAGGATGAAACGATGTCTGTTGGAAGCTGTGGGCTTGATTTCTCCGATCATGTCAATGCCCCACATTGCAAAAGGCCAAGGAGCTGCTAGAACATTCAGAGGTACTGGAGGTACGTGTACTTTGTCGGCATAAATCTGGCATTTGTGACAAGACCGAGCATAACGGTGACAATCAGCTTCCATGGTGGACCAATAGTAACCTGTTCTCAAAATCTTCTTAGCCATCGTATGTCCACTGGAGTGAGTACCAAATGCGCCTTCGTGTAACTCTTCCATGATATGTTCCGCTGTTTTCCGGTCTACACAGCGGAGTAAGCACAAGTCGTGGTTGCGCTTGTATAAGATGTCGTTGCTGAGGAAGAATTTGGATGCGAACTTTCTCAAAAACTTCTTATCGTCGACAGATGCCCCTGCGGGATATTCCTGAGTCTCAAGATACCTCTTCACGTCATAGTACCAAGGTTTCTCTTCTGTATCAAGCTCATAACAATACGCTGGTTCGTCAAAATTTTCGATCATGATCTGGGGAGCCTCGTTGTCCCATCTGACCTTGAACATAGATGACATAGTAGCCAATGCGTCTGCCAACTGATTCTCTTCTCGTGGAATGTAATTGAAAGTGATCTCTTCGAAGTAGGGGATCAAACTTAGAACATGCTCTCGATACAGAATAAGATTCGGATGCTTCGTATCCCACTCGCCCTTAATCTGACTGATCACTAAAGCTGAGTCTCCATTCACTTGTAAGAACATGATTCTTAAGTCAATAGCAGCTTTGATACCCATGATGCACGCTTCGTATTCGGCCATGTTGTTAGTGCAACTGAAACATAATCTAACGGTGAAGGGCGTGTGTCCGCCTGTAAGGGATGTAATGATGGCGCCAATGCCATTGCCAAGTGCGTTTGAGGCTCCACCAAAGACCATGATCCATCGGGATCCTTGTTCAGGTCCTTCGTCTGGTCCTGGTTCTTCGCAATCTGTAACTAACAAAACATCTTCATCTGGAAATTCGAACTGCATAGACTGATAGTCATCTACGGCTTGATGAGCCAAATGATCGGCTACTACACTTCCTTTGATCGCTTTTTGAGAAGTGTACTGGATGTCGTATTCGGTCAAGATTATTTGCCATCTTGCTATTCTTCCGGAGAGAGCTGGTTTCTCAAATATGTATTTTATCGGATCCATCTTAGAAATCAACAAGGTAGTGTGAGTCAACATATCTCTGTCTTAGTCGGCACAAAGCCAAAGCGTTGCAAGTTTTCTCGGTGAGTATCTTGTTTCACCGGTAAACTTTTGCTAAGGTAGTATATTGCATACTTTTTCGACTGACTCGTCATGTTGCCCCAACACACACCCCATTGAGTTCTCTAACACTGTCAAGTACATGATAAGAGGTCTTCCTTCGGCAGGCGGCATCAGGATAGGAGGATTCTATAGGTACTCCTTGATTTTGTCAAAAGCGATCTGGCAGTCGCCATTCCATTCTACCACTTGATCTTTCTTTTGTAACTTGAAGATTGGCTCACAAGTAGCAGTTAGATGTGCAATGAATCTGGCGATGTAATTCAATCGGCCCAAGAAACCTCTGACTTCCTTCTCGGTGCGGGGAGCTGGCATCTCTTGAATAGCTTTAACCTTTGCGGGGTCGACTTCAATACCTTTCCCACTGACAACAAACCCTAGGAGTTTTCCGGATCTGACTCCAAAGGTGCACTTGTTGGGATTAAGCCTCAGTCTGTACTTCTTTAACCTATCAAACAATTTCCGCAGATGATCAAGATGTTCCTCTTCAGTCTGTGATCGAGCTATCATGTCGTCGACGTAGACCTCTATCTCGTGATGAATCATGTCATGAAATAATGTCACCATGGCACGCTGATAAGTGGCGCCCGCGTTCTTCAGTCCGAACGGCATGACCTTGTAGTAGAAAGTGCCCCACTGTGTAACGAAAGTAGTCTTTTCCATGTCTTCAGGAGCCATCTTGATCTGATTGTAACCGGAGAAACCATCCATGAAGGAGAAGACCTTATGCTGAGCGGTGTTGTCAACCAGAACATCAATATGAGGAAGTCGGAAATAGTCTTTCGGACTCGCTTTGTTCAGATCTCTGTAATCCACACACATTCATACCTTGCCATCCTTCTTAGGTACGGGTACCACGTTCGCAACCCATTGTGGATAGGAAGTAACAGCTAGAAAACTGACGTTGAACTGCTTCATAACTTCGGCTTTGATCTTCTCTGACATCTCAGGACGCATGCGACGAACCTTCTGTTTCACTGGGAGAAAACCTTCTTTTATCGGTAATCGGTGTACCACAATATCAATGTCTAGACCTGGCATGTCTTTGTATGACCAAGCAAAAACCTCAATATAATCTCGTAGCATCTGAACCAATCTTCCTTTGACACTGTTCTCAAGACCCGCTCCTATCTTGATCTCTTTTCTGTCTTCATCAGTACTCAAATTCACAACCTCAACTCGACTCCTCGTGTGGCTGTATAACTCGCTCTTCTTGCTGTAGCAGTCTGACAAGTTCTCCCGGCACTTCACAATCTTCCTCACCTTCGTCGTCGGCTTGGTAGATCGGATTATCGAAGTCATATTTAGCATTAGCATAGTTGTTATCAACGAGATTCAGAGTGATTCTGCAGTGTATCACGTGGGTGTGTGTAAGAAACACATAGCTTTTTGAAGGGGTGACAAAGTAAAAGAAAGAAAACAACAATTGAATGCAAAAGTGCGACGATTTTATTGAATGAAAATATGCAAATGACAGATAATAACCCTCACAAACGAGCCATGATGCCCCGAGCAAGGCACTAGGCTTTAGAGTTTATTGTTCAAAACATAGAAAACGAAAAGCAAAACAAAAAACAAAGGCAATTACTCCTGTCTAAAGGAGATTGGTATGACGTCTTCAGTCTTCCAATTGCTGAGTCCGTTGTCGGGAGTTGGGAAGATCCATTTGCTGATGTCGAAGTCGTTGTCGTTGTCTTCTATTGCATGGATTCCATTCTGGCTAATGCGGAAAGGAAGTTGGCCGACACATTCGCGGCGTATCATATTCTAACCTCTGATGGTGAAGCTTAAACCAGTCTTGTCAAATTTGAAGGGAAGATCGGGGAGCTGACCCCAAATAGTACTACCTCCTTCTTCAACAGCAGCTTGAGCATCTTTCAACGAGGCCATCCTAGGCGGAGCTTGCGTAATTTCAAGAGTGACAGGAGAGTCAGCATGCATGACTCTGGGTATTGTTTCAAAAGCTTGACAGGGAGTCTCGAAGAATTCACCCTCCACCTCGAGGTATCGGAATGACTGTAGATGACTGACCATATATTCTTCTTCTCCACATACTGTAACAACCTTCCCTTTCACCGGTACTTGCCGATGCAAGGTAGAAATGACCGCCCCATGTATCCAAGGGCGTCCAAGTAGGCAAGAGTAGGCTGGACGGATGTCCATGACAAAGAAAGTGGAATCAAAAGTCTGGGAACTGACTTTAACTGGCAGAATGAGCTCTCCAAGTACTGTTCGCTTAGAACCATCAAAAGCTCTTATAATTATGTCACTGGGCTTCAGAACCAATCCTTCGATATCAAGTCGATCAAAAGCAGTCTTCGGAAGGATATTCAGAGCGGAATCGGTATCCACCAAAACATGAGATAATGTAGTGCCCTTGCATTCAACAGAGATGTGCAAGGCTTTGTTATGTTTCCTTCTGGTAGGAGTCAAATCAGCATCAGAGAAGCCTAGGCCATTGTTGGCAGCCAGGCCAGCAATACAAACTTCAAATTGATCGGTAGTAGTGTCTTGCGGTACATGAGCATTCTTCAGAAACTTCACCAAGGCTTTAGCGTGAGCCTCAGAGCACAAGAGCAGAGAAAGCATGGAGATCTTGGACGGAGTCTATCCCAACTGTTCCACAACATTGTAGTCACTCTTCTTGATAATCTTCAGAATTTCCTCCATTTCTTGTTTGGAGGTATCCTCAGCAACTTCCTTTAGTACTTCTGTCTGAGCAGGATGAGTTACTGGTTCTTTCCCTCGTGCCTCGGGAACTAGTTGAATGGTTGGAACGCGAGCTGGAGTCGCAGTTCTTTTGGAGGAAAGATCTATGGAGAAAACACTCTTCCGGTTCTGGTCACCTTACTTGATCCGGTGATGTTGTCAATGTCAGGAATGATGGCTTCAACTGTAAGATCTTCAATGGTCAGAGGGTCTTGCTTGACGCCATAATAGTAAACATCAGCTCCATAGTTCCAAGGGATAACTTTGTCGGAGGAATATGGAACTGGTCTAAGAGAAGTAATGATGAGAGGTGCCACTCTAGGCATAGAATCAGCAGAGGAAATCCTTATTGTGTTAACATCAGTATAGTCTTCAGGGAAATCGTCACCCCATCCGGTTGCCTTAACATCTTCAATAGGAATTTTATAGCTCTCAGGAACAGTATATATCACCATGTAATCAAACTTTCCACTTAGCTGCCCCAAGGTATCCCACACATTTGGCACAGTTTCATTCACATCTTGAATCTTCAGTTTCTTAGACATGTCTCCACACAGACTCTCCACAGGTGATTTCAGGAATAGTATTTCACGGTTATCCATCATGCACTGAACACGTCTTCTCAACCAAGCACAACCATCGGGTGCAGATGGGCACCAACGATAATTCTCTGGGCATCCTGGATTGACACCGGCTTGCAGCAAATTCTTCTTAACAGTCATCAGAGGAATCGTCAAGTCATCTATGTTGAAAACGTAAGTATCCTCACCAACAGTATTGGAACTTTTGTCATGGTTAGGCATAGGCGCGTTGATCACGTTCGGAGTCTCAACAGGAGGGTCAAACTCAATCTGCTTAGCTTCAATCATATCTTGAATCTTGTTCTTTAGAGCCCAACAGTTGTCAGTGTCGTGCCTTGGGCTGTTGGAGTGGTAAGCACACTTAGCATTAGGATTGTATCTCGGGGAAGAGGTATTGACACTCTGAGGAGGATCCTTCAAAGTAATCAGCTCTACTTTCAACATGTGTTGCAAGGCTTGTGACAACGGAATGTTGATCTTCGTAAACTGTCTTCGTGGCGCATTCTGGCTACGTGCGTTGTCTCTCTGAGGTTGTGCTGATGTAGGATTGGAGATCACAACTGCCCCCACAGATTGAGCACGGTCGGTCTTGGCTCGGCTTTTCTGACCATACACAACATTAGTTTCTTTCTTACCACCAAAAGATCTCTTCGCAGCATTTAATGATGACTCTACCTGAATCTTTCCGCTCTTGATACCAGCCTCAATATGTTCTCCTGTCAATATCAGCTCGGTGAATCCGGATGAAGAGTTCCCAATCAGATGATTGAGGAATAGACCTGTCAGTGTTCCCATAAACATATCAACCAACTCCCTATTGGACAAGGGTGGCTGAACTCTGCCTGCTAGATCTCTCCATTTCTGAGCATACTCTTTGAACTTCTCATCACGACCAATAGACATGCTCTGTAGTTGCATGCGAGTGGGTGTCAATTCAGCATTGTACTCATACTGTCTGTAGAAAGCATCTGCCAAGTCACTCCAAGTACGGATACAGTCATTCTCTTGCTGATAATACCACTCCAATTGAGTTCCTGACAAACTCTCTTGAAAATAATGCATCCACAACTTTCTGTCATTAATGTGGGGGTTGATCTTCTGAACATAGGACTTCAAGTGCAGTTTCGGACAAGAAATGCCATCATATTTGGTAAAAGTTGGAACTTTGAACTTGGGAGGAATCACCACACCGGGGACAAGGCTCAAATCATCAAAATTCAGGCCGGACATCTTCAGGTTTTCTACAGCATTCAGACGGTCTTCAAGTTGTTTGTACTTGTCATCTTCGTCAGAGTACTGGTCATTATCATAGTGATCTTATCTCTCTTTCTCGGGCTCACGCTGACTGCCTTCTTCATTGCCCTTGACACTCCCCTCAGTCTTGACACTTCCTTCTGAGAGCTCTATCCGGCTGACCACTTTAGGACCTCCTTTGTAACGTCTGCCCATGTTGAGAACACCAACGACCCTCTTCTTTCTGTTGATGAGCTTCTTCAGATCTTCTTGGCCTTGGACCAAGCTAGTGAACATCTCCTGGAACTGAGCATTCTGAGCCTGGAGATCTTTGACAGTCTGTTCAAGAGCCATTTCTGCTAAAATAAATAGCGAGAAAATGAGAAAACCAATCTTCAATGTACCTGTTATGAGATGTTATGCCATGATAATGCAATGTTTATGCAAATGCAATACAATGTTTTCAAGGACCTTAGGAATTTAAATTTGTTAGACAAACACGAACAAACATTTATTAGTTCTCTTTTTATTCTCTTTCTTTTTAAGTACAAAAGGTAGTTCAGAAAAAATAAAAGAAAAGCATAAAATCCTAAAGCTTTAAGTCTCCCATGGGCGCTTCCTTTTGGCGCCGAGGTAGGCGTTGATGTTCCGCTCCTCGTGAAGTAGCTTTGTCAACTCTAGTACCTTCTTCTCGCTTGCATAGCATTGAGCTTCAAATGTATCCCTTTTCTCTTTAAGTTGAATCCAGGATCTCTTCAAGTCTTCAAAATCAGTAGGCATGTCAGGATGGAGAACAGTATAGGGTACGTCACCTATAGCAACAGGTTCCATAATTACTGGTAAAACAGGCGTGAATGGCATCATGAGGTTTTGAGCTCGAGCTCGCACCCATTTGAGGTAAGGTTCCCAAGGAATGGAGTTTTGGTGCCCCAAAGTCTTGGTATCAGTCTTCTTTACCATGCCCTAAGCGTGTGTGAACCTTCGTCGGTAATTTTGGAGATCGTGATTGTAGTCGAACACAATATCTTGGAGAAGCATATCATGAGGACCATCTCTTCGAGCAAAACCAAACTGATGTAGAGCTAAAGAAGGGTTGTAAGTGATACCTCCCCTGATACCAAGGAGTGGTACGTTAGGGAACTCTCCACAACGCTCAATGAATGTGAAGTCCTTTTGAGAAAAGAGACACCAACGAATATCTGAATGAGAGAGTGACATTAGCCTTTGAGACCATTTCAACCTTTGCTCGTTCTTCAATACTGATGGAGGAAGGTGCAAAATAAACCACCTGGAAAGTAACGGTATACAACACATGAGAGTTCCTTGTCTTTTAGTAGTACGAGTGTGGAGAGAATGTAGGATGTCTCCAAGTAAAGTAGGCACTGGATTGTGGGTGAGGAATAACTTGATGGCGTTGACATCTATGAATTGATCCGAGTTAGGGAATAGAACCAAACCATAGATTAACAAGGCCACAATGTCTTCAAATGCATGAAAACTCATAACTTTGAGGAATTCTCGGGCTTTCTTAATTAGGAACATGGCAAGTAAACCCCTAACTCCGCTTCTTGTTTCCCAATTGGCTTCAACGTCTGAGCAATTTAGATGTAACGCTGATGCGATGTCTTCGTACCTAGGAACCTTTTCTAAACCGGTGAATGGCATTTGGTCAAGAATAGGTATCCCAAGTAGCTTAGAGAACTCTTCCAAGGTAGGAACCAACTGATAATCTAGGAATGTAAAGCAATGGTGTTTCAGATCGAAGAACTGGAATAGGACATGCATCATATCTTCTTCAAAACCGGAGATAACCAAGTCAAGTAGATAACCATGTCTTTTGATGAACTGAGCATGGTCGGGAATTTCTAAAACATATTCTTTGAGTTGAGAAGGTATACCCATGAAGTTGATTCGGATAGTCTTTCTAGAAGCCATAATCCCTATAAAACAGAGCAAAGATAAATCCCTAGGTCCTTGAAATAGTTAGAAATGATATGCAATGCGATGATGTCATGATGTCATGTTTAGCACACACAAACAATTCACACAATGAGCCTAGGTTTAAGGCTTGCATGAGGTATAGGTGATTACCCCACCAAAAGTTTGAGTTGGTTCATCTTGTCCTATAATAGTAACCGGGTTCTAGGAATCTCATATCATCGATCTTTCTCGTAGGCGTTTATTTCAATACGACTACCAAGTGGTCGACCGAAAATATCCCAAAAGTTCGATCTTAATGAGCGTAGAATCGAGTATCAGCCAACCTTAGTCTGCACCAAAGCCGGCCATCTCACTACTTTCTAATGGCCAAGATGGGTCAATTAGGGTTCTAAAAGTTTAGTTAGTGCTTGATGACACCACGCAGAAGCCAAATACTATCCTCAACTTGGAAATGAAGAGTATCAGACATCCAAAGTGTCACACTAACGTAGCCATCATGTTGACCGCTTCGATATACGCCTAACGGTCGCGATGATTTATTGCTACTTACCTAAAAGGAAACCCGATCCGTGTAGGATCCCCACAAATATAATACCCAAGCAACCCTTTAAAGATAAAGCAAGCAAGTCAAACAGAAAGCAATAAAGGTGATCTAGAAATCCCTAAGGCATTCTCTCTTTTAGGGTGTCTCCCCGGCAGAGTCGCCAGTTCTGTAATACGGTGAACTGACTTTGGGATTTTTGTATCGCAAATGTGCGGATAGCAAGAGTCGCCACCGACTTTTCTTTTATCCAATTAAGGGAAGGTAAAAAGTACATAAAAGACCTTCGTTAGATTCTAAGTAAGGGAGAAGGTTATGAAAAGGGAAGGTATTAGCACCCCTTTCCATCCGTAGTTATCTACGGGCTCTTAGTTGCTCTTAGATCATTTAAAAAAGTGCTTTCTGTGTGTTTGACAAAAATGTTTTGAAAAGGAATTTCGCTTTGACTTTGTAATGATTCATGTAGGAATGTGTACAAAGTGTTTGGAAATGTTTCATTTTGAAAAGAGTTTGAACTTTGACAAAAGTGTAAGGTGTGAAAAATATTTGATAGAGCAAGCAACTAAAAGTCTTATTACCTACTCAGAATGGTCGTTTTCGTGTTATTTTACTTTCCTTTAGAATAATGCTATCCATACCAATAGGTGGTAGGTAACCCTATTCGTTGGATGTAAGCGGGACATTCGAAGGGACATCGGATGGTCATAGAAGGCAACTTGTAGGAAGTATCCTAGCACACTCGAAGGGATGATCATCATTTTTCGTAGGCAACAATCGAGGGTCAAGATCATGTATTCGTAGGCGACATCGTGGGTCTATGATCTTTGTATCGAAGGGACTATGATGATTTATTTTGAAGGCAAAGGTGCTAGAATACCTCTACGTTCGAGGGACTTGACCATTTGAATTCGTAAGGCAACGAGAGAGAATTACCCTAAGGGAAAGAGTGTGTTGATTTCAGGTATTTTATCTTGGAGTTATGAGTGATCTATGTCCAATTTTATCTTGCCATACACGCCTAATTACTAGCAGTTTATAGGGTGCAGAAATTAAATTGCGGAAATGTAAAGTGCGGAAATGTAAAGTGCGGAAAGTTAAAGTCCTACGCTATTACATGGCTTTGGGGCAGATACATAATGAGAGTGCGGCAAAAATAAAAGCCCTAATTAAATTATTACATCCCATAGGCAATTACATAATTGGAAAAGAAAAGCAATAAAAATCGTTCGAAATGGTACAACCTGTGAACAAATACAAAATCGGGAAATACGAGAAAATTGCATAAGAAGAAAATGTTAGTAAAAATAAGTATTTTTGAATGAGGAAAAAGGTTTTATGTTGGTAATGACATTAATATGATAAAATAAATTTTTGGTGATTTTCTGAATTGATTTGATAATTTAAAAACAATTAAAAGTCACTTAAATGATTAATTAGAAATTAAATTAAATATGCATGCAAAAATAATAATTTTCATATTAAAAATTAAATAAACATTTTTCTGATGATTATGCAAAAAATAAATATTTTTGGAGTTTTTTAGATGCATGAGAAAATTATTTGAAGATAAATTAAATTAGATGAAAATATTAAAGAAAAATAAGAAAATAAAAAAGGGTTGATTTTCAAACTTGTAAAAAGGAGATGGTCCTCCCCAGGTTCGTCGAACCCACGCCCTTTGCAGATATCCACTAACACGTTGCCAACTGAGTTGTCTTGCTTTTGTGTTTGGAAATTGAAAACGTGTGAATATGAGTGTAAACGTGTCATGGATTTGAATTCAAAGCACAGTCAGCCGTGTGGACCCCAGGTGGAACGAAGGAACGAATCGGAAAGCTCCTACGCGCCACGCAAGCTCACGCCAGAGTCTCCCAGTCAACGACGTCGGAGCCCTAGCTCCGGTCGTCTTCTCCGATGGCTCCAATCTTCAAACCTGAAAAAAACGCAAAATAAACAGGGAAGAGGTACCCTACCCCCCTAAGTCGAGGGCTGTGAGTTCAATGGTGGTGTTTGTTTCTCTTGAAAGTGCCTGTACAAGCCGGTTCGATCGAAACAGCTCGCGAAGCCCTCGCCATGGCAAATCGGTTTTCCTACGTTCAAGCTTGCATGTAATGGTTCAAACATGATCTAATACGTACCCTGAGTTCAAACAAACACACAAAAACCATTAACAATGCATGAATTTATGAAATCGAAAATCAAAAAAATACCAAATCGGAGCAAGCTTGGGAGCACGATCTGGGCAGTTTTTGCTTCGAGTAAGGGTTGGTTTTGATTGCTGGGATATCAAGGAACACGTTTGAGTGCTTAGAACACCTTGAAACTTGCTGGAAAACAAAATTCGAAATTTCCAACTTCGAGAAAATTTTGAGAATTTTAGGGTTGCTTGTATGGGCTAGGGTTTCGTCCTTTGTCTTGTGCAACATGCTGGGTATTTATAGGGTGAGGAATGAGAGCAAAGAGAGTGAAAAAAGATCTTGTCTTGAATGCAAAAATAATTTCCTTTCAAATAAAATCAAATCTTTGAAAATTTGATTTTCTCTTCCATATGCAAGCTAGCACGAATTTGGCAAGTTGTGTGGGCTATCTTGGACCTCAAGTTTGATAAAAATCCAATCCATTTGAAAATATATCTTGTTTTCATATTTTATATAATTTAAATTTGAATTAAAAGCTTTTAAATTCAAAAATAAATCAATAAAATAGAATGTGGTCATGGCAAGGCATCAATAGGTCACAAATAATATTATGATCAAGTTTGGATCATAAAATTATAGGCCCATTTGGAAAAAATTGGATTTTGACAAGTATCTCTCTTTGTGCAATTGTCCAAAAATGCCCAACTTGTACAAGGTGTATTTTGCTCAATTTTCCACATTTTTGAGTGTTCTTGGACTTTTTAGAAAGACATAGGTGTCCTATAAACAACCTCTTTGGTTTCATCTCAATTGGAGTTTCCATGCTCAATAAAACCTCAATACAAAAAGTTGACTTTTTGTTGACTTTGAAAAGGACCTATAATGTTTTGATCCATACCTTCAAAATGAAGCCTTTTTTGACCATGCTTGTGAGACATGAAGTTGTAGAGAATTAAATTTCCTTCAAAATGAGAGGTGATGGAAAAATTTCTGAGAAAGTATGAAGAAGTTATGCTCAGTCAAAGTTTAGTTGACTTTTCACTAAAAAAACCCTAATTTGGAAAGTTTGACTTTTGATCAAATCTTGAGTTTTCTTGATGAATCATGATCAACCCTTGATCAAATGATGAATGTGACTTCAAAATGAGGATGTTGACCAAAAATTAGGAAGTTTGACTGTATGTTGACCACAGTTGACTTTTTGTCCAATACAACTGATTTTCAACCATCTGAGTAATTGTCTGAGGAAACTTGACTTGTGAGGCTTGAAACTTGACATGGAGATTCTTTGAAGCATATGAGGAGACATGATGACCATTGGAGATGTTGGAAGTCCATCTGGATCTAAGAATAGCCAAACCCTAGTTTGGGTTGATTGTCTAGGAGAGGGTTTATCTGATCAACCCTTGAGGAATCCTTGAGTATGGATGTATGAAATGTCTTGAGAAGTAGGAGGGAAAACTCTGGGGTATGAAAGGCCCAGGACGCATAGATGGACGAATCAGAGAACTCCCTCGCGCCACGCCAGCCTTCACCGGTCAGAGTGGGTCAACGACGCCGAAGCCCTAGCTCCGGTCGTCTTCTCTGATGACTATCAATCTGAAATACCTGCAAAACGCATCATACAAAGCGAAACAAAAGCCCAGATCGCCTAATTCGATCCTTGCGAGCACGATGGTGCTATCCTTTTGTCCTGAAATGGCCTGGAACCTGTGTTTTGAAACCTACAGCCCTAAAAGCCCTAACAATGGTAACTTGTGATTTCTACGTGGAAACTCACATGTAATGCATCAAGTACACTCTAAAGAATACCCTGAGTTCAAAGAAACACATGAAAACAGTTAGCAATGCATGGAATACGAGAATCGAAATTGAAAAAAAATCTAAACCGGTGAGAGTTAGATGGCACGATTCAGGATGATTTGGCTTCGAGTAAGGATTAGGAGTGCTTGCTGGGATCCTCAGGATCACAATGGAAGGCCTAGAACACCTTGAAACTTGCTGGAACTTGAAAATCGAAATTACCAACTTTGTGAATTTTTTTGAAAATAAGGATTGCTTGTATGGGCTAGGGTTTCGTCCCCTTGTACTGTGGTTGTGTTGTGTATTTATAGAGTGAAGAATTGGAGCAAAGAGAAAGAAAAAAGATATGCCATTCAATGCAAAATAATTTTCCTTTCAAATCAAATCAAATCTTTTGAAAATTTGATTTTCCCTTCCATGTAAGAGCTAGCACGAAATTGGAAAGTTGTATGGGCTATCTTGGACCTCAAGTTTGATAAAAATCCAACCCATTTGAAAATATACCTTGTTTTCATATTTTATTTAATTTAAATTTGAATTTAATGCTTTTAAATTCAAAAATAAATCAAAAAAATAAAAGGTGGTCGTGGCAAGGCATCAATAGGTCACAAATAATATTATGATCAAGTTTGGATCATAAAATTATAGGCCCATTTGGAAAAAATTGGATTTTGACAAATATCTCCTTTTGTGCAATTGTCCAAAAAAATGCCCAACTTGTACAAGATGTATTTTGCTCAATTTTCCACATTTTTTAGTGTTCTTGGACTTTTTAGAAAGCTCTAGTTGTCCTCTAAACAACCTCTTCGGTTTCATCTCAATTGGAGTTTCCATGCTCAATAAATCTTCAAAACAAAAAGTTGACGTTTTGTTGACTTTGAAAAGGACCTGTAATGTTTTGATCCATACCTTCCAAATGAAGCATTTTTTGAACAATCTTGTGAGACATGAAGTTGTAGAGAATTGAATTTCCTTCAAAATAAGAGGTGGTGGAAAAATTTCTGAGAAAGTATGAAGAAGTTATGCTCAGTCAAAGTTTAGTTGACTTTTCACTAAAAAAACCCTAATTTGGAAAGTTTGACTTTTGATCAAATCTTGAGTTTTCTTGATGAATCATGATCAACCCTTGATCAAATGATGAATGTGACTTCAAAATGAGGATGTTGACCAAAAATTAGGAAGTTTGACTGTATGTTGACCACAGTTGACTTTTTGTCCAATACAACTGATTTTCAACCATCTGAGTAATTGTCTGAGGAAACTTGACTTGTGAGGCTTGAAACTTGACATGGAGATTCTTTGAAGCATATGAGGAGACATGATGACCATTGGAGATGTTGGAAGTCCATCTGGATCTAAGAATAGCCAAACCCTAGTTTGGGTTGATTGTCTAGGAGAGGGTTTATCTGATCAACCCTTGAGGAATCCTTGAGTATGGATGTATGAAATGTCTTGAGAAGTAGGAGGGAAAACTCTGGGGTATGAAAGGCCCAGGACGCATAGATGGACGAATCAGAGAACTCCCTCGCGCCACGCCAGCCTTCACCGGTCAGAGTGGGTCAACGACGCCGAAGCCCTAGCTCCGGTCGTCTTCTCTGATGACTATCAATCTGAAATACCTGCAAAACGCATCATACAAAGCGAAACAAAAGCCCAGATCGCCTAATTCGATCCTTGCGAGCACGATGGTGCTATCCTTTTGTCCTGAAATGGCCTGGAACCTGTGTTTTGAAACCTACAGCCCTAAAAGCCCTAACAATGGTAACTTGTGATTTCTACGTGGAAACTCACATGTAATGCATCAAGTACACTCTAAAGAATACCCTGAGTTCAAAGAAACACATGAAAACAGTTAGCAATGCATGGAATACGAGAATCGAAATTGAAAAAAAATCCAAACCGGTGAGAGTTAGATGGAACGATTCAGGATGATTTGGCTTCGAGTAAGGATTGGGAATGCTTGCTGGGATCCTCAGGATCACAATGGACGACCTAGAACACCTTGAAACTTGCTGGAACTTGAAAATCGAAATTGCCAACTTTGTGAAATTTTTTGAAAATAAGGATTGCTTGTATGGGCTAGGGTTTCGTCCCCTTGTACTGTGGTTGTGTTGTGTATTTATAGAGTGAAGAATTGGAGCAAAGAGAAATAAAAAAGATATGTCATTCAATGCAAAATAATTTTCCTTTCAAATAAAATCAAAACTTTTGAAAATTTGATTTTCCCTTCCATGTAAGAGCTAGCACGAAAATGGCAAGTTGTATGGGCTATCTTGGACCTCAAGTTTGATAAAAATCCAACCCATTTGAAAATATACCTTGTTTTCATATTTTATTTAATTTAAATTTGAATTTAATGCTTTTAAATTTAAAAATAAATCAAAAAAATAAAAGGTGGTCGTGGCAAGGCATCAATAGGTCACAAATAATATTATGATCAAGTTTGGATCATAAAATTATAGGCCCATTTGGAAAAAATTGGATTTTGACAAATATCTCCTTTTGTGCAATTGTCCAAAAATGCCCAACTTGTACAAGATGTATTTTGCTCAATTTTCCACATTTTTTAGTGTTCTTGGACTTTTTAGAAAGCTCTAGTTGTCCTCTAAACAACCTCTTCGGTTTCATCTCAATTGGAGTTTCCATGCTCAATAAATCTTCAAAACAAAAAGTTGACGTTTTGTTGACTTTGAAAAGGACCTGTAATGTTTTGATCCATACCTTCCAAATGAAGCATTTTTTTGAACAATCTTGTGAGACATGAAGTTGTAGAGAATTGAATTTCCTTCAAAATAAGAGGTGGTGGAAAAATTTCTGAGAAAGTATGAAGAAGTTATGCTCAGTCAAAGTTTAGTTGACTTTTCACTAAAAAAACCCTAATTTGGAAAGTTTGACTTTTGATCAAATCTTGAGTTTTCTTGATGAATCATGATCAACCCTTGATCAAATGATGAATGTGACTTCAAAATGAGGATGTTGACCAAAAATTAGGAAGTTTGACTGTATGTTGACCACAGTTGACTTTTTGTCCAATACAACTGATTTTCAACCATCTGAGTAATTGTCTGAGGAAACTTGACTTGTGAGGCTTGAAACTTGACATGGAGATTCTTTGAAGCATATGAGGAGACATGATGACCATTGGAGATGTTGGAAGTCCATCTGGATCTAAGAATAGCCAAACCCTAGTTTGGGTTGATTGTCTAGGAGAGGGTTTATCTGATCAACCCTTGAGGAATCCTTGAGTATGGATGTATGAAATGTCTTGAGAAGTAGGAGGGAAAACTCTGGGGTATGAAAGGCCCAGGACGCATAGATGGACGAATCAGAGAACTCCCTCGCGCCACGCCAGCCTTCACCGGTCAGAGTGGGTCAACGACGCCGAAGCCCTAGCTCCGGTCGTCTTCTCTGATGACTATCAATCTGAAATACCTGCAAAACGCATCATACAAAGCGAAACAAAAGCCCAGATCGCCTAATTCGATCCTTGCGAGCACGATGGTGCTATCCTTTTGTCCTGAAATGGCCTGGAACCTGTGTTTTGAAACCTACAGCCCTAAAAGCCCTAACAATGGTAACTTGTGATTTCTACGTGGAAACTCACATGTAATGCATCAAGTACACTCTAAAGAATACCCTGAGTTCAAAGAAACACATGAAAACAGTTAGCAATGCATGGAATACGAGAATCGAAATTGAAAAAAAATCTAAACCGGTGAGAGTTAGATGGCACGATTCAGGATGATTTGGCTTCGAGTAAGGATTAGGAGTGCTTGCTGGGATCCTCAGGATCACAATGGAAGGCCTAGAACACCTTGAAACTTGCTGGAACTTGAAAATCGAAATTACCAACTTTGTGAATTTTTTTGAAAATAAGGATTGCTTGTATGGGCTAGGGTTTCGTCCCCTTGTACTGTGGTTGTGTTGTGTATTTATAGAGTGAAGAATTGGAGCAAAGAGAAATAAAAAAGATATGTCATTCAATGCAAAATAATTTTCCTTTCAAATAAAATCAAAACTTTTGAAAATTTGATTTTCCCTTCCATGTAAGAGCTAGCACGAAAATGGCAAGTTGTATGGGCTATCTTGGACCTCAAGTTTGATAAAAATCCAACCCATTTGAAAATATACCTTGTTTTCATATTTTATTTAATTTAAATTTGAATTTAATGCTTTTAAATTTAAAAATAAATCAAAAAAATAAAAGGTGGTCGTGGCAAGGCATCAATAGGTCACAAATAATATTATGGTCAAGTTTGGATCATAAAATTATAGGCCCATTTGGAAAAAATTGGATTTTGACAAATATCTCCTTTTGTGCAATTGTCCAAAAATGCCCAACTTGTACAAGATGTATTTTGCTCAATTTTCCACATTTTTTAGTGTTCTTGGACTTTTTAGAAAGCTCTAGTTGTCCTCTAAACAACCTCTTCGGTTTCATCTCAATTGGAGTTTCCATGCTCAATAAATCTTCAAAACAAAAAGTTGACGTTTTGTTGACTTTGAAAAGGACCTGTAATGTTTTGATCCATACCTTCCAAATGAAGCATTTTTTGAACAATCTTGTGAGACATGAAGTTGTAGAGAATTGAATTTCCTTCAAAATAAGAGGTGGTGGAAAAATTTCTGAGAAAGTATGAAGAAGTTATGCTCAGTCAAAGTTTAGTTGACTTTTCACTAAAAAAACCCTAATTTGGAAAGTTTGACTTTTGATCAAATCTTGAGTTTTCTTGATGAATCATGATCAACCCTTGATCAAATGATGAATGTGACTTCAAAATGAGGATGTTGACCAAAAATTAGGAAGTTTGACTGTATGTTGACCACAGTTGACTTTTTGTCCAATACAACTGATTTTCAACCATCTGAGTAATTGTCTGAGGAAACTTGACTTGTGAGGCTTGAAACTTGACATGGAGATTCTTTGAAGCATATGAGGAGACATGATGACCATTGGAGATGTTGGAAGTCCATCTGGATCTAAGAATAGCCAAACCCTAGTTTGGGTTGATTGTCTAGGAGAGGGTTTATCTGATCAACCCTTGAGGAATCCTTGAGTATGGATGTATGAAATGTCTTGAGAAGTAGGAGGGAAAACTCTGGGGTATGAAAGGCCCAGGACGCATAGATGGACGAATCAGAGAACTCCCTCGCGCCACGCCAGCCTTCACCGGTCAGAGTGGGTCAACAACGCCGGAGCCCTAGCTCCGGCCGTCTTCTCCGATGACTATCAACCTGAAATACCTGCAAAACGCATCATTCAAAGCGAAACAAAAGCCCAGATCGCCTAATTCGATCCTTGTGAGCACGATGGTGCTATCCTTTTGTCCTGAAACGGCCTGGAACCTGTGTTTCGAAACCTACAGCCCTAAAAGCCCTAACAATGGTGACTTGTGATTTCTATGTGGAAACTCACATGTAATGCATCAAGTACACTCTAAAGAATACCCTGAGTTCAAAGAAACACATGAAAACAGTTAGCAATGCATGGAATACGAGAATCGAAATTGAAAAAAAATCTAAACCGGTGAGAGTTAGATGGCACGATTCAGGATGATTTGGCTTCGAGTAAGGATTAGGAGTGCTTGCTGGGATCCTCAGGATCACAATGGAAGGCCTAGAACACCTTGAAACTTGCTGGAACTTGAAAATCGAAATTACCAACTTTGTGAATTTTTTTGAAAATAAGGATTGCTTGTATGGGCTAGGGTTTCGTCCCCTTGTACTGTGGTTGTGTTGTGTATTTATAGAGTGAAGAATTGGAGCAAAGAGAAAGAAAAAAGATATGCCATTCAATGCAAAATAATTTTCCTTTCAAATCAAATCAAATCTTTTGAAAATTTGATTTTCCCCTTCCATGTAAGAGCTAGCACGAAATTGGAAAGTTGTATGGGCTATCTTGGACCTCAAGTTTGATAAAAATCCAACCCATTTGAAAATATACCTTGTTTTCATATTTTATTTAATTTAAATTTGAATTTAATGCTTTTAAATTTAAAAATAAATCAAAAAAATAAAAGGTGGTCGTGGCAAGGCATCAATAGGTCACAAATAATATTATGGTCAAGTTTGGATCATAAAATTATAGGCCCATTTGGAAAAAATTGGATTTTGACAAATATCTCCTTTTGTGCAATTGTCCAAAAATGCCCAACTTGTACAAGATGTATTTTGCTCAATTTTCCACATTTTTTAGTGTTCTTGGACTTTTTAGAAAGCTCTAGTTGTCCTCTAAACAACCTCTTCGGTTTCATCTCAATTGGAGTTTCCATGCTCAATAAATCTTCAAAACAAAAAGTTGACGTTTTGTTGACTTTGAAAAGGACCTGTAATGTTTTGATCCATACCTTCCAAATGAAGCATTTTTTGAACAATCTTGTGAGACATGAAGTTGTAGAGAATTGAATTTCCTTCAAAATAAGAGGTGGTGGAAAAATTTCTGAGAAAGTATGAAGAAGTTATGCTCAGTCAAAGTTTAGTTGACTTTTCACTAAAAAAACCCTAATTTGGAAAGTTTGACTTTTGATCAAATCTTGAGTTTTCTTGATGAATCATGATCAACCCTTGATCAAATGATGAATGTGACTTCAAAATGAGGATGTTGACCAAAAATTAGGAAGTTTGACTGTATGTTGACCACAGTTGACTTTTTGTCCAATACAACTGATTTTCAACCATCTGAGTAATTGTCTGAGGAAACTTGACTTGTGAGGCTTGAAACTTGACATGGAGATTCTTTGAAGCATATGAGGAGACATGATGACCATTGGAGATGTTGGAAGTCCATCTGGATCTAAGAATAGCCAAACCCTAGTTTGGGTTGATTGTCTAGGAGAGGGTTTATCTGATCAACCCTTGAGGAATCCTTGAGTATGGATGTATGAAATGTCTTGAGAAGTAGGAGGGAAAACTCTGGGGTATGAAAGGCCCAGGACGCATAGATGGACGAATCAGAGAACTCCCTCGCGCCACGCCAGCCTTCACCGGTCAGAGTGGGTCAACAACGCCGGAGCCCTAGCTCCGGCCGTCTTCTCCGATGACTATCAACCTGAAATACCTGCAAAACGCATCATTCAAAGCGAAACAAAAGCCCAGATCGCCTAATTCGATCCTTGTGAGCACGATGGTGCTATCCTTTTGTCCTGAAACGGCCTGGAACCTGTGTTTCGAAACCTACAGCCCTAAAAGCCCTAACAATGGTGACTTGTGATTTCTATGTGGAAACTCACATGTAATGCATCAAGTACACTCTAAAGAATACCCTGAGTTCAAAGAAACACATGAAAACAGTTAGCAATGCATGGAATACGAGAATCGAAATTGAAAAAAAATCTAAACCGGTGAGAGTTAGATGGCACGATTCAGGATGATTTGGCTTCGAGTAAGGATTAGGAGTGCTTGCTGGGATCCTCAGGATCACAATGGAAGGCCTAGAACACCTTGAAACTTGCTGGAACTTGAAAATCGAAATTACCAACTTTGTGAATTTTTTTGAAAATAAGGATTGCTTGTATGGGCTAGGGTTTCGTCCCCTTGTACTGTGGTTGTGTTGTGTATTTATAGAGTGAAGAATTGGAGCAAAGAGAAAGAAAAAAGATATGCCATTCAATGCAAAATAATTTTCCTTTCAAATCAAATCAAATCTTTTGAAAATTTGATTTTCCCTTCCATGTAAGAGCTAGCACGAAATTGGAAAGTTGTATGGGCTATCTTGGACCTCAAGTTTGATAAAAATCCAACCCATTTGAAAATATACCTTGTTTTCATATTTTATTTAATTTAAATTTGAATTTAATGCTTTTAAATTCAAAAATAAATCAAAAAAATAAAAGGTGGTCGTGGCAAGGCATCAATAGGTCACAAATAATATTATGATCAAGTTTGGATCATAAAATTATAGGCCCATTTGGAAAAAATTGGATTTTGACAAGTATCTCTCTTTGTGCAATTGTCCAAAAATGCCCAACTTGTACAAGGTGTATTTTGCTCAATTTTCCACATTTTTGAGTGTTCTTGGACTTTTTAGAAAGACATAGGTGTCCTATAAACAACCTCTTTGGTTTCATCTCAATTGGAGTTTCCATGCTCAATAAAACCTCAATACAAAAAGTTGACTTTTTGTTGACTTTGAAAAGGACCTATAATGTTTTGATCCATACCTTCAAAATGAAGCCTTTTTTGACCATGCTTGTGAGACATGAAGTTGTAGAGAATTAAATTTCCTTCAAAATGAGAGGTGATGGAAAAATTTCTGAGAAAGTATGAAGAAGTTATGCTCAGTCAAAGTTCAGTTGACTTTTCTCTAGAAAACCCTAATTTGGAAAGTTTGACTTTTGAGCAAATCTTGAGTTTTCTTGATGAATCATGATCAACTCTTAATCAAATGATGAATGTGACTTCAAAATGAGTATGTTGACCAAAAATCATGAGGTTTAACTGTATGTTGACCACAGTTGACTTTTTGTCCAATACAACTGATTTTCAACCATTTGAGCAATTGCTTGAGGAAACTTGACTTGTAAGGCTTGAAACTTGGCATGGATAATGTTTGAAGCATATGAGGAGGCATGATGACCATTGGAGATGTTGGAAGTCCATCTTGATCTGAGAATTGCCAAACCCTAGTTTGGGTTGATTGTCTAGGAGAGGGTTGGTCTGATCAACCCTTGAGGAATCCTTGAGTATGGATGTATGGGATGTCTTGAGGAATAGGAGGGTAAATTTTAGGGTATGACAGTTTGGAGTGTATAAAAGGGGTCCGTTCTCTCAATGTTCCCTTTTCTCAGCATTCTCATTCTTCACATCTCTCATACATGTAAATTTTCTCTACGTATTTTTTGACGCAAACTAGTTTTTATTTTCTACAAAACTTTATTCCTAAGAAACTTATTATTATTTTGGACACATAACTCTCTCTATATTGTGTCAATAAACATTGGAAACAATAATACTTTATTTATATACTTCCACACAATCTTAAGCCTTTTTGGGAGCTCTATTTTCTATGTGTAAAACTTTGTGTTGGCACACTCTTTTGGATCATGTGTTTACCACTACACTAAAAGTAATTATTGTTAGTGAGGGCACAACTTTATTTCCTTACACTGTAGAGACCTCAAGGGGTTGTGCTTAACAAATACTAAGTTCCATGGTTTATGATGTAAATCCAATTGAATCCTAAGGATAACGGTGGATAAGTAAATTAAACAATCTCCCATAGTGTCACTCATAGGATTCAAACTCATGACCTAATTTTGATATCAGTTTTTGGATCATATGCTTACCACTATGATAAGAGAAATTGTAGTTAGTAAGGGCTTAACTTTATTTATTTATATAATAGAACCCTCAAGGGGACGTGCCTAGCCCATACTAAGCGACATGGATTCAGATGTTAAGCCCATCGAATCCTAAGGTGAAGTTGGTCTAATAAATATAACACACTCTTGTTAGCCACTATGGCTTCCATTGACCTATGGTGATATTAATTACTTAGGATTATTCGGCTTATTTTTTTCATTGTGGTTTGGGACCCACGTTGGTTTTCTCCATATTAAATACTTTTTCCAGTCTGACATCTCTAGTAGAGGTCTTTTTACGGGATTTCGTTTGGGTCAGTTTGATATTATGTCATCCACAAATTATGTGGATTTGGACTCTGGAGCATTAAAGGTTCCTCTATCTACTTCTTCCAATGTTGATGAGACTTTTTTTGTGCACTAGAGGAAAACAACATGGAGGATTATGAAGTGCCTCTCTTTCTTAGTATAACTCCTTTTGCAAGAATTTATTTTCCTTAAGCTTTTGATTACTTCGGCATGCATGAAGCATCTTGAACTCCTATTACTTTGGCGTGCAGGATGTAATTTATACTCTTACTACTTCATCTTGTAATCGATTACAACATATCTATAATCAAGTACAATTTTCCAATGTTAAAAAAATTTAATTCTAGAAACCTATAATAGAATACAACATAGTTGTAATAGATAACAACATACTTGTAATCGATGACAACATTCTTGTAATTGACAAGTCTTTCATGTAATTGATTACAACATTCTTGTAATTTATTACAACTAAATTTCCAATTAAATACAATATTTTATGGCGCAACTTCAATGGAATTTTTATGCACCATGATTTAAGAAGTTTATAGATGAAGTTTGAGAAATATTTCTCAGCTTTTAAGTGATATAAGAGGTGAATCATGATATTTTAAATATCAAGTCATTTAAAATAAAATTTAAAGATCTTTGTCAATTGCCTTTGACCAATCATTATCTTTATTTTATCTTCTTTTGTTGTCATTGTTGTCTTTCTTTTTTATTATTTTGTTGATGTATTTTCCTTTATCAAAATACTAGCAAGGACAAGGAGAGACTCTTCTTCACACACCCCAATAGTAAGGATGCTAATCTCCTATATATTATCCCTATGTTTATTGATTGGTGGGAGTTATGAGATATGGCTTCTCTATTACTCGTACTCCATAATGTTTTTGATTACTTTCCTTTGGGTCTGAGGTATTCAAATCAACTTTGGGAACCTAAACCTTTTAGGTTCAACAATAATTGGTTTGATCTCAAGGGCTTCAACGATGATGTTAAATAATTGGTCTAGTTCTATTTATTTTGCAAGGAAGACTTATGTTCTTATAAAGAAACTTAAAACCTTTAAAGGTGACTTGAAGTGCTCATTGAGAGTTATGTTTGGTGGTACATGAGTGAAATTATGGTGCAACAACAGACTCAGGATGTCTTGATATCTGATATGACATTATAAAACAAACAAGGTATGCATAAAAATAATAGTGCAGAAAACAATAAAAACACACAGAATTATTCACCCAGTTAGGTTCTAACCAACCTACATCTGGGGGCATACCAAACCAGGAAGGAAGTCCATTATCAATAGTCCTAATTCATAGTTAAACCTCCATACTTACACTCTTTACTTAATCTCTACCCAATGTCCCTACTACCTAAGATACCTCACTTAGATAAGAGAACCTCCACTCACTTCCAATCACCTCAGTGATGTCTAGCAGTCAACATCCCAACCACTGCATCAACAACTTGGCTCCTCAAATACAAAACCAGTTTGGAGAACATCACTCCAAACACAAAACAATCAAACTAGTGGCTCAAATAAACTTGGAATTTCTTCATAGCTTCTTCCAAGGACACAAATGCACTCATTGTTTCACAGCTTCTGAGTGAGTAAAATAAATCTCTTTCCTACATGCTTCGAGGCATAAATCAGTGACCATCCCAAAATCTGGGTGGTTCACTTACATGTCTAACCCTAAAGACTACGTCTTTCTAAAACTGGATAGCTACCAAAAACTAGGTTACAAATTCTTATTTATGACCTATTACCCAACAGGATTTGGGCCTTCAAAATAACAGCTTGAAGTTGTAACAAACTTCTATAGTAACAAACTTTTGCAGAAACAAATACGCAGATAACTTCTGCTACAATCAAGGTTCTTGATGATCTTTCTCCTTAGCTATTGGACCTCCACATATGCCTTCAAGATCACACCACATAGGATGCATAATATGCCCAAAATATTTTGCACTAATAAAAACATAACTATAACAAACTTAACAGTTTCTGTAGCGTGATGTCCCGATGTCTAATGTCTCGAAATCTCATTTGACATGTCGTTCCATTTGTTCAAAGTCTTCAACATAACCTATTAAGGCATTCCAATATGAATTTTGTTACATATATCCTATTGTACAATATATTGTTGCTGCTTATTATTTATTTTATTACATATATCCTTAAGCTCAAGGAACTTACAATCTCCCCCTTTGGCAAATTTAGCTAAAACGAATAAATATAATTACAAGCAGCTACATCCAAACAACAACAACAATTATAATTAAAATGTGGGCTTCTGCTCACAACTTTAAATCTTGAGTTGTATGGGATGTCTGAACATCCGTCTTGACATCTTATTTTATCCATTGAACCAACATCGGGCATGCAAGGTAGGAGAAGGAAGAGACTCGGTGTTGGATTTGGAGTTGAAATACCTCCTGAGTGAGTTGAAATACCTCCTGAGTATCATAAGAGACAGTTCAGATGGAATTCTAAATTTTCTCCATGTAACTCAGAACACATATCATAATTGTGTTCACTCAAACTCCAGGTAGGTACAAAACTCAAAAATACAAGTCACAAAATATTTTCAAGCAAGAATTTGATGTTTGGTTTGGATATCTTATGTAGACATATTATTTTATTCGTAACATTAATAATGAGACCAGTAATAATAGCAACCGCAACACAACTTCCCCCCCCCCCATTTTTAGCAAAAAATTGACAATGGGAGCCTTCATAATACCAGATCCAGGCACAAGAAGCCCATATTTGAACAACTTTCATGATGTTGAAGATATAATCAATTACTTGAAGATAGAGGTAGAGAAGTCCTCTATAAATAAGTATAACTAAATCTTGGGAGTTTTCAGTCTTTTAGTTTGTGGTCAAGCTTTGATTTGAAGGACTGCACTAGAAACAAACATGTACCGTTCAAACTAACTATGATTATCTTTAATAGTTTCTGCCACATTATTTTGAATGAGTTAATTCCAATAAATTGCATGGGTCACTTCACTTTTGTACAACATGCAATAGCATGTGATTGCCACATCTTCTTTCACCAATTCAAATTGCTTCTTTCAGAGATATCATGCCTTGTAGCTTTGACCATATTCCTTCACACGGAGTGAATTATTTTGGCTTTATGATATCTGACATTCAACTACTTTCAAGGACACTGTTCACTCATATTTCTGGTAGATGATTATTTCTTATGTTTATTTCACTTAAATTTGATGATAGTTAGTGAAGTCTAAACTGCATTGGTAATCATGTATTTGACAAGCATACTACATTTCTAATACATATTTGTTCTTCACAGTGGATAGAAGTTGTCACTAGATGACAATAGAATATGAATAAAGAGGATTTACAATACCAAGCATGATGTTCCAACATCTTTTGGGACATTCACACGGAGTCCAACCTTGTCTCTAAGATAACAATAAAACTGCTCCTTTAAAATTTTGTCACCACGACATTTCAGATTACAGCAATATACTCTCCTCTTCTCATCAGCCAAAAAACAATTTCTCCCCCTCAGCAACAACTTGACATACATATCAGCATCAAATAGATGTCTAAACATCAGATATGACATTCACAGATGCACACATAAATAACAGATAATTGCTCTCCCCCTTTGTATCAACACTTTTCCCTTCTTAGCTTCCAGAATGAAGCTTATCATAAATTGTTACTCCCCCCGAGTCACATAAGATAAGGATATCTTTAATGTTGATCCTCATACTTGAAGAATTCTTTATTTGGAATTTTCCACGGTTTCCAAATTAGGAATCCTTAGTTTGCTTGCTACACAAGATTCAGATTGTCATACTCTATAACTTGTAATAGAAGAAACCATACAGTTAACCAATGATACGTCTTCAAAAGATAAGTCTGAACCTTATCTCCTTTCTTCAATCTCTGGTGTCTTCAACAATAGTGATGTTATATCTTCATGTAGAACATTCTCTTCATCACATACTTCATCTCTTCATATTTCCACTATAATACGGTGGGAGAACTGACTTTGGTTTGTTTTGTGTTTGATCGCAAATTTTGCGGATAGCAAGAGTCGGCACCAACTTTTCTTTTACCCAATTAAGGGAAGGTGAAAAGAACAGGAAAAGACCTTCGTTAGATTCTGAGTAAGGGAGAAGGTTATGAAAAGGGAAGGTATTATCACCCTTTCCATCCGTAGTTATCTACGGGCTCTTAGTTGTTTTAGCTCACTTTAAAATCTGCTTTCTGTGTGTGTATGAAAAAAGTTTTTGAAAAGGCATTTCGCTTTGACTTCGTAATTGTTAGTGTTTTAAGTTGGCATTACTTTTTGGTAAAACTAGGCTATGGCAATTTCTTGATAAGTGTCATGACATTCAGAGATTGAAGATAAATCCTACTTGACAAGGATGTTTAAAGTACACTTTAACCGGAAGATAAAAGTTAATTCTCTCGATGTCATAATGTATGTTATGACATTCGGTGACATTCTGCTCAACTGCTTTTCCTGAGACTTTTCAGGAAGTTTGTTGAGCTGCTGTATTATGTTTTTCTGTTATTAGATTGCATGCTCACGTGGTTGCTAGGTTAATCTTAGTTAAACCTAAATTGGTTGTTAAAAAGACCATGTTTTCAGGATTAAATTAAGTGAATCCTAGCTATCTTTATGGAAGCCCAAAACTGAAGTTTCAGGACTGCTTTTATAAAAGGAATAGAACCCTTACACTGCTGCTGCGCCTCTGGAATTTATTGAAGATTTAGCAGGTTGTTATTTGTGTAATTCTAGTTTCTCTTGTGAGCCAAGCAACTATCAATTGATAAGTGCCTTGGACTAGGATTTGTTTGTAAGGGTAGTTTATCACTCAAAGTTTTGAAGCACGAGTGTTTGTCTCTTGATTAAAGCTTTGAAGCAAGATCAAGATAGTTTATTGAAGTGTGTCTTCACAATTCAATTATTCAATAGGTTGATATCACCGTGATTGAGGGGAGTGAGTAGGAACTCAGTCTAAGTAGGACTTAGATTGAAGTTGCATTGGGTAGGTTTTAAGTGAAGGAGATAAACCGGTTGGTTTATTCCAATTAATTCTACTAATAGTGAATTTCCTCCCGGCTTGGTAGCCCCGGATGTAGGTGTAGTTAGACACCGAACTGGTAAACAATTTATTGTGTTCTTTGGCTTAAATTTATTATGTGAATTGTTAACAGAGTGTCGATAGTGTGTCATAATATTCTCTGTGACATCACGATCGCTGCCAGAATTTCAATTGGCATCGAGGGCACCCGCTGTTATTTCTGGGTGAGATCTAGGGATAATAGTTTCTGGCATAATGGATAAGGAAGGAGGATTTGGAGGTAGACCACCTATACTGGATGGGTCTAATTATGATTACTGGAAACCTCGTATGGTTGCTTTTTTAAGATCAGTGGATATTAAAGCTTGGAGAGCTGCTGACAAAGGATGGAAACATCCCACCAAGCTTGAGAAAGATGGGACTACTGTCTTGAAACCTGAGGAGGAATGGTGCAAAGAGGAAGAGGAGCTGACACTGGGGAACTCTAAAGCATTGAATGCCTTATTCAATGGCATTGACAAAAATATCTTCATACTAGTTCACCAATGTGAGCTGGCCAAGGATGTTTGGGACACTCTCAAAACTACTCATGAGGGGACATCCAAGGTGAAGATGTCAAGACTTCAGATGCTCACTACCAAATTTGAGAATTTGAAGATGAAAGAAGATGAGACTATTCATGAGTTTCACATGAATATCTTGGAAATTGCCAACACCTCAGGAGCACTTGGTGAAAAGATGTCAGAAGAAAAGCTGGTGAGAAAGATTCTCAGATCCTTGCCTAAAAGATTTGCAATGAAAGTGACTGCAATAGAGGAGGCTCAGGACATCAGCACCTTGAAGGTTGAAGAACTTATTGGATCTCTTATGACTTTTGAGATGGGAATTAGTGAAACTGTTGACAGGAAGAACAAGAGCATAGCACTTGTGTCCAATACTGAAGAGGGATGCAAGGTGGATGATGAAGAGAAGACATCTGAAGCTATGGCTATGCTTGGAAGGCGTTCAACAGACTCATCAAGAGGGTTGATCCAAAGTCAAGGTCCAATGTCAAGGACATTTCATCTGACATTGGCAGATCTTATGACTCCAACAGAAGATCCAAGTCAGAAGAAAAAGGAAGTCAAAGCAGAGAAATCTAGTGTCATGGTTGTGAAGGATATGGCATATTAGAGCTGAATGTCCCATCTTTCTAAAGAAGCAAGGGAAAGGGATGACTGTCACTTGGTCTGATGGTGATTCAGGAAGTGAATCTGAGGAAGAAGCAGCCAGACTTGTCACTGCTCTCTCAGGAGTGTGCAATTCTGATATGGATTCGAGTGATAAGGAAGTGACGTTTGAAGAGCTTGCTGAGACCTACAAGAAGCTGTGTGTAAGAAGTGGTGAAGTATGTCAGCAAAATGAGAAACAGAAAAAGCTGATTGAGAAGTTGGAAGCTGAGAATGTGAAATTGGAGGCTGAGAAAAAGGAAAACACAACCACTATAAATCACCTCAACAATGATATTATAATGTTGAACTCCAAACTTGATCAGATGTCTAAATCTGTCAAAATGTTGACATCTGGTACTGATAAGTTGGAAGAAATCCTTCAGCTTGGACAAAATGCAGGAAATAAGCATGGTCTAGGATATGTGGCTGAAAAGAAACCTGTTGGTGACATGAAGAAGAAGAGACATGGGAAACCAATGTCAAAACAGCTGTCACAACATAAAACAGGAAATGTGTCTGGCTCAGGATATGTGGCTGCAAAGAGATTTTCTAATAACAAGGAGAAGAACAAGCCTGGCAAGTCAATGGCAAAGAAGATGTCACACCACAAGACAGAAAATAGGTCTGTCTCAGGATATCTGGAGACTAAGAAATTTGTTGACAACAAAAAGAAGAACAAACCTAATAAACCAATGTCAAAACAGATGTCACAACATTGGGTTCAACATCAAGATCAAAGAAACATGAACAAAAGGTTTCAAAGATGGAGATGTCATTACTGTGGAAGGTTTGGTCACATAAAATCTTTTTGCTTTAGGATACATGGATACCCTAACCAAGGCTCCTATGTGAAGCCTAAGACCAATAGGGTATCTACTCAACAGTGGAAGAAGAAGACTGTAGCTCTGGTAGCTCACACTTCTCTTAGAGTGTCTGCCAAGGAAGATTGGTACTTTGACAGTGGGTGTTCTAAGCATTTGACTGGAGACAGAAATCTTCTTAATGATGTTAAACCTCATTCTACCAGTTTTGTTACTTTTGGAGATGGAGCTAAAGGAGAAATCAAAGGTGTTGGAAACTCAAACTGGTCTGGAGTTCCAAACCTAAATGGGGTGTTGCTGGTAGAAGGTTTGACTGCCAATCTCATCAGCATAAGTCAGGCTATGTGATATGGGATTCACAGTCAACTTCACTAAGTCTGAATGTCTTGTAATCAATGATGAACAAGAAGTGATTATGAGAGGAGTCAAATCAAAGGACAACTGCTACATGTGGGAATCTGAGAACACCACTCTGTCTTCTGTGTGTTCTACAGACAAAGATGAAGAGGAAGTAAAATTGTTGCACCAAGAACTTGGTCATTTACACCTCAGAGGAATGAGAAGGATCAGTCCCATAGAGGGAGTCAGAAGGATACCAAGATTTCACATTGATAAAGGAAGAATCCTTGGTAAATATAAGGCTGGACAGGAAACTAGAATGTCACACTCAATGTCTAGACATCTGATCACTTCTAAAGGACTGAAGCAAGTTACTAGGATCTGGTATGAAAGGCTAACCAAGCTCCTTACTGTCAAAGGATATAGGAGAGGAGCCTTGGATAAAAACCCCTTTGTCAAGAATGAAGGAGAAAAGATCATGGTGACTCACATTTATGTTAATGACACAGTATTTGGAGGAATGTCAGACACAATAGTGAGACATTTTGGCAACCAAATGCAAGCTGAATCTGAGGTAAGCCTCATGGGAGAGTTGATTTATTTTCTTGGACTGCAAGTCTCACATATGGAAGACTCAACATTCCTTCCACAGAGCAAGTTTGCAAGGAATTTTGTCAAGAAATTTGGAATGAAGAATGGCTGCCATAATAGGACTCCTGATCCTACACATTTGAAGTTGTCCAATAAAATAAGTGGAGAAAGTGTTGATCAAAGCTTGTGTAAAAGCTCTTTTGATGGATGTTTCTTCTTGAGAAACAATCTTGGTTCTTGGTTCAGCAAGAAGCAAAACTATGTGTTCCTATACAATGTTGAGGCTGAATACATAGCAGCTGGTAGCAATTGCTCTAAGATAAACTAGATGAAGCAGATGCTGACTGAGTACAATGTCATACAGGATGTCATGACATTGTACTATGACATTTTTACTAAAGTTCTTGAGGCTAGTCAGTTTAAGACTTTAAGGGGCAAATTGGGTATTTGTCAATATGAGGAGTTGTAGCAATTAACTGTGCCTACAACAAGGAATGGAAGGGATCTTTTACTTCAATTATTTATAAGTGGGTCATTTAATTATTTTCATCTTATTTTTAAAAGGTCCAAGAGTAGGAAGAGACTCCCACATATAATAGTTTCTTCATTTGAAAGTATCACATTTTCTTCATCCAAAAGAAACTTTCAAACCCTCTGTCATTCTCGCTCCCATTTTCTCAGAAGTCATCAGCAAAATATGTCTTCATCATCTTCACCTTCTCAAGAATCTGGCTCTTCATCTCCTTCAATGGCTGAAGTTAGGGCAAATGCTGAAGCCATGCATGTTGAAGCTCTGAGGGTTACTCCGCTGCCGCTGCGGGCAATGGCGACTGACCTAGAAAAAGTCAAGAAATTGCGCACAAGGAATGCAAGAAGGTCACAAGCATCACCTTCTGGTAAGACTTCTGCACCATCCTCTTCAGTTCCCCCAGAAATAGTGAACAGAGAGGGGTCTAGGTCTGTGCATATAGCCATTGCTAGATTAGTAACCAGGATCCTAAACGAAGAACAATCTGTACCTGGGATTTCAGTACCTCTAAACCATAAGTCTGCTAGCCCTAGTTTAGCAGTTGATCCAAATGTCATTGAGAATGTCACGACATCTAGTGATCATGTTGATTCCCCTGTCAAGGATACTGTTGATCCTTCAGTTAAAGATTCTGAAGTGAGTATTGATGATGCTTGTAATGAAACCCCTGCTGCTAATGAAGATGTGATCTCTGATGGTATTCTTGAAGAATCCCCAGCAAAGTGTGCTTCTGATAAAACTCCTGCTGACTATATTTCTGATAGTATCTTAGAAGAAACTCCAAAAAAACCCACTGGTGATAATCTTGAAAAGTCTCCATTTCAAGATTCTGAACCTCCTGTCGTTGATTTGGATGAAGTGTTCTCAGACAATGACCTCATTGCCAATGTCAATCCAAGCATTGCAAAGAGGATGATGAAAAGGAAGGGAAAACAGGCTGTCTCACAGAGCCCTGCTAAAGAAAAGGGTGTTGAAGATATGTGTAAGGCTGAGAAGTATTCCAAGGCTGGACCCTCTACAAAGAGATGTAGAGTAAAAACTGTTGGTGGTGGCTCTAGACCAAAGAGAACACCAATTGTGAAAAAGAGGAAGGAACCTGAACCTTCAGAGTCAGATCAAGACTCTGATTTTGATGTTGAGGAGAATGTCACAGACATTCATCCAAGAAAGAAGAAAACTCTTGGGAAACTGCCCAAGGTGCCTGAAGTGGCCATTGATAACATTTCATTCCATCATCCTGAGAATGCTGGAAGATGGAAGTATGTTTGCTTAAAGAGGGTGGCTCTGGAAAGAGAGTTGAATAAAAGTGCAAGGAAATTGTTGATTTGATTAAGGAGGCTGGTCTGATGAAAACAGTTGTGAGTTTCTCAAACTGTTATGAAGTTTTGGTGAAAGAGTTTATAGTCAATCTGTCAAGTGGCTGTGGGGATGGGAGGTCTGTTGACTACAAGACTGTATATGTGAGGGGGAGGAAAGTCAGGTTTTCTCCAAGTGTGATCAACAGATTCCTGGGTAGATCTGATGATGCTCAGCCAGAGCTGGAGGAAACTGGCAACAAGATCTGTCAAACCATAACTGACAAACAAGTAAGGCAATGGCCTCTGAAGGGAAAACTCTCAGCAAGCAAGTTGAGTGTCAAATTTGCCATCCTGCATAAGATTGGTGCTGCTAACTGGGTCCCAACCAATCACAAATCCACCATCTCTATTGGACTGAGAAGATTCATTTATGCAGTAGGCACTCAGGCTAAATTTGACTATGGATCCTATATATTTGAGCAGACCCTCAAGCATGCTGAAAGCTATGCTATCAAAGGACCAATAGCCTTTCCCTCCCTGCTATGTGGAATTATCACTGACCAATTTCCTGATATTCTAGCTGAAAGAGATGCAATCTGCAAAAGAGCCCCTGCTCTTGGATTCCACTACAAACTCTTTCAAGGAAGACATGTCCCAGACATTGTCATGACATATGGTGAGACATCCAATGTCAAGGAAACTTCTCAAAAGGCAACAGTCCTAGCTGTGCTAAAAGCTACCTGCAAAGAGCTTGAAGCAAGGAAGCAAAGCCTTGAAGAGCTAATCTCTCAACTAGAGCAGGACACAGAGGTTGAGAATGAAGAGATAGTTGTTGATGATGTTGTTGGTGATGCTGAAAATGAGGATGTTCAGATGGCTGGAGCTGAAGGGAGTTCGGAAGATGCTTCCTTTCATAGTGTTCCTTCTAGAGAAGAGAGCACTTAAGATGGAAGCCTGTCCATTGTTGTCTATTGTCTTGTTGTTTAAATCCTGTTCTTGTTCTGCATTTCCCAGTTTTATTTTTGGATGACTGTAATTTTTGTTGACAGAATTGTAATCCTTTGACTGAGATATAACTGTAAACATTGTGCTGGTACTTTTCTTCATATATGATTGAATGATTGGGGCACTTGTACTGTTTTCTTTGGCCCCTTTGTGGCTAAAAAGGGGGAGAAGAACTATTGTGGGAAACTATATTGGGAAATTGGGAAACTGTATGGAAATTTAAATTTGTATGTGGGCAATTGTGGGAATTTGTATGGGTAGAATTTATCTTATCTCTAGGTTCTAGTTTCTTTAAGCTTAGGATAGCTTAGAACTAGTTTTTCTTCTGCTGCATAGGTACTCTGATGACTTAAGTAGTTTTAGCCAAAAATGTGCCAAAGGGGGAGTTTGTTAGTGTTTTAAGTTGGCATTACTTTTTGGTAAAACTAGGCTATGGCAATTTCTTGATAAGTGTCATGACATTCAGAGATTGAAGATAAATCCTACTTGACAAGGATGTTTAAAGTACAGCTCAGAACTGGAAGATAAAAGTTGTGCTGGAATTCTGCAGAAAATAGTCTGATGTCATAACAGATGTTATGACATTCAGTGTGACATTCTGTTCTGCAGAATCTGTTTTTCCTGAGACTTTTCAGGAAGTTTGTTGAGCTGCTGTATTATGTTTTTCTGTTATTAGATTGCATGCTCACGTGGTTGCTAGGTTAATCTTAGTTAAACCTAAATTGGTTGTTAAAAAGACCATGTTTTCAGGATTAAATTAAGTGAATCCTAGCTATCTTTATGGAAGCCCAAAACTGAAGTTTCAGGACTGCTTTTATAAAAGGAATAGAACCCTTACACTGCTGCTGCGCCTCTGGAATTTATTGAAGATTTAGCAGGTTGTTATTTGTGTAATTCTAGTTTCTCTTGTGAGCCAATCAACTATCAATTGATAAGTGCCTTGGACTAGGATTTGTTTGTAAGGGTAGTTTATCACTCAAAGCTTTGAAGCACGAGTGTTTGTCTCTTGATTAAAGCTTTGAAGCAAGATCAAGATAGTTTATTGAAGTGTGTCTTCACAATTCAATTATTCAATAGGTTGATATCACTGTTGTGATTGAGGGGGAGTGAGTAGGAACTCAAGTCTAAGTAGGACTTAGATTGAAGTTGCATTGGGTAGGTTTTAAGTGAAGGAGATAAACTGGTTAGTTTATTCCTGAATTAATTCTACTAATAGTGAATTTCCTCCCTGGCTTGGTAGCCCCCAGATGTAGGTGTAGTTAGACACTGAACTGGGTAAACAATTTATTGTGTTCTTTACTGCTGTTTAAATTTATTGTGTGAATTGTTAATAGAGTGTCAGATAGTGTGTCATAACATTCTCTGTGACATCACGTATCTGCTGCCAGGAATTTCAGTAATGATTCATGCTGGAATGTATACGAAGTGTTCGAAAATGTTTCGTTTTTTTGGGAAAAAAAGTGTTTATAAAAGTGTGAGGTGTGAAAAGATATTTTGATGGAGCAAGCAACTAAAAGTCTATTACCTACTCAGAACAGTCGTTTCCGTGTTTATTTTAGTTTCCTTTAGAATAGTGCTATCCATACCATTAGTTGGTAGGTAACCCTATTCGTTGGATGTAAGGGACATTAGAAAGGGACTTCGGATGGTCATAGAAGGCAACTTGTAGGAGTATCCTAGCATATTCGAAGGGACGATCATCACTTTTCGTAGGCAACAATCGAGGGACGAGATCATGTATTCGCAGGAAACATCGAGGGACATCAAGGGACTATGATCTTTGATTCGAAGGGACTATGATAATTATGTTTCATAGGCAATGGTGCTAGGATACCCCCACGTTCGAGGGACTTGACCATTTGTAAGGAAACGAGAGAGAATAAATTAGGGGTGCATGTGTGAAGAGAGTGTGTTGAATTCAGATAATTTTATCTTGTGATTAAAGTTAGCTACATTGATTTTATCTTGCCATACACGCCTAGTTACTAGAAGTTTATAGGGTGCGGAAAGTAAAGTGCGGAAAGTAAATCCTATGCTATTACATGGCTTTGGGGCAGTTACATAATATAGGAGTGCGGAAAGTAAATCCTAATTAAGCTATTACATTCCATGAGCAGTTACATAATATTGGAAAAAATGCAAGAAAATAAAAAGACTGAATAAAAAACTAATCCTAGCATTTTTTGGATTTTTTTGTGGAGAATAATCCTAAGTCTAATTGATTTTAATTAATTTTAGAGAAAATATTAGTTAATTCTATCCCTAAATTAGTTAATTAAATTGAGAGAAAAAATTAGTGGAAGTTGTCTAATTAATCCTAATTATTTAACCTAATTTACTAATTTTAATTAATTATGAAATTAGCAAAAATAATAAAATATGGAAAAAGATAAAAAAAAATGCAAAAGTGCTTCTGGAGGAAGCCATCCCGCGGAGTTTACGGGAGATTGGTCGAGGTACCCGTGTTGGAACTGGGGTTTCTTGGAGGTGCCCGAAATTCTGGACATGAGTCCATAAATAGGCATTTCTGAGTGTGGCGTCTTGTTATGGAGTCCAGAAGCTAGAGCTTCTGGGCGTGTTTTGCTGCTGGAGACTCAGAAGATGGAGCTTCTGATGTTGTTGGCACCCAGAAGTGGACACTTCTGGCTGGGAGGGATCCAAAAACTAGAGTTTCTGGGGTGTGATTTCTGGTAATCCTGGAACCTGCAAGGCAAAAAGGAAAATATTTGCAAAAGGTGGGGTTTGAATCCACGACCGAGAGTGAGATAGTGACAAGAAGGTGAACCATGGATACATCCATTCATTCTTCTGGACCCATAAATAAGTAAGGGTTAGAAGTCTCTGAGTCAAAAGCACCGGAGCGATGCTCCAGTCGTCTTCTCCGGTTGGCTCCAATACTAAAAACCTGAAAAATCAATGAAAACGCAATCCAAAACAATCCAAATCCAATAAACAGGATGCTACGAATCTAATGGTGGTGTTAGTTTGTTCTGAATCGGCCTAGAACTACCGATACAAAGTTCTTCCAATTTCTGCCCTAACAATGGCAACTAGCGATTAAGCCATGGAAAACCTCAAACAATTGCCCAGACCTGTTCTGTATCATGTCATGAACACATTAAAAGCATTAGTTGGAAGCAAAACACACTCAAATGTAAAACACAATTTCAAGAAAAAATGAAAATCGGAGCAACTCATATGGCATGTTTCAACGTGTTATGATAATGTATGATGATGTATACTTACTCAAACTTACCTTAGGATTATGATGGAATGCTCAAAAGTGATTGAAAGTGGCTGGAAAGTAGAATACGAATTTGCCAACTTTGAGAGAATTTTGAGAATATTCTAGGGTTTGTGTTAGGCTGGAAATCCATGTAAGAGATGTCTCCCAAGTCTCTTGAACTTGTAAGAAAGCTATGTATTTATAGATGGATGGAATTAGGTTAAGACATTGAGAGAAAATATTCTCCATTTATGGAGAATATTTTATTTGAAAAAATTCACAAAATCTTTCCAAATATGTTCAATCTTCTTGAACGAAATTGACAGCTTGCAATGAGCTATCTTGGACCCCAAGCCATGTAAATATCTAGCCAATCTTGCCTTATCTTTTATTTTTTGCATTTTATTTAATTAAATTTGAATTTAAGCTATTAAATTCAAAAAATAAATAAATAAATTGGATGAAGGGTGTGGCTTGCTGCGTGGTGATCATGGATCATCTTATGATCAAGTTTAAAGCACAAAATCTTAGGCCCATTTGGAATTTTTTGGCTTTTACAATGTATTTCTCTTTATGCACCTCCTCAAAAATGCTCAACTTGTACAATTTGTATCTTGCTCAATTTTTAACATTTTTGGGTGTTCATGGACTTTTTGGAAAGCTCAAGATGTCTTCTAAATAGCCCTTTTGGTTTCATCTTCATTGAAGTTTCCATGCTCATGGGCACTTCTTTGCAAAAAGATGACTTTTGTTGACTTTTCTAGAAGGACCTATAATGTCTTGATCCATAACTTCTAAAGGAAGCATTTTCTACCCAAGCTTGTGAGACATGAAGCTGTAGAGAATTAAATTCTCTTTACAATGAGCTGTGGTGGCCAAATTTCTGATAAAGCATGTGAAAGTTATGCTTGGTCAAAGTTCTGTTGACTTTTGTCTAGAGAAACTATAATTTGGAAACTTTGACTTTTGATCAATTCTTGACTTTTCTTGAGGAATCATGATCAACCCTTGATCAAATAATGAATATTACTTCAAAATATTGATGTTGACCCAAAATTATGAAGTTTGACTATATGTTGACCATAGTTGACTTTTTGTCCAATACAATTGGTTTTCAACCATCCGAGCAATTGTTTGAGCAAACTTGACTTGTAAGGCTTGAAAATTGACATGGAGATTCTTTGAAGCATATAATGAGGCATGATGATCACTTGAAATGTTGTATATCCATCTTCACTTGAGAATGAAAATTCCCTAGTTTGGATTTAATGTTGTGATAATTTTTGCTCCTCATCCGCAGGCTCAATAATCCCCACACCAGCAATACCAAAGATAATAGAATAATCGTACACCTAGAAGGTTTGATGTCGTTCCAATGTCTTATGATGAGATGTTGAAACGATTACTTAATTTGAAATTTGGTGACTGTGAGGCCTACCCTACCACCTCCTCCTATTGACAGACGTCCGACGAATTATGATGCAAATTCTAGTTGTGAATTCCATTCTGGCACTATCGAACATAATATCAAAAACTGCTATGCATTCAAGTGTAAGGTACAAGACCTGATTGATTCGAAAGCTATCCAGTTTGATGCTCAATAGCAGTAGCTCGGGCCTAACGTCATTCAGAACCCAATAACACAACATGGCGGAGGGGTAGTTTAAGCTATTGAGGAGGAAGATGAAGTCCTGAATCTGATCATGGATGTTAACCTAGTGAAGACATTGTTTCCCTTTGTCAAGGAGTGTCTGATCAAGAGAGGTGTCTTTGTGGGTTGTGAGCCTGATTGTGTTGCTTGTGAAAACTGTTCAAATGGTTGTGAAAGTATGAAGGCTGGTATTCATAGTTTGATCAGCATTGGTGAGCTACAGTTTGACAAGATCAAAAAAGGTAAGAAAGATGAATCATGAGATATGTCTGTGATTTCAATTCCTTACACTCCGGTTGATCATGAAATTGTTCCTATTCTGTATGTGAGTGATAAAGTTATGCCATGGCACTATGGATCAAATGTTTAATATCACAGAGTTAAACAGAAATATGGATCCTCTTTTGGTAAGAAGGATGATGAACCTGATGTTGCTAATACTTACAATTTTCTCAGTAGTGGTGGAGTGACTAGAAGTGGTTGTATTTTTGCTGCTCCAATTGCACCGCCTAATGTAGATGGTTTAGCTAGCAAAGGAGCCTGATTTGAAAGTTGCTAATCCTGATCTGGAAAAAGATGTCGAGGAGATTATGCGATACAATTGCAAAAGTGACTTTCGTGTTATTGATCAACTCGCTCAAACCCCTGCTAAGATTTTCATTCTCTCTTTGCTACGTGATTCCGAGGCACACAAGAATGCCTTGATGAAGTTGATAAGTACTGCTTACATCCCTCAAGAGATATCTGCTGGTCAGTTTGAGAACATATGTGCTAGTATATCTTCGAGTAATGGCCTAGGCTTCACCGACCTTGATCTTCCTCCAGAGGGCAGAAACCATAATTGGGTCTTACACATCTCTATAGAATGCAGGGGCAGTACCCTATCTCGAGTTATAGTGGACACTGGTTCGTCCCTGAATGTTATTTCTATGTCAGCGCTGATGCAATTTGATTATTTTGGACTTGAGTTGCGTCCTAGTTATCTAGTGGTGAAGGCTCTCGACAGGTCAAGGCGTTTAGTATTCGGAGAGATGGATCTTGTCATACCCCAAAATTTGCCCTCCCACTTCTCAAGACAATTCACAACTCCATACTCAAGGATTTCACAAGGGTTGACCAGACAAATTCTTTCCTAAACAATCAACCCAAACTAGGGTTTTGCTCCTCTCAAGTCAAGATGGATTTCCAGTGCTCTAAGTGGTCATCATACCTCACCATATGCTTCAAGGGATCACCATGTCAAGTTTCAAGCCTTACAAGACAAATTTGTTCATCCAATTACTCAGATGGTTGAAAATAAGTTGTATTGGACAAAAAGTCAAATGTGGTCAACATATAGTCAAACTTCATAATTTTTGGTCAACATCAATATTTTGAAGTAATATTCATCATTTGATCAATGGTTGATCATGATTCCACAAGAAAAGTCAAGATTTGACCAAAAGTCAAAGTTTCTAAATTAGGGTTTTTCAGATAAAAGTCAACAGAACTTTGACCAGGCATAACTTTCACATACTTTATTAGAAATTTTTCCACCAAAGCTCATTTTGAAGAGAATTAAATTCTCTACAACTTCATGTCTCACTAGCTTTGGCTAGAAATGCTTCATTTGGAAGTTATGGATCAAAACATTACAGGTCCTTGTAAAAGTCAACAAAAAGTCATCTTTTTGCAAAGAAGTGTTCATGAACATGGAAACTTCGATGGAGATGAAACCAAAAGTGTTGTTTAGAGGACACCTTGAGCATTCCAAAATGTCAAATAACACCCAAAAATGTTGAAAATTGAGCAAGATACAAGTTGTACAAGTTAGGCATTTTTGAGGAGGTGCATGAAGAGAAATACTTGAGAAAATCAATTTTTTCTAAATGGGCCTAACTTCTCTTGATTCAAACTTGTTTCTAATCTCAATTAGAACCTCCAAGCCCAATGCCACGCCCTTGAGCTTTTTATTTTATTTATTTTGATTTTTTATTCATTTAAATTCAATTTATTTAAAATAAAATAGCAAAAAATAAATCAATCAATGCAAGGCTGAATGTTTGACATTCTTGAGGTCCATGGCATTCATTAAATAGCCAAAATTTTGAAATTATGTGATTGGCATGAGATTGGTACAAGATTAGAAAAATTTGATGCAAATTGAAGAGATTGACAAATCAAATATTTTCTCATTGAATGAGATATATTTTCTCATCAATTCTTAACCTGGATCCATCCTCTATAAATTCAGAATGTTTCTAAACCCTAGGAAGAGGATTTTTGCAGCCAAGAACCCTAGACAAAGTCCAAGAAAACTGTGGTAAACAAGCAACTTGCAACCAGAGTTTTAGCTTGATCCAAGAAATTCTAAGCATCCTAAGACGTTCATGGGAGTCCTCTGAACCGATCCAGCCATTCATCAAGCATCAACACATCCAGAACCGTAACATCAATGGTCACGGTTTGCACTTTCTTTTTCAAAATCGATTATCAAGTTTTACGCATTATAAACATGTTTTGATTGCATATTCGTGTTTAGAACGATGATTGCAAGCTTTCTGTATAGCTTGATTTGAGTTTTGGCACAGGTACGAAGAAACACCATTGCTAGGGTTTGAAACCTTGAATTAGGGTTTTCCAGAATAAGAGAAATTGGACCAAACGAGTGGTACCATCATGTTCAGTGGATCGATTCCAGTCGTTTCCTGTATTCATAGCTAATTTATATTGCATTATTTTTAGAAATTATTTTCCTTTATATTCATTTTGTTTCATTTGCTAAACAACTAACACCTGCAACTCAGTTGGTCAGAAGGTGCGCTGGGAGGGAGAGGAGCAGGGTTCGATCCCTGGCTCCAGCATATCATTTTTATCACTTGTTTTAACTAACCTTTTTTCTTATTATTTTCCATTCAATTTGTTTTCTTTTCAAACATTTTTTAATACATTAAAAAACCACCAAAAAATATTTCTTTTCATAATTAGGTTAGAAAAACTTTAATTTAATTTTTGACATTAAAAAATATTATTTTTCATCTTTATTTTATTTAATTGTTAATTAATCGGAATTAACTTTTAAATTACTTCTTTCCATATCAAATTAATCCAGAAAATTACCAAAAATATTTTTTCTAGTTTAATTAGGTTTGCTAACCCTAAAACTTTTTTCTAACACAAACTTTCTTTTTTACTAACATTATTTTCTCTTATTTATAATTCGATCCTTCTCGCAATATTTTCCGATTATTGTTATTGCTTCCAGGTTGTAATAGCTAGGTTTATCTTCTCGCACATTTTTTCCAATATTATGTAACTGCTCATGGGATGTAATAGTTTAATTAGGGTTTTATTTTCCGCACTCCTTATTATGTAACTGCCCCAAAGCCATGTAATAGCGTATGACCTTTACTCTTCCGCACTTTACATCTCTGCAATTTACTTTCTGCACATATTAATTGCTAGTAACTAGGCATGTATGGCAAGACTAATTCAATCAATGTAGCTAACCCTAATCACAAGATAAATATCTGAATATAACACACTTTTCACACATGCACTCACCTTAGGGTATCCTCTCTTGTTGCCTTTCGAATACATGGTCATGTCCCTCAAATGTAGGGATATCTTAGCTATGACGCTTACAAATATATCATAATAGTCCCTTCGATATAAAGATTATAGTCCCTCGATGACCCTCGATTGTTGCCTACGAATACATGATCTCGTCCCTCGATTGTTGCCTACGAAATGTGATGATCTTCTGAAACAACTCGTTTTTCAAAAATCATTTAATTAATTTTTAAAAACAATGAAATCGCCACCTAATTTTATTTGTTCTAAAAAGAACGGGAAAATATAGATAAAACCCACAAAAATCGGATAAGGCGGTCTACAAGACCAAAAAGCATGGATTCGGGAGTCAGTTACGCAAGAGGAAGGTATTAGCACATCTTATGTCCATCGTACTCGATGGGACCCATTTACTTCGAAATGTGTTTGTGTGTGTAATCGCTAATTTCTAAGTCATGAATATAAAAAGAAAAGGGGTTTGTTTATTATTTATTTTGAGTTTGACACGGTTTTGAAACCGCGTGCCTACGTATTCCCTAGTGCAATGGGAAAATCAAAACTCCGTTGTTCTTGTTGAAAATGTTTGAATTGGTTGTATTGATTTTAGTTGAAATGTTTTTGATGACCGCGTATGAGCGGAAAAGGAATTTGAATGGGTTGAATTGATTTTAATTGTAGATGACAAGTACCAAAATGTTAGGCTATCATCTAACGATTCGAATACTCGAAATTGGTGAGTGAGCTCGACCAATCCTCTTTCATCCAAAATCTTTATTAAGAAAAGGGTGAGGTGAAACAAAGTTCACAAATTATTAAATGTATGGAATAAAAGTATTTAAGTCATTAGGCTATCATCTAATGGCCCAAATACTTTAAATTTTAATTAAATCGTCGGGCTATCATCCAACAATTTAATTAAATACCATAACACTATATTTTTATTTTAGAACATGGATTGAAGTTTCTTAATTTATTAGGCTATCATCTAATAAACTAGAAACTTTGATTCGTTTTAATCGTTAGGCTAACATCTAACAATTGAAACAAATCTTATCTAAGTGTTCTTTTTTTTTTATAGAAAAATTGATTTAAAGAAAACAAATTTAATTAATTATTTTGATTTGAAAGTGTTTTGAAAATTTCGGGATTGGACGTAGAGAAATGATGTTTCGGGTTATGATTAACCAAGTATGTGGACTTGATTAACCTCGTGAGGATAGGTGCTCCTATCCCCAACCATGAGACCCTGGTGCATGGTTGGTATGTGGACCAATTGTTTTTTCGGGTTATGATTAATCAAGGCAACGAGGGCCTTGATTAACCTCGTGAGGATGACCATGCCCATCCCCAACCATGAGACCCTTAGAGAATTTGGTGTGGGTAACCAAAAATGAGAGATCGAAGGCAGTTGTTTCTTTTATGTTAATTTGTGAGTGAAGTGTATGATCGCGTAATAAAACATACAAGCGAATAACATAATAAAATGGATAATAATAAAAAGCGTAAATTAACACACAATACAACCGGAATTTAAATAATTATTAGGATAGATTTTTTCTATTTGATAAAAAATCAACTAATAATTTAATCGATAATTAGCAAATAAAAAATATCTTATACTAATTATTATTTAATACATCAATATAAAAAAACTTGCATAGTAATAAATTTAAAGAGTTAGAAATGGGCCTGATTGGAGCTTTAATCTGAGGGTGTGAATAGAAAACTGAGCCCAATCCCAAAAGCATTGCTGGATCTTGTGTGGAAGCTCCAAGGAAACATTGAGTGGTAGACCATGCTGGAGTGTTAGATCTGGATTTTGACAGATCTGATGGCTTATGGAAGGAGGTGCAAAATGGTACCATGAGTGTACCTATACCAGATTCCAAACAGACCATACAGACGGTGACAAGTGTCACCGCCTGGCTAAACCAAAACAAATCTCAAATATATTTAAAACTACTACTTATTCTAAACCCATTTTTAACTTAAATAAGTAGAACTAATCTAAATAAGTTAAACTAATACTAATCTTAAATTATATTTTATAAAATAAAAACAAAACCAGTTTTTTTAAACTAAAACTAAAACAGTTTAAAACTAAAATTATATTTTATAAAATAAAAACAAAAATCAGTTTTTTAAATCTAAAATTAGTTTACTAAGTTAAGTTATATTTTAATTTAAACTGACATTATAAGAAAAACTAAAACTAAATCCTATAAACTAAAACTTAATTTACAAAAACTTAAAACTTAATTATAATAAAATAAAACCAAATTATATAAAACAAAAAAACTTAAACAAAAGGGGAAAGGATCTGACTCACTCTCAGCTCTCACGATCTCTCTCAATCTCTCATTGTCCCTCATGAACCCTAGCCGCCGCTCTCATCTCATCGTCTCTCGCCTGATCTCGCCGCCGCTCTCTCACGATCTCTCATCACCGTCATGATTCCTCACAGTGAACGTTCGTCTCTCTCTCGACCGTGACCGCGATTTACAAAAATCGTACCATGTTCTCTCTCTCGCGATGCAAACGAGACTCATCCCTCTCTCTCTCTCTCTCTCTCTCGAACTCACCGTTCTGTTACTCTGTTATAGTATTTTCTGATTTATGAAAACTCGTTTGTTTTGGTTGATTACAGGAAAACGAAAAATGAAAAGGGGAAAAGGGAAAACCCTAGGCTCTATTTGGGACACGAACAATGATGCAATGCGAAAATGAGCGAAAAACATGGAGTGAAGGAGAAGGATGGCGACACAGAGTTCGCAACCTCCCCCTTCCTCATTCAAACGGGTAATACCTTTCGAAACACTGCTCTTTCTGTGGCTGTTTTCGTTTTTTCTGAAGGGATGATGTTGGGAAATGATGAACTTGTTGTTGTTTTTGGGATTTCGTATACTGTTTGGTTGCTATGTTTTGGTTTTTTTGTTTTAATGTTGTTGGTTGCTGGGTTTAGCTTGGTGTTCTGGGTTTAGCTTTGTGTTTCGGTTAGGTTTTTTTAGTGAACAGTTACTGCTTCCTCCTTGATTCTTGTGCCCTTTTAAACCTTTTATTAGGGTTTTAGCCTTGATGTCAGATTTTTGATAACAGGGCCTTGCTTGCTTGAGAAAAACCGAAAAGAAACATGGGCTTTGGTGTTTGCTTTTTGATCTGTAGGTTAGAAAACAATGTGCCAACTCTGTATTTTCTGTGTTATGGGCTTAGCAATTGACATGATGGGCTGAAACCAAACTGAAACTGTTGGGTTGTTATTGTATTTCTGGCATACTGGCTGTTGATGTACTGGGCTGCCATATTTTTGATTTCTGAACAGGTTGTACTTGCTGCAGTAGTGGTGATGATGGTGTCTGAACCACACCCCCCTTTTGTGAACCAACAACACATAGTTGTTGTGATTTGCAAAAGGATAAGGGTCTTTTGAACATGATTGAGAAATAATACCCTTAATATAATCTGATCCCAATCATTAATCCCTAATGATGAGATAAAAGTATTGCTTTGAATTCTTGTATTTTTGGTTATGTTTATGTTTGGGTTCCTTGATCATTTGCTAATCATTTCCTTTCTTGTTCCATGTAATTCGGGCATTGGATCGATGAAAGTAAAGTGGCGAGGATGAACCATGGTGTGGCTTTGGCACAACATTCAAGCATGGAGGAATGGAGCCTTGAAGGAATCGGAGGGAAAGCTTGAAAATGAAGTCAAGGACATATCCATGAAGAAACTTGCAGCTTGGAGGATTCACAAATAGTTTAGAATATACTAGTATTGTAGGGACTTTGTAACTTGTATTTAAAAATTTGACAAGTTGTAATACATGTATCTTGACTTGCTCTTGCATTCTTGTACAATAAAAACCTTAGAGTAATTTTGAAACTCTTGACTTTTCATGAACACAGGATTTGAGAATTATGTATCAATCTTGAGTTCTTAGTTTTAAATCTTTAAATACTACTAATGCGATCTTCATCACCATAGCATTTGTAGATGCAAGTTGGAAATCCGTCATGAACCAAATATTCTTAAAATCTGCCATAAACTAATATTAATTTGGTTAAGACATACCATGTCGAAATGTTGATTAGAATATGCGCCCAATTCCAATTCAGTCTATAACCCCAATCCATAGTCTTGAATCAAACGAGTAGTAACATGGTTGGTGTACTTTCAGAACTTGAATTTTCTAGTATGTGAAATTTGAGAATTAAACTCTTCTTGATGCAAAGATGGCTTGAGGACTTAGATTCTAGAAGTACTTGATTTCCCTTGAAGTTTCCGGCCATAAAGCTTTTGTGTTTATCTATCCATGTAGAAATTCGGAGCCCTTTGCCATTTGAAACAAAAATCGAAACTCTAAGTTTCTCAAATAAAGTTCTTGATTCAAAACCTTAGTCAACTTGACGATTTCATGATTCTTTAGGAATTGAGCGATAGATTCCACTCGAAATTAATGGGATCATCACCAAATTTGCAAATTGAAATATATTCGGTAGTAGAGAAAGATTTGAAACCAAATGAATTTCATAAAAAAACTTCTAACTTTATATTGAATGCCTTGAACCTCGTGAGCGATGAACGTGACTAGAAAAATCTAAACATGTGGAAACTTGGACGTTCTTGAATCTTGTAAACAAACACTCTAGATGAGTATTTTCACACATGCCATACATAAACTCTTGCTAAGAACAAACAAAGTTGACGAGCAAGCCAAATGAACAAGAACTCGAATTGTTGATCAATAATCAGATAATCATAATCTACCCTCTTACTTCTTGAACAATGAACTAAATAATCAGAAGAAACCAAGGCATCAGACTTTGCAGAGTAAAAATCTCGAACCACCAGCAAATCCTAAACTCGTGATGAATTGATCTCTTGAAACAGGAAGCCATGATATTCAATATAAAAAAACTTCTATAGTTCCATCAAGAAAGAGACCGCTCATTTCAACAATCAAAATCCAAACCCAAAAACCGATAGATAAGAAAGGATAAGATTCATCGTTTAAACCTCGTCGTTTTCAAATATCCTAGATTGGTTGAAAGCGCCACGTCTTTTCTGCTCAAAGGAAAATCTTTGGGAGTCAACTCCAACCCGTAACCATAGAACCGATGGTATGAATGCATGTGAGTGTTATGATAAACGCGAAGCCTAAACCAGATAAAATCGAGATAAGAGGGCAAATTTTGGGGTGCAAAAACTGCCCCTATTTAATCGTCTTAAACCTGAAAGTGAAATTGGCGATAGCCTTTTGAAATTTCAAGGTAGAAGGAGACTAAATACTAAGAGAACCCTAAAATTTGCGCTCTGAAGAGAAAAGCATCAATCATCGTTGTTTTTTTTTAATTTTCAAATTTTCGTGTCGTTTTTTTTTATTTTTTTGTAAACAGTGGAATTGGGAACAAAAAGTTCTGGTATGTCAGGTAAAGATATTAGACATACATCGGAAAGAGACCGACCGAAGACGACTCTAACAAAGGTTTCGAAATATACATGCCCGGTAAGGATATTGGACACATGAAGATCGAACATACATGTTCGGTAAGGATATTGAACACATATAAGGAGCATATGTCAGGTAAGGATATTAGACATACACCGGAAAGAGACCGACCGAAGACGACTCTAACAAAGGTTTCAAAATATATATGCCCGGTAAGGATATTGGACATATAAAGATCGAATATACATGTTCGGTAAGGATATTGAACACATATAGGAAGCATATGTCAGGTAACGATATTAGACATACACCGGACAGAGATCGACCGAAGACGACTCTAATAAAGGTTTCAAAATATATATGCCCGGTAAGGATATTGGACACATAAAGATCGAATATACATGTTCGGTAAGGATATTGAACACATATAGGAAGCATATGTCAGGTAAGGATATTAGACATACACCGGAAAGAGACCGACCGAAGACGACTCTAACAAAGGTTTCAAAATATATATGCCCGGTAAGGATATTGGACACATAAAGATCGAATATACATGTTCGGTAAGGATATTGAACACATAAAGATCGAATATACATGTTCGGTAAGGATATTGAACACATATAGGAAGCATATGTCAGGTAAGGATATTAGACATACACCGGAAAGAGACCGACCGAAGACGACTCTAACAAAGGTTTCGAAATATACATGCCCGGTAAGGATATTGGACACATAAAGATCGAATATACATGTTCGGTAAGGATATTGAACACATATAGGTAGCATATGTCAGGTAAGGATATTAGACATACACCGGAAAGAGACCGACCGAAGACGACTCTAACAAAGGTTTCGAAATATACATGCCCGGTAAGGATATTGGACACATAAATATCGAACATACATGTTCCGTAAGGATATTGAACACGTATAGGGAGCATATGTCAGGTAAGGATATTAGACATACACCGGAAAGAGACCGACCGAAGACGACTCTTACAAAGGTTTCGAAATATACATGCCCGGTAAGGATATTGGACACATAAATATCGAATATACATGTTCCGTAAGGATATTGAACACGTATAGGGAGCATATGTCAGGTAAGGATATTAGACATACACCGGAAAGAGACCGACCGAAGACTACTCTAACAAAGGTTTCAAAATATACATGCCCGGTAAGGATATTGGACACATAAATATCGAATATACATGTTCCGTAAGGATATTGAACACGTATAGGGAGTGTAATACGGTGAACTGACTTTGAGATTTTTGTATCGCAAATGTGCGGATAGCAAGAGTCGCCACCGACTTTTCTTTTATCCAATTAAGGGAAGGTAAAAAGTACAGAAAAAGACCTTCTTTAGATTCTCGAGGGAGAAGGTTATGAAAAGGGAAGGTATTAGCACCCCTTTCCATCCGTAGTTATCTACGGGCTCTTAGTTGCTCTTAGATCACTTTAAAATTGTGCTTTCTGTGTGTTTGACAAAAATGTTTTGAAAAGGCATTTCACTTTGACTTTGTAATGATTCATGTAGGAATGTATACAAAGTGTTCGAAAATGTTTCGTTTTGAAAAGAGTTTGAACTTTGACAAAAGTGTGAGGTGTAAAAAGTATTTTGATAGAGCAAGCAACTAAAAGTCTTATTACCTACTCAGAATGGTCGTTTTCATGTTGTTTTACGCTTCCTTTAGAATAGTGCTATCCATACCATTAGTTGGTAGGTAACCTTATTCGTTGGATGTAGAGGGACATTCGAAGGGACATCGGATGGTCATAGAAGGCAACTTGTAGGAGTATCCTAGCACATTCAAGGACGATCGTCATTTTCGTAGGCAACAATCGAGGGTCAAGATCATGTATTCGTAGACATCGTGGGTCTATGATCTTTGTATCAAGGGACTATGATGGTGCTAGAATACCTCTACGTTCGAGGGACTTGACCATTTGTATTCGTAAAGGCAACGAGAGAGAATTACCCTAATGGGTGCATGTGTGAAAAGAGTGTGTCAATTCAGATATTTTTATCTTGGAGTTATGAGTGATCTATGTCCGATTTTAATCTTGCCATACATGCCTAATTACTAGCAGTTTATAGGGTGCGGAAAGTAAATTGCGGAAATGTAAAGTGCGGAAAATAAAGTCCTACGTTATTACATGGCTTTGGGGCAGATACATAATTGAAAGTGCGGAAAATAAAAGCCCTAATTAAACTATTACATCCCATAGACAATTACATAATTTGAAAAGAAAAGCGATAAAAATCGTCCGAAACGGTATAACCTGTGAAAAGATGCAAAATCGGAAAACGGAAGAAAATTGCATAAGAGGAAAATGTTAGTAAAAATAAGTATTTTTGAATGAGAAAAAGTTTTTGTGTTAATGATGACATTAATATGATAAAATAAATTTTTGGTAATTTTTGGAGTTGATTTGATAATTTAAAAACAATTAAAAGCCATTTAAATGATTAATTGGCAATTAAATTAAATATGCATGCAAAAATAATAATTTTTATATTAAAAATTAAATAAGGATTTTTCTGATGATTATGCAAAAAATAAATATTTTTGGTGTTTTTTAGATGCATGATAAAAAATATTAAAGATAAAATAAATTGTATGGAAAATATTAAAGAAAATAGAAAATATAAAAAAAAAAAGAAAATATGTTAGTTTTGTAAAGAGCAAAATATATTGGTCCCTTCAGGAATCGAACCGGTGACCTTGGCTTCACACCCACGTGCCATGACCAACTGAGCTGGAGCGTCCAGGTGTTCAAAAATTGAAACGAAGGCATTATAAGCGAAACTGATTTCTGATGCCCAAATTACGCGCGAAGATCTTCATCTTCTTCGTTTGAAATTTTGAAAACTTAGCGTCGGCTGAGTTCGACGCTAAGGCCCCTGCATATTTCGAAAATCAAGCACAAGCAATATAAATGAGATTCAAAGGCATGGTTCGACTGGAAACAATGTCCTGAACACGATGGTGGTGTTCTTTTCGTCCAATTTTTCCTATTTAGAGAAGCCCTAAAACGCAACAGGAAACCCTAACCATGGCATCTTGTGATTCTTGCACTGAAACTCAAATCAAACTATGCATGAAGCTTAGAAACATCATTAGAAACACAAATATGCAATCAAAACACATTAAACATGAGTGTATGTATGAATTCGATTTCAAGTTATATTGACATAAACCGTGACTTGGTTGGGACGATTCTGGGTGTTTCAACGCGTGGGGATGACTGGAATAGCTTCCTGGGACCTTGAGGTGGCTTATTCAATCCTCAAAACTCCTTGAATTGGCCTGCAAAATAGAAATCGAAATTGCTTTTTTCACAAGTTTCTTTGAAAATTTTTTAGGGTTCTTGAGGCAATTTTTCTGTTCTTTCTTGTTGTGTAGGCATTGTATACTTATAGTGGATGGATTTAGGTCTGAATTCAAGAGAAAATCATGAGCCAATCAATGTAAAAAAAATTGATTTGGTATGAAATCAAATCTTCCTTTTTTGATCCAATTTTCATCAATTCCTTGCCAAATCAAAACCAATTTCGAAATTGACAGCTTTTATGAGTTGCTTGGACCTCAAGAATGAGAGAAAAATCCAATTTGCATTTAATTTTGATTTTATACCTTATTTTTTAATTTAATTTGTATTTAAATTAGTAAAATCCAAATTAAATAGAAAAATAAAGCTAAAATTGTATGCTATTTGGATGTTCCAAATTGTCTAAGGAACAAGTTTGAATGAAGAAAAACTAGGCCCATTTGCAAAATTTTGATTTTAACAAGTATCTCTTTGCACTTCTTCAAAATGTCCAACTTGTGCAAGGTGTATTTTGCTCAATTTTCCACATTTTTGAGTCTTCTTGGACTTTTTAGAAAGCTCTAAGTGTCCTCTAAACAACCTCTTTGGTTTCATATCAATTGGAGTTTCCATGCTCAATAAATCTTCAAAACAAAAGTTGACTTTTGTTGACTTTGAAAAGGACCTCAGAATGTTTTGATCCATACCTTCCAAATGAAGCATTTTTTGAACATTCTTGTGAAACATGAAGTTGTAGAGAATTTAATTTCCTTCAAAATGAGAGGTAGTGGAAAAATTTCTGAGAAAGTATGAAGAAGTTATGCTCACCAAAGTTCGCTGACTTTTCACTGAAAAACCCTAATTTGGAAAGTTTGACTTTTGAACAAATCTTGAGTTTTCTTGATGAATCATGATTAACCCTTGATCAAATGATGAATGTAACTTCAAAATGAGGATGTTGACCAAAAATCAGGAAGTTTGACTGTATGTTGACCACGCTGACTTTTGTCCAATACAACTGATTTTCAACCATCTGAGCAATTGTCTGAGGAAACTTGACTTGTGAGGCTTGAAACTTGACATGGAGAATCTTTGAAGCATATGAGGAGGCATGATGAACATTTGAAATGTTGGAAGTCCATCTTGATCTGAGAATTGCCAAACCCTAGGTTGGGTTGATTGTCTAGGAGAGGGTTTGTTTGATCAACCCTTGAGAAATCCTTGGGTATGGATGTATGAAATGTCTTGAAGAATAGGAGGGCAAATTTTGGGGTATGACAGCTGCCCCTGTTCAATCTTCTTGTACTGGAAGGGTTAGATTGGCATGCTTGCCTTTCGTGACCGGGAGGTAGAAGATGATTGAACACTCGAGTACACCTGAAAATTTGCACTCGCTGTTGATTGATGCAGGAATGGGCTTACAGATGCCATTCGGAGAAGTTGGAGACTTCGCTGGGGAATGAGTTGTACGCTAGAGTCGAGATTGTTGTTTCGATAGGAGAACCGACGGAGATGGGCTTAAGATGCCATCTGGAAAGATCGATGTAGTGAGCCGACGCCAGCTCAGAGATGGGCTTAAGATGCCATTCGGAAGAGCCGAGCATCGGAGATTGGATATAATTAGTTGGTGCCGGGTATTGATCCAACCTTATCGGAGGATAACTTGATCGTCGATAGGGTTTCCGCCTAGCTTCGTATTAATCCGGATCCGCGTCGGAGGACAACTTGGGTCGCTCGATAGTTTTCCGTCTGCCGCATTATCTTGGACCGCTTGTCGGAGGACAACTAGGCGGTCGCTCGATAGTTTTCCGTCCGCTTCGGCATTAATCCGGACCTGCTTGTTTCGTATGATTTTCACTGCTTTGGAAAACAAAAGAAATTTTGATAGGATATTGTTAGTCTTATGCAAAGTATGATGCATGAAAATGTGTATGAATGACATACGCACAAATTATGACTTTTATGAGTAATGTATGAATGATAGATGTTGTGGTATTTCAAAACATATCCATCTTGAAGAAGATGCAGATGTTCTGCTTGAGGATTTCTGACTTCTGTTTGGGGATGAAACGGATGGAAACCCTGAGAAGAAAGAAAATAACCCTGATTCCTCCGATGCACTATCTGACCAAGTCTTGAGCCTAGACATTGTTGAGGATGGTAGAGATCGGGAGACGCGCTGTTGAGGATCTTGTGTATAGGTCCTGCTGGGGGAAAAATTGAGAGGCACTCTACTGGGGATCTTGCACATAGATCCTGCTGGAGAGCATTTGATAATTGTTGGGAGACCGGGTTGGAAGGATTTGGAGCCTGTTGAGATCTCTGGTTGGGGAATAAAAGATGTGGATTTCCTCTGATGCACTATCTGACCAAGTTTCCGGCCCGATACCGCCGCCGGGAGGTGATGATCGGAGAGATATTCTCTGGGGATAAACATCTCTGCTGGAGATGAATCGCTACTGCTTGGAAATCTGTCACATGATTTAGTTGAGTGGAACCACTGCTCGGGGACTAACGTACACTCCGCTGGGGGAAGGTTTTTCGTGAGCGACACCTCTGTGGGGATCATGCTTTGTAGGGGAATATTTTGGTGACTTTCGTCGTCATCTCAATTCTTGGAGCCTGTAGTAATTAGTTTTGTATGTTCACTTTTCGCATGTTCGTGAATAGATTTTTATTGTCAGATGCATATAATCATTCAAAGCAAACGTTGGACTTTATGCAAACAACAACAGTGAAATTTGTAAAGAGAAAGAAACTCGTATTTATTTGAAATGCGGCGTGTGGCCAAGTAGTTTGTACATAAGAAAAGTAAAAAGCTATGCGGAAACAATCTCGTTAAGTTCCAACTATGCTAGTACTCATATATTTCGACTATCTCATCTCCTTGCTGTCAGTTGAAAATGAGTGAATTGATCTTCGCCATTTGAATCTTGAATGCTGATAGTAGGGATCTGGAAGTAGGTGATCTGGACGAGACATAGTCGTACGCTTAAATCCCTAACTTTTGCCTAGACCGCCTTTCGGTTTTCACCCGGATACCCTTTTGCCCAAGCCGCTTTTTAGGTTTTCGACTTGCGGTGTACATGTTTTGTATATATCCTTAACTTTGCCCGAACCCTTTTGGTTCGCCAGATGCCCTTATTTTTGCCTAGGTCACCGACCTAGCGGGTCTCTTTATGCGTAGTATTTTTGACTATGTTTATGCTCACTGGTGTGGAAGTCTTCACCATCCATGGTGCTAAGTATCATAGCCCGCCGAAAATATGTCTTGACTACAAATGGTCCCTCGTAGTGGGAGTCCATTTGCCCCGGGATCACCTTGTGGAAGAATGATGCGTTGATACTAGATCACCGACTTGGTAGACCCGGTGCTTGACTTTCTTGTTAAATGCTCTGATCATTCGCTTCTAATAGATCTGTCCATGGCACATGGATGCGAGTCGTTTCTCATCAATCAAGTTAATATGGTCAAGGCGAGTCTGGATCCAATCATCTTCGCCTAACTCCGCATCCTGGAGGACTCTGGTTGAGGGTATCTGAACCTCGACGGTAGGACCGCCCATACCGTGAGAGAAGGGGTTGCCCTATTGATGTTCGTGATCAGAAAGCGATAACCATGAAGAGCAAATGGTAACATCTCATGCCAATCTTTGTAGGTCATTGTCATCTTCTGTATAATCTTGTTAATGTTCTTGTTGGCGGCTTCCACTGTGCCATTCATCTTAGGCCGATAAGGAGAAGAGTTGTGATGCTTGATCTTGAACTGCGTGCAGAGTTCGGTGATCATCTTATTGTTGAGATTAGAGCCGTTATCTATGATAATCTTTTCGGGAGTTCCATACCGATAGATAAGATTATGCTTGATGAATCGAGCCACAACATTCTTGGTAACAGATGCGAATGAGGCTGCTTCTACCCACTTGGTGAAATAGTCAAATTGCCACAAGGATGAAACGATGTCCGCTGGAAGCAGTGGGCTTGATTTCTCCAATCATGTCAATGCCCCACATTGCAAAAGGCCAAGGAGCTGTTAGAACATTCAGAGGTACTCGAGGTACGTGCACTTTGTCCGCATAACCGCATTTGTGACAAGATCGAACGTAGCGGTGACAATCGCCTTCCATGGTGGACCAATAATCGCTTCGTAATCTTCTTAGCAATCGTATGTCCACTGGAGTGAGTACCAAATGCGTCTTCGTGTAACTCTTCCATAATTCGTTCCGCTGTTTTCTGGTCTACACAACGAAGTAAACACAAGTCATGATTGCGTTTGTATAAGATGTCGTTGCTGAGGAAGAATTTGGATGCGAACCTTCTCAAAAACTTCTTATCATTAACAGATGCCCCTGCGGGATATTCCTGAGTCTCAAGATACCTCTTCACGTCATAGTACCAAGGTTTCTCTTCTGTATCAAGCTCATAACAATATGCTGGTTCGTCGAACTTCTCAATGATGATCTGGGAAGCCTCGTTGTCCCATCTGACCTTGAACATAGATGACATAGTAGCTAACGCGTCTGCCAACTGATTCTCTTCTCGTGGAATGTGATCAAAAGTGATCTCTTCGAAGTAGGGGATCAAACTCAGAACATGCTCTCGATATGGAATGTTTTTGGATGCTTCGTATCCCACTCGCCTTTAATCTGACTGATCACTAAAGCTGAGTCTCCATACACTTGCAAGAACTTAATTCTTAAGTCAATGGCAGCTTTAATACCCACGATGCACGCTTCGTATCCGGCCATGTTGTTAGTGCAATCAAACAAAGTCCGGCGTGAAAGGCGATGTCCAGGGATGTAATGATGGCGCCAATGTCATTGCTAAGCGCGTTGAGGCTCCATCAAAACCATAGTCCATCGATCCTTGTTCGTGTCCTTCGTCTGGCTCGGTTCTTCACAATCGCGACTAGTAAAACATCTTCATCGGAAATTAATTGCATAGATCGATAGTCATCTACGGCTTGATGAGCCAAATGATCGCTACTACACTTCCTTTGATCGCTCGAGAAGTGTACCGATGTCGATTCATTAAGATCATTTGCCATCTTGCTATTCTTCCGAGAGAGCTGGTTTCTCAAATATGTATTTTATCGGATCCATCTTGAAATCAACAAGGTAGTGTGAGTCAACATATACGCCTTAGTCGGAAAGCAGCCCAAGCTAAAGCCGCAAGTTTTCTCGAGCCGTGAGTATCTTGTTTCACAACGGTAAACTTTTTCTAAGGTAGTATATTGCATACTCTTTTGACCGACTCGCCATGTTGCCCCAACACACACCCCATTGAATTCTCTAACACCGCCAAGTACATGATAAGAGGTCTTCCTTCACGCATGCATCGGATCGAGGATTCGAGGTACTCCTTGATTTTGTCAAAAGCGATCTGGCAATCATCGTTCCATTCTACCACTTGATCTTTCTTAAGTAACTTGAAGATCGGCTCACAAGTAGCAGTTAGATGTGCAATGAATCTGGCAATGTAATTCAATCGGCCCAAGAAACCCCTAACTTCCTTCTCGGTGCAGGGAGCTGGGATTTCTTGAATAGCTCTAACCTTGGCGGGGTCAACTTCAATACCTTTCCCACTGACAACGAACCCTAGGAGTTTTCCGGATCTGACTACAAAGGTGCACTTGTTGGGATTAAGTCTCAGTCTATACTTCTTCAACCTATCAAACAGTTTCCGTAAATGATCAAGATGTTCTTTTCACCGTGATCGAGCTATCATGTCGCCGACGAGACCTCTATCTCGTGATGAATCATGTCATGAAATAATGTCACCATGGCACGGTAAGTGGCGCCTGCTTCATCCGAACGGCATAACCTTGTAACAAAGTGCCCCACCGTAACAAAAGTTGTTTTCCATGTCTTCGAGCCATTTTGATCCGATTGTAACCGAGAAACCATCCATGAAGGAGAAAACCTTATGCCGAGCGCCTTGTCAACCGTAACATCAATACGAGGAAGTGGAAAATCGCCTTTCTGACTCGCTTGTTCGATCTCTAATCCACACACATCCGCATTTGCCATCTTTCTGGGCACAGCACCACATTTGCAACCCATCGTGGATAAGAAGTAAATTTAAGAAACCGGCGTGAACGCTTATAACATCGCCTTTGATTTTCTCTCGACATCTCGTGACGATACGAACCTTCTATTTCATCGAGAAAACCTTCTTTTGTCGGCAATTGATGTACTACAATATCAATGTCTAAACCCGGCATGTCTTCGTATGACCAAGCAAACACCTCAATATAGTCTCGTAGCATCCGAACCAATCTTTCCTTAACATCGCTTCTCAAGACCCGCCTCCTATCTTGATCTCTTTTCTCGCCTTCATCAAGCACTCCAAATTCACAACCTCAACTCGCTTGGTGGTCAGATAACTTGCTCTTCTTGTCAAGCAATGGACAAGTTCTCTCGGCACTTCACAATCTTCCTCACCTTTGTCTTCGCTTGGTAGATTGATTATCAAGTCATATTTAGCAATAGCATAGTTGTTATCAACTAGATTCGTAGTGATTCTCGCAGGTATCACGTGTGTGTGTAAGAAACACATAGCTTTTGGAAGGTGATAAAGTAAAAGAAAGAAAAATTGAATGCAAAAGTCCAACGATTTTATTGAATGAAAATATGCAAATGATGATAATAACCTCACAACGAGCCATGATGCCCCAAGTGTAATACTTGAACTCGACTTTGTAGGATTTTTGTATCCAAATGTGCGGATAGCAAGAGTCGCCACCGACTTTTATTTTTATCCAATTAAGGGAAGGTAAAAGTAATAAAAGACCTTCGTTAGATTCTCGAGTTCGAGAATGGTTATGAAAGGGAAGGTATTAGCACCCTTTCCATCCGTAGTTATCTACGCTCTTAGTTGCTCTAGATCACTTTTAAAATTGCTTTCTGTGTTTGACAAAGATGTTTTGAAAGAGGTATTTCGCTTTGACTTTGTAATGACTCATGTAGGAGTGTATACAAAGTGTTCGAAATGTGTTTGTTTTGAAAAGAATTTGAACTTTGAAAAAGTGTGTGTGAAAAGCATTTGATAGAGCAAGCAACTAAAAGACTTATTTACCCACTCGTAATTGGTCGCTTTGTTGTACTTACATTCCTTTAGAATAGCGCTAGCCATACCATTAGTTAGTAGGTAGCTCCATTCGCTGGATGTAAACGGACATTCTGGGACATCGATGGTCATGAAGGCAACTTCAGGAAGTATCCTAGCACATTCAAGGGACTATCATCATTTTCGAGGCGACAATCGAGGGTCAAGATCATGTATTCGGAGGCGACATCGTGGGTCTTATGATCTTTGTATCGAAGGGACTATGATGATTTGTTTGTAGGCAACGGTGCTAGAATACCTCTACGTTCGAGGAACATGACCATTTTGAAATCGAAAGGCATCGAGAGAGAATTACCCTAAGGGGTGCATGTGTGAAAGAAGTGTGTTAAATTCAGATATTTTATCTTGAAGATTAGTGTGAGCTATGTCCAATTATTAGTCTTGCCATACACGCCTAATTACTAGCAATTGATAAGGGTGGAAAGTAAAATGCGGAATGTAAAGGTGCGGAAAATAAACCTACGCTTATTACATAAGCTTTGGGGCGATACATAATTTAAACTTATGGAAAATAAAACCCTAGATTAAACTATTACAACCCATGAACAATTACATTATTGGAAAAATAGAATGATAAAAGAAAACGTCCGAATCAGAGCAACCTGTGAAAGAATAAGAAAATCGGGAAATATGATGAAATTGAAATAAGAGAAAATGTTAGAAAAAATGCAATTTTTAATATGAGAAAATTAATATATGCTGGAAATATGATAAATGTATTAAAATAATTTTTTGGGATTTTTTGGAAAAGATTTAATAATTAAAATGCAATTAATAAGGATTTAAATGCAAAAATAAAAATAAAATACATATGCATGCAAAAATTATATTTTTTTAATTTATTAAATTAAATAAACATTTTTGTGAAAATAATGTAAAAAAAGAAAAATGTTTTTGGTATTTTTTAATGCAAAATAAAATATAGTAAAGAAATTAAAATAATGTGAAAATATTAAATAAATGTGAAAAAATATAAAAATATGAAATTTGCAAACTTGTACAAAACAAAGTGTCTCGAGTGGATCGAATCGGGACACTAGCTTCAAACCTGAGGACCAACACGACCACTACACCATGTGCGCAAGCTCGTTGAATCCGGATCGAATGGAACAAAGATGATGTCGCCTCCTCGTCTCTTCAATCACAAGCTTCATCGTCCCGCATTTGAATATTTGAAGCCGCTCTTCGACGCTAAAGGCCCCGCAAAATGGAAAACACAAAGATATAATATAAATGAGTTCTAAAGACATGGTTTAATTCCAAGCATCATTCAACACGATGGGCAAGGTCTCGTGGTCCAATTTTATGTATTTTATGAAACCCTAAATGAACTCAGAACCCTAACAATGGCAATACGAGTTCTAAGCCATGAAAACTCAATCAAATCACCCGTATCGCTTGCAATCTTCCTACTAATCACAAAACAACAACCAAATGTGTTAAAATGCATGAAAATGTAAATCGATTTTGAAAAGGTAAGAACAAACCAAATCGTATTTTGATTCTCGATGTATTTTGGCAATGTGAGTATCCGAATCACCCCGGGTATCAAGGAATGTGTTTGACACCTTAGAATTGATTGAAAACGGCTGGAATAAGGATTGCTATTTGCTTCAAGAACTTGATTTTTTCAGTTTGAGAATAGGGTTTCTGAGCCAATTTTTTCGTCCTTTCTTGATAGGTATGCATCATATATTTATACTGGATGGATTTGGAATGGTTTTTGGAAAGAATTGATCAACATTCAATGGAAATCAAATTTTGATATTCTCATGAAATCAAATTTTCAAATTTGCCCAATTTCAATCCAATCTTGCCAAATTTGATCCAATTTCGAAATTGCTGGCATTTGTGAGTTAATTGGACCTTAAGGAAAGAATAAAATCAATCTTTGCCATTAATTTCAATTTTATAATTTATTTTAAGATTTAATTTGCATTTAAATAAATAAATTACAAATTAAATAGAAAAATAAATCAAAAATTCGTGGCATTGGGCTTGGATATTCCTAATTGCATGAGGAACAAGTTAGGATGAAGAAAAAATAGGCCCATTTGCAAAAGATTTGATTTTTGAATCTCTCTTTGTGCATTCTTTCAAAATCGCCCAACTTGTGGATGGTGTAACTTGCTCAATTTTCCACATTTTTGAGTGTTCTTGGACTTTTTGGAAATCTCTAAGAGTCCTCTAAACAATGTCTTTGGTCTCATATCAATTGGAGTTACCATGCTCAATATATCTTCAAATCAAAAAGTTGACTTTTTGTTGACTTTGAAAATGACAGAATGTTTTGAGCTATACCTCTTAAATGAAGCATTTTTGGACATTCTTGTGAGACATGAAGTTGTAGAGAATTGAATTTCCTTCAAAACAAGAGGTGGTGGAAAATTTCGAGAAAGTATGAGAAAGTTATGATCACCAAAGTTCATTGACTTTTCATCTAGAAACCCTAATTTAGAAAGTTTGACTTTGAGCAAATTTTGAGTTTTCTTGATGAATCATGATCAACCCTTGATCAAATGATGAATGTAACTTCAAAATGAGGATGTTGACCAAAAATCGAAGTTTTGATCAGATGTTGACCACAGCTGACTTTTTGTCCAATACACCCGATTTTCAACCATCCGAGCAATTGTCGAGGAAACTTGACTTGTGAAGCTTGAAACTTGACATGGAGAATCTTGAAGCATATGAGGAGGCATGAAGGTCATTGGAGATGTTGGAATCCATCTTGACTTGAGAGATACCAAACCCTAGTTTGGGTTGATTGTCTAGGAGAGAGTTTGTCCGATCAACTCGAGGAACTCTCGAGCCTAGATGCATGAAATTTTTGAGTAGATGGAGGGCAAATTTTGGGGTATGACAGCTGCCCTGCTCAATCTTCTTGTACCGAGGGTTAGATTGACACGCTTGTCTTCGTGACCGGAGGTAGAAGATGATTGAACACCGATTACACCGAAAATTTGCACTCACCGTGGTGTATGATGCGGAATGGGTTTATGATGCCATTTGAGAAGTTGAGACTTCACTGGGAACGAGTCGACGCTAGACTCGAGGTTGTGAATAGGAGAGCCGACGGGATGGGCTTAAGATGCCATCTAGAAAGGTCGATGCCGGGAGCGAGCCGACGTTAGACTCAGAGATGTTCCCGAACGAGAGAGACGGCTTATGATGCCATCCGAAGGAGTCGACGTTAGACTTCGTGTTCACCTTGAATGAGGTTATTGGTTTGTATTGATTTTTAACCATATATGCAGCATTCTGAGAGTGAAGAGATGTTGACAAATAGTCGGAGATGGGCTTAAGATGCCATCCGAGGCAACTGAGTCGACGCTAGACTCAGTCGCTGCTGATAATCGTAATAAATCTTCCGATTAACTGGGAGAGATTGTAGTTGGCAAAAATGTGGATAGCTTCCCTGTTGTGTGTCGGGTGTTGATCCATTGCCTGTTATCGGAGGATAACCAGAGGTGGTCTTTCGGATAGTTTTCCGCTTGCGGGCTTAATCTCGACCGCCGTCGGAGGCGGTCTTTCGATAGTTTTCCGTCGGCTCGGGCTTAACTCGACCTGCTTTAAGGCGGTCTTCGATAGTTTTCCGCCGGCTCGGGCTTAATCTCGACCTGCTTATGCTGGTGGATCACACTGCTTTGGAGAAAACAAGAACATCTTTGATAGAATATTTGTTAGTCTTATGCAAAGTATGATGCATGACAGTGTATATGAATGGCATATGCATGAATTATGACTTTTATGAGAAATGTATGAATGATGAACGTTGTGATATTTCAAAACATATCCATCTTGAAGAAGATGCGGATATTCTGTTTGAAGATTTCGATCCGCTTGGGATTTGTGTAGGTGAGAACCCCGCCTTTGAAGGAGAAGAAAGATATCCTGGATTCCTCCGATGCACTATCTGACCAAGTCTTGGGCCTAGATATTGTTGAGGAAGGTAGAGATTTGAGAGGCTCGTTGTCGAGATCTCATATAGACCCCGCCGAGGAGAGTCCGAAGGCGATCCGCTGAGGACCTTGTATGTAGATTCCAAAAGAGATTTAGAGGTGCTCTCATCGGGATTTCGAGTGTAGATCTCACCGAAAGAGCATTTGATGGTTGCCGAGACCCTTGAAGGGTCCGAGTCCGTTGTAATCTCCGGCCGGGAATAAAGGTGTATGTTTCTCCGATGCACTATCTCGACCAAGTTTCGAGCCCGGATACCGGGAGAAGGGGAGGATTGAGAAATATCCACGGGGATGAAGTGTTACCGCTGAGACCGATGTAACATTGCTCGTTGAGTGGAATCGCCAGGATTAACATATACTCACTGGGAAGGTGTGTCGGGTGACACCTTTATGCTCGTGGGGAACTATTTGTTGACTTTCGTCATCCCAATTTTAACTTGTAGTAAGTACTTTTGCATATTCACTTTTCGTATGTTTGCAGAGAGATTTTATTGTCGAGTGTGTATAATCATTCAAAGCAAACGTTGGACTTATTGCACATAACAACAACAAATTGTAAAGAGAAAGAAGTCAGATTTATTTGAAAGGTGGCGATGGCCAAGTAGTTTGTACACAAGAAAGGTAAAAGCTATAAACAATCTCGTTAGGTTCCAACTATGCTAGTACTCATATGTTTCAACTATCTCATCTCCTCACGAGAAAGTGAGTGACCGATCTTCGCCATTTGAATCTTGAATGCCGATAGTAGTCCGAAGCGTATGATCCGAAGAGACATAGTCGACGCTTAAATCCCTAACTTTGCCTAGACCCTTTCGGTTTTTCACCGGATACCTTTTTGCCCAAGCCGCCTTTTCGTGTTTTCGACTTGCGGTGTACATGTTTTGTATATATCCTTTACTTTGCCCGAACCTTTAGTTCGCCAGATGCCCTTACTTTTGCCTAGGTTCGCCGACCTAGGGTCTTTTTATGCGTAGTATTTTTGACTATGTCTCGCTCACTGTGTGGGAAGTCTTCACCATCCATGGTGCTAAGTATCATAGTCCGCCGAAAATACGCCTTGACTACAAATGGTCCCTCATAGGTGGGAGTCCATTTGCCCTCGATCACCTTGTGGAAGAATGATGCGCTGACTACTAGGTCACCAACTTGGTAGACTCTTGTTTGACCCTCTTGTTAAATGCTCGATCATTCGCTTCGATAAATGCCCATGGCGATGGATGCGAGTCGCTTTCATCGATCAAGTTAACTGGTCAAGGCGAGTCCGAACCCAATCGCCTTCACCTAACTCGCGCCTTGAGGACTCGTCGAGGGTATCCGAACCTCGATGGGTAAGACGGCTTCCATACCGATACAAGAGAGAAGGGGTTGCCCTGTTGACGTCAGGCAAGCGATAACCATGGAGAGCAAATGGTAACATCTCGTACAATCTTTGTAAGTCACACCATCTTCTCAGATAATCTTCTTAATGTTCTTGTTGGCGGCTTCCATCGCGCCATTCATCTTAGGCCGTAAGGAGATGAATTATGATGCTTGATCTTGAATCGCGGCAGAGTTCTATGATCATCTTGTTGTTGAGATTGGAACCGTTATCCGTGATAATCCTTTCGTGAGTGCCATACCGATGATAAGATTATGTTTGATGAATCGAGCCACAACATTCTTGGTAATGTATGCGATTTAGGTCGCTTCTACCCACTTGGTGAAATAGTCAATTGCCACAAGGATGAAACGGTGTCCATTGAAGTCAGGGCTTGATTTCTCCGATCATGTCAATGCCCCACATTGCGAAAGGCCAAGGAGAAGTTAAAATATTCGTGAGGTACCGGAGGTACGGTACTTTGTCGGCATAACCGCACTTGTGACAAGATCGAGATAGTGACAATCGCCTTCCATGGTAGACCAATAGTAACCTCGCTCTCAAAATTTTCTTAGCTATAGTGTGTCCACCGAGTGGTACCAAATTCGCCGTAACTCTTCCATGATACGCATTGTCGCTCGTCTACACAATGAGTAAGCACAAGTCGTGGTTGCGCTTGTATAAATGTCACGAGAAAGAATTTGGAAGAATCTTCTCATGAACTTATCATTAATGTATGCCCTGCTGGATATTCCCGAGTCTCAAGATACCTCTTCACGCCATAGTACCAAGGTTTCTCTTCGCCAAGCTCACAACAATACCGGTTCGCAAACTTCTCAATGATGATCCGGGAGCCTCGTTGTCCCATCCGACCTTGAACATAGATGACATAGTAGCCAATGCGCTCGCAACCGATTCTCTTCTCGTGGAATATGATTGAAAGTAATCTCTTCAAAGTAGGGAATCAAACTCGTAACATGCTCGACACGGAATGAGATTCGATGCTTCGATCCCATTCGCCTTAATCCACCGATTAAAGTCGAGTCTCCATACACTTGTAAGAACTTGATTCTAAGTCAATAGCGCTTTAAGACCCATGATGCACGCCAGACCGCCATGTTGTTAGTGCAATCAAACACAATCGCGGTGAAAGGAGTATGTCTCATAGGATGTGATGATGGCACCAATGCCATTGCCGAAAAGCGCTTGAGGCTCCATCAAAACCATGGTCCATCGATCCTTGTTCGTGTCCTTCGTCCGGCCCGGTTCTTCACAATCAAACTAGTAAAACATCTTCATCCGAAACTCGAATCGCATAGACCGATAGTCATCTACGGCCCGATGAGCCAAATGATCGGCTACTACACTTCCTTTGATCGCTCGAGAAGTGTACCGATGTCATATTCGGTCAAGATCATTTGCCATCTTGCTATTCTTCCGAGAGAGTCGGCTTCTCAAAGATGTATTTTATTGATCCATCTTGGAAATCAACAAGGTAGTGTGAGTCAACATATACTGCCTTAGCCGGCGAGCAGCCCAAAGCTGCAAGTTTTCTCGAAATGTGAGTATCTTGTTTCACAATGGTAAACTTTTGCTAAGGTAGTATATTGCATGCTCTTTTCGACTGCACTCCATGTTGCCCCAACACACACCCATTGAGTTCTCTAACACCGCCAAGTACATGATAAGAGGTCTTCCTTCTAAGCGGCATCGTGATAGGAGGATTTGTAGGTACCCTTGATTTTGTCAAAAGCGATCCGCAATCGCTGCTCCATTCCACTACTTGATCTTTCTTAAGTAACTTGAAGATTGGCTCACAAGTAGCGCTTAGGTGCAATGAATCGCAATGTAGTTCAATCGCCCAAGAAACCTCCGACCTCCTTCTCGCGGGAGTCGGCATCTCTTGAATGGCTTTAACCTTCGTGGATCAACTTCAATACCTTTTCCATCGACAACAAACCCCGGAGTTTTCCGATCCGACTCAAAGGTGCACTTGTTGATTAAGTCTCACCCCAGATTTCTTCAACCCGTCAATAGCTTTTGCAAATGATCAAGATGTTCTTCTTCACCGGATCGAGCTATCATGTCGCCGACGAGACCCTATCTCGTGATGAATCATGTCATGAAATAATGTTACCATAGCACGATAAGTGGCGCCTTTCATCCGAACGGCATAACCTTGTAGCAAAAAGTGCCCCACTGTGTAACAAAAGTAGTCTTCTCCATGTCTCCGGGAGCCATTTTAATCTGATTGTAACCGGAGAAACCATCCATGAAGGAGAAAACCTTATGCTGAGCGGTGTTGTCAACCAAAACATCAATATGAGGAAGTGGGAAATCATCTTTCGGACTTGCTTTGTTTAGATCTCTGTAATCCACACACATTCGTACCTTACCATCCTTCTTAGGCACGGGTACCACATTTGCAACCCACTGGGGATAGGAGGTAACGGCTAAGAAACCAGCTTGAACCGCTTCATAACTTTTTGATCTTCTCTCGACATCTCGTGACGATGCGACGAACCTTCTGCTTTCACCGAGAAAACCTTCTTTTCGGCAATCGTGTACCACAATATCAATGTCTAAACCCGCATGTCTTCGTATGACCAAGCAAAACCTCAATGTAGTCTCGTAGCATCCGAATCAACCTTTCTTTAACACTGCTCTCAAGACCCGCCCTATCTTGATCTCTTTTCGTCTTCACAAGACTCAAATTTACAACCTCAACTTGCTCTTCGTGGTCAGATAACTCGCTTCTTCTTGTCAGTAGTCCGGCAAGTTCTCCGGCACTTCACAATCTTCCTCACTTTCGCCTTCGGCTTGGTAGATCGGATTATCAAGTCATATTTAGCACTAGCATAGCATTATTAACTAGATTCGAGTGATTCGCAGTTGTATCACGGGTGTGTAAGAACACATAGCTTTTGAAGGGTGATAAAGTAAAAGAAAGAAAACAAACAATTGAATGCAAAAGTCCAACGAATTTATTGAATGAAAACACGCAAACGATGATAATAACCTCGAACGAGCCATGATGCCCCTGCAAGGCACTAGGCTTTCAAAGTTTATTGTTCAAACATAAAGAAATACGAAAAGCAAAACAAAACAAGAGCAATTACTCCCGCTAAAGGAGATTGGTATGACGCCTTCGCCTTCCAATTGTCGAGCCCATGTTCCGAGTCGAAGATCCACCGATGTCGAAGTCGCTGTCGCCTTCTATAGCATGGATTCCACTTGCCGATGCGAAGGAAGTTGGCACGCTGCGCGATCATCTTCCGACCGATGGTGAAGCCTAAACCAGCCTTGTCAAATTTGAAAGGAAGATCGTGGAGCCGTCCCCAAATAGTACTACCTTCTTCAACAAAGTTGAGCATCTTTCAATGAGGCTATCCTAGGCGGAACTTTAGCAACTTCAGAGGACGGAGAGTCAACAGCATGACTGGTATTATTTCAAAAGCTTGACAGGAGTCTCAAAGAATTCGCCCATCTCAAGATAACGGAATGATCAGATGATCGACCATATACTCTTCTTCACCACACACCGTAACAACCTTCCCTTTCACCGTACTTCAGCTCGATGCAAGGTAGAGGTAAATACCGCCCATGTATCCAAGGGCGCCCAAGTAGGTAAGAATAAGTCGGACGGATGTCCATGACAAAGAAGGTGGAGTCAAAAGTCCGGGAACCAATTTTAACAGAGAGTGAGCTCTCCAAGCATCGCTCGCTTAGAACCATCAAAAGCTCTCACGATAATGTCACTGGTCTCGTAACCAACCCTTCGACATCAAGCCGATCAAAAGCAGTAGGATATTCGAGTGTAACCGTGTCAACCAAAACATGAGATGGTAGTATCCTTGCATTCAACAGATGTGCAAGGCCTTGTTATGTTTCTTTCCGACAGAGTCAAATCAAGATCGAGAAGCCTAGGCCGTTGTTGGCCAGCTAGCAATACAAACTTCGAATCGATCGGTAGTGTCTTGCGGCACATGAGCATTCTTCAAACTTCACCAAGGCATTAACATGAGCCTCGAGCACAAGAGCAGAGCAAGCATGAATATCTGGACGAGTCTGTCCCAATTGTTCCACAACATTGTAATCACTTTTCTTGATGATCTTCTAATTTCTCCATTTCTTGTTTGAGGTGTCTTCAAGAACTTCCTTTGGTACTCGTCGAAAGGTGATGAGTCACGGTTCTTTCCTCTAGCCGGGATATTGATTGAGTAGCGGAATGCGAGCTGAGTCGCAGTGTCTTTTGGAGGAGAGATATCCGAGAGAATACCTTCCTGCTCGTCACCTTATCGATCCTGATGTTGTCGATGTCGTGAATAGAGCTCCAACAGAAGATCTTCAATGGTCGAGGGTCTTGCTTGACGCCATGATAGTAAACATCACCCATAGTTCCAAGGGATAGCTTTGTCGAGGAATATGGAATCGGTCTTGGAGAAGTGATAATGAGAGGTGCCATTCTAGGCATGGATCAACAGAGGAAACCTTATCGTGTTAACATCAAGATAGTCTTCTGGAAATCGCCACCCCATCCGTCGCTTTAACATCCTCAATAGGAATCTTGTAACTATCGTGACAGGTACTTCACCATGTAATCATACTTTCCACTTGGCTGCCCCAAGGTATCCCACACAGATGGTACATTGCTTGCATTGTCAATCTTCAACTTAGACATTTCTTCACACGCACAGTGGTTTCGTAAATAGTATCTCACTGTTATCCATCATGCACCGAACACGCCTTCTCAACCAAGCACAACCATCGTGCATGGGCACCAACGACAATTCTCCGGGCATCCCGGATTAACACCGCTTGCAACAAATTCTTCTTAATACCATCAAAGGAATGGTCAAGTCATCTATGTTGAAAACATAAGTATCGCCACCAACAAAGATTGGAACTCTTGTCATGGTTAGGCATAGGCGCATTGATCACATTGAGTCTCAACAGAGGATCAAATTCAACTGCTTAGCTTCAATCATATCTTGAATCTTGTTCTTCGTGAGCCCAACAATTGTCGTTGTCGTGTCTCGGCTATTGGAATGGTAAGCACACTTAGCATTAGGATTGTATTTCGGAGAGGAAGTGTTGACATTCGAGGAGGATCCTCAAGGTAATCAACTCGCTTTCAACATGTGTTGCAAGGCTCATGGCAATGGCATGTTGATCTTAGAACCGCCTCGTGGCGCTGCTCGCACGCACGTTGTCTCACCGAGGTTGTGCCGATGTAGGATCGAGATCACAACCGCCTCTACGATTGAGTACGGTCGGTCTTGGCTCGGCTTTTCCGACCATACACAAGATTAACTTTTCTTACCACCAAAAGATCTCTTCAGAGATTTGAAGATGTCTCTACTTGAATCTTTCCCACTTTGATACCACTTCAATGCGCCGTCAATATCACTTGAATCCGGATGAAGAATTTCCAATCGATGATTGAAGAATGGGCCTGCTTGTTCCCAAAACATATCAACCAACTCCTATTGGACAAGGGTGGTTGAACTCACCGCTAGATCTCTCCACTTCGAGCATACCCTTGAACTTCTCGTCACGACCCATAGACATGCTTTGTAGTTGCATGCGAGTGGGTGTCAATTCAAAGATTGTACTCATACTGTCTTAGAAAGCATCACCAAATCACCCAAGCACGGATACGGTCATTCTCTAGTCGATAATACCATTCCAACTGGTTCCGACAAACTCTCTTGAAAATAGTGCATCCACAACTTTCTCATCATCAGGGGATTGATTTTCCAACATAGGACTTCAAATGCGCTTAGGCAAGACATGCCATCATACTTAGAAAAGTAGGAACTTTGAATTGGGAGGAATCACAACACCAGAACAAGACTCAGATCATCAAAGTTCAGCCCGACATCTTCGTGTTTTCCACAAGATTCGACGGTCTTCGAGTTGTTTGTACTTGTCATCTTCATCGAGTGTTGGCTATAATCGAGTGGTCCTCCTCCTTCTTTGGCTCACGCTGATCACCTTCATCACCCTTGGTACCCCCATGGACACTTCCTTCGAGAGCTCAATACGGCCGACCACTTTGGACCTCCTTTGAAACGCCTACCCATGTTGAGGAGACCAACAACCTTCTTCTTCTTGTTGATGAGCTTCTTCGATCCTCTTGGCCTTGGACCAAGTCGGTGAACATCCTAAACCGGCATTCGAGCTTGAAGATCTTTGACACTGCTCAAGAGCCATTTCGCTAAAATAAATAGCGAGCAAATGAGAAAACCAATCTCCAATGTACCGTGATGCAATGTTATGATATGCTATGATGTTTATGCGAATGCAATGCAATGTTTTCAAGGACCTAAGAGATTTAAATTTGTTAAACAAGCAATGAACAAACATTTATTAGTACTTCTCATTATTCTTTTTTTTTTTAAGTACAAGAGATAGTTCAAAGCAATAAAAGAAAACATAAACATCCTAAAGCTCTAAGTCTCCCATGGGCGCCTTCTTGGTGCCGATGTAGGCGTTGATGTTTCGCTTCTCGTGAAGTAGCTTGGTCAACTCTAGAACTTTCTTCTCGCTTGCATAACACCGAGCTTCAAAGGTATCCTCTTCTTTAATCAATCCGTGATCTCTTCAAGTCTTCAAAATCGTGAGGCATGTCGATGGAGAACAAGATAGGGTACGCCACCTATAGCAACAGTTCCATAATTACCGGTAGAACAGCGTGAATGGCATCATGAGGTTTTGAGCTCGAGCTCGCACCCATTTGAGGTAAGGTTCCCAAGGAATGGAGTTCGGTGCCCCAAAGTCTTGGTATCGCCTTCTTTACCATGCCCCAAGCATGTATAAACCTTCGCTAATTCTCGAGATCGTGATTGTAGTCGAACACAATATCTTGGAGAAGCATATCATGTGGACCATCTTTTCGAGCAAAACCAAACCGACGTAGAGCTAGAGAAGGGTTGTAAGTGATACCTCCCTTATACCAAGGAGTGGTACATTAGGAATTCTCCACAACGCCAATGAATGTGAAGTCCTTTTGAGAGAAAAGATTCCAACGGATATCGAATGAGAGAGTGACATCAATCTTGAGACCATCTCAACCTTTGTTCATTCTTCAAAATCGATGGAGGAAGGTGCAAATAAACCACCTTGAAAGTAACGGACACAACACATGAGAGTTCCTTGTTGCTTAGTAGTACGAGTGTGGAGAGAATGTAGGATGTCTCCAAGTAAAGTAGGCAATGATCATGGTAAGAAACAACTTGATGGCATTGACATCTATGAATTGATCCGAGTTAGGAAATAGAACCAAACCATAAATTAGCAAGGCAACAATGTTCTCAAATGCATGGAAACTCATAACTTTGAGGAATTCTCGCTTTCTTGATTAAGAACTTGAAAGTAAACCCTTAACTCCACTTCTAGTTTCCCAATTGGCTTCAATATCCGAGCGCTTAAGATGTAAGGCGATGCATGTCTTCGAACTTAGGAACCTTTTCCAAACCGTGAATGGCATTTGGTCAAGAATAGGTACCCCAAGTAGCTTAGAGAACTCTTCTAAGGTAGGAACCAACCGATAACTGAAATGTAAAGCAATGGTGTTTCGATCAAAGAACCGAATAGACATGCATCATATCTTCTTCAAAACCGAGATAACCAAATCAAGTAGATAACCATGTCTTTGATGAACCGAGCATGGTCGGAATTTCAAACCAATTTTTGAGTCGAGAAGGATACCCATGAAGTTGATTCGGATAGTCTTTCTAGAAGCCATAATCCCTACAAAACAAAGCAAAGATAAATCCATAGGTCCTTGAAATAGTTAGAAATGATATGCAATGCAAATGATGTCATGATGTCATGTTTAGCACACACAAACAATTCACACAATGAGCCTAGGTTTAAGGCTTGCAAGAGGTATAGGTGATTACCCCACCAAAAGTTTGAGTTGGTTCATCCTGTCCTATAATAGTAACCGGTTCTAGGAATCTCATATCATTGATCTTTCTCAGAGGCGCTTATTTCAATACGACGCCAAGTGGTCGATCGAAATGTCCCAAAAGTCTCGATCTCAATGAGCGTAGCATCGAGTATCAACCAACCTCGGTCTACACCAAAGCCGCCATCTCACTACCTTCTAATGGCCAAGATGGGTCAATTAAGGTTCTAAAAGTTTAGTTAGCTTGATGACACCACGCAGGCCAAATACTATCTTCAACTTGGGAATGAAGAGTATCGGACAACCAAAGTGTCACGCTAACGTAGCCATCATGTTGACCGCTTAGTTATACGCCTAACGGCGCGATGATCTAATGCCACTTACCTAAAAGGAAACCCGGATCCGGTGTAGGATCCCCAACAATATAATACCCAAGCAACCCTTAAAGATAAAGCATACAAGTCAAACAAAAGCAATAAAGGTTATCTAGAAACCTTAAGGCAATTCTCTTTAGGAAGCATTCCTCACAGAGTCGCCAGCTCGTAATACTGAACTGACTTTGTAGGATTTTGTATCCAAATGTGCGGATAGCAAGAGTCGCCACCGACTTTTATTTTTATCCAATTAAGGGAAGGTAAAAGTAAAAAAGACCTTCGTTAGATTCTCGAGTTCGGGAGAATGGTTATGAAAAGGGAAGGTATTAGCACCCTTTCCATCCGTAGTTATCTACGGGCTCTTAGTTGCTCTAGATCACTTTTTAAAATTGCTTTCGGTGTTTGACAAAGATGTTTTGAAAGAGGCATTTCGCTTTGACTTTGTAATGACTCATGTAGGAGTGTATACAAAGTGTTCTAAATGTGTTTGTTTTGAAAAGAATTTGAACTTTGAAAAAAGTGTGTGGTGTGAAAAGCATTTGATAGAGCAAGCAACTAAAAGACTTATTTACCCACCGTAATTGGTCGCTTTGTTGTACTTACATTCCTTTAGAATAGCGCTAGCCATACCATTAGTTAGTAGGTAGCTCCATTCGTTGGATGTAAACGGACATTCAGGACATCGGATGGTCATCAAGGCAACTTGTAGGAAGTATCCTAGCACATTCAAGGACTATCATCATTTTTCGAGGCGACAATCGAGGGTCAAGATCATGTATTCGGAGGCGACATCGTGGGTCTTATGATCTTTGTATCGGGGACTATGATGATTTGTTTGAAGGCAACGGTGCTAGAATACCTCACGCTCGAGGAACATGACCATTTTGAAATCGAAAGGCATCGAGAGAGAATTACCCTAAGGGTGCATGTGAAAGAAGTGTGTTAAATTCATATTTTATCTTGAAGATTAGTGTGAGCTATGTCCAATTATTATCTTGCCATACACGCCTAATTACTAGCAATTGATAAGGGTGGAAAGTAAAATGCGAATGTAAAGGCGAAAATAAACCTACGCTTATTACAAGCTTTGGGGCGTATACATAATTTAAACTTATGGAAAATAAAACCCTAGATTAAACTATTACAACCCATGAACAATTACATTATTGGAAAATAGAATGATAAAAGAAAACGTCCGAATCGGAGCAACCGTGAAAGAATAAGAAAATCGGAAATATGATGAAATTGAAATAAGAGAAAATGTTAGAAAAAATGCAATTTTTAATATGAGAAAATTAATATATGCTGGAAATATGATAAATGTATTAAAATAATTTTTTGGGATTTTTTGGAAAAGATTTAATAATTAAAATGCAATTAATAAGGATTTAAATGCAAAAATAAAAATAAAATACATATGCATGCAAAAATTATATTTTTTTAATTTATTAAATTAAATAAACATTTTTGTGAAAATAATGTAAAAAAAGAAAAATGTTTTTGGTATTTTTTAATGCAAAATAAAATATAGTAAAGAAATTAAAATAATGTGAAAATATTAAATAAATGTGAAAAAATATAAAAATATGAAATTTGCAAACTTGTACAAAACAAAGTGTCTGAGCCAGGGATCGAACTGGGGACACTAGCTTTAAACCTTGAGGACCAACACGCTGACCACTACACCATGTGCGCAAGCCTGTTTGGAATCCGGATCGAATGGAACAAAGATGTATGTCGCTCCTCGTCTCTCAATCACAAGCTTCATCGTCCGCATTTGAATATTTGAAGCTAGCCGCCTTTCTTCGACGCTAAAGGCCCCGCAAAATGGAAAACGAAGATATAATATAAATGAGTTCTAAAGACATGGTTTAATTCCAAGCATCATTCGAACACGATGGGCAAGGTCTCGTGGTCCAATTTTATGTATTTCATGAAACCCTAAATGAACTCGTGAACCCTAACAATGGCAATACGAGTTCTAAGCCATGAAAACTCAATCAAATCACCCAGATCGCTTGCAATCTTCCTACTAATCACAAAAACAACAACCAAATGTGTTAAAAATGCATGAAAAACAGAAATCGATTTTGGAAAAGGTAAGAACAAACCGAAATCGTATTTCTTGATTCGGATGTATTTTGGCAATGTGAGTATCCTGAATCACCCCGGGTATCAAGGAATGTGTTTGACACCTTAGAATTGATTGAAAACGGCTGGAATAAGGATTGCTATTTGCTTCAAGAACTTGATTTTTTCAGTTTGAGAATAGGGTTTCTGAGCCAATTTTTTCGTCCTTTCTTGATAGGTATGCATCATATATTTATACTGGATGGATTTGGAATGGTTTTGGAAAGAATTGATCAACATTCAATGGAAATCAAATTTTATTCTCATGAAATCAAATTTTCAAATTTGTCCAATTTCAATCCAATCTTGCCAAATTTGATCCAATTTCAAATTGCGGCATTTGTGAGTTAATTGACCTTAAGGAAAGAATAAAATCAATCTTTATTAATTTCAATTTTATAATTTATTTTAAGATTTAATTTGCATTTAAATAAATAAATTACAAATTAAATAGAAAAATAAATCAAAAATTCGTGGCATTGGGCTTGGATATTCCTAATTGCATGAGGAACAAGTTAGGATGAAGAAAAATAGGCCCATTTGCAAAAGATTTGATTTTTGAAGTATCTCTTTGTGCATTCTTTCAAAATTGCCCAACTTGTGGATGGTGTAACTTGCTCAATTTTCCAAATTTTTGAGTGTTCTTGGACTTTTTGGAAAGCTCTAAGAGTCCTCTAAACAATGTCTTTGGTCTCATATCAATTGGAGTTACCATGCTCAATATATCTTCAAATCAAAAGTTGACTTTTGTTGACTTTGAAAATGACCAGAATGTTTTGAGCTATACCTCTTAAATGAAGCATTTTTGGACATTCTTGTGAGACATGAAGTTGTAGAGAATTGAATTTCCTTCAAAACAAGAGGTGGTGGAAAATTTTCGAGAAAGTATGAGAAAGTTATGATCAACAAAGTTCATTGACTTTTCATCTAAACCCTAATTTAGAAAGTTTGACTTTGAGCAAATTTTGAGTTTTCTTGATGAATCATGATCAACCCTTGATCAAATGATGAATGTAACTTCAAATGAGGATGTTGACCAAAATCAAGTTTTGACCATGTTGACCATGCTTGACTTTTGTCCAATACACCCGATTTTCAACCATCCGAGCAATTGTCCGAGGAAACTTGACTTGGAAGCTTGAAACTTGACATGGAGAATCTTTGAAGCATATGAGGAGGCATGAAGGTCATTGGAGATGTTGGAAATCCATCTTGACTTGAGAGATACCAAACCCTAGTTTGGGTTGATTGTCTAGGAGAGAGTTTGTCTGATCAACTCTTGAGGAATCCTTGAGCCTAGATGCATGAAATTTTTTGAGTAGATGGAGGGAAAATTTTGGGGTATGACAGCAAGGCACTAGGCTTTAGAGTTTATTGTTCAAAACATAGAAAATACGAAAAGCAAAACAAAAACAAGAGCAATTACTCCTGTCTAAAGGAGATTGGTATGACGTCTTCAGTCTTCCAATTGCTGAGTCCGTTGTCGGGAGTTAGGAAGATCCTCTTGCTGATGTCGAAGTCATTGTCGTCGTTTTCTATAGCATGGATTCCATCCTGGCCGATGCGGAAAGGGAGATCGGGGAGCTGTCCCCAAATTGAACTACCTCCTCCTTCAATAGCAGCTTGGGCATCTTTCAGCGAAGCCATCCTAGGTGGAGCTTGCGTAACTTCAGGAGTGACAGGAGAGTCAACAGGCGTGACTCTGGCGATTGTTTCAAAAGCTTGATAGGAGTCTCAAGAATTCACCCTCACTCGAGGTATCGAATGACTGTAGATGATCGACCATATACTCTTCTTCACCACATATCGTAACAACCTTCCCTTTCACCGGTACTTCACCTTGCAAGGTGAGGTACCGCCCCCATGTACCCAAGGGCCCAAGTAGGCAAGAGTCGGACGGATGTCCATGACAAAGAAAGTGGAATCAAAAGTCCGGAACCGACTTTAACAGTGAGTGAGCTCTCCAAGCATCGCTCGCTAGAACCATCGAAAGCTCTCACAATAATGTCACCGGGTTTCGTAACCAATCCTTCAACATCAAGTCGGTCAAAAGCGCTTTTGTGGATGTTCGAGAGTAACCGTATCCACCAAAACATGAGATAATGTAACGCCTTGCATTCGATGTAGATGTGCAAGGCTTTGTTGTGTTTCTTTCCGGCAGAGTCAAATCAAGATCGAGAGTTTAGGCCGTTGCACCGTGCTAGCAATACAAACTTCAAACCGGTCAAAGTAGTGTCTTCGGCACGTGAGCATTCTTCGTAAACTTCACCAAGGCTAGTATGAGCCTCGAGCACAAGAGCAGAGCAAGCATGGATATCTTGACGGAGTTTGTCCAACTGCTCCACAACATTGTAGTCACTTTTCTTGATAATCTTTAGAATTTCCTCCATTTCTCGCTTGGAGGAATCTTCAAGAACTTTGGTACTACTGTCGAGGTGATGAGTCACCGTTCTTCCTCTAGCTTGGGAATGGGTTGAATAGCCGGAGTCGCAGTGTCTTTTGAGGAGAGATATCTGAGAGAAACCCTTCCGGCTCGTCACCTTACTTGATCCGATGATGTTGTCGTCGAATGGTAGCTTCAATCGTAAGATCTTCAATGGTTGAGGGTCTTGCTTGACGCCATGATAGTAAACATCAACTCCATAGTTCCAAGGATGCTTTGTCGGAAGAATATGGAACCGGTCCGGGAGAAGTAATGATGAGAGGTGCCACCTGCACGTAATCGCAGAGGAAACCTTATTGTGTTAACATCAAGATAGTCTTCGAAATCGTCACCCCATCCGTTGCCTTAACATCTTCAATAGGAATCTTGTAGCTTTCAGAAAGGTACTTCACCATGTAATCAAAATTTCCACTTGGCTGCCCCAAGGTATCCCATGCAGACAACTTCACTCACATCCTCGATCTTCGCTTAGACATGTCTTCACACGTACTCCACTGTGGTTTCAAATAGTATTTCACGGTTATCCATCATGCACCGAACACGCCTTCTCAACCAAGCACAACCATCGTGCGATGGGCACCAACGACAATTCTCGGGCATCCCGGATTGACATCGGCTTGCAAAGAAATTCTTCTTAATACCATCGAGGAATGGTCAAGTCATCTATGTTGAAAACATAAGTATCCTCTCCAACAAAGATTGGAACTCTTGTCATGGTTAGGCATAGGCGTTGATCACATTCGAGTCTCAACAGAGGATCAAACTCAACTGCTTAGCTTCAATCATATCTTGAATCTTGTTCTTCAGAGCCCAACAGGTTGTCGTGCCTTGGCTATTGGAGTGGTAAGCACACTTAGCATTAGGATTGTACCGAGAGGTGTTGACACCGAGGAGGATTCTTCAAAGTAATCACCGCTTTCAACATGTGTTGCAAGGCATGCAATGGCATGTTGATCTTCAGAACCGCCTCGTGGCGCTCGCCACGCTGTCTCGCCGAGGTTGTGCCGATGTAGGATTGAGATCACAACCGCCCCCACAGATTGAGAACGGTCGGTCTTGGCTTGGCTTTTTTGACCATACACAACATTAGTTTCTTTCTTACCACCAAAAGACCTCTTCGCAACATTTGAAGGTGTCTCTACATGAATCTTCCCACTCTTGATACCAAATTCACGTCATCAATATCACCTTGAATCCTATCAAGAGTTTCCAATCAGATGATTGAAGAACGGGCCTGTCAGTGTTCCCATAAACATATCAACCAACTCCCAAGGGTGGTTGAACTCTGCCTGCTAGATCTCTCCATTTCTGAGCATACTCTTTAAACTTCTCATCACGACCCATAGACATGCTCTGTAGTTGCATGCGAGTGGGTGTCAATTCAAGATTGTACTCATCGCTCAGAAAGCATCCGCCAAGTCACCCAAGTACGGATACGGCCATTCTCTAGTCGGTAATACCACTCCAATCGAGTTCGACAAACTCTTGAAAATAATGCATCCACAACTTTCATCATCAGTTGATCTTCTGAACATAGGACTTCAAATGCAGCTTCGGACAAGAAATGCCATCATACTTGGCAAAAGTTGGAACTTTGAACTTGGGAGGAATCACCACACCAGGAACAAGACTTAGATCATCAAAATTCAGCCCTGACATCTTCAGGTTTTCCACAGCATTCAGACGGTCTTCAAGTTGCTTGTACTTGTCATCTTCATTAGAGTACTCGTCATTATCATAGCGATCTTCTCTCTCTCTTCTCGACTCATGCCGCCCTCTTCATTGCCTTTGACACTCCCCTCATTCTTGACACTTCCTTCTAAGAGCTCTATCTGGCTGACTACTTTAGGACCACCTTTGTAGCGTCTACCCATGTTGAGAACACCAACGACCTTCTTCTTTTTGTTGATGAGCTTCTTCAGATCTTCTTGGCCTTGGACCAAGCTAGTGAACATCTCCGAACCGAGCATTCGAGCTCGAGATCTTTGACAATTGTTCAAGAGCCATTTCGCTAAAATAAATAGCGAGAAAATGAGAAAACCAGTCTTCAATGTACCTGTTATGAGATATTATGCCATGATATGCGATGTTTATGCAAATGCAATGCAATGTTTTCAAGGACCTTAGAGATTTAAATTTGTTAAACAAGCACGAACAAACATTTATTAGTTCTCTTTATTATTTTTCTTTTAAGTACAAAAGATAGTTCAAAACAATAAAAGAAAAGCATAAAATCCTAAAGCTCTAAGTCTCCCATGGCGCTTCCTCTTGGTGCCGAGGTAGGCATTGATGTTTCGCCTCGTGAAGTAGCTTAGTCAACTCTAGTACCTTCTTCTCGCTTGCATAACATGAGCTTCAATGTATCCCTTCTTCTTTAGTTGAATCCAGATCTCTTCAAGTCTTCAAAATCAAGAGGCATGTCGATGGAGAACAAGATAGGTACGCCACCTATAGCAACAGTTCCATAATTACCGTAAAACAAAGTGAATGGCATCATGAGGTTTTGAGCTCGAGCTCGCACCCATTTGAGGTAAGGTTCCCAAGGAATGGAGTTTTGGTGCCCCAAAGTCTTGGTATCGCCTTCTTTACCATGCCCCAAGCGTATGAACCTTCGCTTTAATTCTAGAGATCGTGGTTGTAATCGAACACAATATCTTGGAGAAGCATATCATGTGGACCATCTCTTCGAGCAAAACCAAACTAACGTAGAGCTAAAGAAGGGTTGTAAGTAATACCTCCCTTATACCAAGGGTACATTAGGAATTCTCCACAACGCCAATGAATGTGAAGTCCTTTTGAGAGAAAAGATTCCAATGGATCCGAATGAGAGTGACATTAGTCTTGAGACCACTTCAACCTTTGCTCGCTCTTCAAAACTGATGGAGGAAGGTGCGAAATAAACCACCTGGAAAGTAACGGTATGCAACACATGAGAGTTCCTTGTCTTTTGATAGTACGAGTGTGGAGAGAATGTAGAATATCTCCAAGTAAAGTAGGCACTGGATTACGAGTAAGAAACAACTTGATGGCATTGACATCTATGAATTGATCCGAGTTAGGAAAGAGAACCAAACCATAGATTAACAAGGCCATAATGTCTTCAAATGCATGGAAACTCATAACTTTGAGGAATTCTCGGGCTTTCTTAATTAGGAACTTAGCAAGTAGACCCTTAACTCCACTTCTGGTTTCCCAATTGGCTTTAATGTCTGAGCGCTTAAGATGTAAGGCTGATGCAATGTCTTCGTACTTAGGAACCTTTTCTAAACCGGTGAATGGCATTTGGTCAAGAATAGGTACCCCAAGTAGCTTAGAGAACTCTTCCAAGGTAGGAACTAACTGATAATCTGGGAATGTAAAGCAATGGTATTTCGGATCAAAGAATTGGAATAGGACATGCATCATATCTTCTTCAAAACCGGAGATAACCAAGTCAAGCAGATAACCATGTCTTTTGATGAACTGAGCATGATCGGAATTTCAAACCAATTCTTTGAGTGAGAAGGTATACCCATGAAGTTGATTCGATAGTCTTTCTAGAAGCCATAATCCCTACAAAACAGAGCAAAGATAAATCCCTAGGTCCTTGAAATAGTTAGAAATGATATGCAATGCGATGATGTCATGATGTCATGTTTAGCACACACAAACAATTCACACAATGAGCCTAGGTTTAAGGCTTGCATGAGGTATCGGTGATTACCCCACCAAAAGTTTGAGTTGGTTCATCCTGTCCTATAATAGTAACCAGGTTCTAGGAATCTCATATCATTGATCTTTCTTGTAGGCATTTATTTCAATGCGACTACCAAGTGGTCGATCGAAAATATCCCAAAAGTCTGATCTTAATGAGCGTAGCATCGAGTATCAGCCAACCTTAGTCTGCACCAAAGCCGGCCATCTCACTACCTTCTAATGGCCAAGATGGGTCAATTAAGGTTCTAAAAGTTTAGTTAGTGCTCGATGACACCACGCAGAAGCCAAATACTATCCTCAACTTGGAAATGAAGAGTATCAGGACATCCAAAGTGTCACACTAACGTAGCCATCATGTTGACCGTTTCAATATACGTCTAACGGTCGCGATGATTTATTGCTACTTACCTAAAAGGAAACCCGGATCTGGGTGTAGGATCCCCCACAAATATAATACCCAAGCAACCCTTAAAAGTAAAGCAAGCAAGTCAAGTAGAGTCGCCAGTTCTGTAATACGGTGAACTAACTTTGCGATTTTTGTATCGCAAATGTGCGGATAGCAAGAGTCGCCACCGACTTTTCTTTTATCCAATTAAGGGAAGGTAAAAAGTAAAGAAAAAGACCTTCGTTAGATTCTGAGTAAGGGAGAAGGTTATGAAAAGGGAAGGTATTAGCACCCCTTTCCATCCGTAGTTATCTACGGGCTCTTAGTTGCTCTTAGATCACTTTAAAATTGTGCTTTCTGTGTGTTTGACAAAAATGTTTTGAAAAGGCATTTCACTTTGACTTTGTAATGATTCATGTAGGAATGTATACAAATTGTTCGGAAATGTTTCATTTTGAAAAGAGTTTGAACTTTGACAAAACTGTGAGGTGTAAAAAAGTATTTTGATAGAGCAAGCAACTAAAAGTCTTATTACCTACTCAGAATGGTCGTTTTCGTGTTGTTTTACGCTTCCTTTAGAATAGTGCTATCCATTCCATTAGTTGGTAGGTAACCTTATTCGTTGGATGTAGAGGGACATTCGAAGGGACATCGGATGGTCATAGAAGGCAACTTGTAGGAGTATCCTAGCACATTCGAGAAGGGACGATCATCATTTTTTGTAGGCAACAATCGAGGGTCAAGATCATGTATTCGTAGGCGACATCGTGGGTCTATGATCTTTGTATCGAAGGGACTACGATGATTTGTTTTGAAGGCAACGGTGCTAGAATACCTCTACGTTTGAGGGACTTGACCATTTGTATTCATAAAGGCAACGAGAGAGAATTACCCTAAGGGGTGCATGTGTGAAAAGAGTGTGTCAATTCAGATATTTTTATCTTGGAGTTATGAGTGATCTATGTCCGATTTTAATCTTGCCATACACGCCTAATTACTAGCAGTTTATAGGGTGCGGAAAGTAAATTGCGGAAATGTAAAGTGCGGAAAATAAAGTCCTACGCTATTACATGGCTTTGGGGCAGATACATAATTGAAAGTGCGGAAAATAAAAGCCCTAATTAAACTATTACATCCCATAGACAATTACATAATTTGAAAAGAAAAGCGATAAAAATCGTCCGAAACGGTATAACCTGTGAAAAGATGCAAAATCGGAAAACGGAAGAAAATTGCATAAGAGGAAAATGTTAGTAAAAATAAGTATTTTTGAATGAGAAAAAGTTTTTGTGTTAATGATGACATTAATATGATAAAATAAATTTTTGGTAATTTTTGGAGTTGATTTGATAATTTAAAAACAATTAAAAGCCATTTAAATGATTAATTAGCAATTAAATTAAATATGCATGCAAAAATAATAATTTTTATATTAAAAATTAAATAATGATTTTTCTGATGATTATGCAAAAAATAAATATTTTTGGTGTTTTTTAGATGCATGATAAAAAATATTAAAGATAAAATAAATTGTATGGAAAATATTAAAGAAAATAGAAAATATAAAAAAAAAAGAAAATATGTTAGTTTTGTAAAGAGCAAAATATATTGGTCCCTTCAGGAATCGAACCGGTGACCTTGGCTTCACACCCACGCGCCATGACCAACTGAGCTGGAGCGTCCAGGTGTTCAAAAATTGAAACGAAGGCATTATAAGCGAAACTGATTTCTGATGCCCAGATTACGCGCGAAGATCTTCATCTTCTTCGTTTGAAATTTTGAAAACTTAGCGTCGGCTGAGTTCGACACTAAGGCCCCTGCATATTTCGAAAATCAAGCACAAGCAATATAAATGAGATTCAAAGGCATGGTTTGACTGGAAACAATGTCCTGAACACCATGGTGGTGTTCTTTTCGTCCAATTTTTCCTATTTAGAGAAGCCCTAAAACGCAACAGGAAACCCTAACCATGGCATCTTGTGATTCTTGCACTGAAACTCAAATCAAACTATGCAGGAAGCTTAGAAACATCATTAGAAACACAAATATGCAATCAAAACACATTAAATATGAGTGTATGTATGGATTCGATTTCAAGTTATATTGACACAAACCGTGACTTGGTTGGGACGATTCTGGGTGTTTCAACGCGTGGGGATGACTGGAATAGCTTCCTGGGACCTTGAGGATGCTTATTCAATCCTCAAAACTCCTTGAATTGGCCTGCAAAACAGAAATCGAAATTGTTTTTTTCACAAGTTTCTTTGAAATTTTTTTAGGGTTCTTGAGGCAATTTTTCTGTTCTTTCTTGTTGTGTAGGCATTGTATATTTATAGTGGATGGATTTAGGTCTGAATTCAAGAGAAAATCATGAGCCAATCAATGTAAATTTTTTTGATTTGGTATGAAATCAAATCTTCCTTTTTTGATCCAATTTTCATCAATTTCTTGCCAAATCAAAACCAATTTCGAAATTGACAGCTTTTATGAGTTGCTTGGACCTCAAGAATTAGAGAAAAATCCAATTTGCATTTAATTTTGATTTTATACCTTATTTTTTAATTTAATTTGTATTTAAATGAATAAAATCCAAATTAAATAGAAAAATAAAGCTAAAATTCGTGGCATTGGGCTTGGATGTTCCAAATTGTCTAAGGAACAAGTTTGAATGAAGAAAAACTAGGCCCATTTGCAAAATTTTGGATTTTAACAAGTATCTCTCTTTGTGCACTTCTTCAAAAATGCCCAACTTGTGCAAGGTGTATTTTGCTCAATTTTCCACATTTTTGAGTGTTCTTGGATATTTTAGATAGATCTAAGTGTCCTCTAAACAACCTCTTTGGTTTCATCTCAATTGGAGTTTCCATGCTCAATAAATCTTCAAAACAAAAAGTTGACTTTTTGTTGACTTTGAAAAGGACCTGTAATGTTTTGATCCATACCTTCCAAATGAAGCATTTTTTGAACATTCTTGTGAGACATGAAGTTGTAGAGAATTGAATTTCCTTCAAAATGAGAGGTGGTGGAAAAATTTTTGAGAAAGTATGAAGAAGTTATGCTCAGTCAAAGTTCAGTTGACTTTTCACTAAAAAAACCTAATTTGGAAAGTTTGACTTTTGAACAAATCTTGAGTTTTCTTGATGAATCATGATCAACCCTTGATCAAATGATGAGTGTAACCTCAAAATGAGGATGTTGACCAAAAATCAGGAAGTTTGACTGTATGTTGACCATAGTTGACTTTTTGTCCAATACAACTGATTTTCAACCATCTGAGCAATTGTTTGAGGAAACTTGACTTGTGAGGCTTGAAACTTGACATGGAGAATCTTTGAAGCATATGAGGAGGCATGATGAACATTGGAGATGTTGGAAGTCCATCTTGATCTGAGAATTGCCAAATCCTAGTTTGGGTTGATTGTCTAGGAGAGGGTTTGTCTGATCAACCCTTGAGAAATCCTTGGGTATGGATGTATGAAATGTCTTGAAGAATAGGAGGGAAAATTTTGGGGTATGATAGGGAGCATATGTCAGGTAAGGATATTAGACATACGCAAGAATGAAACCGACTGGAGCAGACTCATTGGGGAAAAGATATATGGAATGGTAAAATCGTCGATCGAAGACGCATTCACGGGGAAAGTGGCCAAACAAGGGGATCCTAGCAGGGATCGCCCAACTATGTTCGACTTCAAAAGGTTGCAAATGTGCAAGAAATACAATATCCCTCAGGCCAAAGGCGGGGTGTAATTCTTCAAGAGTGGCAATTATATGAATTACCACACACCAAGTAGGGATACTCAAATAATTGAGAAGCAAGAAAGGTTAGACACCGACTCTTACTCACACTCTAACGATAGAGGCAAACACGGGTAAGAAAACCAAAATAAGAATTTGCAGAAAGCAAGACGCTTGATAAATAGATTGAATTTGAATGATATAAGAGACCGACACAGGGTCAAAAACGCATATAGCAACAACAAGAAGAATGTCTTGAGGGAAACCTGACAAGGAATACCACTTGGGATTTTTATGGATAAACTTCCCTTCGGAGACACAAAAGGTACTCGAGAAACACTTTAATTTGGCTTATTCTTAGATTCATGTTTGAGATTATTATTTTTAAGCGTAATGCTCCATATCAATGGAAATGCTACGCATTTTGAGGATGCTATGCAATGCAATGATGCATGTTTTAATATTCCGTCTAGGACTAAAGGCAATTGTGAGCTGCCGAGGAAACATCAACCATCCATGAATTGAATGTAAATCATTCGGTCTTTATCAAAGAGATGATAGTATGGACTCCGACAAGGGGACTGCATAATAGAAGTATCAACTTTCAATGATCAACATCACTGGGGAAGTAACTCTTAAAGATTAACATTCATCTGGGATGACAATCATGTTGCGTAGAGTTCCTAACTTCAATAATTCTGGATTATGAGCTCTTGCGTAAGAGGAGTCGACATTAGCGGGAAGTAACACGCACATTCTCTGGCACAGATGAGTCTTTGAAAATGATCTTGCTGGTGTAAGCCGCTTTTTGCGATCTTCCGCTACAGAGATCAAAATTTGCAAAACGCGAAACATAACAATATTTCTGCTATAGAGATCAAAAGTTTCAGTTATTAATGCGTGTACTCGAAATTCCGAGTAACTTCAGAAATTATGTCACGTGCTGTAGGGCTCTTGATGTTTTATATGCGAAGTTTATTAAAAATATCGAACGTTATTTTTTTTCAAACAAAAACAGTTAAAAACATGAAAACAAGACAGAATAATAAAAAAAGAAACACAGTTTGGATAAAAGTAAATTTATTGATTGATTAGCCCGTAAATGAGCATTTACATCAAGAAGCAATTTCTGAAAAGAGGCAATTGCGTACACATCAAAGTTAAAAGAAAACAAAGGTGACAACAAAAATCATGGATTTTTATCGAACCCCGAATCCACCGTGCCCTTTACAACTTCAACATTCCTTAATATCGAGCTATCCAAAATGCTCCAATTAGACTGATTCTCCATCTCTCCGGATTATCAAGTTGTAGTAAAAGTTGATAAAACGGGTGTCGTGCAGATCGTAGTTGTTCGCTTTGAATCCCTAATTTTTTCCTGGACCGCCCTTTCGGGTTTTCGATCCACCAGGATACCCTTTTTTGCCCAAGCCGCCCTTTCAGGTTTTCGACTTGCCGGGTGTACTATCTTTTATAATTATCCCTAAATTTTGGCCGAACCTCTTGATTCGTCAGGATGCCCTTATTTTGCTTAGGCCAGTCAACCTAACGGGTCTCTTTTTATGCGAAGTATTTTTTGACTACGTCTGCATTGATCGGGTGAGGGAAATCCTCTCCATCTATAGTTGCGAGCAACATAGCTCCTCCAGAGAAAACTTTCTTCACGACATATGGTCCTTCATAGTTTGGAGCCCACTTGCCCCGCGCGTCCGTATTGTTAGGGGGCAAAATCCTTTTCAGCACAAGGTCACCAGCTTGGAAGCTCCGAGGACACACTCTCTTGTCGAAAGCCCTTTTCATACGCTTCTGGTATAACTGCCCATGACAAATAGCTGTCAATCTCTTCTTGTCAATGAGATTCAACTGATCAAGTCTATTCTGAACCCATTCAGCTTCATCGAGTTGCACATCTGTTAAAATCCGTAAGGAAGGAATTTCAACTTCCACGGGTAGGACCGCTTCCATACCGTATACCAAAGAGAAGGGAGTTGCCCCTGTTGAAGTGCGTATTGAAGTGCGATAGCCGTGCAAGGCATATGGCAGCATCTCGTGCCAATATTTGTAGGTGACAACCATCTTCTGTACAATCTTTTTGATATTCTTATTTGCCGCCTCCACAACACCATTCATTTTTGGACGATACGGAGAAGAATTATGATGTTTTATCTTGAAACTGTCACACAGCTCTTTCATCATTTTGTTGTTGAGATTCGAGCCGTTATCAGTGATAATCTTCTCAAGAACCCCATACCGACAAATGATATTATGCTTGATAAAACGTGTGACCACTTGTCTAGTGAAACGAGCATAAGATGCTGCCTCAACCCATTTGGTAAAGTAATCAATGGCAACAAGGATGAATCGATGTCCATTAGAAGAGGTAGGCTTGATTTCTTCAATCATATCAATGCCCCACATTGCAAAAGGCCATGGAGAAGTCAAAACATTCAATGAAGAAGGCGGCACATGCATCTTATGAGCGTAGACATGACATTTGTAACAGGTTCTGGCATGGTTGTAGCAGTCGTTTTCCATGGTGGACCAATAATATCCCGCTCTCAGGATCTTCTTGGCCATGGTGTGCCCACTAGAATGCGTCCCGAAGGAACCTTCATGAATTTCTTCTATGATCTTATTTGCTTCATGTCTGTCCACGCATCTGAGCAAAACAGAGTCATAGTTCCTCTTGTACAAGACACCCCCATTGAGGAAAAATTTAGCCGAGTACTTGCGCAGAGCCTTCTTATCAACGATGGAAGCATCTTCGGGGGGTATTCTTTCGTCTCGAGATACCTTTTGATGTCGTAGAACCAAGGTTTTTCATCCGCCTCACCTTCTACTTCATAGCAGAACGCAGGCTCATCCAACCTTATTATAGTGATAGACGGGGCATCATTCGCCCATCTGACTTTAAACATGGATGACAAAGTAGCCAAAGCGTCTGCCAAGTTGTTCTCCTCCCTTGGGATGTGATCAAAAGTGATCTCGTAGAAATAAGGGATCAACTTCAAGACATGCTCTCGGTATGGAATCAAGTTCGGGTGGCGAGTTTCCCAATCTCCGTTGATTTGACTAATTACCAAAGCAGAATCTCCGTATACCGCTAAGATTTTGATTCTCAGATCAATGGCTGCTTCCAATCCCAAAAATACAAGCTTCGTACTCGGCCATATTATTGGTGCAATCAAAACAGATCCTAGCAGTGAATGGAATATGAAAACCTGTTAGAGAGGTGATAATGGCACCAGCACCATTTCCTAATGCATTTGAGGCCCCATCGAATGCCATCGTCCACCGCAAACCTGGTTTGGTTCCCTCTTCAGGGCCAGGAATATTACAATCCCTGATATACATAATGTCCTCATCGGGGAACTCAAACTTCATTGACTGATAATCATCTTCTAATGGTTGTTGAGCTAGATAGTCTGCCAACACACTACCTTTGATAGCCTTTTGAGTAGTGTATTGGATATCATATTCTGTCAGGACCATTTGCCAACGGGCTACCCTTCCCGTGAGAGTCGGCTTCTCAAAGATATACTTTATCAGGTCCATTTTGGAGATTAAGAGAGTAGTGTGAGTCAACATATACTGTCTGAGTCGTTTTGCTGCCCATGCGAGTGCACAATAAGTCTTTTCCAATAATGAATATCTCGATTCACATTCCGTGAACTTCTTACTAAAGTAGTATATGGCATGCTCTTTTCTGCCCGTCTCATCGTGCTGACCGAGCACGCAACCCATGGAATTCTCCAACACTGTCAAGTACATAATCAATGGTCTGCCTTCCACCGGGGGTGAGAGAATTTGGAGGCTCTTGCAGGTACCTCTTTATACTGTCGAATGCTGTTTGACAATTATCGTTCCACCTGGTTGTCGGATTCTTTCCTAACAGCTTGAAAATGGGCTCACATGTAGCTGTAAGATGAGAAATGAATCTAGCAATGTAATTCAGTCTTCCCAAGAAACCACGCACTTCCTTTTCTGTCCTCGGCTCTGGCATCTCTTGTATCGCTTTTATTTTTGCAGGGTCGACCTCGATCCTCTTTTCGCTTACAATAAAGCCTAAAAGTTTCCCTGATCTCACCCCGAAGGTGCATTTACTCGGGTTTAACCTCAACCTGAACTTTCTTAATCTTTTGAATAACTTCAACAAGTGAACCAGGTGTTCTTCTTCCGTCTGGGACTTGGCAATCATATCATCAACGTAGACTTCAATCTCTTTATGCATCATATCATGAAAGAGAGTAACCATAGCGCGCCGATACGTTGCCCCGGCGTTCTTTAAACCAAAAGGCATCACTTTGTAGCAGAAAGTTCCCCACGGTGTAATAAAAGTAGTTTTCTCCATATCATTTGGCGCCATCTTAATCTGGTTATAGCCAGAGAAACCATCCATGAAGGAGAACACTTTTGCTTGAGCAGTATTATCGACCAAAATATCGAAGTGCGGGAGAGGGAAATCATCTTTAGGGCTGGCTCTATTCAGATCCCTATAATCAATGCACATTCTGACCTTGCCGTCTTTCTTCGGTACCGGCAAAATGTTTGCAACCCATGGGGGATAAGAAACAACTTTTAGGAAACCCGCTTCCATCTGCTTCTGAACCTCTTCTTTATTTTTCCTTGACATTTCTGGATGTGTTCTGCGAAGCTTCTGCTTTACCGGCGGGCAGCCTTCTTTGAGGGGTAATTCATGCACAACGATGTCAGTATCTAACCCGGGCATATCTTCATAAGACCAAGCGAAGATGTCCACGTATTCATGAAGCATTTCGACTAGCTTTTGCTTAACTGCATCTTCCAATGCTGCCCCGATCTTGACCTCCCTTCGAGCATCCTCGGTTCCCAGATTGATCACTTCTAGAGTCTCTTGGTGCGGCTGCTGGATGACCTTTTCTTCTTGCCTCAACATCCTGGCTAATTCTTCAGGTAATTCACAGTCCTCTTCGGTGTCTTCTTCAGCTTGATAAATCGGTTTGTCGAAGTCATAATGAGCCACGGCGGAATCGTCACCGACAAAATCCGGGATCGACGAAGGATCGCATCTGCGTGGTTGGTAATTTTATTTTTATTATTTTTTATTTTTTTAGATTAAAAAAAGAAAAAAACACAAAAAGTTTGTATAAAAAGAAAGTAATGATTATAAAGTAAAATTTCATATTGCCACTTTTTAAAGAATAAGTGAAGAGAAAAAAAAGAGCAAAATATTTGAATTCAAAAAGGACGTCCTTTATTAATGATAAACTTGAAAGTTAAAAACATTGTGGCCCTACAACATGATCACTACGTCTTGGGCATAACGTAGGAATTATGGCATGACATAAAAATAGAAAATTACTCTTCAAAACGGGTGACCATCGCAATGTCTTCAACGAACCAATTTGAAAGCTCATGTCCTGGAACAGTTGGGTAGATCCACTTGTCCACATCACAGCCACTGTCGACTTCACCATCAATCGCATCAACATCTTCAATCTAGACTCCACCTTTGACAAACTTGACAGGAGGAGACATCCCCTTGCTCATTGAGGCGGAGACGGGGACCTTCATTCCAGGAGCAAAACCCAAACCCCTCTTATCTGTCTGAGTAGGGAGTTCTAGCACTCTACCCCACCCTTCCGGATGTCCGAACTCAACAACAACCTGGGCTTGCTTGCAGGATGCCATGGAGACTTCACCTTTTTGCAAAGGGATCTTATCGACTAATACTATTTCAAAAGCCTGGCATGGAGTTTCATGGATCTCTCCTTCAACTTCAACATATCGAAAGTTGCTCAGATGACTGACAATATAATCCTCTTCACCATAAATTGTGACCACCTTCACATTAATCAAGAACTTCAGCTTTTGGTGCAAGGTAGATGTCACAGCGCCAGCCCCATGAATCCAAGGGAGTCCAAGCAAACAACAGTAGGAGGGATTGATATCCATGACGAAAAAAGTTGCATCAAAAACCTGCGGGCCTATCTTAATAGGCAGATCCACCTCGCCAAACACAGACCTCTTTGACCCATCAAACGCCTTAACTATCAAATCATTGGGTCTCAGTACAACCCCTTCATAGTCAAACTTCAAGAGAGTAGACTTCAGAAGAACATTGAGAGATGATCCCGTGTCAACCAGCACACGGGATAAAGTAGTTTTCGCTATCTCCACGGAAACGTGTAGTGTAGCGCTTTGTTATGCTTCCTTCCCTCGGGAGGTAGATCAAAGTCAATAAAACCGAGACCATTACTTGTCGAAATGCTGTTCACAATGCCTCCAAACTGGTTAATAGAGATCTCTTGGGGAACGAAAGACGTCCCCAATAACTGCATCAAAGCATTGCGGTGAGGTTCAGAATCCCTCAACAAAGCTAAGATAGAAATCTTGGCGGGCGTCTGGCCGAGCTGGTCGATTATCATGTAATCGCTCTTCCTTATATACCTCATCAGCTCTTCGACATCTTTAGTCACCTCAGGGCTCAGAACAGGTGCTGAAATCTTTGGTGTTGAATCACCCCCGATCATAACTCCTTTCCCTTTTGCTTTAGCCTTGGCCAAAGCTTCAGGACTCTTCTTAACTAGATTGGGTGGAGAGAAGATTCGCCCACTTCGGGTAATTCGACTTTCTTCCGCAATATCATGCACCGTAGGCTCAAATCTTTCAATCTTCTTTTCATCAGACTTTCCTTCTTCAAAGGTCTCCACATTCAATTTCTTTCCGTCACGGTAGTATTCAGACCCATAATTCCACAGAATGGCCTTTTCGCTAGTGTAGGGTACTGGACCCGACAAAGTGATGATCACAGGAGGTTTCTTAGTCGGCACAGGGATCATAACAGGAATCCTTCTAGAAGTGACGGGGATAGTAACCACGTCAACCTCATCTTCATCATTCTGCACATCAAACTCTTTCTGGATGAATTGAAGAGTCCCTTCAGTAATCAGACGATGAACCTCGTTTCTCAAATCATCACAACCTTCAGCTTGGATCAAACATTATTTACAACCATCATCACAACCAGGGAAGTCTCCCTTCAACAACAATTGCTTCTTTATCCACCACAACGGGGTGGTCAAAACATTAACATCCATTATCAGGTTCAAACTTCCCTCTTCACAAATTGCATTAACAGCGTTTCCACCATGGGGAGGCAAGGGATGCTGAATGACATTAGGAGTTGGAGGTGGCCCGAAGTTGATTGCCTCAATATCAAGTAAGTTCTAAACCTTGTATTTGAAGGCAATACAGTTCTCAATAGAATGCCCCTGCGCATTGGAGTGGTAAAGGCAACGAGCATTCGCATTAAAATATTTCGGCAGGTTATCAGGGTCAATCTTCAAACTGCACAACTCAATCATATCCAGACTCTGTAAGTGAGCAAATACATCTACATAAGACATTGGCAAGGGATCAAACTTCTTCACAGGTCTCGGTTGTTGTTATCTAGGAGCAACATCTTGTTTTGGAACACTAGCAGGAATAGTTACAGCAGCAACTTGGCGATTGAATTCCCAACTCTTTTCTTTTCCTCTTCGCTCATACAGTGCGCTCGACTCGCCTTCTTTCTTCTTCTGGTAACCACCAAAAGACTTTTTGGCGCCACCAACTTGATTCTTGTCAGTACCAACATCCTGAATCTTTCCTAACTTGATCCCCATTTCAACTCTTTCACCAAACATCACCATGTCAGCGAAAGTACTGGTCAGACTGCAAGAGGCGTAGTGTGTCGGTAAACATTTCTTCTGAGCTAAGTTGTGCAACTGGGTTCTCGTAGGTTCCATATCAGTATTAAAGCCATAGTGTTGAACTAAGGCTTCAACAAACTCTCTCCACGTTCACACCTGCGAGCTATCAAGGCCCATATACCAATCTAGCGGTCCACCTATCAAACTATCCTGAAAGAAATGCATCAGGAGCTTTTCATCCTTCGTATAAGCGGACATCCTCCTAAAGTAGTACCTCAAGTGAGTTTTAGGACAAGAGTTGCCCTTGTACTTTGAAAGCTCGGGGATTTTGAATTTGGGAGGGATCTTCACTCCTTGCACCAATCCCAAGTTAGACATGTCGAAACCCAAAACTCCTTGGTTCTCAAAGGCTTGCATGCGCTCCTCAAGCATGCGTAACTTTCGATCAGCTTCTGTTGGCTCCTCAACATTGGAAAACCAATCTTCAAAGTTATCCTCCTCATGCTGAGGAACCGGGATCTGAATAGTCTTCCTGCCTGGTGGAGGAATCCACCCAGGCTCCGGATGCTGTCGATGTGTGGGGGTAGGCGGAGGAGGAACAACCGAAGCGTGATTTAGTTGAGCAGCCTGATTTTCTCTGGTAAGGTCAACGAGACCGGTGTTAAATTCCAAGCTAATTCCAGAGAAAGCATTCCCTTGAGGGGGAGGAATGACTTCGGCTCCTTCGGTAGTGGTTGCGGCAGGCCTCACAACCAAAGCTCTCAACTCCTCTTATTGCAGAGCCATGGTTTGTATTATCTCCATCAGTTGCCCTACACGAGCGTCCATTCTTGTCCCTAGGGCAGCTACGTCAGCTTCAATCTTCTCCATCAGTCTTTTTAGGTTGCTTCTTGTCGGGTACCGGTGAATGTAGAAATCTGCAATCTCTCTTCTATGGAGAAGAAAATCAACGGTAGAAGTAAGAAGACTGATCTCAACACCCTGTTATGTATGATATGTTATGGGGTATGTATGCATGCCCATGATATATTTTTTGTACATTTTATTTTCAAGGACGCTTTGAAGACTCATTAGTTAATAATAAGCATTAGAGAAAAGACTCATTAAACTGCAAATCATTGAAATCTCATAAAAAACCAAAATGTTAGGTGAAACTACATTGCTGATCAAGTTCAAACAGGACAATAAGATTCATACTGAAATTTAAATCATTACATTAATCATTAAATTCAAATGTTCAACTAAGATAAATTGCTAAAAAACTAGAAATGTTGTCCGCGACGAGGCTTCAAATCTCTGGTTTCTGTCTTGAACCGGTTCACCAAATCTTGACAAAGAAAGAGGAACTCGCTCATAGCGGGAGTTATCTGATTGCCTTCAAGGTCTTCTAGGGCCGACCTAAGTCTCCAGGGTACATCAACAATCAAGCGGTTACACATGTCAACCATACCACTATACTTCCCATAGAAATGTGCATTCTGCTCTTCTAGAAAGGACACAATTTCATCCTTTTCATCCAACAGACGGTTCAGATTATGGATCTCATCTATCCAACCCTGACATTGCTCTCTAAGGCCTTCATAAGCATCTCTGTTACTGTCTCTTTCTTCCCTTGTAATGTTCAGCTCTTGAACTCTTTCAGCTAGTTCAACCGCTTCCAATTCTCGGGCAATGTAGACTTCCTCCTTTGCAGTTATCTTGTTTTCTAGCATTTTATTGGTTTGTGCTAGAGAAGCTTCTAACTCTGAAATCTTGGCTTCGAGATGTGCTTTCAATGCTCTTTTCTCTTCAACAGCCCTTTTCTCATCTAGATAAGCTTGCCCTCTTTGTTGCTGAGCAACTCTTAATTGTCGATGAAGAACTCTTGCCCCACTAGCAGCACTTTTCAAGTCTTCAGAATATCGTATTAGGAGCTCTTCATCTTCCTCATTCTGTCTTCTTCTTCCTGCTAATTCTTCTTTTACCTCCTTGAGGTTGGCTTCCAGATCTTCTGCTCTAAGGGAAATGCGAGAATTCGAGCTTTGTAGCTCCAATCATTCTTCCTCCATCTTCCTGATGATTTCCTGAAGCCTCATATTTTCTTCTATCGGAACATGAGTGATCACAGGTTCTGGATGATCAAAAGGCACCTCCACAAAATAAGGAAGCTTGACTTCTTGTACTCTTTCTATCACCCACTGGCGATAAGATCTTCCATCAATTCCACCTCTCTTGATCAACTCTCTGCTTTCCCTATGGATTTGAGCCCAAGCTCTTCGGATCTTTCTTACTTCACTGCGATCCTTTTGGCCAAACTCATGTATAATGAAGCTTTCCAAGTGTTCAGGCCTTGGTTCATTTTCCATTGGATATCCCAACTGCCTTGTTGCAAGCCTCGGGTTATAGTTGATACATCCCACAGATCCAATCAAAGGAACATTAGAATACCTACCATAGTGAGTGATAACATCAACGAATCCCCAACCTGGAGAATGCCACAACACACCATCAGCTGTAAGCGAAGCCAATTTTTGAGACCAAGTTAAGTTTCTCAGGATCTTCTCCCATGGTCCGCTCTGAGGGATATGAGATGTCAACCATAAATACAACAGCGGAGAACAACACAGAACCACCCCTCGCTTTTTCAGATGTCTCTCATGGAGATGGTAAAGAACATCAGCCAACAATGCAGGAATAGGATTCTTTGACATGAATATACCAATAGCAGACGGGCTCAAGTAACCAATTTCATTAGTCGGAAACATGACCACCCCAAAAATGAGCAAAGCCAGAATGGAGCTAAAGGTCGGCCAATCATCTTGAACACTCAAACTTGATAACTTATCTTCCAAGTTTTGCCTAAGAATACCTTTGTCTGTAACCCAAGGTGCCACTTCCCTTATAGGAAGAAACAAAGCAGCAGCTATATCAGCCTTATCCAAGTCTTCTCCTATGTTGAGGAAGGGCATGTCGTTCTTCAAAGGCCAATTAAGAATTCTCTCGAACTCCTCAATTGTAGGAACAAGCTGAAAGTCTTGGAATGTGAAGCACCGAAGAGGAGGATCATAGTATTTTGCCAAAGCAATCAAAGCTTCCATGTCCACATTGGTAGTCAAAAGATCTAGGATGTTCCCAAACCTTTTCCCAAAATAAGCTCTACTGACAGGCGGAATTCTCTCACTTTGAGTTATCAACTTCCCCATCTTCAGTTCTTTGAATTTGAGATGTGGAACGTTCTTCACAGTTGGATTCATTCTTCCTTTCTGCTTACTGCACCAACAAAGTCTATAAGGTTCCTTGAAAATAAAAGTTATATGCTGAATTGCTTTGTGCAAATGTATGCAATGTATGTTGCAAATTAAATAAAGCTGGTTCATAGGATTGGTCGGTCATGGTTTTGACGTCTACCCAACAATTCCCCGGGTAAGGCTAATCCTATGGTTTTTTGGCTAAATGTTTCTCGGAGTCTCAGATCCCCTTTTAACAAACACTATCATCGCGCGAGAGGCCTACATGGCGATAGTATTTGTAAAAGTATACCCCAAGAAACGACTCTTAACGGGATGCTCGAAATCCAAAATTTGAGCGTTTGGTCTCGGTTTGGATAACATGAACAAACTTAGAGTTATAAGTCATTTGTCCAAAGATTGATGTCCTGCACTATCATGCGGGTCAACAACCTCCTTAAAAAAACCAACTCTAAGTCGGAGTCTTTGCTTCGGTCCACAAGACATTGGAAGCCTGGGTAGTGGGCTTATCTATGTATCAACACCCATGAATTCCCATCACAATAATATATCAACAAAATAATATACATAAAGTGTAAGGAGAATAATAAGCAATAAACAATAGATAAGCGTAAAGAAGAAAGCGATAAACAAACACACAAACATGCGAAGAACTAAACTAGGGTTGACTCGCTTAGTCAAAAAAAAGTTTTAAAATACTTCCCCAGTGAAGTCGCCAACGGAAGCAACTCATTTTTCAAAAATCATTTAATTAATTTAAAAAAAAATGAAATCGCCACCTAATTTTATTTGTTCTAAAAAGAACGGGAAAATATAGATAAAACCCACAAAAATCGGATAAGGCGGTCTACAAGACCAAAAAGCATGGATTCGGGAGTCGGTTACGCAAGAGGAAGGTATTAGCACCTCTTACGTCCATCGTACTCGATGGGACCCATTTAGTTCGAAATGTGTTTGTGTGTGTAATCGCTAATTTCTAAGTCATGAATATAAAAAGAAAAGGGGTTTGTTTATTATTTATTTTGAGTTTGACACGGTTTTGAAACCGCGTGCCTACGTATTCCCTAGTGCAATGGGAAAATCCAAACTCCGTAGTTCTTGTTGAAAATGTTTGAATTGGTTGTATTGATTTTAGTTGAAATGTTTTTGATGACCGCGTATGAGTGGAAAAGGAATTTGAATGGGTTGAATTGATTTTAATTGTAGATGACAAGTACCAAAACGTTAGGCTATCATCTAACGATTCGAATACTCGAAATTGGTGAGTGAGCTCGACCAATCCTCTCTCATCCAAAATCTTTATTAAGAAAAGGGTGAGGTGAAACAAAGTTCACATTTATTAAATGTATGGAATAAAAGTATTTAAGTCATTAGGCTATCATCTAATGGCCCAAATACTTTAAATTTTAATTAAATCGTCGGGCTATCATCCAACAATTTAATTAAATACCATAACACTATATTTTTATTTTAGAACATGGATTGAAGTTTCTTTATTTATTAGGCTATCATCTAATAAACTAGAAACTTCGATTCATTTTAATCGTTAGGCTAACATCTAACAATTGAAACAAATCTTATCTAAGTGTTCTTTTTTTTTTTATAGAAAAAATTGATTTAAAGAAAACAAATTCAATTAATTATTTTGATTTGAAAGTGTTTTGAAAATTTCGGGATTGGACGTAGAGAAATGATGTTTCGGGTTATGATTAACCAAGTATGTGGACTTGATTAACCTCGTGAGGATATGTGCTCCTATCCCCAACCATGAGACCCTGGTGCATGGTTATTGGTATGTGGACCAATTGTTTTTTTGGGTTATGATTAATCAAGGCAACAAGGGCCTTGATTAACCTCGTGAGGATGGCCATGCCCATCCCCAACCATGAGACCCTTAGAGAATTTGGTGTGGGTAACCAAAAATGAGAGATCGGAGGCGTTGTTTCTTTTATGTTAATTTGTGAGTGGAGTGTATGATCGCGTAATAAAACATACAAGCGAATAACATAATAAAACGGATAATAATAAAAAGCGTAAATTAACACACAATACAACCGGAATTTAAATAATTATTAGGATAAATTTTTTCTATTTGATAAAAAATCAACTAATAATTTAATCGATAATTTAGAAAATAAAAAATATCTTATACTAATTATTATTTAATACATCAATATAAAAAAACTTGCATAATAATAAATTTAAAGAAAGAGTTAGAAATGGTCCTGATTGGAGCTTTAATCTGAGGGTGTGAATAGCAAACTGAGCCCAAGCCCAAAAGCATTGCTGGATCTTGTGTGGAAGCTCCAAGGAAACATAGAGTGGTCCACCATGCTGGAGCGTTAGATCTGAATTTTGACAGATCTGATGGCTTATGGAAGGAGGTGCAAAATGGTTATCATGAGTGTACCTATACCAGATTCCAAACAGACCATACAGACGGTGACAAGTGTCACCGCCTGGCTAAACCAAAACAAATCTCAAATATATTTAAAACTACTACTTATTCTAAACCCATTTTTAACTTAAATAAATAGAACTAATCTAAATAAGTTAAACTAATACTAATCTTAAATTATATTTTATAAAATAAAAACAAAACCAGTTTTTTTTTAAATAAAACTAAAACAAAACTAAAACAGTTTATAAACTAAAATCATGTTTTATAAAATAAAAACAAAAATCATTTTTTTAAATCTAAAATTAGTTTACTAAGTTAAGTTATATTTTAATTTAAACTGACATTATAAGAAAAACTAAAACTAAATCCTATAAACTAAAACTTAATTTACAAAAACTTAAAACTTAATTATAATAAACTAAAACCAAATTATATAAAACAAAAAAACATAAACAAAAGGGGAAAGGATCTGACTCACTCTCATCTCTCACGATCTCTCTCAATCTCTCATCGTCCCTCGTGAACCCTAGCCGCCGCTCTCATCTCATCGTCTCTCGCCTGATCTCGCCACCGCTCTCTCGCGATCTCTCATCGCCGTCATGATTCCTCACAGCAAACGTTCGTCTCTCTCTCGACCGTGACCGTGATTTACAGAAATCGTACCCTGTTCTCTCTCTCGTGATGCAAACGAGACTCGTCCCTCTCTCTCTCTCTCTCTCTCTCTCTCTCTCTCTCTCTCGAACTCACCGTTCTGTTACTCTGTTATAGTATTTTTTGATTTCTGAAAACTCGTTTGTTTTGGTTGGTTACAGGAAAACGAAAAATGAAAAGGGGAAAAGGGAAAACCCTAGGCTCTTTTTTGGGACACGAGCAGTGATGCAATGCGAAAATGAGCGAAAAACATGGAGTGAAGGAGAAGGATGGCGACACAGAGTTCGCAGCCTCCCCCTTCCTCATTCAAACGAGTAATACCTTTCGAAACATTGCTCTTTCTGTGGCTGTTTTCGTTTTTTCTGAAGGGATGATGTTGGGAAATGATGAACTTGTTGTTGTTTCTGGGATTTCGTATACTGTTTGGTTGCTATGTTCTGGTTTTTTTGTTTTAATGTTGTTGGTTGTTGGGTTTAGCTTGCTGTTCTGGGTTTAGCTTGGTGTTTCGGTTAGGTTTTTTTAGTGAACAGTTACTGCTGCCTCCTTGATTCTTGTGCCCTTTTAAACCTTTTATTAGGGTTTTAGTCTTGATGTCAGATTTTTGAGAACAGGGCCTTGCTTGCTTGAGAAAAACCGAAAAGAAACATGGGCTTTGGTGTTTGCTTTTTGATCTGTAGGTTAAAAAACAATGTGCCAGCTCTGTATTTTCTGTGTTATGGGCTTAACAATTGACATGATGGGCTGAAACCAAACTGAAACTGTTGGGCTATTATTGTATTTCTGTCATACTGGTTGTTGATGTACTGGGCTGCCATATTTTTGATTTTTGAACAGGTTGTACTTGCTGCAGTAGTGGTGATGATGGTGTCTGAACCACACCCCCTTTTGTGAACCAACAACACATAGTTGTTGTGATTTGCAAAAGGAAAAGGATCTTTTGAACATGATTGAGAAACAATACCCTTAATATAATCTGATCCCAATCATTAATCCCTAATGATGAGATAAAAGTATTGCTTTGAATTCTTGTATTGTTGGTTATGTTTATGTTTGGATTCCTTGATCATTTTCTAATCATTTCCTTTCTTGTTCCATGTAATTCGGGCATTGGATCGATGAAAGTAAAGTGGCGAGGATGAACCATGGTGTGGCTTTGGCACAACATTCAAGCATGGAGGAATGGAGCCTTGAAGGAATCGGAGGGAAAGCTTGAAAATGAAGTCAAGGACATATCCATGAAGAAACTTGCAGCTTGGAGGATTCACAAATAGTTTAGAATATACTAGTATTGTAGGGACTTTGTAACTTGTATTTAAAAATTTGACAAGTTGTAATACATGTATCTTGACTTGCTCTTGCATTCTTGTACAATAAAAACCTTAGAGTAATTTTGAAATTCTTGACTTTTCATGAACACAAGATTTGAGAATTATGTATCAATCTTGAGTTCTTAGTTTTAAATCTTTAAATACTACTAATGCGAACTTCATCACCATAGCATTTGTAGATGCAAGTTGGAAATCCGTCATGAACCAAATATTCTTAAAATCTGCCATAAACTAATATTAATTTGGTTAAGACATACCATGTCGAAATGTTGATTAGAGTATGCGCCCAATTCCAATTCAGTCTATAACCCCAATCCGTAGTCTTGAATCAAACGAGTAGTAACATGGTTGTTGTACTTTCAGAACTTGAATTTTCTAGTATGTGAAATTTGAGAATTAAACTCTTCTTGATGCAAAGATGGCTTGAGGACTTAGATTCTAGAAGTACTTGAATTCCCTTGAAGTTTCCGGCCATAAAGCTTTTGTGTTTATCTATCCATGTAGAAATTCGGAGCCCTTTGCCATTTGAAACAAAAATCGAAACTCTAAGTTTCTCAAATAAAGTTCTTGATTCAAAACCTTAGTCAACTTGACGATTTCATGATTCTTTAGGAATTGAGCGATAGATTCCACTCGAAATTAATGGGATCATCACCAAATTTGGAAATTGAAATATATTTGGTAGTAGAGAAAGATTTGAAACCAAATGAGTTTCATAAAAAAACTTCTAACTTTATATTAAATGCCTTGAACCTCGTGAGCGATGAACGTGACTAGAAAAATCTAAACATGTGGAAACTTGGACATTCTTGAATCATGTAAACAAACACTCTAGATGAGTATTTTCACACATGCCATACATCAACTCTTGCTAAGAACAAACAAAGTTGACGAGCAAGCCAAATGAACAAGAACTCGAATTGTTGATCAATAATCAAATAATCATAATCCACCCTCTTACTTCTTGAACAATGAACTAAATAATCAGAAGAAACCAAGGCATCAGACTTTGCATAGTAAAAGTCTCGAACCACCAGCAAATCCTAAACTCGTGATGAATTGATCTCTTGAACCAGGAAGCAATGATATTCAATATAACAAAACTTCTATAGTTCCATCAAGAAAGAGACCGCTCATTTCAACAATCAAAATCCAAACCCAAAAACCGATAGATAAGAAAGGATAAGATTCATCGTTTAAACCTCGTCGTTTTCAAATATCCTCGATTGGTTGAAAGGACCACGTCTTTTCTGCTCAAAGGAAAATCTTTGGGAGTCAACTCCAACCCGTAACCATAGAACCGATGGTATGAATGCATGTGAGTGTTATGATAAACGCGAAGCCTAAACCAGATAAAATCGAGATAAGAGGACAAATTTTGGGGTGCAACATCTTCCCTACGAATATGCTAAGGTATTCCTACAAGTTACCTTCTATGACCATCCAATGTCCCTTCGAATGTTCCTTTACATCCAACGAATAAGGTTACCTATCAACCAATGGTATGGATAGCCTTATTTCTAAAGGAAAGCAAAATAACACCGAAACGACCGTTCCGAGTAGGTAAATAAGTCTCTTTTGCTTGCTCAATCAAAATATTTTCTACACCTCACACTTTTTTTCAAAACACATTGTATACATTCCAGCGTGAATCATTACAAAGTCTTTCCCCAAAACATTCCAAACACTTCGTATACATTCCAGCGAGAATCATTACTAAGTCAAAGCGAAATGCCTTTTCAAAAATCTTTTCAAACACACACAAAAAAACAATTTATAAAGTGAGCTAAGCAATTAAGAGCCCGTAGATAACTACGGATGGAAAGGGTGCTAATACCTCCCCTTTTCATAACTGCCTCCCTTACTCAGAATCTAACGAAGGTCTTTTCCTGTTCTTTTCACTTTCCCTTTATTGGATAAAAGAAAAGTCGGTGGCGACTCTTGCTATCCGCAACATTTGCAAAAAAATGCAAAACAAACAAGTCAATTCTCCCACCATATTACAGATCCCCTATTAATATTGGTCCCCAGGTGTTTAATGTTACCTTCTTTGTCATGGAGATTCAACCTTCTTATTGTTGCCTTCTTGGTCGTCCATGGATCCACAAGGCTGGGGCAGTCACTTCTACTCTCCACCAGAAGCTTAAGTACCCTGTCGACGGGAAGACCATTACAATTTTTGCTGAAAAAAGAATATGTCGTGAGTCACCTCACCTTGTTCCGATATATTAAAATAGATCAAGAAGTCCATGAGACCCCGTTCCTGGGATTCAAAATTCTTTATTTTTCCTTTTATCATCCAAAAACTAAAATAAGCATAAAATTAATCATGCAGATATAATCTCACTATTCTAATGGATCCCTTTGATAACGACTCTGCTATCACTTCACAGCAAAGTTCTTCCTCAGTAATGGTGTGTTGTGTCACAAACATCATGATGGGTTATTTCTCATATGTGTCGATAATAGCGAAGCCGCAAAGATCATCAAAGAGATGCACGAGGGCACCCTTGGAACCCATTCTAGTGGGCATACAATGGCTACAAATATTTTGCAAGCTAAGTACTACTAGTCTACCATAGAAGTCGATTGTTTCAACCATGTCCGTATCTGTTACAAATGCCAAGTATACACTAACAAGGTGCATGTGCCGTCATCACCTCGAATATCTTGACCTCTTCTTGGCCATTTTCTATGTGGGGCATTGATATGATAGGAAAGATCGAGCCTACCGCGTCTAACGGACATTGCTTTATTTTGGTCACATAGACTACTTCGTCAAGTGGGTTGAAGCTGAGTCGTATACAAACGTCACCAAGCAGGTGGTCGCAAGGTTTATCAAGCATAATATTATTTGTTATGGGATTCCAGATAAGATCATTACATATAATGGGTCAAATCTTAATAACAAGATGATGAAGGAGCTTTGTGAGTCCTTCAAGATTAAACGTCACAATTCATCTCTGTACCGCCCGAAGATGAATGGTGCTATCTGAAATTCCTGGCAGCAGATACGTGATGTCACAGAGAATGTTATGACACAGTATCTGACACTCTGTTAATAATTTACACAGTTAATTAAAACAGTAGTAAAGAACACAAACAATTGTTTACCCAGTTCAGTGTGTAACTACACCTACATCTGGGGGCTACCAAGCCAGGGAGGAAATTCACTATTAGTAGAATTAATTCAGGAATAAACCAACCAGTTTATCTCCTTCACTTAAGACCTACCCAATGCAACTTCAATCTAACTCCTACTTAGACCTGAGTTCCTACTCACTCCCCCTCAATCACAGTAGTGATATCAACCTATTGATTAATTGAATTGTGAAGACACTCTTCAATACACAAACTTGATTTTGCTTCAAAGCTTTAATCAAGAGACACAACACTCGTGCTTCAAAGCTTTGAGTGATAAACAACCCTTACAATCAAATCCTAGTCCAAGGCACTTATCAATTGATAATTTCTTGGCTCACAAGAGTAACTAGAATACACAATTAACAACCTGCTAAATATTCAATACAGTCCAGAGGCGCAGCAGCAGAGTAAGGGTTCTTTTCCTATTATAGAAGTAGTCCTGTAACTTCAATTTTGGGCTTCCATAATAATAGCTAGGGTTCACTTAATTAATCCTAGAGACTTGCTCTTTTTAACAAACCAATTTAGGGTTAACTAAGATCAACCACAGAGCCACGTGAGCATGAGATCCAATTACATAAATCATAGTAAAAGCAGCTCAACAAAATTCCTGAAAAGTCTCAGGAAAAGTGATTCTGCAGAACAGCAAATGTCACACAGAATGTCATAACATCGGTTATGACATTAGTTAATTTTATGCAGAATTCCAGCACAGTATTTAGCTTCCAGTCTGAGCTGTACTTGAATCATCCTTCTCATGCAGAATTTATCTTCAACTCTGAATGTCATGACATCAGTCAAGACATTGTCATATCCTAGTTTTACCAAAAATTAATGCCAACATAAAAACACTTACAAACTCCCCCTTTGGCAAATTTTTTGCTAAAACAAACTAAGCTATCAGAGAACTAAATGCAGCAGAAATAAAACACCCAGTCTAAGCTAAACTAAGCTAAACAACCAGATCCTAAAGGAGATAAATTCTACCCACAATTTTCCATACAATTGCCCATAATGCCCATAAATTCTTCTCCCCCTTTTTAGCCACAAAGGGGGGCCAAAGGTACCAGTACAAATGCCCAACATTCATCATATTAATAAGTACCATCAAAGTTAAATATTACATCCCATCAAAAGAAATACAAAGTTCAAACAGGCAGAACAAAATTAACAACAGAATACAAAAACAGACAATCAACAACAGCAGGTGACCACAAATCAGGTACTTTCTTCTGAACTGCTCTCAACACCAGTTGTTTGATCAGCATCAGCATCTTCATCCAGATTTATAGTAGAAACATCACCAGCTAGCCCTTCATCCTCAACCTCTGTGTCTTTCTCCTTTTCAAGGGTAGAGATCAGCTCTTCAATGGTTTGCTTCCTTGCTTCAAGTCCCCTACAGGTCTCTTTTAGCACAACAATGACATTTGCCTTCTGAGAATTTGCCTTGACATTTGATGTCTCAGCAGATGTCATGACAATGTCTGGGATATGCTTCCCTTGAAATAGCTTGTAGTGGAAACCAAGTGCAGGAGCTCTTTTGCATACTGAATCTCTATCAACCAAGATGTCAGGGTATTGATCAATTATAATACCACACAGGAGGGAGGGAAAGGTTATTGGTCCCTTAATTGCATAAATGTCAGCATGTTTGAGGGTTTGCTCAAAAATGTATGTTCCATAATCAAACTTTGCTTGAGTACCAACAGCAAAGATGAATCTGCCCAGACCAATAGAGATGGTGGACTTGTGGTTTGTTGGAACCCATTTTGCAGCACCTATCTTGTGAAGAATAACAAACTTTACACTCAGTTTGCAGGCAGTTAGCTTTCCTTTCATTGGCCAATGTTTCACTTGCTTAGCAGTGATTGTTTTGCAGACCTGATTATCAGTTTCTTCAAGCTCAGGTTGAGCATCATCTGATCTTCCCAAGTATTTGTTGATCACACTTGGGGAAAACTTCACTTTTCTCCCCCTTACAAACACAGTCTTGAAATCAGCTGACCTTCCATCAGCACAACCACTTGTCAAGTTCACAATGAACTCCTTCACCAACACATCACAACAGTTAGAAAACTTGACCACAGCTTTCATCATCCCTGCTTCCTTAATCAGATCTATAACATCCTTGCATTCAAGGGCACTCTTGTTCAGTTCCCTTTCTAGAGCAATCCTTTTCAAACACACATATTTCCACCTGCTAGCACTCTCAGGGTGGTGGAAAGAGATGTTATCAATAGCTACTTCAGGGACTTTGGGCAGTTTCCCAAGTGATGGTTTCTTCCTGGGTTGAATGTTTGAGACATTCCCTTCAACATTAAAATCTGAATCTTGATTAGATTCTAAAGGTTCAGGAACCTTCCTCTTCTTCATGATTGGGGTTCTCTTGGGTCTAGAGGTACCACCAACAGTCTCCATTCTACCCTTTCCTTTAGAGGGTCCAGCTTTTTGATCCTTCCCAGATCTTTCTTCAGCCATGCCTTCAGTTCTGGGGGTTTTATGAACAGTTTCAGCTACCTTCTCCTTGACAGGACTCTGAGAGGCAGTCTGCTTCCCTTTTCTTTTCATCATCCTCTTAGCAATGCTAGGATTAACACTAGCAATAAGGTCATTATCAGAGAATTCTTCATCCAAGTCAATGACAGGGGGTTCCACAGCATTTTCAGAGATTTTCACTGTAGAGTTTTCCAGGTTGTCATCAATTGGTTTCTCTGGAGTTTCTTCAAGAATACCATCAGAGATATCATCAGCAGAAATACCAGGGGACTTATCAGCAACACATTTTTCAGGGGATTCTTCAAGAATTCCATCAGAAATATCATCAACAGAATTCACAGGGGATTTATCAGCAACACAATTTTCAGGGGTTTAATCAGAGGTATCAACAGCACATTTTTCAGGGGATTTATCAGAGGGTTCGTTATCAGGATTCTCAGGGGTTTTCCTAGCATTATCATCAGATGTCATGACATTCTCTGTGACATCTGGATCAGTTGCTAAACTAGGGCTAGCAGATTCTTGATTTAATGGCACAGAAATCCCAGGCATAGAGTGATTCTCATTCAGAATCCTAGTTACTATTCTAGCTATGGCTTGATGAACATAGCTAGAACCTTCCCTGTTTGCTATTTCAGGAGGAACAGAGGAAGATGGTTCAAGATTCTTACCAGAGGGAGAGGCCTGTGATCTCCTTGCATGTCTGGTACGAAGTTTCTTTATCCTTCTAGGATCAGTGGCCATGGCACGAAGTGGAGTAACTTCCAGAACCTCAGATTCCATTGCGTTTGCCTTAGGTCCAGAGGCAATGGGAGAAATGGAATCAACATCCATTGATGAAGAGGATGACGATGACATGTTTTGCTGAGACATCTTGAGAGAATGAGAGAACAATTGACAGGGAGTTTGAGAGATTTTGTTGAGGGAATAGAATGTGATACTTTCAAATGAAAAAACTGAGATATATATATATATATATATATATATATATATATATATATATATATATATATATATATATATATATCCTATTCTTGGACTTTTGAAAAATAAGAGGGAAACAATTAATTAGCCAACTCAGAATTAAATTAAATAAAAAGTCTCCTCCATTCCTTGTTGTAAGCAATGTTAATTGCTACAACTCTTCATATTGGCAAATACCCAACTTGCCCCTTAAATTCTCAAATTGACTAGCATCAAGAGCTTTAGTAAAAATGTCAGCCAGTTGGAGTTCAGTGGCTACATGCTCCAATTTAATCACCTTTTCTTCCACAAGATCTCTGATGAAGTGATGTCTAATGTCAATGTGCTTAGTCCTGCTGTGCTGAATAGGATTCTTTGAAATATTAATAGCACTCAGGTTGTCACAGTACAATGTCATGACATCCTGTGTGACATCGTACTCAGTCAACATCTGCTTCATCCAGACCATTTGAGAACAACTGCTACCTACTGCTATGTATTCAGCTTCAACAGTGGATAAAGACACACAATTTTGCTTCTTGCTGAACCAAGAAACAAGATTGTTCCCCAAAAAGAAGCATCCTCCAGAAGTGCTTTTTCTATCATCGCCTACCACCCAATCAAGATCACAATAGCGATGTAATTGGTTCACATCCATGAGAATACAACATACCATAATTGTGAGTTCCACTCACATAATTCAGAATTCTTTTCACCTGATTGATGTGACTTACTTTAGGTTCAGCCTGATATCTTGCACATACTCCAACAAAGAAAGGCAATGTCGTCGCTGGTCATAGTACAACAAGCTTCCTATCATGCTTCTATACAAGCTTTGATCAACATTTGTTCCACTTGCGTCTTTGGACAACTTTAAATGAGTAGGAAGTTTCCATCCCAAATTTCTTGACAATATTCTTTGCATACTTGCTCTGAGAAAGAAAAGTTGAGTCTTCCATCTGTGTGACTTGTAGTCCAAGAAATTAAGTCAATTCTCCCATGAGGCTCATTTCAAACTCATCTTGCATTTGGTTGGCAAAATGTCTCACCATTTTATCTAACATTCCTCCAAACACTATGTCATCAACATAAATTTGAGCTACCATTATCTCTCCTCCTTCATTCTTGATAAAGAGATTTTTGTCCAAACCTCCTTTCCTGTAACCTTTATCAGTAAGGAACTTTGTCAACCTTTCATACCAAGCTCTAGGAGCTTGTTTCAGACCATATAAAGCTTTCCTCAATTTGTAAACATGATCAGGAAAGTTAGGATCCACAAATCCTTTAGGTTGTTCTACATATACCTCCTCATTTAAGTAGCCATTTAGAAAGGCACTTTTCACATCCATCCAAAAATTTTAAATTTCGTGGATGCAAGCAACTCCTAACAAGAATCGATTGATTCCACCTAGCCACGAGCAAAAGTCTCATCAAAATCAATCCTTTCAACTTGAGTGTATCCCTGAGCAACAAGTCTTGCTTTATTTCTGGTGACAACCCCTTCTACATCAGAGTTGTTCTTGTAGATCCACTTTGTGCCAATGATGTTTGTTCCTTCCGTCTAGGAACTAACTCCCACACTTCATGTTGCTTGAATCGGTTCAATTCATCTTGCATTGCTCCAATCCAAGATTCATCGCTTAGAGCCTCTTTGACATTCTTTGGCTCAATCTTTGACACAAAACAAGAGTTTGAGAGCTTTTTCCGATCTTGTAATGACTCCACAGTTAGGATCTCCAATGATGAGTTCCTTTGGATGATCTTTCTGAATTCTGATGGAAGGATCTTTGTTAGCTTCCTCTGGTTCAAACTTTGGTGAAGTAGGGACAGGTACATCATCCTTATCAGACACTTGTGGTGATGTCTCAAACAATGTCTCAACATCATATGGAACATTGTTTTCCTCATGGTGATCATCAACTATGAAATTAATAGACTCCATCATAACTTTTGTCCCGGAGTTGAATACCCTATATGCTCTACTGATCACGATCTGTCAGAATATAATATTTGCTGTAGAGTATCCCAGAAAAATGCCTTCATCACTTTTAGAGTCCATCTTTCTCCTTTGATCACGATCTGTCAGAATATAATATTTGCTACCAAATACATGGAAGTACTTCACAGAGGGTTTCTTCCTTCCACATTTCATAAAGGGTGGAGGATGTTCCTTTCTCAAGGTGACCTGTTAGAACATAGCAGTCGTATTCATAGCTTCACCCAAAATGAATAGGAAGTTTCTTAGCATGAATCATTGCTCGCGATTCGATAGTTCTGTTTTTCCTTTCCAAAACTCCATTTTGTTGAGGAGTTATAGGAGAAGAGAACTCATGATTGATTCCTTCTGATGAACAGAATTCATCAAACTTGCTATTCTCAAATTCCTTTCCATGATCACTTCTAATTCTTGTTAGTGTTTTGAGTTGGCATTAATTTTGGTAAAACTAGGCTTTAGCAATGTCATGATAAATGTCATGACATTCAGAGATTGAAGATAAATCCTACCTGCTAAGGATGTTAAAGGACATTCACTGGAAGCTAAAGTCAGCTGGAAATTTAGAATAGTCGATGTCATAACATATGTTATGACATTCGATCGATATTCTCGCAATCTTTTTTCCGAGATTTTTCGTGAAGTTTGTTGAGTCGCTATTTTATGTTTTTCTGTTATTAGAAAGCATACTCACGTGGCTGCTAGGTTAATCTTAATTAAACCTAAATTGGTTGTTGAAAAGACAATGTTTTTAGGATTAAATTAAGTGAACCCTAGCTATCTTTATGGAAGCCCAAAACTGAAGTTTCAGGACTGCTTCTATAAAAGGAATTCAACCCTTACAACTGTGCTGCGCCCTTGGATTATATTGAAGAGATAGCAGCTTGTTATTTGTGTACTGTTAGGATTTATAACAGTTGGTATTTGTAATTCTAGTTTCTCTTGTGAGCCAAGCAACTATCAATTGATAAGTGCATTGGACTAGGATTTGTTTGTAAGGGTAGTTTATCACTCAAAGCTTTAAAGCACGAGTGTTTGTCTCTTGATTGAAAGCTTTGAAGCGAGATCAAGATAGTTTATTGAAGTGTGTCTTCACAATTCAATTATTCAATAGGTTGATATCACCGCGTGATTGAGGGGAGTGAGTAGGAACTCGGATCTAAGTAGGACTTAGGTTGAAGTTGCATTGGGTAGGTTTTAAGTGAAGGAGATAAACCGTTGGTTTATTCTTGAATTAATTCTACTAATAGTGAATTTCCTCCTCGCTTGGTAGCCCCTGATGTAGGTGTAGTTAGACACCGAATCGGGTAAACAACTTATTGTGTTCTTTTCTTTGCTTTCATTTCTTGTGTGAATTGTTAACAAAGTGTCAGATAGTGTGTCATAACATTCTCTGTGACATCACGTATCTGCTGCCAGGAATTTCAATTGGCATCAGAGCAGGCACCCTGCCTGTTATTTCTGGGTGAGATCTAAGGATAATAGTTTCTGGCATTATGGATAAGGAAGGAGGATTTGGAGGTAGACCACCTATTCTGGATGGGTCTAATTATGATTACTGGAAGCCTCGTATGGTTGCCTTCTTAAGATCAGTGGACACTAAAGCTTGGAGAGCTGCTGACAAAGGATGGAAACATCCCACCAAGCTTGAGAAAGATGGGAATACTGTCTTGAAACCTAAGGAGGAATGGAGCAAAGAGGAAGAAGAGCTAGCTCTAGGGAATTCTAAAGCATTGAATGCTCTGTTCAATGGTATTGACAGAAACATCTTCAGACTGGTCCATCAATGTGAGCTGGCCAAGGATGTTTGGGACACTCTCAGAACTACTCATGAGGGGACATCCAAGGTGAAGATGTCAAGACTTCAGATGCTCACTACCAAATTTGAGAATTTGAAGATGAAGGAAGATGAGACCATTCATGAATTTCACATGAATATTTTGGAAATTGCCAATGCCTCAGGAGCACTTGGTGAAAAGATGTCAAGAAAAGTCAGAGAAAGATTCTCGATCCTTGCCTAAAAGGTTTGCAATGAAAGTAACGCAATAGAGGAGGCTCAGACATCAAGACCTTGAAGGTTGAACTTATAGGATCTCTTATGACTTTTGAGATGGGAATCATGAAACATGACAAAAAGAACAAGAGCATAGCACTTGTATCTAAAGAAGGATGCAATGTGGAAGATGAAGAGAATATATCCAAGCTATAGCTATGCTTGGAAGACAGTTCAACAAACTCATCGGAGGATTGATCCAAAGTCAAGGTCAAATGTCAAGGACATTGCATCGACATCGCAGATCTTATGACTCAAAGAAGATCCAAGTCGAGGAAAAAGGAAGTCAAGGCGGTAAATCCAATGTCATGAATGTGAAGGATTTGAACATACTAGAGTGAATGTCCCACCTTTCTAAAGAAACAAAAGAAAGGAATGGTCACTTGTCCGATGGTGATTTAGGAAGTGAATCTGAGGAAGAAGGTGCCAAACTTGTCACGCTCTCTGGGTGTACAATTCGATATGGATTCTAGTGATGAGGAAGTGACATTTGAAGGGCTTTGAAACCTACAGGAAGTTGTGTGTAAAAATGGTGAAGTTTGTCGTGAGAATGAGGAAGAAAAGCGATTGAGAAGTTGGGTCGAGAATGTGAAGGGGAGAAAAAGGAAAACACGACCACTATAAATCACCTCAATAGTGATATTGTAATGTCGAACTCCAAACTTGATCAGATGTCTAAATCAAAATGTTGACATCCTGCATGATAAGTTGGAAGAAATTCTTGACTTGGACAAAATGCGGGAAATAAGCATGGTCTAGGATATATGGTCGAAAAGAATCACTTGGTGACATTAAGAAGAAGAGACATGGGAAACCAATGTCAAAACAGTTGGCACAACACAAAACAGAAATGTATCCGCTGGGTATGTGGTGCAAAGAGATCCGTTAATAACCGGAAAGGAACAAACCCGCAAGTCTATGGCAAAGAAGATGTCATACCACAAAATAGGAATAGGTCTGCCTCAGGATATGTGGAGACTAAGAAGTTTGTCAATAACAAAAGGAAGAACAGGCCTAATAAACCAATGTCAAAACAGATGTCACAACATTGGGTGCAACATCAAAATCATAGAAACATGAACAAAAAGTTTCAAAGATGGAGGTGTCATTATTGTGGAAGGTTTGGTCACATAAAATCTTTTGCTACAGTTACATGGATATCCTAATCAAGGGTCTTATGTGAAGCCTAAAACCAATGGTATCGTACTCTCAACAAAGGAAGAAGAAGACTATTGCTCGTAGCTAACACTTCTCTTAGTGTGTCTACCAAGAAAGATTGGTACTTTGGTGGTTGTTCCAAGCACATGATGAGACAGAATCTTCTCAATGATGTTAAGCATCATTCTACCAGCTTTGTTACTTTTGGAGATGGAGCTAAAGGAGAAATCAAAGGTGTTGGAAACTCAAACTGGCCTGGAGTTCCAAACCTAAATGAAGTGCTGCTAGTAAAAGGTCTGAATGCAAATCTCATTAGCATAAGTCAGCTATGTGATATGGGATTCACAGACAACTTCACTAAGGTTGAATGTCTTGTAATCAACGATGAACAGGTAGTGATTATGAGAGGAGTCAGATCAAAGGACAACTGCTACATGTGGAAATCTGAGAAAACCACTCTGTTCTCTATGAGTTCTACAAACACAGGTGAAGAGAAAGTAAAGTTGTGGCAGCAAGTATCTGGTCATCCACATCTCAAAGGAATGAGAAGGATAAGTTCCATAGAGGGAGTCAGAAGGATACCAAGATCTTTCATAGACAAAGGGAGAATCTGTGGAAAGTATGAGGTTGGACAGGAAATCAGAATGTCACTCTCAATGTCTAGACATCTAACCGCTCCTAAAGTACTAAAGAAAAGTACTAGGATCTGGCATGAAAGGATAACCAAGTATCTTACTGTCAAAGGATACAGGAGAAGAGTCTTGAATGAAACCCTCTTTGTCAGAGGAGAAAAGATCATGGTGGCTTCCATCTATGTTGATAACATAGTATCTGGAGGAATGTCAGACACATTGATGGAAGGCTCAACACTTCTTTCATAGAGCAAGTATGCAAGGAATTGTGTCAAGAAGCTTGGACTGAATAATGGCAGTCACACTAGGACTCTTACCCCTCCACATTTGAAGTTGTCCAAGAAAACAAGTGGAGAAAGTGTTGATCAAAGCTTGTGTAAAAGCCCTGTTGATGGATGTCTCTTCTCAAGAAGCAATCTTATCTCTTGGATCAGTAAGAAGAAAATCTGTGTAGCTTTATACTATGTTAAATACATAGCAGAAAGGAGAAACTGCTTTAAGATGATCTGGATAAAGCAGATGCTAACTGATCACAATGTCATACAGGATGTCATGACATTGTACAGTGACATTGCTACTAAAGCTCTTGAGAGTGATCAATTTAAGACTTTAAGGGACAAATTGGATATTTGTCAATTTGAGGAGTTGTAGCAATTAACTATGTCTACAACAAGGGGTGAAAGGGATTGTTTACTTCAATTATTTATAAGTGGGTTATTTAGGTATTTTCATCCTTATTTTAAAAGATCCAAGAATAGGAAGAGACACCCACATATAAGAGTTTCCTCTTTTGAAAGTAGTATCACACTTTCTTCATTCAAAAGAAACCCTAAAACCCTTTGCCATTTTCGCTCTCTCTCTCTCTCTCTCTCTCTCTCTCTCTCTCTCTCATCTCTCTCTCAAAAACCATCAGTGAAATATGTCTTCATCATCCTCTTCATCTCAAGAATCAGGATCTCCATCTCTCCTCATGGCTGAAGCTAGAGCAAACACTGAAGCCATGCAAGTTGAAGATCTAAGGGTGACACCACTGCGTGCAATGGCCACTGACCCAGAAAAGGTCAAGAAGTTACGCACAAGAAATGCAAGAAGGGCTCAAGCATCTCCTTCTGGTAAGACTTCAGTACCATCAACCTCTGTTCCCTCAGAACTAGTAAACAGAGAAGGGTCTAGGTTAGTGCATGAGGCCATAGCTAGGATAGTGTCTGATATCCTAAATGAGAATAAATCTGTACCTGGGATTACAGTCCCCCTGAATCATAAGTCTGCTAGCCCTAGCTTAGCAGTTGATCCAGATGTCAATGAGAATGTCAAGACATCGGTGATGATGTTGACTCACCCGTCAAGGATGATGTAATCCTTCCTTCGGTTCCGAAGGATGTGAAGATGATAATGTAATGGAATCCCCTGCTGATAATGTGAATGAGATCTCTGATGAGATTCTTGAAAAATCCCCAGATCATTGTACCTCTGATAAATCTCCTGCTATCTCTGCTAGTAACATCTCTGATAGCATTCTTGAAGAAACTCCAGAAAAACAAGCTGATGACAACCTGGAAGAGTCTTCTGAGAAAAACACTAATCAGAATGTTGATTCTCACATCATCAATCTAGATGAAGAGTTTTCTGATAGTGACCTCATAGCAAAAGTTAATCCCATCATTGCTAGGAGGGTAATGAATAGGAAAGGGAAGCAAAATGTCATTCCAAGTCCTGTTCAGGAGAAGGTTACTAAAGCTTCTCATAGGTTGGGTTGAAAAATCTGGTAAAGAGAAGGATAAAACTTCCAAAGGGAAGAGTAAGATGAAGAGTACAGGTGGTACCTCTAAGGCAAAGAGCACCTCAATTGTGAGGAAAAGGAAAGCATCTGAGCCCTTAGATCAGGATGATTCTGATTTTGATGTTACAGAGAATGTCTCTGACATTCATTCAAGAAAGAGGTTGTCTCTTGGGAAAATGCCCATGGTCCCTGAAGTGGCAATTGACAACATTTCCTTCCACCACCCTGAAAATGCTAACAATTGGAAATATGTGAGTTTGAAGAGAATTGCACTTGAAAAGGGAACTGAATAAAGATGCTCTTGATTGCAAGGATGTGATTGACCTGATCAAGGAAGCTGGGTTGATGAGAACTGTGGTGAAGTTCTCCAATTGTTATGAAGGTTTGGTGAAAGAGTTCATTGTGAACCTATCAAGTGGATGTGCTGATGGAAGATCAGCAGATTTTAAGACTGTGTTTGTCAGGGGAAGAAAGGTGAAGTTTCCCCCGAGTGTAATCAACAAGTATTTGGGGAGATCAGATGATCCTCAACCTGAGCTTGAAGAATCTGATAATCAAGTGTGTCAAACAATTACTGCCAAGCAAGTAAAACGTTGGCCTTTGAAGGGAAAGCTTTCTGCTAGCAAATTAAGTGTCAAATTTGCTATTCTGCACAAGATAGGTGCAGCCAACTGGGTTCCCACAAACCACAAGTCAACCATCTCCATTGGTCTGGGGAGGTTCATTTTTGCTGTTAGAACAAAGGCAAAGTTTGATTGTGGAAGCTACATTTTTGATCAGATCCTAAAACATGCTGACAGTTATGCTATAAAAGGACCAATAGCATTTCCCTCCCTCTTGTGTGGCATTATAATTGATCAATACCCAGAATGTCTGGGAAATAGAGATACAATGTGTAAAAGAGCCCCTGCCCTTGGCTTCCACTACAAACTATTTCAAGGGAAGCATGTTCCTGACATTGTCATGACATCAGCTGAGACATCGAATGTCAAGGCCAATTCTCAGAAGACAGATGTAATTGTTGTGCTAAAGGAGACCTGTAGGGAACTTGAAGCAAGGAAGCAGACCCTTGAAGCACTGATCTCTACTCTTGAAAAAGAAAAAGACACAAAGGTTGAGGAAGAAAGGCTTGATGGTGATACCTCTGCTGCTCATATGGAGGAAGATGATGATGCTGACCAAGCAGTTGCTAGTAAAGAAGGCTCTGAAGATGTGTCCTTTCACAGTGCTTCTTCTAGAGAAGAAAACACTTGAGCTGTTACCCTTGTTGCCTCTGATTTTTTGTTCTGTCAATTGTTTTCTGTTCTTGTTTTGTATTTTGTTTAATCTTGGATGATTGTAATCATTTTGTTGACAGATTTGTAATGCCTTAACAAAAATGTACCTCTAAACAATACTGGTACTTAATTATATGTTGTTTGTTTGGGGCAATTGTAATGTTTCCTTTGGCCCTTTATGGCTAAAAAGGGGGAGAAGAATCATTGTGGGAAACTATGGGCAACTGTGTGTGACAGTGGCTGGGACTTTGGGGAATTGTATGGCCTGTTTAAATTTTGTATGTCGGCAATTGTGGGAATTATGGGATCTCTGTATGGGTAGAATTTATCTTATCTCTAGGTTCTAGTTTATTTAAGCTTAGAACTAGTTTGTCTTCTGCTGCATATGTACTCTGATAGGTTAAGTAGTTTTAGCCAAAAATGTGCCAAAGGGGGAGTTTGTTAGTGTTTTAAGTTGGCATTAATTTTGGTAAAACTAGGCTTTAGCAATGTCATGATAAATGTCATGACATTCAGAGATTGAAGATAAATCCTACCGCTAAGGATGTTAAAGGACACTCGCGGAAGCTAAAGTCCTGGAAATTCTGACAGTCGATGTCATAACATGTTATGACATTCGATGTGACATTCATTACATAATCTGTTTTTTTCCTGAGATTTTTCAGGAAGTTTGTTGAGCTGCTATTTTATGTTTTTCTGTTATTAGAAAGCATGCTCACGTGGCTGCTAGGTTAATCTTAATTAAACCTAAATTGGTTGTTGAAAAGACCATGTTTTAGGATTAAATTAAGTGAACCTAGCTATCTTTATGGAAGCCCAAAAAGTTTCGGATCGCTTCTATAAAAGGAATTCAACCACTTATGTGTTGCCCCTTGGATTATATTGAAGAGATAGCAACTTGTTATTTGTGTACTGTTAGGATTTATAACAGTTGGTATTTGTAATTCTAGTTTCTCTTGTGAGCCAAGCAACTATCAATTGATAAGTGCATTGGACTAGGATTTGTTTGTAAGGGTAGTTTATCACTCAAAGCTTTAAAGCACGAGTGTTTGTCTCTTGATTGAAAGCTTTGAAGCGAGATCAAGATAGTTTATTGAAGTGTGTCTTCACAATTCAATTATTCAATAGGTTGATATCACTGCTGTGATTGAGGGGGAGTGAGTAGGAACTCAGATCTAAGTAGGACTTAGGTTGAAGTTGCATTGGGTAGGTTTTAAGTGAAGGAGATAAACTGGTTGGTTTATTCCTGAATTAATTCTACTAATAGTGAATTTCCTCCCTGGCTTGGTAGCCCCTAGATGTAGGTGTAGTTAGACACTGAACTGGGTAAACAACTTATTGTGTTCTTTACTGCTGTTTTCATTTACTATGTGAATTGTTAACAGAGTGTCAGATAGTGTGTCATAACATTCTCTGTGACATCACGTATCTGCTGCCAAGAATTTCAATTCTGATAATGCAGCCTTCCTTTTCTCTTTGAAGTCTTTTGCATAATTCTCTAAAGACATCAAACACATCAGATTTTTCCCTAATAAAGTTTATCCAGGTGAATCTTGAAAAATCATCCACAACAACATAAGCATATCTTTTTCCACCAAGACTTTCAACCTGCATAGGGCCCATCAGATCCATGTCCAGCAGCTCCAGCACCTTGGAAGTGGTCAGATGTCTTGACATTGGATGTGACATTCTGGTTTGATTTCCAACCTGACATTCACCACAGACTCTCCCTTCATCAATATGAAGTCTTGGAATCTCTCTGACAGCCTCCACAGTTTCACCTCCTTTTCATCTTTGGCTGTAGAGCACACACAGAAGAAAAGTTAGTGTCCTCAGATTCCCATAGGTAACAGTTGTCCTTAGATCTGACTCCTCTCATAACCACTTCTTGTTTTTCATTGATTACAAGGCATTCAGACCTGGTGAAGTTGACCTTGAATCCCATATCACATAGTTGACTTATGCTTATGAGATTGGCAGTCAGACCTTTTACCAGCAACACTCCATTTAGGTTTGGAACTCCAGAACAGTCTAAGTTTCCAACACCTTTGATTTCTCCTTTAGCTCCATCTCCAAAAGTAACAAAACTAGTAGTATGAGGTATGACATCATTCAGAAGGTTCATGATTCCAGTCATATGCTTAGAGCATCCACTGTCAAAGTACCAGTCTTCCTTGGCAGAGACTCTAAGGGAGGTGTGAGCTATCAGTGCTGTAGTCTTCTTCTTCCACTGTTGAGTATATGGTACCTTGTTGGTCTTAGGCTTGACATAAGTAGCCTGATTAGGATATCCATGTAGCCTATAGCAAAAAGGCTTTATGTGTCCAAACCTTCCATAATAATGACATCTCCATCTTTGAAACTTTTTCTTCATGTTTCTCTGATCTTGATGTGGAACCCAGTGTTGTGACATCTGCTTTGACAATTGTTTATTAGGTCTGTTCTTCTTCTTGTTATCAGCAAATTTCTTTGCAGTCACATATCCTGAACCAGACACATTTCCTGCCTTATGTTGTGACATCTACTTTGACATTGGTTTTTCAGGCCTGTTCTTCTTCTTCTCTCCAGCCACATATCCTAGACCATGCATATTTCCTGCATTTTGTCCAAACTGAAGAATTTCTTCCAACTTATCAGTTCCAGTTGTCAGCATCTTGACAGACTTGGTCATCTGATCAAGTTTGGAGTTCAACACTATAATTTCACTGTTGAGATGACTTATAGTAGCAGTGGTTTCCTTCTTCTCAGCTTCCTACTTCACATTCTCAGCTTCCAACTTCACAATTAGCTTTTTCTATTTCTCATTTTGCTGACATACTTCAGCACTTCTGATACACAGCTTCTTGTAAGTTTCAGCAAGCTCTTCAAAAGTCACTTCCTCATCACTAGAGTCATTATCAGAGTTACAAACTCCTAAGAGAGCAGTAACAAGTTTGACAGCTTCTTCTTCAGAGTCACTTCCTGAGTCACCATCAGACCAAGTGACAACCATTCCTTTCTTTTGTTTCTTTAGAAAGTTAGGACATTCAGCTCTAATATGCCCATATCCTTCAGATCCATGACACTGGATTCCTCTGCTTTGACTCCCCTTTTCTTCAGACTTGGATCTTCTGTTGGAGTCATAGGTTCTGCTAATGTCAAATGGAATGTTCTTAACATTGGACCTTGACTTTGGATCAATTCTCTTGATGAGCTTGTTGAACTGTCTTCCAAGCATAACTATTGCTTCAGATATCTTCTCTTCATAATCCTCCTTGCATTCCTCTTCAGTATTGGATACAAGGGCTATGCTCTTGTTCTTCTTGTCAACATTGTCACTGATCCCCATCTTAAATGTTTGAAGTGATCCAACAAGTTCATCAACCTTCAAGGTGCAAATATCCTGGGCTTCCTCTATAGCAGTCACTTTCATTGCAAACCTCTTAGGCAAGGATCTGAGAATCTTTCTCACCAGCTTTTCTTCTGACATCTTTTCTCCCAATGCTCCTGAGGTGTTGGCAATCTCCAAGATGTTCATGTGAAACTCATGAATGGTCTCGTCTTCCTTCATCTTCAGATTCTCAAATTTGGTAGTGAGCATCTGAAGTCTTGACATTTTCACCTTGGAAGTACCCTCATGAGTGGTTTTGAGAGTGTCCCAAACATCATTGGCCAGTTCACACTGATGTACTAGTCTGAAGATATTTCTGTCAATTCCATTGAATAAGGCATTCAATGCTTTAAAATTGCCCAATGCTAGCTCTTCTTCTTCTTTGCTCCATTCTTCCTCAGGTTTCAGACTAGTAGTCCCATCTTTCTCAAGCTTGGTAGGATGTTTCCATCCTCTGTCAGCAGCTCTCCAAGCTTTAATGTCCAGTGACCTCAAAAAGGCAACCATACGAGGTTTCCAGTAATCATAGTTAGATCCATCCAGAATGGGTGGTCTACTTCCAAACCCTCCTTCCTTATCCATAACGCCAGAAACTATTATCCCTAGATCTCACCCAGAAATAACAGGCAGGGTGCCTGCTCTGATGCCAATTGAAATTCCTGGCAGCAGATACGTGATGTCACAGAGAATGTTATGACACAGTATCTGACACTCTGTTAATAATTTACACAGTTAATTAAAACAGTAGTAAAGAACACAAACAATTGTTTACCCAGTTCAGTGTGTAACTACACCTACATCTGGGGGCTACCAAGCCAGGGAGGAAATTCACTATTAGTAGAATTAATTCAGGAATAAACCAACCAGTTTATCTCCTTCACTTAAGACCTACCCAATGCAACTTCAATCTAACTCCTACTTAGACCTGAGTTCCTACTCACTCCCCCTCAATCACAGTAGTGATATCAACCTATTGATTAATTGAATTGTGAAGACACTCTTCAATACACAAACTTGATTTTGCTTCAAAGCTTTAATCAAGAGACACAACACTCGTGCTTCAAAGCTTTGAGTGATAAACAACCCTTACAATCAAATCCTAGTCCAAGGCACTTATCAATTGATAATTTCTTGGCTCACAAGAGTAACTAGAATACACAATTAACAACCTGCTAAATATTCAATACAGTCCAGAGGCGCAGCAGCAGAGTAAGGGTTCTTTTCCTATTATAGAAGTAGTCCTGTAACTTCAATTTTGGGCTTCCATAATAATAGCTAGGGTTCACTTAATTAATCCTAGAGACTTGCTCTTTTTAACAAACCAATTTAGGGTTAACTAAGATCAACCACAGAGCCACGTGAGCATGAGATCCAATTACATAAATCATAGTAAAAGCAGCTCAACAAAATTCCTGAAAAGTCTCAGGAAAAGTGATTCTGCAGAACAGCAAATGTCACACAGAATGTCATAACATCGGTTATGACATTAGTTAATTTTATGCAGAATTCCAGCACAGTATTTAGCTTCCAGTCTGAGCTGTACTTGAATCATCCTTCTCATGCAGAATTTATCTTCAACTCTGAATGTCATGACATCAGTCAAGACATTGTCATATCCTAGTTTTACCAAAAATTAATGCCAACATAAAAACACTTACACTATCGAAGCAGCAAATAAAAACATAAAGAAGATTGTGTAGAAGATGTTAGTGACCTATCGAGATTGGCATGAGATTTTACCTTTTGCTTTACATGGTTATCGGACTACCGCGCGCACTTCTAGTAGGGCAGCCCCGTTTTCCTTAGTTTATAGAATGGAGGTCTGCTTCCCATTGAAGTTGAGATCCCTTCATTGAGAACTATGAAAGATGTTGAGCTTAATGAAGACGAATGGGTGCATAATCGACTAGACAAGTTGTGCCTCATTGATGATAAAATATTAACGGCTGTTTGTCACGGGCAGGCCTATCAGTAGAGAATGAGGAAAGATTTTGACAAGAGGGTGCTAAAGAGGATAATTCTTCCTCAAGGTGATCCTCAGGGAAAGTGAACGCTGAATTACGAAGGACCATTTATTATGAAGAAGGTTTTCTCTAGTGGTGCCAAAATGCTTACAACGATGGATGGAGAAGATTTTCCACTACCCGTAAACGCGAATGTAGTCAAGAAATATTATGCATAGACTTGTTCAATCAAGAAATGAAATAAGAACAAGCGATTACATCCCGCGTTGGATCAACGGTTGCACCTCAAGTCTACATCATTGTCTACTCTGAAGGGCAGAGATCAATCCAATCATCTTCTTCGAGAAAAGAGAAGTGATGAGATAGTCAGGGTTATAAAAGTGATAGCAGGGTTGAAACTCGGAGAGGATCCATTGTCGCATTGCCATGCATTTTAGTTTTCCTCTTATTTTACTTTTTGCAATTGCCTCATTTTAGGAATTGCCTCCTATTTCTACTTGCCTATTTGCATGCCCTTTATCAGTCAATAAAATGAGTTTTTGCTTGTCAATTAATTTCTTGCATTTACTTATTTGATTGCAAAAGACGTTCAAAGTTTTGTGATAAAATTTTGCATTTTTAATCATTAGAGGTTCTACCATGTTGAGAAACTTCTGAATTTACTTTGAAACTTACGTGATTCGGGTAGTAGACAAAGTTGTCATATCACACCTGTGGCATTCCACTAACAATGTGTTGCATGGATCTTTGCTCATTTGTAGGTAGTCGATGTGCCAACACAAAATTCAACAACATCTCTTCACCAGTAAGTACTAAGGAGAGGTACCCCAAATGAAGCTACACTTTCTTGAAGGGTCAGATTCAAGGGTCATCCTTAGCATGGTATCCCTGATGAAGTCCCCAATGGAAGTTGTGGCTACCTATGCTAGATAAGATTCCCCAGTGAATGTATGATTGCATTTGCAATTGCTTCTAATAGAAGTCTCTAGCCTTTATTCCCCAACAAATGCGGAATTTGAACCATTGGCATATGATGTTTATCCCCATTGAGTTTGAATCTCTTGATATCCCCAATGAGATTGTATCTCATGATATCCTAAGCTGAAGCTATGTTAAAGGTTTGTTGTTTTCGGAGGACGAAACGGTGGAAGCTCTTCTTCAAGTGTTGATCGGTCACCATTTCTACTTGATTTTCGTCGTGCATTCGGTATAAGTTGGTCAAATTAGATAACAATTTAGTTTTACTTTGATTGTTTGTGTTTAAGTTTTCGTCTTTATTTGTTTTCTTTTCATTTTGGTGTCTTTGAATTATTTAAATGTTTTTTATGTCTTTGTTGGTTGGTAGCATGCATGTTTCAGGTTGAGTGAATGATCCAACACATAGTGCAGAGAGGAATGAAGAGTACGAGGTCCAAGGAAAGAAAAAGATGAAAGAAAGGGAAGCAACACAATTTGTGTCACACAACGCGACTCGTGTCAAGAGCTTGACTCGTCCCCATACCAAAACCAGAGGGCTGACACAGCCGCCTGTGTGGCTTGGCACGGCCTGTGTCAGGAGGCCTTAAGCAAAAATAAAATCTTTAAAATTAGGGACCAACACGGCCAGTGTTGCCCAGCACGGTCCGTGTTGGTAGCACAGAAGAGGTTTTATATTATAGTTTTTTTAAGTGAATCTGAACTTTGAAAGGCACTTTGGATATTCTGCTTGGCTGGGATTTATGTGGAGACTATTTAATTTAGTTTTTAGGATTGAGATGGGACTTTTAAATTTTTGATATCGAGAGATTACACGAGAAGCAAAGTTGGAGCGTTCAAGGAGAATTAGAGAAGAAGACTCTTTCATGTGAGGAAGAAATTGAGGAATCAACCAATCCAAATCCATTGTAATTTTTATCTTTATTCATATTGTAGATTTTATGAATATTATGAGAGGCTAAACCCCCCAATGCTAGGGGGTTTCCCTAGTTTGCTATGTTAAGAATACTGATTACTTTGTTTTAATGAACAATAGAGTTCATTATGCATTAATTTTGTGATTTAGAGTAATTCATAATTTTCCCAATGGGAATATAGGGTTTCACTATTTTAACACAATAGAGTCGGATGGTCGTGTTAAGGTTTTCTAAAAAGCAATATTGTTAAGGATTTCACCTATGACTCGGCTAATCCTACAATAACTAGTATAATTCTTGATTACCAAATGCTTAACCTCTTTGGTAATTTAAATGGACATTGAAATTAGGAAAGAAGGTTAACAATTTTTTCACTAAGGAATTGGGAATATATAATATTGAGAATCGGTAGTTGAGGCATATGAACTTGTTGAATAGATCAAATAGCAATATTTTTACATGGCAAATTATACACTTACCCTAGCATGTTTAAATCAAATAAGAAGTCAAATTTTACATTGTGTTCAATTTATATTTCTGCAAGGATTTAATCCAATCAACATCAAACTATTGTTTTTGTTCAATTGAGTAAGTAAGTCATCACACTTAGTATTTCTTACGCAATCCTTGAGATCGATACTTGGGAGTAAAACCCATTATTACTACATCGGTGAAAATAGTACACTTGTTATTTTTTCGATCAAGTTTTTGGCGCCGTTGCCAGAGATTGCCAAAATACAAAGTTGATTATTGATCAATTGAAATTTTATTGCTCTGCAATTAAAATTTTTATTTTATGTTTCTGTTAATTTTATCCTTACTAATATTCTTTCTAATATTTTATGCGAGGTCAGGCCTCAGCTTAACTTCTTTTTGAAGCAGAGATAGAAAGAACATTTCATGCTCGGCGAAGGAAAGTAGAGCAAGCAAGACTGGTAGCACAAGAAGATAGAGAATCAATACACTCTAGTCCAGAATCAGAACCTGAAACCATGGAGGCCACACCAAAAAAACTGCTTGGTGACTACAGAGGCACAAAGGCATCAGGTGGTAGATTGACCATTGTCAACCAACTGGTGAATGTTCCTAATGTTCAGATCCTCCCGAGCACGATCACTCAATTGGAGAAAAGATCCTTTTCTGGAAGGGTTAATCAAGACGCTAACAAGCATTTGCAATGATTTCTGACGATGAACACCACTTTAAAAATAGATGGGCATACTGAAGAACATAAAAAGTTGCGAATGTTCTTGTTCACTTTGTCAGATGAAGCAGAAGAATGGTTCTATTCTCTTCCAGCAGGCAGCATCACATCTTGGGAAGAGATGGAAACAAATTTTCTCAATGAGTATTTCCCAGCATCGATGTTCATGAGGAAAAAATACGAGATACTGAATTTCAAGCAGAAGAAGGGTGTATCATTAGGGGATTCTTACATGAGATTCAAGAGACTCCTGGTGGCATGCCCTACTCATCACTTAGATCAGACTGGGAAAATGCAAATGTTTGTTAATGGTCTTAGAATCAGAACAAAGAAACTCATTGACACAGCAACTGGTGGCTCATCTAACTTCTCAACAGCCATTGGCATCAAGAAGATTATTGAAGCTATAGCCGCAAATGAGAATCTGGAACTATACAACAGGGTTGAAAGAAAGCCATAGGGAGTAATTAACTTGAAGTTGGTGGCCAATAAGCAGCTAAATATTGAAGAGACAATAGTTGCCGAAGTAGAAAAGAAACTGAAAGTCATGAATATTACTACTCAGCAATGACTCAAATCTAATAAGGCCAAAGTGTTGTATGTGATATTTGTGGCGGACCTCATTTAACAGTGCATTATCTTGCAATAGATCAACAAATTGAAGACATTAAGTTCTTAAAGCAGAACAATCCCTACTCTAATACTTACAATCTAGGTTGGAAGAACCATCCAAATTTTGGGTGGAGGGATAAAAAAGGGAACACTCATCAGCAAGGCCAGAGTTAATACCAAAACCAGTATCAACAACAACAACAATAAACTCCAAAGAAAGAAGATTGGGAGTTAGCCATTGAGAAGATGGCAACTCACAATATTCAATTCCAAGATGAAATAAGGAACAATCACAAGAACACTTCCGCCTTTATCAAAAATCCAAGAGATAACCATGGTGTGAAGGCTATTGCGACAAGAAGTAATATGTAGGAGATGTTGAGAAGGGGGTAGTTGAAGATGAAGGGTTACTTGAAGTAGACCTAAAAATCAGAGAGGGTCAAGAAAAGACTGAAGAAGATGTGATACAACTAGTGGTGGAGAATGAAAAACCAAAGGAAATTAAGCCTAAGGTTGTTCTTCTGTACCCTGCAAGGACAAAGAAAATAGATCTTAATAAGAAGAACTTCGAGAACTTTTTGAAGTTGTTCAAGAAACTTGAGATCAACATTCTGTTTTCTGAGGCGTTAGAGCAAATACTAATATATGTCAAGTTCATGAAATCTATTATCGCAAAGAAGCGCTCCATATAGACTGAACCGATTGTGCTAACTAAAAGATGTAGTGCTATTTTGCAGGGTCTAAAATTTACATTGAAGAAGAAAGATAAAGTTGCAGTTACTATTCCTTGCGCAATAGGGGATAAGTCGTTTAAAAAAGGCGTTTATTGATCTTAGAGCTGGAGTAAGTCTTATGCCACTCTCAATCTATAACAAGCTGGGAATTGGTGAAGTTAATGATACAAGGAAGACGTTGTAGTTTGCTGATAACTCAATGAAAAGGCCTCATGGGATCGCAACAAACGTTCTCGTGAAGATTGACAAGTTTGTGTTTCTGGTTGATTTTGTAGTTCTGGATATGCCAGAGGATGAGGAAATTCCAATAATTTTGGGACGACCTTTTCTTGAGACTGGAAGAGTGATGATAGACATGGAGGAAGGTATGATGACCCTCAAAGTCTATGATGAGGTGCTAAAAATAAAAGTTAGAGAGTCAATGAAGTTTAAAGAAGAGATAGGCACGAGTAAGAATATTGAAGTTTTGGACATCGTGTTCATCAAATCAGTGAATTGTCATGTGCCTGAGTTGCCTCTCAAGAGAGTTTTGAGTTTATATATTTTTGAGAAGAAAGAAGATATTGATTAGAGGGAGTTAGAAGTTTTAGATATGATGGAAGCTCAACCTCAGTGGCCAAGATCTAAACCATACCATTGGGAATATTTAAGACAATTGCCATCTATTGAAGAAAATAAGGAAGCAAAGAATGGAACAAAGTTGAAACAATTACCCGAAAATTTGAAGTACATATTTCTTGATTCAGAAGAGAAATATCCAACTATCATCAACTCTGCCTTGAAAGTTGTGCAAGAAGAGAAACTTATTCAGGTACTCAAGAAGTATAGGGGTGTTACCGGATGGGCAATTGAAGACTTAAAAGGTATCGGCTCAACAGTATGTATGCACAAGCTTTTAATGGAAGATAATCAGAAGCCAGTAGTGCAACCTTACTGGAGACTTAATTTGGCCATGAAGGAAGTTGTGCGTAAGGAATTTGTGTAGTTGTTGTATGCGGGGCTCATTTACCCAATATCCGATAGCTCATGGGTAAGTCATGTTCATGTAGTACCAAAAGAGGGAGGAACAATGATCGTAATGAATGAGAAAAAGGAGTTGATCCCAACCAGGACAATTATAGGATGGAGAGTGTGATTAGATTATAGAAGATTTAATACAACTACAAGGAAAGATCACTTCACTGTTCCTTTTATTGATCAGATGTTAGAGAGGTTGGCTGGTCATGACTACTATTGTTTCTTGGATGGGTATTCTGGCTACAATCAAATTGTTGTAGCCCCTGAAGGTCAAGATAAGACAACTTTCACATGTCCATATGGTATTTTTGCCTATAGAAGGATGCCATTTGGCTTGTGTAATGCACCGGCTACATTTCAAAGATGTATGACATCTATATTCGTTGACATGCTCGAGAAAAACAAAGAGGTGTTTATGGATGATTTTTCTGTGTTCGGTCCTTCGTTTGATGAGTGTTTGACTAATTTTTATCTAGTGCTAGAAATATGTCAACAAACCAACTTGATCCTCAACTAGGAAAAGTTTCACTTCATGGTAAGAGAAGGAATAGTGTTGGGTCATAAGATTTCGCATCAGGCATTGAAGTAGACAAGGTAAAAGTAGAGGTAAAAGAAAATTTACCTCCAACTGTGAATGACAAAGGGATAAGAATTTTCTTAGGACACGCGGGATTCTACTGCAGGTTCATAAGAGATTTTTCAAAAATTGCGAAGCCGTTGACTAGTCTGCTTGTGAAAGATACTCTGTTTCTATTTGCTAAAAAAAGCGGAGAAGCTTTTGAAATATTAATGACCAAGTTGGTCTCTTCGCCTATAGTCATCACTCCCGATTGGTCCCTACCTTTTGAGATCATGTGTGATGCAAGTGGCATAGCACTAGGAGCCATGCTTGGACAAAGAAGAGAAAATCTATTGCATGTGATTTACTATGCGAGTCATGTGTTGAATCATAATCAGATGAACTATTCCACTACAGATAAATAGTTGTTTGCAGTGGTGTTTGCCTTTGACAAATTTAGGTCCTATTTGTTGGGGACAAAGGTAATAGTGTATACTGACCATGCTGCTTTCAAGTATCTTTTTTCCAAACAAGAATCAAAGCCAAGGCTGCTGAGGTGGATTTTGCTACTGCAAGAATTTGATTTGGAGATTCGGGATAAGAAGGGGTGTGAAAACACAGTGGCTGATCACTTATCACGAATGACACTGATAGTTGAAACAGAGGAAACACACCCCATCAAGGATGAGTTTGTTGATGAACGAATCCTTGATGTAATGGGAGTTGTGTGGTTTGCAGACTATGCAAAATGCTTGGTAGGTGGTGTCATACTTGATGATTTTGATTATAAGAAAAAGAAAAAGTTTTTGCATGATTGTAGGTTTTATCTCTTGGACGAGCCATTCTTGTATAAGAAAGGAATAGATGGATTGGTTCGAAGAAGCGTCCCGGAGGAAAAGCAAGGAGATGTCCTAAAAGCTTGCCATAATTTAGAGTATAGGGGACATTTTAGTGAAGATAGGACAGCTGCCAAAGTCCTTAAATTCGGATTATACTGGCCTACACTATTCAAAGATGCCCAAAGGATAGTGAAGGAATGCGACAAGAGTCAGAGGACAAGGAATATCTCAAAGAGGAATCAGATGCCACAAAAAGGTATGCTTGAAGGAGAGTTATTTGATGTGTGGGGAATTGATTTCATGGGCCCATTCCCACCATCATTTGGGAAGAACTACATTCTGGTAGTTGTGGATTACGTTTCCAAGTGGGTGGAACCAGTAGCGCTTCCGACTAATGACGCCAAGGTAGTAGTCAGCTTTCTAAAGCACGACATCTTTTCAAGATTTGGGGTGCCAAGAGCACTATTCAGTGATGAAGGAACACACTTCTTGAACAAGTTAATGCAAAACTTGTTAAAGAAGTACAATGTGAAACACAAGATTGCTACCCCATATCATCCTCAAACATGTGGGCAGGTTGAAGTGTCTAACAGAAAAAATAAAGAAAATTCTTGAAAAGATGGTCAACGCATCCAGAAAGGATTGGTCGGTGAAGCTAGATGATGCGTCATGGGCATATAAGACATCATTCAAAACACCAATAGGTATGTCTCCCTATCAATTGATTTATGGTAAGGCATGTCATTTGCCACTCGAACTCGAGCAAAAAGATTTTTGGGCTACGAAATTCCTGAACTGTAATCTTGCTAAAGTCGGTGATTCCCAAATTCTTCAGCTCCATGAGTTAGAGGAATTTAGGAATCGAGATTATGAGAATGCCAAGGTTTATAAAGAACAAACATGAAAATGGCATGATCAGCGGATATAGAAGAAGAAATTTTGGGAGGGCCAATTAGTTCTGCTTTTTAATTCTAGGTTAAAGCTCTTCCCCGGAAAGCTTAAGTCCAGATGGTCAGAACCGTTTGTGGTGCATAAAGTGTCTCCTCATGGAGCAATCAAAATAAAAATTGATCCACTGGGGATATATTTAAAGTGAACGGGCAGAGGTTGAAGCCCTACTATGCAGGAGAAGTTTCAAGAGTTGTGGATCATATTAGTCTTACTTGATAAGATGAAGAACCATCGAGCCATGCGACATTAACCGAAGCGCTTCGCGGGAGGCAACCCACATGTTTTTACTAATGTTTTGTTTCTTTTCTATGTTAGTATGTGTGCGTGTTTGTGTTTTAGTAAGGTGTAGATAGTAAGGTTGATGAAAGAGGAGATCACACAAGAAAAGAAGAAAATTGCAAAAGTGCACAAAAGAGCACGGCTCGTGCTGTGAAAAATGGCCCATGTTGGAGTAAGGAATCTGGTCCATATATTTTTCCAGAGACACAACACGGCCAGTCGTGCAGGTTGGCACGGACTATGTTGCATGCCCTGTAGGGTGCAGTACAAAAACCAGAGACGCATCAGGGCCATCCGTGCAGCTTTGCACGGACCATGTTGCGCATCGTAACAAAAAAATTTGAAAAAAAACTTGCATGTGCCACGTATTGGGGTGGGCCCACACCAATTTAACTCACTTTTGAACCGTACCCCACCCACAATTCTGATTTTCTTCCTCTCTCTTCATTTCTTCTTCTTGTTCCTCTTAACATAACCTAAAAACTCCATAACCACCTCACGTTCAAGCTCACTTTTCTCCCTCATCCACCATCCAAATTCAATTCTTCCTTCACAAAAGTTAGGTCGTTCTCCGTCCTCTACATGGTAACGGTGATTGTTTTGTTTTTCCTAATTCTATTATTTTTATTTGTTAATATTTTCAGGTGACCAAAGTGTCCCCAAAGCCAAATAGAGCAGATAAAGGCAAAGCGGTAGTAAAGACTTCTAGGCCAAGGAAGAGGGCTAGGCGTGGTCCGAATGCTCATGGAATTGTGTTTGAATTGGATGAGCATCTTGAGAGATATCTGACTCTCATTAAGCTTAAGCTTATACCGATGAGATATGTTTGTGATACTACTTTGAGTGCCTTAGGGATATTAGATGATGTGTCACAGATGTACAATAATTTGAGAATTTGAGAATTCATGTTCAATGATGTGCCAACCTTTGAGCGTATTACATTAGAATTCCTAAGCACGGTCAATTTTAAACTGGAAAAACAATGGACAGGTTTCTCTACGGAGTACTTCGGTACGATGACTTTCCAGCTCTGTGAGCAGGAATATTCTATGTCTTTGATCCAACTAGACCAATGTCTCTGGTTACCCTTAGTGGGACATGGAGCTAGCCCTTTGACTTTCCTACAGGTGAATTCTATACAACCATTATAGGTTTACCTCAGTATGAACCTCAGAGTACTAAAGCTCTGTGGATTCAAAACCTGTGTTTCTGGTATGCTTAGAAGGGCCTAGCCTTCACCCTGTTTGGTCGAGGTTATAGTACTGGAGTGGTTTCTAAGAGGGAGCTTTATTTGTTGCATGCTATGGTCCATTATGTACCCGTGAATGTGGCTGCTTTTGTGGCTGACCATTTAAGTGTCATGGGGCGTGCGAGTACAAGTGTTATTTTTGTGGGCGGTTTAATTACTCAGATTGCTGAGCACTATGGGTGTAGGTCGATAATTGATGCAGAAAACCCCGTACCGCCTTTGAGTAAGTTGGACCTTAAAGCCTTGTGCCAGCAGGGGATGTTGGAGGTAAGTCGTAATAGGTATTCACTAGTTAGTAGGCAACGCAATCTTTTGAGCTTGCCTAATCCTAATAGAATTGATATTTCTAAGGCTTCTAATTGGTTTTATGTTGCTGTGAACCCCGATGAGGGGGAAGATGATGATGCTATTACAGGTAATATTGTGGATGCAAATGTACCTGTTTAGGAGCAGGTGGTTCCTTCACCCAGGGCTCCACGCGAGCAGGTTGAGGGATCTCCCTCTTTAGGACATGTTAGGATCGATCAGTTTAAGGCTGAGCAGACGTGTCAGGGTGTGGAGATTTTCTGGAAGGGAACGGAAATTGATATGATGGTTACAGAGTAGCTTAGTTAGGGTGCTTCCATTGATGATGTGCATAACATGTTGCGGCAGTTAATGCTGCATTTCTCACAGCAACCACCTTCTCAGTATACTGTGAGTCCTTTCCATATTTAGGCTAAAACATTGCGAACAATGTTTAGTTTAGGTGTGGGAGGGGTTCTTTTCATTTTTTTTTTCATTTTTAGTTTTTCTTTGTGTTATTTTGTTTGTGTTTTTTAATTTAGTTTATTTGTTGTGATCTTTGTTATAGATTGATTGGAGGTTACCTGATGATTGATGGAATAGTAGTGAGTGGATGAAAGGTGCAACCTTAAATTGTTTTTCCAGGGCACCTCAGAAGTTGATGCTGCTGAAAGAAAAGTAATAGTTGGACGTAGTGTGTTGCTACTGGATTTAGAATGGTGGACGGTGCACTTGAGCTAGAAAATAAACCATATGACATGGAGAGTAGTTTGGAACCTGTAAGCAAGCTTACTCAACATGGTGAGGTATATCAGAGCCAAACACAACAAATGGTCATCATGAGAGTTTATTCAAGCATGACTTTATCACTCTAATTTTGCGTTCGTTCTACTGACACAACACAATATGAGGACACACACTGAGGCACTTGTTTTTTTTATTCGCCTGAGCCTTTCTAGCCATCCATTATATTATGTATCCTTTTTTAACCCCTGTTGAGCCATTTCCTTTTGTTTGTTTTAACCATATTTGTTAACCCCTATCCACACACTCCCTACCCTCGCTCGGTGTTCTTGTTGTGGTTTTTCTTGATTTGTGCAAAAATCTAAGTTTGGGGTAGTTCTTATAGAAAAAAGGAAAGTAAAAATAAAAAATAAAGAGAAAAAAATGCAAATTAGACATGTGGATTTCTTGAGAAAAAGAATGAAAAAAAAAGAAGAAGAAAAACACTTGCCCAAAAAGGAGAGACTCAAATAAAATTGATCACTCCAAGTCATAGTCAATGCAATAATGAGTCTAAGTCGTATAAACCCCATGTGAAATAATTCGAGCACAAAGATGAAAAATACAACAGGAATGGTGAGCCCAAAACCATTTGTTTATCCATTTCCTTGTGTATCCCACCGTACCTAAGCCCTGTTACAACTGAAAAAGACCTCAAAAAGTGTGTGAATTCTGTTTATGTAGTGAAGGTAGAATTGATTCAAAGTTAAGATTTGATATTGCATATCTTGATTTTTGAGTGAAATACTTTAACCCTGAGAGATTTGGTGAGAAGTGTGAAAAAGCTTGCAGGTGAAAAGGTACTCTGTAACACCCCAATATTACCCAAGGTTTTATATGCAAACATCAGATTAAATTAAAATTTCATAAATTCAATACTGATATCACACCTTCAAAACCAAATCACTTTAAACAGTTTGCTTTAAAGTATAAATCTCGGATACATAGCATCGTCGGAAATCATTAATTGATTCATAAAAATCAAAACATCTTCTTAATTAAACTTCCTCATCAAATCATGTTTTCATAAAGTATAATTCTTAATCACAAAAGGAATAACAACCAAAGAACAACAAGACAACATAAATATTCCCCCCGAGTGCTATGTATCAGAGCGACACCGACTCGACTAACAACAGCTATAAACTCCGTCTTTATAACCTGCACGTTACAAATATAAAGGTAACGGCCAAACAATGTAAAGGGTGAGATACTCCAAAACATATAATTAAAGACATGATAAAATATATATAGTTTCGGAATTATAAAGGGTATAAATTAATAAGTGCAATCCCAACACATATCCAAAACTCACTTACTTTTATCGTCATTCTAATGTGTATAGTCTACACTTTACCGCCATAACCTCATCGGCATAAATCATCACAACAACACATAAACTTCCATCACCACAAAATCATCACAAGTTAATATGTCACTAATCAACACAGTAATCATTAACAACAACATCAAACAATGCTAATAACATAAGCAATATAAATAAAATCATCACAAATTGGCTAAAACCCATCGTCACAAACATCATCGCATCATATGTGCATTAAGCATTTCATCAAAGTTAAATCATCGCAAAACTCATCATTTACATTCATCGAATAACTATCATGAAATTATCAAGTCATATTCATTTCATGTTCATCATAAAGATCATCACCAAACAAGCATCATATATCATCACAATTTAACATCATCCATCAATTAAAAACCCAACGCCAAACAACTCAAACATAAACATAACTGACTCCATGAGACACGACTATGTTATGCATGTGGTACCCGTCGCTTTGTCCATAATTAGGAACACTTGGCATAAAAGCCTCGTCGCTTGGCATAAAAGCCTCGTCGCTTGGCATAAAATCCCTCGTCGCCAATGCAATGTATGTGACTCGACAATAAAACAACGCAACACAAAAACATCATCATCGCTCATCAAGATTGGCATAAAGCCCACATCGCCATAATTTATCCACATCAAGATAAATATATCATCGCATCATATTTGCATTATGCAAAACATCACTAATAATTCATCATCATCAAAATCATGCATTCACAAATCGGAAGCATTTACTAACAATATCAATATAATCATCACATCATCATGTACAAGGACATATATCATTTCATCACATATCATCAACTATTCATTAATTAATACGTCGTGGCAAACATTATGTTTAATCACCCCACATCATTATCGATTCATTCACTAAATTCCAAATACGGAAAAATAGTCAAACACCTATAATCGTCGCGAAATCCATTCCTAATAACCGGTATTAATCATAATTGTCAACATCGAAATCGGATTGTCCATACGTTTCTTAAATCGACTAAAACGTAATCCGATTCAATTTAACCGTAATTTGGCCTATTTTGGGTCGTTTCGTAAAAACTTATAATTTTGAAAAAGTAACCTCACCACTACGTTCTACACGTCGAACTTAGCTAGCGCGTCAATTTTCATTGAATTCGGAGCAACTTGCTTCGTCGTCGAATTTACCGAAATCGGAAAAGCAGAACATAATCGGGTTCTAAATTTAATCGGCTAACTTATATCCTAGTTATATTTTATTAATACTAACTAGTAGTAGGAGGAATTAGGAAAATAGTAACAGACAGAGGCTAACTACATATTATGCAGAAAACCATTGCAGAAAACAGAAACCAAAAATACAATTTAGAGAAAACGCATTTTTTTCCACAAGCCATGCTAGCACAAGGGGACGCACGTCCCGGCCATGTACACAAATGGAGGCGAGGGCCTTGGAATGGGGACGGCCGCCCCTCCTTCTGAGGTGGGCACCTCCCCCTTGGTACATAGGGCAACTCGTCTTCTTCCTCAACTTAGCAAACAGACAGTGAAATGTTCTGGTTTTTCACAGTTTTCTTTCCATTTCCAATACTTCTAATTTCTACAAGCTAACACCTAAAACAACCACAATCCATACTCCTAATCCAACTCTTCTAATCTATTTCAACAAACAATCAACCAAAACCCTATAAATCAACTTATCAACTTTTCCCCCGAATCCAAAATATAATATCAAAACCTAGCAATATGAGATGGAGAATCAAACCCCTTACCTCTAGTGATTGGATGATTGCAAGATGCTCCAACAAAATCCCAACCTCAAGCTTCCTCTTGCTCCTCTTCTTCTTCTTCCCAAAACCCTCTCTTTCTCTTCATGCTTCTATATTTGGCTTTTGTTGAAAAATGGAAGAAAATGAGGAAATGAGGTTTTATAAAGTGTGTTCTTACTAGCCAAGGGTGAGAAACTAAATCCTTCAAATTTTGTCCTCATGCCCCCTAACTTAATTAATAATTAACACACTAAAATATTATTAATTCAATTAATTAAAATAACTCCGGGGAATTAAATATCGGATCCGAATAATATTTTACCGAACCGAACGGAATAAAAACCGGATTGAAAGAAACGTCGCCAAATATATTAATTGATATATCGATTAATATAAATATTCTCGTTGCAAAATAATTATCGATCGATAATTCTAAAATATTCATATAATATAATATTAATTAAAATGGGCGTTACAACTCTCCCCCACTTATAAACTTTTCGTCCTCGAAATTTCGACCAAAACGAACAAATCGGGACATGCCTACGCATTCGTCCACACAATCCTCGCATCAATTAAACAACACACAAAAGACTCCAAAAATAAGGGTATCTCCCTAACCATAACGTCCATTCAAGAACAACCATGCCAAGATGCAAAGCCCATACAATCCATTCGACAACCAACTAACACCCAACAACTAAACAAGTCGCAGACACACCGGTTCACTCGAGAACCAAACAAACAAGATCGATACTATCCTAACGCCTCAACCATAGAATTAGTCACACACTCGAACCGACACCTCGAAAACGAGTCATCAAAGATAGGAACATAAAGTCCCACGACACAACACCGACTCCATCGCTAAAACGAAAACAACAAAATGGTTATACAAACCAAAACTGAAACAATCAGAATAGGATAGAACCACGTGTGCTACGCAACCACGAAAAAGAAGCCTTCACTCACGCATAAGTACGAACTCAAGAATTACACTTGCAGTTATCGCTCTCATTCTAGAAAATCACAAGGTCACATCGTCCTTGTAGATCACCAACGTACAACCCTTGAACAATAACAAGTTACACAAACATAACAGAACTGTGATACACCACTCATTCTAGGGCTTATACTGACGACTTGCGACTATAACTCACTAGCCCACATCCAACAATCTCGCATACTCGCTAAAAATTCAATGCTCGATATATAAACCATGTTGCGTCACTTTTATGCATATGATGCCAACCATAAAACAACTTGGTTAATCCTCAACTTCACAATTACTCAGAATGGATACGTTCGAAGCGTACCCCCATCAGGACACCCCGTAACATCAGTCTTATCAACTCGAAAATCACCCTTTCAATCTTGATTGATCAACGTCCATTCATCTCTAAAATACACGACATAGTTTGACCTTTTCAAGTATTGTCCAAATATTCACTTGTGAAACTTCGACGTATACACTTGACTTCAACGAAGTCTTCCCTTATAACAATTCAATTCCCAAAATTTGTATTAAGTAATCACCATCCTCGCATTGTCGCAACGATCAATACACAGGTTTCTTATCGAAACACCTTTCATAACTTTCAATCTCCCAAAGTGGTAATTCAAACCAAAACACTCTCTCAAGAACTCTACCCATCAACGTCATCTCATACTACTGTAATTACAAAACAGGTTGGACTTAGAACCATAACATCAATTCTATGGAACCCAACAAGAACACCGTCGCGACCGACTTCAGTCCCAAATAGAACACTTTCCTTTATAACACATCAATCATCTTACGGTACCCGTGGCTACCAAACCGTCACAAAATTCCTTACCGTCAAGACTTATATTAGTCGTAATCTAATAATCCAGCATGATCATTAGTATCCGACGAAATCCATATGTTAGTAGTGAACAAATCCTTAATAACCTTCTGAGCTTAATCTCAACAAGTGTCCCAAAACAAACATGCAACATCGTTCAAAATAAAAAAAATCCCAAATCAGATATTCTTGGGTTAACCGCGATATCAACATACTAAACTCAGCACCAGATGAAGTCTCTTTATAGATCGTACTCAAACTTGAATTGTCTCTAACAATTCCAATCTTCTCGTCGTTAACATCTACACCTTTAAGATTTCAAATGAGCACAACCGTATCAAACTCTAGCTCACGTGTCTGACAATTTTTCCTTATGAAAATCAAATCGTTCCAAGGTGGTAATACACTCTTCCAACTCTATGTCGAAATACATCTTAAGTCCAAAATGGAATATCACAATACCTCGCACCAGGTTCTTCAGTACAAAACAAAACCAAAATCAAAGCATTCGCTAAACTTTGCACTGGTTCAAACAAATTCTCTTCCCATTGCAAAGTCCAAGTAGCGACTCAACCATCTCGAGTCAAAGTACCCCCGATCAATACCAACTTATAAAAAGATCTTCCATCAAACTCACAAAGATAATCACCCAAAACAAAAGAACTTCTAAGCTCTGAAATAACCCCTTAAAGTCTTCTACAAGATACAAAATAAATCTTCGCGGAACTGTCCAACATATCACCGTCTAAGTCGTTTACTTAAGGTACTCACGTCCAACAGTTCAAAACTCTTTCTTTAGAATACTCGACATGCACTAGTCTAACTTCACTATTGATAACGCAAAGCTCGGATGCTTGCTACAATTTCCTTAACTTGATGTGAACCAAATAATATCCAGACTTCACATCGATCCCACTAAACACAAAAGATCCAAATGACTAATTTATCCAACATCAGTCCTTGGAAGTAGATACTTGTCCTCAACATCCACTTCGTTCCTTTGTCTGAAATGACCCATCAACTTAAGCGAACTTCGTTCTTCTCGAACAACACAACGGTAGCACTCCACGGTGACCCGCTCGAATAAACAAACTCTGCTCAAACTAATCCTCAAGTTGACTCTTCAACTCTTACTCAGAAACAAACATCCCTACAGGATACTTCGAATCACAACTAGTTCCAGAAACTACATCCATCAAAACTTCACTTCGCACTACGGCGGTAATTCACTCACATCTTCACAATATGCTTCAGAAGAATCACAACAAGAAGTTCGCTTGCCAAAATCTTGTTTCTCATCAAAATCCAAATTCGCCCACAACTCAAGTAACCATGCACCACCTTGTGCAAACACATCTGCTTCATACACTATTAAGCTGGCAAGACAAGTCCATCCCAACCAACACAAATCCCGACTACTATCAACAAGAGATTAAGGGTGATCAGCTCCTCAATTTGTCAATAGACAATCGACAATCATGATGGTGACATAAACCATCTTTACCAAACTACAACAGCGTCTTCAAACTTACACTTCAAGTTACTAAAGCGTAACACTGCTTGAGGCCCAACCTCTAAGCCACAAGTGCCACCAAGAAGTAAAACTTCTCCCCCACTTGTTTCAAACTCATCTCTGCAGACAAACAAATAGAAACAAGCAAGTACCGACAGTGTTTTACACACATGTCACATACAACAGGGTTAAACACATTAATAACCTGGCCGACAGACCAACCTGCTCTGATACCACTAATGTAACACCCCAATATTACCCAAGGTTTTATATGAAAAAATCAGAGTAAATTAAAATTTCATAAATTCAATACTGAGGCATAACACCTTCAAAACCAAATCACTTTAAACAGTTTGCTTTAAAGTATAAATCTCGGATACATAGCATCATCGGAAATCATAAATTGATTCATAAAAATCAAAACATCTTCTTAATTAAACTTCCTCATCAAATCATGTTTTCATAAAGTATAATTCTTAATCACAAAAGGAATAACAACAAAAGAACAACAACAAGACAACATGAATATTTCCCACGAGTGCTACGTATCAAAGCGACACCGACTCGACTAACAGCAGCTATAAACTCCGTCTTCATAACCTGCACGTTACCAATATAAAGGTAACGGCCAAACAATATAAAGGGTGAGATACTCCAAAACATATAATTAAAGACATGATAAAATATATATAGTTTCGGAATTATAAAGGGTATAAATTAATAAGTGCAATCCCAACACATATCCAAAACTCACTTACTCTTATCGTCATTCTAATGTGTATAGTCTACACTTTACCGCCATAACCTCATCGACATAAATCATCACAACAACACATAAACTTCCATCACCACGAAATTATCACAAGTTAATACGTCACTAATCAACACGGTAATCATTAACAACAACATCAAACAATGCTAATAGCATAAGTAATATAAATAAAATCATCACAAATTGGCTAAAACCCATCGTCACAAACATCATCGCATCATATGTGCATTAAGCATTTCATCAAAGTTAAATCATCGCAAAACTCATCATTTATATTCATCGCATAACTATCATGAAATTATCAAGTCATATTCATTTCATGTTCATCATAAAGATCTTCACCAAACAAGCATCATATATCATCGCAATTCAACATCATCCATCAATTAAAAACCCAACGCCAAACAACTCAAACATAAACATAACCGACTCCATGAGACACGACTATGTTATGCATGTGGTACCCGTCGCTTTGTCCATAATTAGGAACACTTGGCATAAAAGCCTCGTCGCTTGGCATAAAAGCCTCGTCGCTTCGCATAAAAGCCCTCGTCGCTTCGCATAAAAGCCCTCGTCGCCAATGCAATGTATGTGACTCGACAATAAAACAATGCAACATAAAAACATCATCATCGCTCATCAAGATTGGCATAAAGCCCACATTGCCATAATTTATCCACATCAAGATAAATATATCATCGCATCATATTTGCATTATGCAAAACAACACTAATAATTCATCATCATCAAAATCGTGCATTCACAAATCGGAAGCATTTATTAACAATATCAATATAATCATCACATCATCATGTACAAGGACATATATCATTGCATCGCATATCATCAAGTATTCATTAATTAATACGTCGTCGCAAACATTATGTTTAATCACCCCACATCATTATCGATTCATTCACTAAATTCCAAATACGGAAAAATAGTCAAACACCTATAATCGTCGCGAAAGCCATTCCTAATAACCGGTATTAATTTTAATTGTCAACATCGAAATCGGATTGTCCATACGTATCTTAAATCGACTAAAACGTAATCCGATTCAATTTAACCATAATTTGGCCTATTTTGGGTCATTTCGTAAAAACTCATAATTTTGAAAAACTAACCTCACCGTTACGTTCTACACGTCGAACTTAGCTAGCACGTCAATTTTCGTTGAATTCGGAGCAACTTGCTCCGTCGTCGAATTTACCGAAATCGGAAAATCGGAACATAATCGGGTTCTAAATTGAATCGGCTAACTTATATCCTAGTTATATTTTATTAATACTAACTAGTAGTAGGAGGAATTAGGAAAATAGTAACAGACAGAGGCTAACTGCATATTATGCAGAAAACAGAAACCAAAAATACAGTTTACAGAAAACAAATTTTTTTCCACAAGCCATGCTAGCACAAGGGGACGCACGTCCCGGCCATGTACACAAATGGAGGCGAGGCCCTTGGATGGGGGACGACTGCCCCTCCTTCTGAGGTGGGCGCCTCCGCCTTGGTACATAGGGCAACTCGTCTTCTTCCTCAACTTAGCAAACAGACAGTGAAATGTTCTGGTTTTTCACAGTGTTCTTTCCATTTCCAATACTTCTAATTTCTACAAGCTAGCACCTAAAACACCCACAATCCGTTCTCCTAATCCAACTCTTAGAATCTATTTCAACAAACAATCAACCAAAACCCTATAAATCAACTTATCAACTTTTTCCCCAAATCCAAAATATAACTATCAAAACCTAGCAATATAAGATGGAGAATCAAACCCCTTACCACTAGTGCTTGGATGATTGCAAGATGCTCCAACAAAATCCCAACCTCAAGCTTCCTCTTGCTCCTCTTCTTCTTCTTCCCAAAACCCTCTCTTTCTCTTCATGCTTCTATGTTTGGCTTTTGTTGAAAAATGGAAGAAAATGAGGAAATGAGGTTTTATAAAGTGTGTTCTTACTAGCCAAGGGTGAGAAACCCAATCCTACAAAATTTGTCCTCACACCCCCTAACTTAATTAATAATCAACACACTAAAATATTATTAATTCAATTAATTAAAATAACTTCGGGGAATTAAATATCGGATCCGAATAATATTTTACCGAACCGAACGGAATAAAAACCAGACCGAAAGAAACGTCGCCAAATATATTAATTGATATATCGATTAATATAAATATTCTCGTCGCAAAACAATTATCGATCGGTAATTCGAAAATATTAATATAATATAATATTAATTAAAATGGACGTTACATACTCCGATGTGGAAGTGTGGTCGAATGTTTGGTTTGGTGCACCAGAAGCCTGATCAAGAAGGTAGAAGCAAGTTGCGAATAAAACTGGCGGCATTTGGAAGAAGAGAATTCACGGTGACCTCAATTTTGTGTCTTGCATCACTTGAGGACAAGCAATGCGATTAGTTTGGGATTATGATCGGTCACCATTTCTACTTGATTACCGTCATGCATTCGGTATAAGTTGGTCAATTTGGTAACAATTTAGTTTTAGTTTGAGCGTTTGTGTTTAAGTTTCCGTGTTTATTTGTTTTCTTTGCTTTTGATGTTTTTGATGTCTTTGTTGGTTGGTAGCATGCATGTTTCAGGTTGAGTGAATGATCCAAGGTATAATGCAGAGATGAATGAAGAGTACGAGGTCCAAAGAAAGAAATAGATGAAAGAAAAGGAAGCAACACGGTCCGTGTCACACAGAACGACCCGTGTCAGAAGCTGGACATTCTGCTTGGCTGGGATTTATGTGGAGACTATTTAATTTAGTTTTCAGGACTGAGAAGGGAATTTTAACTTTTTGATATCGAGAGATTACACGAGAAGAAAAGTTGGAGCATCCAAGGAGAATTGGAGAAGGAGACTCTTTCATGCGCGGAAGCATTTGAGGAATCAATCAATCCAAATCCATTGAAATGTTTATCTTTATTCATATTGTATTTTGTACGAATATTATGAGAGGCTAAACCCCCCAATGCTAGGGGTTGTCCCTAGTTTTCTATGTTAAGAATACTGATTACTTTGTTTTAATCAACAGTAGAGTTCTTTATGAATCAATTTTGTGATTTAGAGTAATTCATAGTTTTGCCATATGGGAACATAGGGTTTCACTGTTTTAACACAATAGAGCCGGACGGTCGTATTAAGGTTTTATAAAAAAGCAATATTGTTAAGGATTTCACCTAGAACTCGGCTAATCCTAAAATAACCAGTATAATTCTATATTACCAAATGCTTTACCTCTTTGTTAATTTAAGTGGACATTGAAATTAGGAAAAAAGGTTAAAGGTTTTTTCACTAAGGAATCGGAAAAAGATAATATTGAGCATTGGTAGTTGAGACATATGAACTTGATGAATAGATCAAAGAGAAATATTTTTACATGGAAAATTGTACACTTACCCTACCATGTTTAAATCAAACAAGAAGTCAATTTTTATATTGTGTTCAATTTATATTTCTGCAAGGATTTACTCCAATCAACATCAAACTATTTTTTTTGTTCAATTGAGTAAGTCATCACACTTAGTATTTCCTACGCAATCCTCGATATCGATACTGGGGGGTAAAACCCATTATTACTACATCGGTGAAAATAGTACACTTGCTATTTTTCTGATCAAGTGTTCCCGATCATTCCCCAGTTGATCAATGTTCACCAGGGAATCGTATCCCTAGGAAGTTTGTTACTAAAGTTCCCTAATGATTGGTGAATCAATGGTGGCATTCTTGCTTCAACAACACACTCATGTGATCTAATCTATGTTCACCAATTACTCATTTTTATCTTTCGCAAACATGCATCATTGCATTGCATTACTCCTTGGAAAATTCATACATTGCATGGAATTATGAGCCATGAATGATAATCTTTGTCTCCAATGATGCTCTTGTAAACTTTTGACAAGTCTGGCATATTGAAAGTCCCAACAAGGTTAATTATTTGATATGTCCGTATCCCCATGAAGTCTGTAGTGTTCCATTTGTTCCCAGGCTCAATGTGTCTATTTTATTCCTTATTGTTACACTACCAATCGTTCCCTGGTACAACATCCTTAGGACAGGTCGTTCCCCTGTGCCTATTCGAAAGCAAGCCCGACACTTGTTTTCTCCCTTATAATATAATGTTTATTATGAGATAATCCTTTTGCACAAGAGTTGAGTCGCTACCATTCTTGAACAGGTTCGAGTATCACACTCATTCATATGCACATGGTGTAGTTGTCCCCAGCATTATGTTTGAAGTCTGGTAAGCATTTCTAGTCTTCATTTTGTTGCACTACTAGTCATTCCCTGGTACAACATCCCTAGGCCAGATCGTTCCCCTGTACCTATTTGAAACAAGTATCACACTTGTTTCTATCTTCAGAGTACAGTGTTCAGAGTTGGTAAACTCCAATTGGAATTTCTAGTCATTACTCCATTGACCTGTTCAGTCGTTCCCTGATAGGATGCGGTTAGTCTAGTCAATGTTCCAAGTCTTTACTTCATGATATGCCAGTCGTTCCCTGGCATAACACGATCCGCTAGCATGTCCAATCGTTCCCTGACATAGTGTGGTTGGAATTGGGTCGAGGCCAATTCTTTTTGCATAATGTTTTCACCTATTCCTATCGATAACAAGTATTACGCTTGTTTCTCTTCGTAGAATACAACGTTTATTCTGCGCATCCCTTTTGCTGTGTTTCAGTCGTTCACTGATACGTTATTTTCAGTATATCCCCTTGAAGTCTAGGCAACGTTTCCAGTCTTTGCAATTCAGAGTGTAAATTTTTGAGTTCATATTTTTATTTAAACACCTTCTACCTCATCGCTTGCAAGGCGAGCTCGCCAACCTCGCTCCATGTTCAAGGATGATTGAATAGGGGCAGCTGTTATATCCTAAAATTTACCCTCTTCGTTTAAGTATTTCTGGCTTATAACTGTATCTATATTTTTTTGTTTGTATGCTTGATACACGATTTTCTGGTCAGAAAGCTATTTTGGTTTGGTTCCATGAGCATTGTGATCACTTCAGAATATTCTCCCTTTTATCTGTTCATATCGAAGGCCGTTTTGTCGAGAAAAAAGACTTTATTTGCTTATTTCTCAATAAAGTGAATTTTGGGTTTTCGATGCGTTTCGGCCGCTCTGGCAGGCATATTTCTAAGCTCTTTAGCTATTTTCTGATGATTTTAGACTGGAAAGTCCCTCTCATTATTATCTATAACTTTCGTTTGAAATCCGGAAGCAAATCATGTGAAGAAGGTCCTCACAGAAATTGATCTTTCAAGTGGATTAAATTGAATTTTAGTGTTGTATCGTGTTCTCGACGCGCTAAAAAATTCATATCTCCCAGCTGGAACATCGAAATTGAGTGGGGCCAATTTCTAAATTCCGTATCGAAGTACTCTACAACTCTCATGAACAAGTCCAGAGCCAATTCCTTACCATTTAAGAGCAGTTGTTTATTCTTTTGACTTAATTTTGAGACGAACCGAGCAATTTGCATCTAGTACGCGAAGTTCAAAAAATCATATCTCGTTCGATTTTTATCGAATTTGTCACGGAGACACAGAGTTCGAATTTTGATCAGAAGGCCCTCGTTCGAGGCAATCTTTCTGAAGAGTGCAATGAAAATTCTGCACGTGTCAAATGCCTGAAAAGTGTGCTGAGACTTCAAAAATTCGTGTCGACTAGACCATTCGTCTGATTGAGTCGAAATTTTGACATACACTACAAAATCGCGTTTCGGACATTTTTCATTTACATTCTGACTTCAAATTTTGCACGAATTTTGTTGTTTTGGAATAAATACGAAACTCATTTGAATAAATACGAAACTCAATAATTCAACTTCAAACTTCAAGATCAAGTAATTGATTATTTCAGATAAGCACTTTTTTTAATCAATTTTCCGATTTTGACTTATCTTGAAATTAATTATTGAATTTGATTGCAATTTCCATGAGGATTCCGATTATTGAATTTTTGATTGTGAATTCCTTGATTTGATTCTGATTTTGCAACGTTATTGTGTCGATGTGAAGGAAAATTGTATATAACACACAAATACACTTGTATAGTTCATTTTCTTTGCATTTTAGCCACTTTAATTGAACTTTTGCATCACCTATCACATGCCCATGCATTAGATAGCATATAGGTAGATTAAATTGCATTGAATCATGTGAGTTAAAGCTTAGTTCATAAATATAATTGTGTCGAAATGTAGCTTTGGGCACATTTTAGTTGTAGGTAGCATTTGCATTGTACATAATGCATCTAAACTTGCATCTAGGACATAATTTGCAACATCATGTATTCACATACATGCATATGGAATAATTGCATCAAGTTTTTGTTTCGATGTTTAATTTTTATGACGTTTAAGTGTGTTGAAACCTCACTTTCACTCACTTTTTCACATGTTGAAGACACTTGATCACATGTATGAAACCACAACCACACAACACCTACCATTCTTGATTTTATATGACTTGATCCATGTTTTCCATCGCATTTAGGTATAATTTGCATTACGCACATGCTGATTGCATATGATATGAAATCCTTTTGCATTTCATGCATCAAAGCATCATTAAATGTACATAAAAAGGCATTTACATGTACATTTTGCACTCATTCTCTTTCAAACAACTTTGCATTTTTTACATAATTTTCATTTCGTTTGGTTTTGGCTTGTTTATTACGTGTAGATGAATTAAATTCCAATTCATATCACATTTCAAAACCAAAACAAAAAAAATGAATTGGAACTTAATTCGGTACATAAATTTCATTGTTCCATAACCGTTTTTCAACATTTTTGTACATCGGAATGCACTTTTCCGCAGAAGGCCAAAGTAACGGTACATGTCCCATGTTTTGGCACGTTTCTGAACCACTTTTGGAGGTTTCGGATCCAAATTTCATGTGCAACATGCCTAAACAGAGTTGCTGCCCCGTCACTTTTAGGCCCGAAAAACATCACTTCCACTCAGAATTATTTAAAACCGCTCACGTTTTTGAATCCGTTGACGTTTTTGCAAGCAACCATGTGTTTCTTAATCGATTCCGAGAAGTTAACTTTTTCACTTTGATTTCGAAAAACTGCCATCCTATACCAGTTTTTGTGATTTTATTTCACTTCTTGCAGGCCTATACTAGTTTTTAATCATATTTGTAGTCGGTTTTGCATTCGGTGCTTTATTTCTAGCACTTGCTTTGTTAATTCTGACACTTTATTTCATGTGCAAGGTACTTTGACTTCTTTTACTTGAGATTTGGACTTATGTCATCTTTATCTTGCGCTTGCACATATACATGTGCATTCTATTGTCTGTTTTATTGGATTTACACCTTTCTTGCGAGTTATCCAATCTTGAGTGCGTACGATCGTGTATTCTAATTATTGTATGTGTACGAATGCGCATACTACTTGTGTGTTGTTTGTATTTACACCTTTCTTGCAGGTTATTCATTTGTTTGAATGCGTACGAACGCGCATTCCATTGCTTGTGCACATACGTGTACATTCTATTGTCTGGTTATTATGGATTAACACCTCTCTTGCAGGTTATCCGTTTGTTTGAATGCGTACAAACGCGTATTCCATTGCTTGTGCATATACGTGTACATTCTATTGTCTGGTTGTTGTGGCTTTTCTCTGGCTGGTTGTTTTGATTCAAATGTGCATGAAAGTGTGTTCTATTACTTGTTTTCGTACGAACTCGCATCCTATTGTCTGCTTGTTTAGTTTACACCTTTCTTACAGGTTCTCTTGATATGAATGTGCATGAACACACATTCTATTTCTTGTTTGCGTACGAACGTGCATACTATTGTTTGCTTGTTTGGTTTACACCTTTCTAGCAAGTTCCCTTGATTCGAATATGTACGAACGCACATTTTAATGGATGTTTGCGTACCAACGCGCATCCTATTGTCTGGATTGCAACCTTTTGCAGGTTTACTTGATTCGGATGTGTACGAACATACATTCTGCTCTTGCTTTGATGCCTCAATGCATATCTCACAGGTTTCTTTATTGCTTGGCTGCAGTGCTTGAAGTTTTTCGAAGTAATTTTTAGCTTGCAGTTGCTTATGGATTTTTATCTGTGTGGTATTTGTTATACCTTTTTAAAGCATTTTTTACCACTTTTCGAGAGAGCATGAGAAGTAGGGTTTTACTGCTTTCTTTTTCCATGAGAAGTAGGAATAGAGATGTATGATGGGGCTTCCGTAGTTAAAGCATGTTCAGAAACCCCTCTGGTTTATTTAAAGACCCTTTTAGGGCGCTTATGTGTGCTACTTGTGTGTGGTTTGTTTAAAATCCTCTTCCATGCATAGGGAGGTAATTCTCAATAAGTGTTTACATTTGTGCCTGCATAGGTCATGAGTGGTTAGGCAACCCAGAGTGGAACCACCAAGAAAAGCCTCGCTTTGATACTGATTGATACATATATATGATGATATGATGGGCACGCGGAAAGGGTTCGCAATCAACCCCCGCACAGTTCTAGTCTGTGTCAGCTCAGCACACGGGAATCGTGTTGCTTCCTTTGTCGACTCAATAATAAAAGTGGCAAGAGTTCCCTATTCTGACTCTCTACGCCTTCTCCTGAGGTTCGCATTTACTAATGATACCTTCCCTCATTGCTCTTCACACTTGATAATTCATGTCATGATATGATACCTTTCACGGGAATCGAATGTGTCGGCTTCTAGTTGCTTCCGGTACATCGGTGTTGTTGTAGGCTATGTGACTTCCTTCCTTTCATGGGCATGAGTGTTCATATGTTTGTGCATTGCATTTTTTGTGTGCTTCTGCCAAAGCACTTGCGTTATTCATCCCTTTGCATCCCTTGGTTCTACAACCAAGACAAATATTAGGATAACTTTCCCTTAGGGCCGCTCGGTTAGGATATCTCTTGAGCCTAGACATTAGGATATACATCATTTTGATGTCAACATAGATAGAGATTCTCTTACATCCTCAACCTTAGGTCAAATCTTCGCATGATAACATTAGGGTAGAACTAGTTAGTCTCCCTTTACATGTTTTCCTGTTTCTTCTGCATCTTTGCATGTAATAAAACTAAAACTTGTTTTCCTTTCTTTTTGCAAGTCAAAACACTTAATAATGGTTAAACTACTTTTTCAAGGTAAAAGCAACCAACCTCGCTTCAAATATTTTTCGCCTACGGGCACCTTTTGTGTTTAAAACCTTTTCAAAAGCGGTGTTCCCTTTCAAATCCAAACAAATTGCTAACTGTGCGAGCGGCCGAGCATAATACTTCTTATAGATACAACGCCAAGCATGAGTTGCAATTGTGAGGATGCGGAATCGAAATTCCCATAAAAATAATTGCAACCCACCAAAACAAGTGAGTTGAACTACGGCGCTCTAACTTTCCCATTGCACGAGGAAATACATAGGCATCTTGTCACGGGGCTCGATCGAGCAAAACTTTGTAAATACTTCCTTCTTTTCCCCGTGTTTCCTTTATTTTATTTTCTTTCACATGCATTGTAGCGGTTAAGCGATAGATAGATATAACACACCTCTTAGATAGAAAATATAAGTGGATACCATAGAGTACTACGGGCGTGTGGGATGCTAATCCCTTCCCCTCGCGTAATAGACTCCCTTACCCCGATCTCTCGGTCGTGAGACCGTGATTTCTCCCCCTTATGTTTACTCAATGGTTTCCTTTCCTTCCGCGAGATAAGAAATGTTCGATAGCGACTTCATTGATACAATTATCGGATGATGTTCAGCAAGTTGTTTCACATAGCCAAGGGATAACATATACCACATCTCAATTGGAATTTCTTCAGATCTTCAATCTGATTTTTAGATGATGGATGCCAATGTCTGTACCTACAGAGGAGACAATACTCTTTATCATAAGATAGAGTATTTTCTCCTTATCCCCTTCAAGAAAATACTCTTTATTAGAGGATAGAGTATTCACAACATAACACACTATGGTTGGATCACAGTACTCCCTTTCATATGGAATCTGTTATATAGTCACAGACTTCCTTGATGCTGGTTCCTTTGATAAGAAGGTCTTTCCAGAAATTTTCTCACTTATATACATAAAGGTTTTGGAGAAGTCAACCTTTATAGAGCTTGAAATCTATACATCCATAAGTTGTCATATGGAGTAGATAAACTGTTGATCCTATCTGATCAACTTAGCACAATTCAGATGTCTCCTCTTCCAGATAAGGAGTAGGTTCTAAACATATGTTCTCACACTACATTTGTTTAGCACATAAAACACATGTTCTTCAAGTGGTAGCTGCATACCAATTGTAATAATCTTCTAACATCCCATAGAACATTAGTTCCATCTCCTTGGAACACATCAACCTTGATAATCTTCAAGGTCTTCAAAAAACTTGCAGATGTATATGAGAATCATTGATCAATTGATACTCATCAACTATATTAATAAATGCCTTTATGAGTGGACTTGAGGAAGATCTCAAGTATCTTTGACACTTTTAATATAGTTGTGAAAATCTGCCAAATATTTTGTTGAATAAAAATAACCCTAGAATCCTTCGTTCACTTTAAGGGTTGTATCAGAGGCTATGCAGCAGAATATAGTCATACTTCAACAGAATTTACACAATGCTTACTCCATATTTTAACTGTAAGCATGGAACATAATGATTGAAAGTAACTCAACCCAACAATACACTTGCTTCTTCATAAAGTAATAAACTAGACCCAACCAATATCCTAACCTGATGGAAATACATAAGCACGAGAGTTACCTTACCAATATTTGCACTCCCACATGAAGGTTTTGACAATTATCTTCTCTGTGCTAAATATAGGTTTAACATTTCAGTCCAAATTCTTCACTCCCGCATGAAGTCTTTGAATTTAACTCTCTTTGTTCCAGCTTCATTATCTTCTTTCTTAAAGAAGGTACAACAGTTCTGGTCAGGTTGGTCTAGTCCTCCACAGATAGGTTCATGCTCCACTTCAAGGGACCATAAAATATGAACACTCCTTGTTCAAACAATCTTCTACCGTGTACACAACCAGAAAGTATCCCTCGTGGATCTCATCTAGAAACAGACAAGATGCCTGCTCTAGTACCTATTGAAATTTTGTTGCCAACAGACTCAGGATGTCTTGACATCTGATCTGACATTATAAAATAGACAAGGTAGACATAAAAATAATAGTGCAGGAAACAAAATAACACACAAATTATTCACCCAGTTTGGTTCTAACCAACCTACATCTGGGAGCATACTAAGCCAAGAAGGAAGTCCATTATCAGTAGTCCTAATTCAAAGTTAAACCTCCCTGTTTACACTCTTCACTTAATTCCTACCTAATGTCCCTTCTACCTAAGATACCTCACTTAGATATGAGAAACTCCATTCCACTTCCAATCACCGCAGTGATGTCTAGCAGTCACTCTTCCAGCCACTGCATCAACAACTTGACACCTAACAACTCAAAACTAATTTGGAGATACCTCACTTCAAACACAAAACATTTAAACTAGTGACACAAACAAACTTGTAATTACTTCACAGCTTCTTCCAAGGACACAACTACACTCGTTGCTTAACAGCTTCTGAGTGAGTAAAATAATCCTCTTGCCTACAGGCTTCGAGGTACGAATCAGATACCATCCTACAATCTGGGTGGTTCACCTACAAACCAACTCTCCTAGAGAGGTGTTACAGACTCAGCCCTAAAAACTACATCATTACTAAATTCGGCTAGTGCAAAACTTAGGCTACAAAGCTTCTATTTATAACCTATTACTCAAGTAGATTTGAGCCTTCAACTCATAACAAACTACTGCTAAAAATGCTCCACAATGTTCTCTAAAACAACTTGCTAAAATTGCTCCAAGATATTCTGCATAAATTTAGGACTTCAAGTAACAACATTTAAGTTGTTACAAATATGCAAAAGATTCTCTTATAAAATCTTCCTTCAACATTTAGTTTCCTAACTGCTCTCCTTGATTACAGATTGAGTCTCCTTCAACATAGCGCCATAGAGGATTCATAATATCTTAGGAATATTTTGTTTCTGTTAAAAACATAACAGAATCCAATTTTTCCGCTCAAACACGATGTCGTGACATCTTCTTCGACATGTTGTTCTAGATGTTGAAACATTTCAGCACAACATGTTTCTTCATTAAATAGAACTTCAACCTTATTTTTCCTTACAAGTTATAAATCCTATTTAACCTATTGTTGCTGTATTAGTTTTACCAAACATAAAGTCAATCCTAAAAATAGAGAATCAACAAGAAATTTGGATGATTTTTCCATCCTGGGTTGTATGTCTTCGATTAAGGGTTTCCTTGAGCATAATGCATTTGGTCAGTGGGAGTTCCTGCTAAAAGTTGACATTCAGCAGCAGTGTGTCCAGGTACTCCGCATATCTCGCAATTTCGAGTTATAGCAGCCACGGTGGCTGGAGGTATTGCGGTTAAGCTTTCTATCTTATAGGCGAGAGCGTCTACCTTAGCATGGACGTTGTCAAGACTGTTGATTTCATACATACCTCCTTTCATCGGTTCTTTCTCTCTAGAAGCTTTATTGACTTGACTTCTTTCACTTCCCCACTGATAGTGGTTTTGAGCCATACTTTCTATAAGAGCATAGGCTGCAACATAGGACTTATCCATAAGTGCACCACCTACGACGGTGTCTATTGTTAATCTTATGTTATATAAGACACCATTATAGAAGGTATGGATAATTAACCATTCTTCTAGGCCATGACGTGGACAGAGCCTCAACATGTCCTTGTATCTTTCCCATCCGTTGAAAAGAGACTCGTTGTCCTTTTGTCTAAATCACTTATTTGAGATCTTAGCATAGTTGTCTTACTTGGTGGGAAATATCGCACAAGGAAGACCTTCTTCAACTCATTACAATAGGTAACTGAGTTGGCTGGTAGAGACTGGAGCCAAGCTCGGGCTATATCTCTTAGTTAAAAAGGGAAAAGACAAAGTCCTATCGCTTCTTGAATGACCCCATTAGCTTTAACTGTGTCTGCGTATTGCAGAAATATTGCTAGATGTAAGTTAGGTCATCCATTGAACCACTAGAAAACTGGTTCTATTGTACATCGGATAACAAAGAAGGTTTGAGTTCAAAGCTATTAGCCTCAATGACAGGAGCAAGAATGTTTTTATGTGGTTATTCTTGTGAAGGAATGACGTAAGATTTGAGAGGACGTGGATGATCACTCATGTCTGGTTCTTCAACTGGTTCGGCAGAAATAGAAGATTGAGGAAGGAATTGGTTAGTACGAGGTACTCAGATGTGGCATCTTCTAATAGTAGAGCGCTCAGGTTCAGAAATTGGTACTAAGTCTTCGCCTCGAGAGCGAGTACTTGGCATACAATTGGGAATGTTGCCTTATTTTATACAGTGTAACTTAAGAATTTACGATATCGACTTGTTGGTCCCCAGAAGTGGCGCCAAAAAATTGATCGCGACTTTGTGTGTCTTAAGGAATCTAGACAGTAAGTACACAGTCCTATCGCATGTAGCTTTAAAGATTATCGAATCTTAAGAGACTAAATGTCGAACTATCGCTATCTTAGGTTACTACATAAATCTAAGGCTAATAATATAATTGATTTGGGATTTTAGGGAACCTAATTGAATCTAATCTACTTTAGATTCAAGGGGAGATATCGGTATGTAATGGTCAGACTTCAGGGATTTAGAAACTCATTGACTCAACTCGGATTATTAAAACAACATTTAGTAGTAAATATTTGTTTGAAAACCCTCTTCTCACATTCTCGTATTTATTGATTCAGATCCTATAATTAAACATAAGTGAGCGCTATCGCTGTATCATTTAAAGTTTAAAAATAGTTTTTGAAAACAAATAAGATCTAATTAACTCAAATGTGCTCTCGTTGTATTTTAAGTTAATGCACAATTACCACTGTCCAATTATTATCTCAAACTCTCATTTTATTGATCCTAACTTCTATCTATATTTTGCTCTCGTAATAAAAGAATTGATTATTGAAATTGGCAATTGAAACCAGAAAATCATTCTTTTAAAAAGAATAGTTCAAATGATGTTGCTAAACCCCATCCTCTCTATATGACCTTACATACCGATATATTAATTTAGTCTAGCATGTTATAAAATTCAATAATAGTGCAACAATAATAAATAATATCAGACAAAATAAACCCAAGCATTGTAGACAATTTTTTACAGTAATAAATTAAAGCTTTAAAATTAAACCTGAAAACAAAATTGTGGAATAATTCTTTAAACGTCAGTGAGATCTGCCTTTTATTGCTCCAAAAGTTATATGCGATAAAGAAAATTAAAGCTTGGTTCTAACGTAAGGTTAGAACCTGCAAAAGTTCGCAGCAATATATGATGTGGAAACTGCTACGAGAAAATTAAATGAACTGAGGAAAATAAAAGGAACTGATAATCGGAAAAAGGAAACGAAAATTGAAATTAAATTCGGGGGGGGGGGGAATAGCAGCGTAACAGCAAGGTTAAGTGAAAAAGAAGGCATACACGAAATGAATATCTTGTGCCTATTTATAGAGTGAAGGCGTGGCTTGAAAGTAAGAGAGGAGCGAGATTTTCTCCTTGTGAATTCCTCTTCGTGGCGGTCGCTACGCCTTGTAACGGTCGTTATAGCTTGCGTGTTAGGGAACTTCTCAATAGTTTTCGTGGCAACTGTTAGGGTTTATTGGAGGGAGGTGTGACGGTCTCTACACAACTGGACCATTTGGAGGCGCATGATGGGCTGGGCCTTGTTGTTGTTTATTTCTTTCTTTCCAGTGTTACTTCTCATACCCCCATTTTGCTATGACACCATATGTTTGCATATTTTGCTCTTTTTGTGGATTTTAAGCTCGATTTGCTCAACTTTTCGTGACTTTCTTCGTACATGCCTCGTAAACATTAAATTCCTGAAAACATAGAAAATATCAGCATAATACGAATAAAGAGTAATTTAATTTAATAAAATGCAGATAAAATTCATGTAAATTGATTCAAATATACGATACACTTTCGGGTTATCAAACTAGTATAAAAATATTGTGTTCTTTATTACTTCCCAATTTTTTCAATCGTTATCAAAAACCAAAGCATATTAAAAAGGGGAATTGTTTTTTAAGAATAGTTTTCAAAGCTTAAAACCCAATTAAAAATTCCCCTTTCTTGTGTTTTTCGCACCTTCAGTTGGTACCAGAGCTTGGTTCTGAAGTGATAAAAAGGTTGGATTTTTATCAAAGCACCTAACAATGTTCAGTATTGATCTAGTATGTGAAAAACAACCATGGCTGCTCCCAACAACAATGTAGTTGTTATTGCTTCTGATAAAGAAAGAGATTCTTATAGTTCAAAACCTCTGATCTTTGATGGAGAGAAATCTGACTATTGGAAAGACAGGATAAGAAGTCATCTTCTTGGATTCGATCTAGATCTATGAGATATTATTGTTGATGGCTACACCTACCCATTAGTTGAAGAAGGAAAAGAAATTCCCATAAGCGCCTGAATAGACGCTCAAAAGAAGATGTACAAAAATCATCATAAACAAGAACAATTGTTCTCAGTGCAATATTATAAACAAATTATGCAAAGATCACAGATAAAGAGACTTCCAATTCTATCTTTGATTCTCTTCAGATTATTCACGAAGGAAATACTCAAGTCTAGGAAACAAAGACATTGGCCTTAATCCAGAAGTATGAAGCTTTCAGAATAAAATAAGATGTTTCTATGGAAACAATGTTTTCAAAATTTTAGATGCTTGTTGCAGGACTCAGAGTTCTGGACAAAGGATACACTACTACAAATCACGTCAAAAATATTATCATAAGTTTTCCTATTAAATGGAGAACCATGGTAACTACTTTGAAACTGGAGAAGGATCTAGACAACACCAATCTTGAAAAACGTATTAGTTCTTTAAGAAGTCATGAGATTGAGCTTCAACAAGATGAACCTCGGAAGGGAGGTAAATGCATTGCTCTCAAGTCTAAGTCTAAGAAGACAAAGTTTTGTCAACATTTGGAGGAATCAGAAGAGTCTGAAGAAGACTCGGATGAAGATGAACTATCTTTAATCTCTAGAAAGATAAACAAACAGTGGAAACACAGACATAGTAAGTTCAGAGGGTCAAGGGAATTTAAAGATAGACAAAAGTCTACATTTGACTAGAGAAGAGATTCTGAAAAGGAAGTCATATGCTATGAATGCAAAGAACCTAAGCATTTTAAAATGACTGTCCTTAGCTCAAAAGAGAAAGAAAACCAAAGAATGTTTTCAACGCCTAGAAAGGTCTCATGGCAACGTGGGATGATTCAGATTCAAAGAAAGAAGATTCTGATGAAGAACATCCCAATGTGGCTCTTATGATGGAGACTAGTACTAGTGGATCCGTATCAGAAGATGAACTGCTTCTTGATGAAGAGTCAGATTCTACTGACGACAATGAGGTTCTTTCTTCCCTTTCTCATTCTGAAGTAGAATTAGGATTAGCTAAACTCATGAAACGGTATCACCTTCTTCTAAGCAAGCACAAAGATCTGAAAAAGACTTTTGCGATTGCCTATGAAACATATACTAAGAGTGATCCAAACATTTTAGCTTTAAATAACAAATTATTCTCTTTAGAAAGATCAAATGTTGCTCTTAAAAGTAAAGTCTCTAAACTAGAAGAGGAGATCACTTCTAGCATATCTGCATCTGATGAGACTATTATATATGATAGAGCTTTTCAAAACTTCCTTGCTAAAAGCATAGATAGAAGAAAAATGGTCTCAATGATCTATAAAGTTAGCAGAAACGAAAGTAGAGGTTTAGGATACTATGGACCACCCAAGCCAATGGATGAGACTGAGAATATAAAAATAATACCTCTATTTGAATAATTCGTGCTTCCTGGAACTGAATTAGAATGTTCAAAATCAAAAGAATCATATTTTGATGCATTACAATCATTGACACAGAAGGAAACTTCTAAACCAAAATATAGTGAGCGAATTCCTTAAGTCCAAAGCTGTAAAAACCTCTAAAAATACTAACCAGAAAGGACCCAGAGTATGGGTACAAAAAGATTAGATTTTCTATGTTGCAGATATTCTAGAAAGTGCTTCTGAGATACCAGTTATTGCACCTGCAGAATGGATGCTTTCCACACATGTTGGGAAGAAAATCTATGTTCCAAGATTTGGAACTTAAATCCATAAGGAGTTATGAATTGTAATAATAGATGTGTTCTGAAAGAAGATGTGAAGAGTCTAAAGGAAACTCGTCAAATTTAACAGCGTAACTTTTCTATCCTTTAGTTTCTGATCTCAAACATCATAAGATGCTTCGGTCAGAAGTGTCTCTAATCAGATGGAAACCCTTTGGTTTTCAAGATTTTGAGAATATCAAGCGTGTCTCTTAGTAAGTGCAGTGATTAACACGCGTAACCTTTTGGTTATCCTTAATCATCACACGATATCTAAGCTAGATAATGAACAAAGTGCTAGTTCTTGTTATTGATCCTTCATGATTACCTTCATTAATTACTCCTCATGAATACATTATTTTAAAAATTCATTTTTCTGAAATTTTATATTTTATTTTATTATTTAAATTCTCAAGATTATTTTTCAAAAACTTTATATTTAAATATTTTCTCTATATATAGCGTACACTCTTCTTCTCAAATTTTCACCTTCTATCGTTTTAAAACCCTAAACCCTAAAATCATTTTCTTTCAAACTATCAAGTAATTTTTCTCTTCAATCTTTATCTGTTTATCTTCCCTTTCTCTCTAATCATCATGATGACTATCTAACAACAAAAAACTGTCAAATTTGTAAAGGAAATGGAACAAGCTTCACAACCCAACGCATCTTCAAAGGCTCCATCATCAACAACAATTACAACATCCGCTCCATCATCCTTAGCTTCTCCTCCATTAATCCCTGTCAAGGTTGGTTCATCCTCTAGTAAAAAAATTGATGAAAACCATATCACGCAGAAAACTCTTCAAGTTCATTGCAACCTAGATCCAAAGAACATGATAGTACTTAAGGAGTTCATGGTTGATTTTCAAAATATCACCAACAATGATTGTAATATAAACGAAGAACCGAAGGCTCAAGGTTGGGAAGTATTCTTCAAAAGGCTTCATGGTCCCACCTATGAACCTTTAGTGAAGGAATTCTGGAAAAATGCAGATTGCAATGATCTTCATATCGTTCCAGCGTTATCGGGCAAAGGGTTATCATCACTATAGAATCCATAGCGAAACTACTTGAATTAAGATTCTTGGAAGGAAAATGTACACCTAAAACGGACTTTAAGTATAATGGTCATAAAATGCATCTTAAAGCGTTGATGTTTATAAATTTCTCCATTGAAAAGAAGGATTATAAGAGCAAAGATCTTTGTGACAATCTGAGGATCAGGCACAAAATCATTTTGGGGTGCATAAACCCTAGACCACTATACAAGATCTGCTGATCACTTCAACATCGATCAATAATTTATGTTGTAATATTTAATGATCAAAAAGAAGGTAAATCTTCCTTTTGTTCTCTTTAGTCATCTGAAATAAATGATTAAAAAAACTCAAACCACAACAGACCGGACAAAGAAGGTTCCTGCGTACATTCCCTGTGGTCTTCTAATAATAGATATTCTTGTACAAAGCGGTCTGGTAGCATTTCTGATAGAAGAAGCAAAGTATATTGATTATCTGATTCCTAGCATTGGTAAACCATTTACAGTGTAAAATCTCAAAAATATGAAGATTATTTCTGAGATAAAAAAGAGACATGAGCTTGACATGACTGGAATTCTAGATAGAGTTCCTATTGAGAACGCTTCTTTGCTTACTATCTCAAGAAATCTGATAAAGGTGACTAAATATGTTGAATAAATGAGTAAAGTTGATCATGATGTGTCTATTACATATGATGAAGAAGAAGAGGATTGCTCTTAAGGAAAAAGAAAGCAAAGGGCAGATGGTTCCGATTCCGAGAAGAAGAAGAAGTCAAAACTTCTCAATGATGCTATTCTAGCTAAGAAACACTCTAGTAAGTCATCATCTACCAATTCAGTTTTAATTCTTGTCCTTAAAACACTCAATGTTTCATCAACCATCACCAAACCCAGTTCATCTGTCTCCATTAAATCACCCTCACTTTCATTACCACCATTTGTATGACTATCTTCTACTATCACCTTCTCAAACCCTTATCCTCAACATCCTTTTCTGATCTTATATCCACAATTCTAACTCCCAGTTCTGCAACAATCTCAACCACTTCTAATGTGTTTTCTTCATTCTCAATTCCATCTTATCAATTCATAAATAAAACGTTTAACTCTGTTGTGTATCTAACAATAACTCATTCTGCCACGACTCCCATTTCATCCACACCCATAATAACTTTTGTAAGTTCCTTGAACTTAAGAATTAGCTTAATTTTAATAAAACAAATAATAAGCAGCATTAGTGTATTATACAATAGGATATATGCGACAAAAGTCCTACTGAAATGCCCGAACATGATGTGTTAAAGAGTTTCAACATCTGGAACAACATGTCATATGAGATGTCAAGATATCAGACATCAGGACATCACACTACAATAATTGTTAAGTTTGTTACAATTCTATTTTAATTGGTGCAGCATATTCTGGGAATATTATGCAACATAAGTAGCGTGAAATTGAAGGCACATATGAAGGTCCAAGATCTAAGGAGAAAGATCAGCGAGGACCTTGATTGTAGCGAAGTTATCTATTTATTTATCTCTTCATAAAGTTTGTTACTGCAGAAGTTTGTTACAACTTATGTTGTTATTTTGAAGGCCCAAATACATTTGGGTAATAGGTTATAAATAAACAATTGTAATCTAGTTTTAGAAAGATAGTTGGTTTTAGAAAGATGTAGTCTTTAGGGTTAACCATGTAAGTGAACCACCCGAATTATGGGATGGTCACTGATTTGTGCCTTGAAGCTTGAAGGCAAGAGGTTTATTTTACTCACTTAGAAGCTGTGAAGCAATGAGTGTTGTTGTGTCCTTGGAAGAAATTGTGAAGTAATTACAAGTTATTTTGTGTCACAAGTTGACTGGTTTATGTTTGAAGTGAGGTATCTTCAAACTGTTTTGAATTGTGTTTGGAGAGAGGTATCTCCAAGTTGATTGTATTAGGAGCCAAGTCGTTGATGCAGTTGCTGGGATGTAATTTTTAGACATCACTGAGGTGATTGGAAGTGAGTAGAGGTTCAAATATCTAAGTGTGGTATCTTAGGTAGAATGGAAATTGGGTAGTCTAATTAAGTGAGGAGTGTAAACAAGGTAGGTTTATTCCGAATTAATACTATTGATAATGGACTTCATTCCTGGCTTGGTATGCCCCTAGATGTAGATTGGTTAGAACTGAACTGGGTGAACAATTCTGTGTGTTGTTTATTGTTTTCTACTTTGTTGATTGTATGCTCTACCTTGTCTATTTTATAATGTCGGATCAAATGTTACGACATCTTGAGTTTGATAATACCAGAATTTCAATTGGTATCAGAGCATGCATCTTGTCTATTTTTGGATGAGATTCGTAGGGGATACTTTCTGGTTGTGTACAAGGTAGATGATTGTTTGAACAAGGAGTGTTCATATTGTATGGTCCCTTGAAGTGGAGGATGAACCTATTTGTGGAAAACCATCCCACCGGACCAGAACTATTGTACCTTCTTGAAGAGAGAGGATAATGAAGTTGGAACAAGAGAGTTAAATTCAAAGACTTGTTGCGGGAGTGAATATTTTGGATTGAATTTTTCCGTCTATAATAAGCTCAGAGAAAAGATTTTCAAAACCTTTATGCGGGAGTGAAGATGTTGATAAGGTAACTTATGTGCCCATGTGTTTCCATATTGGTCGGGTCTAGTCTTTTGCTTGGTGAAGAAGCAAGCTTATTGTAGGGTTGATTTATTTTCAATCCTTATGTATTTTGCTTACAACTGAATTATGGAGTAAGCATTGTGTAAATTCTGATGCAACCCTTATGTGAAAGAAGTATCCTAGGGTTATTTTTATTCAGATTTTACAACATATTAAAAGTGTTAAAGATACTTGAGATTTCCTCAAGTCCACTCTTAAAGGCATTTATTAATAAAGTTGATGAGTATAAATTGATCAATGATTCTCATATACATCTGCAAATTGTTTCAAGACCTTGAAGACTATCAAGGATGATGTGTTCCAAGGAGATGGAACTGATGTTTCATGGGATGTTAGAACATCATTATTACTGGTATGCAGCTGCCAGTTGAATAATAGATGTTCTGGGTGCTAAACAATTATAGTGTGAGTACATATGTTTGGAGCCTGCTCTTGATCTAGAAGAGGAGACATCTATATTAGTTGATAAGGACACAATAAAAAAGCTCTTATACTCCATATGTCAGTTTATTTCTAACCTAAGCTTATGGGAGTATAGAAGTTAAGCTCAATACAAGTAAAAGACTCATAAAGGTATACCCCTCAGTCCCTTTATGTGAAATCAGGGTGAGCTTATATTTGGTATATTCTTCTGATCAAAGGAACCATATATGTGTAGATTTGTTTATGACCATAGAATAGATTTTGTTTGGAGGTGAATACTGTGTCTCAACCACAGTGAATCATGGTCATAAATGTTGACTGCCCTAAATATTATCTTGGAAGGGTATTGTTAATAAGAATCAAGGAAGTCAGATTGCTATGAAGAATTTGAATACTTCTGTTTCATGCAATAAGTAAGTATATTCCAGAAACCTAATTGAGGAAATCTTCTCTGCAAGTACAAACTATGGCATCCATCATCTCAAAATTATAGTGAAAATCCGAAGAAAAGCTAGTTGAGATATGGATCATATTACTCCTTGATCATGTTAATTGTTTGAATGTAAAGCTGATGTTCATTGTGCTTCTATGTCCCCCCAAAGTGTTATGCATAAGATGTTATGGATGTTAACCCCAAAAACCATAAAGGATGATGTTGTATCAGATGTCAAAACATCATCTTAAAGTCTTCAATTATTGAAAGTTATTTTATAAAGTTATTTTATTACCAAGAAGTAAATATAAGTGTGAAGATGTAATCAGTCAGAATGATCTAGGGTAAGTAGTTAATTCTAACTTACTAACTAATAGGTACTTTGATAAGAGACTAAGTTATTATTAGATGTGCATCCTGAATACAAAATTCATATACTCTCTGTCGGGAGCTGAGTACTTGTATAATCAATTTATGGCATAGTGTGAACTGAAGATCAAGATTAAAGTTCATTGTTATCTTCACAAGTTTAGGAAATGTGGCAATGTTGTCTAGTGATTATTTTAAGAACCGATCCAACTTAGGAGATTCATACAAAGACTTACAAATATCTTGACGGGAGCTGGATATTTGTGTGATAGATGTGTGAAAATATGAATCAAGAAGAGATGAAGTGTGTGATGTATAGAAGACACCAGAGATTGAAGAAGGTAGATAAGGCTCAGACTTATCTTTTGAAGACGTATATATGGTTATACACATGGTTAACTATGAGGTTCCTTCTATTACAAGTTATAGAGTGTGGCAATCTGAATCTTGTGTAGCAAGCAAACTAAGGATTCCTAATTTGGTAATTATGGAAAATTCCAAATATAGAATACTTCAAGTAATATAAGGATCAACATCAAAGAAGTCCTTATAACTCAGGGGGGTAACAACATATGGTAAGCTTCATCTTAGAAGCTAAAAGGAAAATTTCTGATATTTAGGGGGAGCAAAAGTATCATTAGGGAGCAACAGCCTATTTGAGAAGCAACTAATAACAGTCAATTGTGAAAGCTGCCTTGTCTAGTGCAATTAGATATGTTTATTAAAGAAGGAGCAACTGTTATATATGTTGATGACCAACTTAATGTCAATGGGGAGATTATTCATTAGCTAGTGTAAAGGGGAGTTTATACTGCTATGTGCTAAAAATCTTAAAGAAGTTGTATTATTGTTATCTCAGAGCCAAGGCATATGGACTCTGTATGAATGTCCCAGAAGATGTTGAAACATCATAATTAGCATATTTAAACTTCACTAAGTATCATCAACCACAAAAGAAATAATTATCTGCCAGGTATCAAAAATAAAACTCTTCTGTTAACATAGTGTGAAGATAAATAAATCTTAATTAAGCTAATTCAGACTATGGGAGCATGACTTATTAAGAAGCCATGGATATGTGGGGACACCTAGAAACTCGAGCAAACAGTGTCGTTGCTAGTTGTTGAAGGTTAGATCTCATTCATAATATGGTCAAAGTATCAAATAATGATATCTCAAAAAAAGAAGCAATACGGAGTGGTGAAAGAAGAGGTGGCAATCACATGCTCATGCATGGTACAAATCTTATTGGAACTAACTCATTCAAAGGAATCTAGAAGAAGCCATTAAAGGCAGGCAGAGTTAGTTTAGACAGTACATGTTTGTCTCTAGTGCAGTCCTTCAACCAAATATTGACCACAAACTAAAGATTGAAAATACCTATGCTTCAACTATACTTATTTATAAAGGACCCCTCTACCTCTATTTTCAAGAAAATAATTCTATCTTCAACATCATGAAAGTTGTTCGAATCTGGGCTTGTTGTGCCTTGATATGGTATTATGAACGCTACCATTGTCAAATTTTTGCTAAAAAGGGGGAGAAAAATTGTATTGCCACTATTGTACTGTTGGTCTTTCTACTGCTTCTACAAACAAAGGAGCATATCCATAGAAGATCCCAAACCAAATATCAAATCCTTGGTTGAAAATCCTTTGTGTCACAAGTTGACAGGTTTGTGTTTGAAGTAAGTTATCTTCAAATTGTTTTGAATTGTGTTTGGAGTGAGGTATCTCCAAGCTTATTATATTAGAAGCCAAGTCGTTAATGTAGTTGCTGGGATGTAATTTCTAGACATCACTGAGGTGATTGAAATTGAGCAGAGATTCTCATATCTAAGTGTGGTATCTTATGTAGAAGGGAAATTGGGTAGTCTAATTAAGTGAGGAGTGTAAACAAGGTAACTTTACTATGAATTTATACTACTCATAATGGACTTCATTTCTGTCTTAGTATGCCCCCAAATGTAGGTTGGTTAGAACCGAATTGGGTGAACAATTTTGTGTGTTGTTTATTATTTTCTGCTTTGTTGATTGTATGCTCTACCTTGTCTGTTTTATATTGTCGGATCAAATGTCACAATATCCTGAGTCAGATAATACCAGAATTTTAATTTTCACTTCTTATATTGTGACATTTGTACCCAAAATTGAAACATCATCATATCTTGTTAGTCCCTCCATGGTCCACCTTGCTCTCCTAAATGAACAACTATCTAATTCTAATCAAAACATAGTTTGTCTTGATCTTCTTTCACCCACCAACATTACTGAATCTGAAAGAATGGCATCTGATAATCATGAAACCTTTGAGATTCCTATAACTAAATCAGATTCAATGTCTGAACTTGTGGGACTCACTAAAGTTGTCCATCCATCAGAACCATCCTACTCTTAATTATCATTGATAATTTATGAGAAATATATCCCCAAAACCTTGGTTGAGTGCCTCAACATGTTTAGGGATAAATCGCAGAAGAGGGTTGTTAAGCTCAATGAAGAGGATAGAATTAGCTCTTCCCACATTTTGAGCAATGCATGAAGTCTGAAGTGGAAAGAATATTCAACTTCTTTGCAACTTCAAGGATGACAGTAGTGGAGTTTGTCAAGCAGAAGGAAGAAGAAATTAAAATAATTCATGCCTTCCAACTTATTGCCCAGAAGAAAAAGGAAGCATAAGCAAAGGCTCTTCAAACTGATCAAGAAGAGGAAGAATCCAGGTTGAAAGAGGAAGCTGAAAGAGCTGGAAAAGGATAGGCTGGCCGCAGAAGTAGAGAAAGCATATGAGTCTGCTCAAGTTGCTCTAATTTAACTGATAACCTGAAATTAGATTGCTTATTAGGCATAATTAATAAATATTAATTCATCATTTTTATTATAATTATGTTGCTTTATATTAGTATTACGCTGGTATTTTCATAGTGTTTCATATAGGAGGCGTGAAGTAAAAAAGGCTCAAAATATAAAAAAAGATTCAAAAGGGCCCAAAAGCCTATCATCCATGCAAGCGCGTGTGGCCCACCAAGGCAGTGTGACGTTCTTCACACCCTCCATGTGCCGGTCGACACACCCCTATTTCCCATGTCACACGTTTTGTTGCTTGTTGCGAGCGGCACGTAGAGTTCCTATGTTTTCTCACTTGTTGCGAACGGAAAGGTGTGATTCCTATACTCTCTCAACTAAAAATCCTACACGTTTAAGTCAAGCAAGGCAAGATACACGGTCAACACTTCCCTAAATTTTTCAAGGCCAATTAGAGAAAGAGGAATATAAAAGGCATCAGTACCCAAGTTGAAAAGGTTCCGAATTTTTGTTCCAGAAAACTACTCTTATTTTGTTCAGAGCTCTTTGTTAGATTTTTAGGAAAATAATTTTGCCACCGATTAAAGCTTTGGTTTTTCACACCGGAAAGCCATTGTAACTCTAGTTTCCTTCAATGCATTCATATTTGTTAGGTTCTTCTTTTGCTTTATTTGAATTGTAATTTTCTCCTGTTCGTGACGGGATCTTGCCGGCCTGAAGAGGAATTATTTGTTCATACTACCAGTCCAAGAATTATAATACTTTATATAATTTCAGGTTCCATTTATATGTTATTTATTATTTGTTTATCTAGAAATATGCATAGTTTAATTTATGATTTCGTTTACTATTTTGTGAATGCATTAAACTTTATGGCTAGCTAGATTTCGATTACTGGTATGTAATATCATAAGAGCCGAAGGGGTTCGGTAATATTAGGCAATTAATATCTATAAAATTAAAATACCTTTTTCTGGTTTGGTTTCTAAAATTTATTTCAAATTGTTTTGCACGAGAGCAAAAACAGTGAGAGCGCTTTAGGGTTAGTTAAATTCTATTTGTTTTCAAAATGTAATTTTAAGTTTTAAATGAAATAACGAGAGTGATCACTTAGGCTTAATAATATAACCTAATTTAGTAGAGCGGGAGTTTGAGATAGGGTTTTTAAATAAATAGTCTTTACTGGAATTAGTATTATAAAATCTTAAACCTTGCCTACACGTATTGAACCCCTGATGTCTGACTAATTACATGCCGATATCTTTTATCAATATTTACTTAAAACCTGAGTTTATTTTTATATTTAACCCAACATCCCAAATCAAAGAATATTACTAGCTTTAGCTTTACGTAATAGGTTTAGGTAACGATAGTTCGATTCGTAGCCCCTGTGGGTTCGATATCTTTAAAACAACGAGATACGAATGTTCACTTGCAGTTGGGATATTTATAAACTCTTAAAGTCGCGATCAAGAGCCTTCAACTGATGAGCAATTCAAGGTTCTGAATACCGCTAATGAAGAGATCAGAGCATAACAGAAAGTAGTGAAACAAAGTCTTAAAGAATAGAAGACATACAATGATAATGTTCAGAACATGCTGGAGTTGATTCTCAAGAAAATTTTTTGACCAGATCCCTCTCCTTCCAGCTCTTAGAACCAATGCTTTTGAATCGTTTTAATGTTTCCTTTTTTATTAAGAACTTTTGTTGTTGTTTTGATGAATGTTTTAACTATATGTTTTTGAAATTTCCAAATTAACTGAATGAAAGCGTTTCTATTTATTCTCTACTATTTTATTTATGTTTTTCACATTTTTTAAATATAACTATTTTATTATGACAAAAGGGGGAGTAGTTAAAGAAGTAATTTTGATTCTTAATGATCAAATTCTCTGAAAAATGCTGCTTACGTTCTAACCAAATATAAATAATTGTTTCTTGGTAGAATTGTGTTGCTTTTCTTTTTTAGGAATTTTATGGAATATGTAAGTCTGAAGAAACCAGTATAAAGATCCCAAGACAAAAGTTCTGAGTGAACGTAGTCCAAGATGCTAAAGACTCAAGTTTTAGAAGACAAAGGGTTCTGAAGAGAAAGTGTTGCAAGACTCTAAATATGTGGCTCTGAAGACTCTGAAAACTTGAAGCTCTTCTAAACTTAATTATGATACAAGGTTAAAACACCAGGTGTAGAAAACTATGAAGACGTGGTTTTGAAGACTCTGAAGACTTGAAGTTCTTTCAATCTTATGATACGATACAAGGTTCTTTAAAACCAAGTGCTGAGGACCCTGAAGAGGAAGATCTGAAGACTCTAAATACTTGAAGTTTTGAATAACTAAAAGTTATACTCTCTCCTCTTACTCATGCTCGTAGAAGCCTCTGAAGTACAGAAGGTTAGAAGACCACGTTAACGTAGTACAAAATTACATGGTACAGTCAAACCTTTCATTCCACTACCATGAAGGACGAATGTTGCGTATGATCTTGTCCCCCACGTTCTCTCAAGCCGCCATAAATTTCATATTTCCAGATGTACCCCTGAAGTGTTACATCACATGTGTGACACCCCAAATAATTCAACTATTAAATAATTAGAATTTTAATTATTAATTTAATTAAAGGTTTAATTATTGGTATTTTTGGATTAATGGATTTAATAAATTAATTAAATAAATGGGAGTGTGGGGGTGTGAAGTTGTATTGGAGGGTGTATGGAGTAAAAGGCTCTAATTATTCTAATTATGTTATTTTTATTATTGGGAATAATAAAAGGAATAAATAAAGGAAAAAGGGAAAAAGTGAGAAGGAAGGTTGGAGGTTTCATTCTACGTACTTTTGGAGGTTTTGATAATCAATAGGATGATTTGATATGTTAGGAATCTCGAATTAGGAATTCTATGTTGTGCCCTAATGTTATGATCCGACGTAATAACTTCAATTGGAATTGATAAGAATGATTAATTTGTGTAGGATGATTGTAGACTAATTAGAAAGTGTAATTATGTTGTGAATTGGATGTGAAAATGTATGATTAATTATTGTTCTATTGTAATATGGAGGTTGGTGATGAATGGGATTAATTGGAATGGGAAAACAGTGAAAACAAACTAGTTTTTGGTGAAAAAACGCAGTATGGGTCGACACAAGAGGCTATGAGTCGATACAATTGACAAAAATTTTGAAAACCAGAGGCGTGGGGAAAACTTGTATCGATGTATAGAGGCTTGCATCGACTCATGTGGCAAAAATTGAACCTTATTTATCGACACATTCGTGTTATGCATCGATGCATACTGAAGAAAAATGGAAAAATATAATTTTTGAGAACGTATGCATCGACGCATAGGATACTTGCATTGATGCATGAGCTTATGCATCGATGCATACTGTACAGAAATAGAATATAACTTTCTGAAAATTGTTTTGGTCATATCTTTGCGACCGTAACTCCGATTTAGGCATAGTTGGTATCGTTGATAAGTTAGAGCACGTATTATCTATTGAAAACATTTTTAAAACCCAGTACCTCAACTTTGAGGGATGGTATGGCTTTCTGTAGGAAGAATTCGCTGTAATTCGTGATTGTTCGTCATTGACGTGGTGCATACTTGCTGGATGTTAATTCCATGTGTTGTAATTGACGCTATATGTTCATGATTATGTTGTTATCATGTGTTGTTGGTGGTGTTGGCTATGTGTGGAATTATGTGGTGTTCATATTCCGTTAATTGAATGGCATGCTTTTGGATGTGCATGCATATGCATTAAGGTGGAGTTAATTCCCATTGTGTGGAATTTGGCTCGTATTGCCAATAACCGTTCCCGGTTGATGATGGGTGGTGAGGCTGGATTGTGTCCGGGTGATTGTGGACGAATCGATCTTGGTGACTTAGTTCACATTTTGGTACCACATGCGTTGAGTCTGCATTACATATGGAATTATAACATATTAGGATGGCTTCTAATGTTATAATTTCATTGATTGTTGTTATGTGCATATTGATCTGTGTGATTTCTATTTATGAAGTGGAATCTGAATATACTAGTGAGGGTGGAATAATGTATTGATTGTTTTGTTGTTTTAAAGAAACGTATAATGCATTTTAATTGTTGATGAAATCTCACCCTTACTTTGATGATTTCAGATTGAAGTGATTAGCTGCTTAGGAGCTGGCGAGGATAGCCTTGAGTTGTGCTATTTAGATTGTCCGCGTGTCAGTGTCATGCTCTGGTAGTTGTAACACTGGGGAACAATTGTTTTGGAATCATCGAATGGACTTGTTTCTTTTGATTTATGTTTGGAATAATTATGAATTGAATTTAGTCCGGATTTATGTCATTTCCGCTGTGTAAAACATAATCATTGGTTTTGGATCGTTTAATAAAGTTCTTCAGTAAAAGCATGACTATTATTGTGGTGTTTTATTATTCAAATTTTTTAAATGTGATGCCCTTTCGTTATGTTAAACTCTGATTAAATATATAATTCGCGGGGTAATTAGAAGGGGTGTTACAATAGTGGTATCAGAGCATAGTCGGTCGTGTCCTACTGTCATTATCCCTTTTGTATGCGACTAGTGCAAGGTAACACTGTCGATACTTATGTTCTAACAAGATTGTTTTGTAATGTTACAGAACAATGGCTGGAAGAGGTAACGGAAGAGACGATGCTACTATCGCTGAAGCTTTGGGAATGCTAGCTGGTGTGCTTGGAGGGAATCAGCTAGGAGCTGGTATTGGTGCTGATAGACAATTGGGAAACTTTCAGAGGAACAATCCTCCATTGTTCAAAGGCACTCATGATCCCGAAGGTGCTCAGAGATGGTTAAAGAGATCAAGAGGATCTTCAGACTAATTGATTGTGCTGAGGAGCTGAAGGTGAGATATGGTACTCACATACTGGCAGAGGAAGATGATGACTGGTGGGTTGCTACCAGGACTGAAATGGAACAAGATGGTGTTGCACTAACCTGGGCTATGTTTAGGAGAGCTTTTCTGAGGAGATACTTTCCTGAAGATATTCGGGGCAAGAAGGAGATTGAGTTTCTGGAGCTCAAGCAGGGCAATAAGACTGTGAGTGAGTATGCTTCGAAATTTACTGAGTTGGCGATGTACTTTGCTCATTACAACAACGACGCAGATGGAGAATTTTCCAAATGTATCAAGCAGCGTATCCGAAGGTTTTCTGACTTGGTAGACTGTAGTAGGATTTTGGAAGAGGATCTTGCTAATACTAGAACGAATGCTCGAGGGTATGTTGTTCGGAAGTGTAAGCAACATATGGATCGTGGGAAACCTTATGATAAGAATAATCAGAGATCCGGTGGTTGGAAGAAGCCTAGTGGGGGAGATTCTAGTTCTTCCATTAAGTGCTACAAGTGTGGTGAGACGGGACATTGTATGATAGACTGCAAGAGTAATGATAGAAAGTGTTTCAAGTGTGGGAAGCTCGGGCATGTGGCCAATGATTGCAGAGTGAGAATGGTGACTTGTTAAAACTGTGGCGAAGAAGGTCATACTCGTCCACAATATACTAAGCCAAAGAAAGAACAAGCTGGTGGTAAAGTGTTCGCCTTGTCTGGATCTGAGACTAAGCCAGATCATCGGTTGATTAAAGGTACATGTTTTATTAATGGCATGCCTTTGGTTGCGATTATTGATACTGGAGCGACACATTCTTTTATTGCTTTGGATTATGCTAAGAGATTGAACTTGGATATTTCTAATATGGATGGAAGTATGATTATTGACACTCATGCGTTGGGTTCAGTGACTACTTCATTTGTTTGTAGGAATTATCCTATTGTAATCTTTGGTAGAGGTTTTGGTATGGATTTAGTGTGCCTACCGTTAGAACAACTTGATATCATCCTTGGAATGAACTGGTTGGAATTCAACCAAGTTCATATCAACTATTTTGCGAAGACGGTTATTTTTCCTGAGGAAGCTAGAGTTGAAGATGTGACTATATCGGTTAAGCAGATGAATTTAGCTATTAATGATGGTGTTATGGTGTTTATATTGTATTCTTCGACGGAGGTGAAAGGAAAGTCTAAGAGTGATGAATTTCCAGTGGTGAATGAATTTCCAGAAGTGTTTCCAGAAGATGTTAGTGAATTGCCACCTGAGAGAGAAGTGGAATTTACTATAGATTTAATTCTTGGAACTAGTCCGGTGTCGATGGCGCCTTATCACATTTTGGCATCTGAACTGTCTGAGTTGAAGAAGCAGTTAGAGGAGTTGCTTGAGAAGAAGTTTATTCGTCCTAGTGTTTCGCCGTGGGGTGCTCTTGTGTTGTTAGTTAAGAAGAAAGAGGGTTCAATGAGACTGCGTGTTGATTACAGGCAGTTGAACAAAGTTACAATCAAGAATCGGTATCCATTGCCGAGGATTGATGATTTGATGGATCAACTGGTTAGAGCTTGTGTATTCAGCAAGATTGATTTGAGGTCTCGGTATCATCAGATTCGTGTGAAGATGGAGGATATTCAGAAAACTACATTTAGAATGAGGTATGGACATTATGAGTATTTTGTTATGCCGTTTGGAGTTACTAATGCACCTGGTGTTTTCATGGAGTATATGAACAAGATATTTCATCCGTATCTTGATAAGTTCGTGGTGGTATTTATTGATGACATCCTGATTTATTCGAAGAGTGATGTAGAGCATGCAGAACATCTTAGAGTTGTATTGGAATTGCTAAAAGAGAAGAAGCTTTATGCGAAGTTGTCTAAGTGTGCATTCTGGCTAAGTGAAGTAAGCTTTCTTGGTCATGTGATTTCCAAGAATGGCATTGTTGTTGATCCTACGAAGGTAGAAGCGGTATCTCAGTGGGAAGCGCCAAAGAATGCTTCTGAAATCCGTAGTTTTCTTGGTCTTGCAGGTTATTACAGAAAATTCATTGAAGGATTTTTGAAGTTAGCTTTGCCATTGACTAAGTTGACAAGAAATGGTCAAGTGTTTGTTTGGGATTCTGAATGTGAGAAAGGATTTCAAGAGTTGAAGAAGAGGTTGACTAGTGCTCCGATTATGATTTTGCCGAATCCGGCGGAATCTTTTGTTGTGTATTGTGATGCGTCATTGATGGGATTAGGTGGTGTTTTGATGCAAGATAAGAAGGTAGTAGCTTATGCTTCGAGGCAATTGAAGATTCATGAAAGGAATTATCCGACTCATGATTTAGAGCTGGCAGTTGTGGTATTCGTTTTGAAATTGTGGAGGCATTACTTGTATGGTTCTCAATTCGAGGTATTCAACGATCATAAGAGTCTGAAGTATCTCTTCGATCAGAAAGAGTTAAACATGAGGCAGAGAAGGTGGTTAGAGTTCCTGAAATATTATGATTTCGGTTTGAATTACCACCCTGGTAAGGCAAACATGGTTGCAGATGCATTGAGTAGGAAGTTGTTGCATATGTCGATGTTAATGGTTTGAGAATTGGATTTAGTTGAACAATTCAGAGATTTGAGTTTGGTATGTGAGACTACTTCTGATAGTGTCAAATTGGGTATGTTGAAATTGACTAGTGGTATTCTGGAAGAGATTCGAACTAGACAGAAATCTGATGTTGGTTTGGTGGATAAGTTGACATTGATCAACCAAGGTCAATGAGGTGAATTTCGAATTGACGAGAATGGTTTTATGAGATTTGGTGATAGGGTTTGTGTTCCGGATATTGCAAAACTTAGGAGGAGTATTTTGGAAGAAGGACATCGTAGTGGATTGAGTATTCATTCCGGTGCTACTGTAATACGATGAACTGACTTTGAGATTTTTGTATCGCAAATGTGCGGATAGCAAGAGTCGCCACCGACTTTTCTTTTATCCAATTAAGGGGAAGGTGAAAAGAACAGGAAAAGACCTTCGTTAGATTCTGAGTAAGGGAGAAGGTTATGAAAAGGGAAGGTATTAGCACCCCTTTCCATCCGTAGTTATCTACAGGCTCTTAGTTGCTCTTAGATCACTTTAAAATACTGCTTTCTGTGTGTTTGACAAAAAAAAGTTTTAAAAAGGCATTTCGCTTTGACTTTGTAATGATTCATGTAGGAATGTATACAAAGTGTTCGGAAATGTTTCGTTTTGAAAAGAGTTTTGAACTTTGAAAAAAAGTGTGAGGTGTGGAAAGTATTTTGATAGAGCAAGCAACTAAAAGTCTTATTACCTACTCAAAATTGGTCATTTTCGTGTTATTTTACTTTCCTTTAGAATAGCGCTATCCATACCATTAGTTGGTAGGTAACTCCGTTCTTTGGATGTAAGCGGGACATTCGAAGGGACATCGGATGGTCATAGAAAGCAACTTGTAGGAAGTATCCTAGCACATTCGAAGGGACTATCATCATTTTTCGTAGGTGACAATCGAGGGTCAAGATCATGTATTCGTAGGCGACATCGTGGGTCTATGATCTTTGTATCGAAGGGACTATGATGATTTATTTTGAAGGCAACGGTGCTAGGATACCTCTACGTTCGAGGGACATGACCATTTGAATTCGTAAGGCAACGAGAGAGAATTACCTTAAGGGGTGCATGTGTGAAGAGAGTGTGTTGATTTCAGGTATTTTATCTTGGAGTTATGAGTGATCTATGTCCAATTTTATCTTTCCATACACGCCTAATTACTAGCAATTTATAGGGTGCAGAAAGTGAATTGCGGCGGAAATGTAAAGTGCGGAAAGATAAATCCTACGCTATTACATGGCTTTGGGGCAGATACATAATTGAAAGTGCGGAAAGTAAAAGTCCTAATTAAACTATTACATCCCATAGGCAGTTACATAATTGGAAACGAAAAGCGATAAAAAACGTCTGAAACGGTATAACCTGTGAACAGATGAGAAATCGGAAAACGGAAGAAAATTGCATAAGAGGAAAATGTTAGTAAAAATAAGCATTTTTGAATGAGAAAAAGTTTTTATGCAAATAATGACATTAATATAATAAAATATTTTTTTGGGAATTTTTGGAGTTAATTTGATAATTTAAAAACAATTAAAAGCAATTTAAATGATAAATTAGCAATTAAATTAAATATGCATGCAAAAATAATGATTTTAATTTTAAAAATTAAATAAACATTTTTCTGATGAGTATGCAAAAAATAAATATTTTTGGTGTTTTTTAAATGCATGATAAAAATTATTAAAGATAAATTAAATTGAATGAAAATATTAAAGAAAATAAGAAAATATGAAAATAGTTAAGTTTGCAAAAGGGAAAAAGAATTGGTCTTTCCAGGGATTGAACCTGTGACCTTTGAGGGAATCTCTTCTTGCCAGCAGCGCCTTAACCACTGGGCCATCCTGCACTTCGTGTTTGTGAAGCTGGAATTAATGGAAAATAAAGGATAACGTGTCAAGAGATATGATTCAAACCAAGTCAGCACGCGTGGGCCCGGATCGGAATGAATGGAAGAATCATAACGCACCATTGTGCCACGCTTGTATCCACCGGAGTCAACCGGTCAGCGACGCCGGAGCCCTAGCTCCGGTCGTCTTCTCCAGCGACCAAAAACTCCAAACCTGCAAAATATCAAGAATCGAAACTCAAGATTAAGGCTACCCCCCCCCCCTAAATCAGGGTCTGCGAATCCATTGGTGGTATCAGTTTTCCCTGAATCGTCCTGCAATTAGAGATTCGAAGCTACCAGTTCTAAAAACCCTAAGTATGGCAACTCGTGTTTTTTACGTGCAAGTTCTCAAACGATTGCCCAGATCCATCCCTTAGCATCTCATGAATACATTAGAATGGTTAGAATCGATTAAAACAAGCAGATAATAAAAATGCAATTTCAAGAAAATTTTGAATATGTATGAACATGTATGCATCGATTCAGGCTGTTTCAATCATTGGTAATGATGTGTACTTACTCAAACTTACCCTAGGAACACAATGGAATGATTTTGGATGGCTGAAAGTGGCTGGAACTTCAAACACGATTTTTAACAATTTGAGAAAATATTTGGCAAAATAAGGGTTGTGTATGGAGCTAGGGTTTCGTGTCTTGTCTTGTGCAGCTTGCTTGGTATTTATAGAGTGAATTGAGAGGGCAAAAAGAAGGAAAAAAGATTGGATATTGAATGTGCACTTAATTCCTTTCAAATAAAATCAAATTTTGGAGAAAATTTGATTTTCTCTTCCATGTGAGAACTAGCACGAATTTGGTATGTTTCATGGGCTATCTTGGACCTCAAGCTTGATAAAAAATCCACTCCTCTTGAAAATATATCTTATTTTCATATTTTATTTAATTTAAATTTGAATTAAATGGTTTTAAATTAAAAAATAAATCAATAAAATAAAATGTGGTCATGGCAAGGCATCAATAGGTCACAAATAATATTATGATCAAGTTTGGATCATAAAATTATAGGCCCATTTGGAAAAATTGATTTTGACAAATATCTCCTTTGTGCAATTGTTCAAAATGCCCAACTTCTGAATGGTGTATTTTGCTCAATTTTCCACATTTTTGAGTATTCTTGGACTTTTTAGAAAGCTCTATGTGTCCTCTAACCAACCTCTTTGGTTTCATCTCAATTGGAGTTTCCATGCTCAATAAATCTTCAAAACAAAATGTTGACTTTTTGTTGACTTTGAAAATGACCTGTAATGTTTTGATCCATACCTTCCAAATGAAGCATTTTTGAACATTCTTGTGAGACATGAAGTTGTATAGAATTTAATTTCCTTCAAAATGAGAGGTGGTGGAAAAATTTCTGAGAAAGTATGAAGAAGTTATGCTCAGTCAAAGTTCAGTTGACTTTTCACTGAAAAACCCTAATTTGGAAAGTTTGACTTTTGATCAAATCTTGAGTTTCTTGATGAATCATGATCAACCATTGATCAAATGATGAATGTAACTTCAAAATGAGGATGTTGACCAAAAATCATGAAGTTTGACTGTATGTTGACCACAATTGACTTTTTGTCCAATACAACTGATTTTCAACCATCTGAGCAATTGTCTGAGGAAACTTGACTTGTGTGAGGCTTGAAACTTGACATGGAGAATATTTGAAGCATATGAGGAGGCATGATGACCATTGGAGATGTTGGAAGTCCATCTGGATCTGAGGATAGCCAAACCCTAGTTTGGGTTGATTGCCTAGGAGAGGGTTTATTTGATCAACCCTTGAGGAATCCTTGAGTATAGATGTATGAAATGCCTTGAGGAATAGGAGGGCAAATTTTGGGGTATGACAGCTTCCCCTGTTCAATCTTCTTGTACTGGAAGGGTTAGATTGGCACACTTGCCTTTCGTGACCTGGAGGTAGAAGATGATTGAACACTCGAGTACACCTGAAAATTTGCACTCGCTGGTGATGATGCGGGAATGGGCTTATAGATGCCATTTGGAGAAGTTGGAGACTTCGCTGGGGAATGAGTCGTACGCTAGACTCGAGATTCTTGTCTGGATAGGAGAACTGTCGGAGATGGGCTTAAGATGCCATCTGGAGAGATCGATGCTGGGGAGTGAGCCGTACGCTAGGCTCTGTAGATGTTCTTGAAAGTGAGAGGAGCATGAGGGTGGGATTAAGATGCCATCCGGAGGGAGTCGTATGTTAGACTTCGTGCTCATCCTTGAATGAAGTTATTGGTTTGTATTGGTTTTTAACCAAATATGCAGCATTCTAAAAGTGGAGAAATGTTAACAAGTAATCGGAGATGGGCTTAAGATGCCATCCAGGGCAACTGAGTCGTACGCTAGACTCTGTAGTTGCTGTTGATAATAAGAGAGGGTCAGAATACATCTTCGTGTTGATTACTCTGAGGAGATAATAGTTGGCAAAAGATGGATAGCTTCCCTGTTGTGCTTCGGGTATTGATCTAATGCCTGTTATTGGAGGATAACTTGTGATCGCTCGTATAGTTTTCCGCCTAGCTTCGTATTAATCTCGGATCCGCTGTCGGAGGACAACGTGGGCGGCTCGATAGTTTTCCGCTCCGTTAGCATCCTAGACCATTGTCGGAGGACAACTAGGGCTTTCGATAGTTTTCCCATTTGGCTTCGCCATTAATCTCGACCGCTTGTCGGAGGACAACTAGGCGGTCTTTCCGATAGTTTTCCCGTCTGGTTTCGGGCATTAATCCTGGACCTGTTGTTTCAGAAGTGATTTTCACCTGCTTTGGGAAAAACAAAAGAAGCTTTGATAGAATATCGTTAGTCTTATGCAAAGTATGATGCATGACAATGTGTATGAACGACATATGCATATATTATGACTTTTATGAGTAATGTATGAATGATAGATGTTGTGGTATTTCAAAACATATCCATCTTGAAGAAGATGCGGATGTTCTGCTTGAGGATTTCTGACTTCTGCTTGGGGATGAAACGGATGGAAATCCTGAGAAGGAAGATAACCTTGATTCCTCCAATGCACTATTTGACCAAGTCTTGAGCCCATATATTGTTGAGGATGGTAGAGATCAAGAGATGCGCCGCTGAGGATCCTGTGCATAGACCTTGTTGGGGAGAATCTAGGAGGTACTCTGCTGGGGATCTTGCGTGTAAATCCTGCTGGAGAGTATTTGGTAGTTGCTGGGAGACCGAGTTAGAAGGATCTGGAGCCCGTTGAAATCTCTGGTTGGGGAATAAAAGACGTGGGTTTCCTCCGATGCACTATCTGACCAAGTTTCAGGTCTGGCTACTGATGCTGCTGGGGGAAAGGGGAATTGTTGAGAGATATTCTGCTGGGGATAAATACCTCGGCTGGGGATGAAATGTTATTGCTCGAAGACAGATGTAACATGATTTAGTTGAGTGGAATCACTGCTCGGGGACTAACGTATACTCCTCTGGGGAAGGTTTGTTGTGAGTGACACCTCTGTGGGGATCATGCTCTGCGGGGGGATGCATTGGTGACCTTCATCGTCATCTCAATTCCTAGATCCTGTAGTAATTACTTTTGCATGTTCACTTTTCGCATGCTTGTGAATAGATTTTTATTATCAGACGCATATAATCATTCAAAGCAAACGTTGGACTTTATGCAAACAACAATAGTGAAAATTGTAAAGAGAAAGAACTTGTACTAATTTTGAAAGGCGGCGTATGGCCAAGTAGTTTGTATACAAGAGAAGTAAAAAGCTACGCGAAAACAATCTCGTTAAGTTCCAACTATGCCAGTACTCATATATTTCAACTATATCATCTCTTTACTGTCAGTAGAAAGTGAGTGAATTGATTTTCGCCATTTGAATCTTGAATGCTGATAGTAGTCTGGAAGTAAGATGATCGGGACGATATATAGTCGTACGCTTAAATCCCTAACTTTTGCCTAGACCGCCTTTCGGTTTTCACCACCGATACCCTTTTTGCCCGCTTTTGCAAGTTTTCAACTTGCCGGGTGTACATGTTTTGTATATATCCTTAATTTTGCCCGAACCCTTTGGTTCGTCAGATGCCCTTATTTTTGCCTAGGCCACCGACCTAGCGGGTCTCTTTTATAGTATTTTTGACTATGTCTCGCTCACGTGGTGTGGGAAGTCTTCACCATCCATGGTGCTAAGTATCATAGCTCCCGAAAATCGTTTGACTACAAATGGTCCCTCATAGGTGGGAGTCCATTTGCCCCTGGGATCACCTTTTGGAAGAATGATGCGCTTGACTACTAGATCACCGACTTGGTAGACTCGGTGCTTGACCTTCTTGTTAAATGCTCTGATCATTCGCTTCTGATAAATCTGTCCATGACACATGGATGCGAGTCGTTTCTCGTCGATCAAGTTAATCTGGTCAAGGCGAGTCTGGATCCAATCGTCTTCACCTAATTCTGCGTCCTTGAGGACTCTGGTTGAGGGTATCTGAACCTCAATGGGTAGGACTACCTCCATAACGTATACAAGAGAGAAGGGGGTTGCCCCTGTTGACGTTCATACTGTAGTGCGATAACCATGAAGAGCAAATGGTAACATCTCGTGCCAATCCTTGTAAGTCACTGTCATCTTCTGTATGATCTTCTTAATGTTCTTGTTGGCGGCTTCCACAGCGCCATTCATCTTAGGCCGATAAGGAGAAGAGTTGTGATGCTTGATCTTGAACGGCGTGCAGAGTTCGGTGATCATCTTATTGTTGAGATTAGAGCCGTTATCTGTGATAATCCTTTCGGGAGTGCCATACCGACAGATAAGATTATGCTTGATGAAACAAGCCACAACATTCTTGGTAACAGATGCGAACGAGGTTGCTTCTACCCACTTGGTGAAATAGTCAATTGCCACAAGGATGAAACAATGTCCGTTGGAAGCTGTGGGCTTGATTTCTCCGATCATGTCAATGCCCCACATTGCAAAAGGCCAAGGAGTGTTAGATCATTGGTATCGAGGTACGTGTACTTTGTCCGCATAACCGCATTTGTGACAAGATCGAGCATAGTGGTGACAATCGCCCATGGTGGACCAATAGTAACTCGTTCTCAAAATCTTCTTAGCCATCGTATGACCACCGGAGTGGGTACCAAATGTGCCTTCGTAACTCTTCCATGATACGTATTGCTCGTCCACACAATGAGTAAGCACAAGTCGTGGTTGCGCTTGTATAAGATGTTGTTGCCGAGGAAGAATTTGATGCAAATCTTCTCGTGAATTTCTTATCATTGATGATGCCCTTATGGGATATTCCCGAGTCTCAAGATACCTCTTCACGTCGTAGTACCAAGGTTTCTCTTCAGTCAAGCTCATAACAATATGCTGGTTCGTCAAACTTCTCGATGATGATCCGGGAGCCTCGTTGTCCCATCCGACCATGAACATAGATGACATAGTAGCCAATGCCAATTCTCCTCTCGTGGAATGTGATTGAAAGTGATCTCTTCAAGTAGGATCAAACTTAGAACATGCTCTATACACTTGTAAGTCTCTTCAAGTAGGGATCAAACTTAACCCGATCACTAAAGTCAATACACTTGTAAGAACTTGATTCTTAAGTCAATTTTGATACCCATGATGCACGCCAGACTCGCCATGTTGTTAGTGCAATGAAACACAATCTGGCGGTGAAAGGAGTATGTCCGCTGTAGGGATGTAATGATGGTGCCAATGCCATTGCCGAGTTTGAGGCTCCATCAAAACCATGGTCCATCGATCCTTGCTCGTGTCCTTCGTCTGGCCCGGCTCTCGCAATCTGTAACTAGTAAAACATCTTCATCCGAAATTAACCGCATAGATCGATAGTCATCTACGGCTTGATGAGCCAAATGATCGCTACTACACTTCCTTTGATCGCTCGAGAAGTGTACCGGATGTCGATTCGGTCAAGATCATTTGCCATCTTGCTATTCTTCCGAGAGAGCTGGTTTCTCAAATATGTATTTTATCGGATCCATCTTGAAATCAACAAGGTAGTGTGAGTCAACATATACTGCCTTAGTCGGCGAGCAAAGTTAAACCAAAGTTTTCTCGTGTGAGTATCTTGTTTCACCGGTAAACTTTTGCTAAGGTAGTATATTGCATACTCTTTTCGACCAGAGCATGTTGCCCCAACACACACCCCATTGAGTTCTCTAACACCGCAAGTACATGATAAGAGGTCTTCCTTCGGTGGCATCGTGGATAGGAGGATTCTAGGTACTCCTTGATTTTGTCAAAAGCGATCCGAAATCGCTGTTCCATTCTACCACTTGATCTTTCTTAAGTAACTTGAAGATTGGTTCACAAGTAGCAGTTAAATGTGCAATGAATCTGGCAATGTAATTTAATCGGCCCAAGAAACCTCTGAATTCCTTCTCGGTGCGGGGAGCTGGCATCTCTTGAATGGCTTTAACCTTGGCGGGGTCAACCTCAATACCTTTCCCACTGACAACAAACCCTAGGAGTTTACCGGATCTGACTCCAAAGGTGCATTTGTTGGGATTAAGTCTCAGTCTGTACTTCTTCAACCTATCAAACAGTTTCCGTAGATGATCAAGGTGTTCTTCTTCAGTCTGTGATCGAGCTATCATGTCGTCGACGTAGACCTCTATCTCGTGATGAATCATGTCATGAAATAATGTTACCATAGCACGTTGATAAGTGGCACCTGCGTTCTTTAGTCCGAACGGCATAACTTTGTAACAGAAAGTGCCCCACTGTGTAACAAAAGTAGTCTTCTCCATGTCTTCGGGAGCCATTTTGATCTGATTGTAACCGGAGAAACCATCCATGAAGAAGAAAAACCTTGTGCTGAGAAGTGTTGTCAACCAGAACATCAATATGAGGAAGTGGAAAATCGTCTTTCGGACTCGCTTTGTTCAGATCTCTGTAATCCACACACATTTGTACCTTGCCATCCTTCTTAGGTACGGGTACCACGTTTGCAACCCATTGCGGATAGGAAGTAACAGCTAAGAAACCGGCATTGAACTGCTTCATAACTTTGACTTTGATTTTCTCTGACATCTCAGGACGCATGCGACGAACCTTCTGTTTCACTGAGAGAAAACCTTCTTTTGTCGGCAATCGGTGTACCACAATATCAATGTCTAAACCCGGCATGTCTTCGTATGAACAAGCAAAAAACTCAATATAGTCTCGTAGCATCTGTACCAAACTTTCTTTAACACTGTTCTGTTGGCTAAAGATTTTGATATATATGGTTCGAAAAGGGAGCATTGAATTCGAAACGAAACAATAACAGTGTTCACTAGAATGAAGGAATCAGCTCTTCGAATAAGATATTGAAACTTGGGGCTTCGAGTAGCAATTGTGAAGGAGCTTCGAAATGGTGGAAGCGTGGTGTTAGGCAGCGCGTTCGAATCGAAAGGCAGCTTAGATGTTTGAAATTCAAAATATGAGCGGGATGAATGGACGTTCGAATATGCGCGCTGGAAAACGGTTCGGAGACGTGGAGGCTAGAGAGGCATAGTATTCTGCATGTCCGAAACGTGGCAAGCTCTCATAAGTCAGACCGTTATGGTCAGAATAGTATAAATAGAAGTCTTAGTGTTAGGATTTCGTGTGTCATATCTATTGTACTAAATTCAGTAACATTCAAAATACCACATGGATAGGGAAACGAATGCACGAATGATGTACGTATGATTGCACCACTTTTATCTTTTAACAACGTATCTTTATCTTTCCAATTTACCTTTATCTTGCATAAATGTCATTTAAATCATTTATATTCAAAGTCATTTAATTTTCCATGCATCTAAACGCTTTTCCTTTCGTTTGAAGCCTTTTACTTTCCAGAAACCTTTACATTCATGTTATTGTTTTCCAGAAAACTTTTACATACTTGCTTTTACATTCCTGTCTTTTACACTTGATGTTTTACTTTGAAAATCTTTTACATTCACAAGTCAGTTGAACATTCCTGCACTTACATACTTTCTGTAATTCGAAGTCTTTATGCCTTATATGTTCAAATCATCTTTATATTGCTTTGCTTGATTACGTTATTAATTTATTGAATATCATAATCGAAATACACTTGAGACATATATAAAACATCTAAAAATAAGCCGTGAACGTTAACCAGCAGTTTAAGTTTATGCAAACGACCAATAACCCCATAGGATCAATCTAGTCGATCCTGCAAGTTACCAAAGGGATTAAACAACAATCATAACGCTTGTTTGATAGTTTGGAGGACTAGCGGTTGTTTCACCAGAAATCATTGTGAACAAATTGGCACGCCCAGTGGGACCGAGATTGGTTGTTGCTAATTAAAATTAACGTTAAAAAACTTAGTTATTGTTAAAAGGTTCTTTCTGAGTAAACAAAGTTCATTAGTATATGAACCTTAGGAGTGGTAGAATAACTGACAGTAACCAACCCTTATCCAGAAGAAATCGAAATAGTAGGATGTCAGATCCAAATAACCCACAAGGGGAACAAAACGCCCCACATGGAACAGGCACTAATGCGTCTGTTTCGACAGGGACGTCCAGCGCGATCCCCTCGAACACACAATCTATTGCATCTTCTACTAATAGTATGGCCGCGAATGGAACAAGTGGCATGTCAACAAACAATTCGATCCTAGGTAGTACAGGAACCACTGGGTATCCTGGGGGATTCATCCCACCGTCAGGGGCACAAACCCATTTCGCTACCCCACCACCAACTAGACCATTTAGTTTCGACAGTACTAGACCCAGAAATTCCCAGTATGGAATGCCAACATCCTTTATGGTAGGTTTACAAACTTCGACGTCGAATGCGTCACCACACTTAGGGTCAAGTTCTGGGGCTAATCAATTTATGGTACGCTGCCCATCTTAACCACAGAAAATCAAATGGCTTTTAGGCAGTTAATGGATGATAGTAACCATAACATGATAGGAGTATTAGCACAAACTATGCAAGAAATCTTTGCCCCAATAGTTCAAAACGTTACTGTGACAAACAGAGAGAACGCTGACAATATGAGTCGAATAGCAGATTTCTTCGCTCCCCCTGAAAGGCGTAGGCAGAACCAGGCATTGGTTCGAGCGAACGCACCTATCATAGAACAGATTGCTGATGACCCACCTTATAGGCCAGCCAGAGAGAGAGGGTTAACTTGGGGGCAAGAGCACAAAGGGTAGATGTCCCATTGATTCGAGAAGAACCACAAAGGGGATTGATAGAACCACTAGCAAGGGTCAAAAGATTTGAGGTCCCAGTGATTCGAGAAGAACCACAAAGGGGAATTATTGAACCAGGGGCAAGGGTCGACAGACTAGAGGTCCCAGCGTTTCGAGAAGAACAACCTAGAGGGGTTGTCCTTATAGGTCGAAACCAAGATGCTGATGCAGTGGTTCATAGGGTTCGACATGACAATATCTTGGCGGAAAATAACCTAACCACCATGATAGAAAGGATCATGGCCCAAAATGGTATTAATACAGGAATTAGAAGGCCAAATTACGCTTCCCCCATAGCAGATTATGTAATCCATACTGATTTGCCAAGGGGATACAAGATCCCTAAATTTACAAAGTTTGCTGGGGATACCAATGAGTCAACAGTCGAACACATAGCTAGGTATCTAACCGAGGCAGGAGACATAGCAAATAACGAAAACCTTAGGATTAAATATTTCCCAAGTTCCCTTACTAAGAATGCTTTCACATGGTTCACTACTTTGCCCCCCCCGGATCCATAGACACCTGGACCCTCTTAGAAAGGTTGTTCCATGAACAGTTCTATATGGGACAATCCAAGATAAGCCTAAAGGAATTAGCAAGTGTTAAAAGGAAGTTCACTGAACCTATAGATGAATACTTAAACAGGTTCAGACTTTTGAAATCTAGATGTTTCACAGTAGTCCCTGAGCATGAGTTAGTCGAAATGGCCGCTGGTGGTTTGGACTATTCTATTCGAAAGAAATTAGATACTCAATACTTGAGGGACATGGCCCAGTTAGCAGATAGGGTTCGACAGGTCGAAAGGCTAAAGGCCGAGAAGGCCAGGGCTTCTAAGAGTAATAAGAAGGAAAGAGTCTCCTATGTCGAAACGGAGGAAGGTGAAGACTACCCCGAATTCAAGGAGATCGAAATAGATCTCGCTGAATTGAAACAGGCTCCACCTTACTCTTGTAAACTCCTAGTCCCTACAAAAGGGAAAGAAATTGTTGAAAATGAAAAAAATGATAAGTTTCCAAAGAAGGTGTATACCTTCGATATAACAAAGTGTGATGAAATTTTCGACTTACTAGTCAAAGATGGCCAATTAATTGTGCCACCAAATGTCAAAATGCCTCCGTTAGATCAAAGAAAGAAAAGAGGATTTTGTAAATATCATAGTTTCCTAGGCCACAAAACCTCACAGTGTTTTCTTTTCAGGGACTTGATTCAAAAGGCAATTAAAGAAGGCAGACTAAAGTTTGCTGATAAACCAAAAATGAAGGTGGATGAAGACCCTTTGATATTGCGACACCAACTACTCCGAGCCTTTGAGTATGGGAGACATCAATATGGTGGAAGCACCAAGGGCCACTACCTTGAAAGAGGAAAGCACCGAGAGTGAAAGTTGGTCAAGTCAACAATGGAGTCATCAAGACGCCCACGAGCGACAGAGCTTCTCGAACCAACTCCACTGTTGTTTCGAAGGAATCCAAAGCACGAGGGTCGAAAGCCGTAAATAGAGATTGACACAAAGTGAAGGCCCGAGGCTCAAACCGAAAAGTTCAGACATAAAACAAGCTTCCTCAAAAGAGACATGGGATACCTTGGGTGAACCTAGTGGGAAGTTCGACTATCCGGTAAAATATTCTCGCCCGTAGAGTTCGAAAGTCCGAATCGAAGACGCCAAACCATCGATGGGGAGATGATGATACGTAAGGGAAGATAAAGATGGTAACGTGTCTCATAAAGAGACCGGACACCTTAGGGCCCAGTGGGAAATTTGATTATATGGTAAAATATTCTCGCCGAGAGTTCAAAGATTCGGATCGAAGACATCAAACCATCGATGGGGAGATATTGGTACGAAGCACCGATGTGGATGTCAATATGGTGGACATGGAGAGACCCTGCTCGAGATGCAGAAATGGAAAGATATCTCAAAAAGAAAAATACAAATGGAGGATGGTTATGTCACAGACCCTAAAACAATATCTCATGTCAGGCCATAAGGGATGCGAAATGATGCTTTGTCCAAGATGCAAGATCATATGCAACGAGAGGATCGCTATGGAGTTCGAACGAAAGCAAAGAGCTCGAATCGAGTAAATTGGCGCCAAGACAACCAACTGCTCGGATGCTACCCTAGAGTCGGGAAAGTTTGTTGAATTTTAGTCTGTCACAAAGGGGCAACCAAGTGCTTGATTTGCCCAAGATGTTCAGAAGATACCACCGTAACATGGTGGAGCTTAAACGATTCCCTTCACCCCATGCCGGAGTCACAAGGAAGTTGGTCAAATGAGTCGCTTCGATGGTAGTCACAACAAAGCCCGATAGCCCATATCCAAAGGGTGCTCAAGGGTGACATTTAAAATCCTCGCCAAGTACCAATGCATGATGGTCGCAAGTCAAAACCAACAAAGGGAAGGATAGATGGGAGGCAATGAGCAAAATGCGGCCATGCCATGGTATACCGGAGACAATTCAACACAAAGAAAGAGGGAGGAACCGAGGTCGGAAATTATAAAGGTAAGAATCCCATGTCAAGATCCCAATGGCGAAGGCGAACGAATCGAAAGGTCGAGAGGAAGCTTTAGGCATAAATGAGCGCCGACCAACAAAAAGAAGGCCAAGCACCAATCAACCAACAACAAACAGGCAACTCAAGACAAACCTCCAGTAGGAGGTTTTTCAAACAAAACTAGATGAATCAAAAGAATACACTCCAAGTCCACAAGAAGATGAGGATATGCTTATAGATAACTTCAATCGGGGGAATCCTCACTTAACTCGAATCGCAATGTGGTATCTCAGACATTATCCGAATTCGCCAGAGACCAAATCAAGAATGGAAGAAGAAGACATCATTGATCTAATGAAACACGATCGTTATTATGTAATGGATAATGACGCGGTCGAAGAGCGTAACGCATTCTTCGAACACCCGATCCCACAATGAAGAATCATTTGAAGCCATTGTTCATTCGAGCAAAGGCCGGAGCCTACGGGTGAACAAGGTCTTAGTAGATGGGGCGTCAGTCAACCCGATGCCAAAATTCATGCCGAAAAGTTAGGCATTCAAGACGGTGATGTTAAACCTCATAACATGGTTTTATCCAACTATGAAGGAAGGTAGGACAAACATTGGGGTAGTGCAAGTGGAGTTAATCGTTGGATCAAGCCGCACCCACTATGTTCATGGTGATCAAGCCAAAGCAAATTATAACTTGCTCTTGGGAAGAGAGTGGATTCATGGCGAGGGGCAGCCCTTCGCCGATGCACCAAAGGTTAGTCCTGTGGAGAGAGGATGGGATAGTAGAACATCAAGCGACCGTAGCTACTTCATGACAACAAATAATCTAGTTAACAAGAGGAATTATGACAAGTATCCGCCGTAATAGCTCCCACCCCAAGTGACGAATTGAATGAAACAAGAGATGTACATTACTATATGACCCTTCGCCATGATGGCATGTATTGGGATAGGAAAATAATTAAGGGCGATGAAGGAGGCGAAGGCACTTCGCAAAGACGGCCGCCAGTCGAGTTCAAGACCCCGCCATGATCGAATCTTCTTTCTTGAAAGGATTTCGCCTATATGGTCGAGAACGAATTGAAAGCGGCCGAGGCGCAATAGAACATATAGTTGAAGTAAACGAACTCAAGGGAATGGTCCGAAGATTCACCGTGACGAGAACGAAATGGACAAAGGCTTGATGCCATTTATGATACGAACCCTGGGCTTCGAAGGATCCAACAAATTCAAGTGCTAAGATGTTGGCACAGACCCACTCAAGAAGTAAATTTGGGGATATCAACACAAAAAGAATCACCTATATAAGCGTGAAACTCACCCAAGCCTCAAACAAGAAGTGATCAAGTCCTCAAATGTAACAAAGATTGCTTTGCATGGGACTATGATGAAATGCCCGGTTTAAAAAGAGAGTTAGTGGAGCATAGACTTCCAATCAAGGATGGCAAGAAGCCCATCAAGCGACTCCGTGAGGTTCGCGCCAAGGCTCACGAAGATCAAAGCAGAGGTCGAGAGGTTGCTACCGCAAATTCATCGTAACCACAAGGTATGTCGAATGGTTAGCAAATATAGTACCGTTATTAAGAAAATGGTTCATTGAGAATATGCATAGACTTTAGGGATCTCAATACCGCAACCCCAAAGATCAATACTCTATGCCCGTGAAATGTTAATAGATTCATGGATTCGAATACCTAAGTATGCTAGATGGATATTCGTTATAATCAAATTTTTATTGTCAAGAAGATGTTGCTAAGACAAGATTTCGCTGCTCAGAGCCTTAGGCACCTATGAATGGATAGTGATGCCTTTTGGTTTAAAAACGCTGGGAAACATACCAAAGAGCAATGAACTCCATATTTCATGATTTTATTGAGACGTTTATGCAGTGTACATTGATGATATAGTCATCAAATCTATATCTCGAAAATCATCTCGCATCATTTGAGCCAATCATTCAAAGGATGAGAAAACATGGCTTAAAAATGAATCCCTTAAATGTGCATTTTTGTGCAGTGAGATTTCCGGCTTTGTGGTTCATAAAAAGGAATTGAAATTAACCGAACAAGACCAAAGCCATCATGGAGACTAAAGCCCCACATCGAAAAAGGAGTTACAGCCTCTACTAGGAAGATTAATTTTCTCAAGATTCATTTCGAACCTAAGTGGGAAGACATGTGCTTTCTCTCCACCGCTTGCTTAAAGCAAGGCCAAGCCTTCGAATGGAGTGAAGCACAGCAGAGGCCTTCGACAAGATTAAAAGATATCTGTCTCAACCTCCTATCTTGTTCCACCTTCATGGGGAAACCCATGAGATTGTATATATCTCGTCTGAACTTACTATAGGTAGTATGTTAGTACAGAAGACAAGAATGGCATCGAAAGAGCCATATATTACTTAAGTAGGTGTTGAATGATGCGAAACTAGATATAGTAATATAGAAAAGTTGTGTCTTTGTTTATACTTTTCTTGTATGAAACTCAAGTATTATATAAAACCTGTTGATGTTTATGTTTCATCTCATTTCGATGTTATTAAACACATGATTTCCAAGCCAATAATGCATAGCAGAATTGGTAAATGGGCATTGGCCTTGACAGAATATGCTTTGACTTTTATGCCTTTAAGAGCAATGAAAGGCCAAGTAGTTTCTGATTTCATTGTGGACCATTCATTGGTCGAACACTGTCATGGGTTATGTCGAAATGAAACCTGAAGCTATACTTTGATGGTTCGACCCATAGAGAGGCGTGGTGTTGGAGTTCTCATAATTTCTCCCGAGGGAATTCCAACAAAATTCAAGTATAAGTTAGATGGCCTCGTTGAACAACGGTCGAATATGAAGCGCCATTGTTGGACTTGAAGCTTTGTTGGAATTGGGGCAACTAGAGTCGAAATCAAGGGTGATTCAGAGTTAGTAGTCAAGTAGATAACTAAGGAATACAAATGCATAAAGGAAAATCGATGATATATTTCGTCATAGTTAATAGGCTACTCAAAAATTCAATACATGGACATTCAAAGACGCATCAAGAATAGAAAATCAAGAAGCAAATGACCTAGCACAATTAGCTTCAGTTATAAAGTCTCTGCTAAAAACTTAGAGGATTTGATTGAGATAAGAGGAAGAGTCATGGCTACCGACTTACACCATCGATCTAGAGAATATCAAAATAAGTTATGGTGATAAAGATAGGTTCAGGTATTAGCCATAGACACTTTAATGTATACATTACAAATCCATTAATAAGGTATTTAGAAAACCCAACATTGAATGTGGATAGAAAATAAAATATAGAGCGTTGTCATATGTCCTTATGGGAAATGAATTGTTCAAGAAGACCCAAGAAGGTGTGTTACTAAAATGCTTGGGGAAAGTGAGGCATATCTAGCACTATCAAGTCCATAATGGGGTATGGAGCACATCAAGCGGTCATAAAATGAAGTGGTTGCTATTTCGATATGGTATGTATTGGCCCAAGATGCTCAAAGATTGTATAGATTTTGCTAAAGGATGTGAAGAATGCCGAAACATGCAGGATTCAACACGCCTCGCAAGTGAGTTGCATTCGATCATTAAGCCATGGCCCTTTAGAGGATGGGCATTAGATTTAATAGGAGAAATCAATCCGCTTCATCTAAAGGTCGAAATATATCCCGTAGGAATAGACTATTTCACTAAATGGATCAAGCAATACCATTGGTAGTCAGAGATCAAGAGACTATCATCGAATTCGTATAAAAACAGATTATCTATAGGTTTGGGTTGCAAAGAGCATAACCACGTACCAAGGATCGGTGTTTACGGTAAAAGATGCAAGAATTTGCCCAAGAAATGGAGTTCAAGTTGCTAACGCCAACACCATATTATGCTCGTGCAAATGGTCGTCAAGCACCAACAAAGTAATAATAGGTCTAATCAAAAACATGTTGGTAAAAACCAAGAAATTGGCATAAGACTTTAGATCAAATACTATGGGCCTGAGACATCTCCTAAAGAAGCTACTAATACTACACCTTTCCAATTAACATTTGGTCATGATGCGTCTTACCAAGAGAAATTCATCTACAATCGCTCAATTCAAAGGCAAAATGAAATCTCATCTTCTTTATATTGGGAAATGATGATGAATGAGTTGGTCGAGCTAGATGAAGTTAGATTGCATGCATTAGAAGTCCCGATGAGGCAAAAGAGAGAGTGGCGAGTATATAACAAAAGGGTGAAAGGTAAAACATTCAAGATAATGACTTAGTGTGGAAAGTTATATTGCCCATGGACAAGAAAAATAAAGCATTAGGTAAATGGTCACCTCATTGGGAAGGACCTTTTCGAATAGCGAAAACATTTTCAAACAATGCGTATGAAATCAAGAGTTGGAAGATGATAAACGAACCCTAAAGGTTAATGGGAAGTATTTAAAGAAATATAAACCACGCCGCAGGAGGTTCGAATAGTAGCAACGTAAATCATAAACATATAACTCGAGGCCAAAATGGTGAAATTAGTTGCCAAAATGGCATTGTCAAGTGTTACAAATAAACATTCAACTAAAATACAAGATTGCTTTAAATAAACAAGTTCAAGTGGGTATTGTTCCTTAATCGATCAAGATATTCTTGAAAGATTCAAGCTTGGTTGAGCAGAGCTGGCTCCTTCCAAGATAGCAACTTCGCCTTCACTGCTCACCGCCTCCGCAAGCCCTTTATTCGAAGCTCTTCAATCGATTACCAAAAGTATTGACTCATATGCAAGTTGTTGCGGGCTTCCTTAATTTTATGTCAAGTTCCCGGATCCGCCTCCCATTGAAGAATGGATTGAGCTCAAGATCATAATCAACTTTAGCTTGCTGGATGTGCATGGCATGATCTTCAACCTCCTTAGTGAGCTTCGAGGCATGTTCATAAGCGCGCCCATTGCGCTTCTTTTTGGACTTTGTTGCCAGCAGATTCATTTTGAAGAAGGCATCCAGCTACGTTATCGATCGTGATTGAAGTTCAAACAAAATGGTGCCGACTTCCAGGAACATGTGGCGAGATTGACTTGATTGATAAGTCCCTTCATCACGGCAGTACTATCTTTTCTGAGTATTTCGAATAAATCCACATCAAGGATGGTTTTTCGAATCTTGTGAAGAAGTATGACTCTATCATCAGAAGGTACTGAGTTGGAGGTTGAACCAGTATTAGCCTTAGGGAGGGGAGTGTTTCTCGAGCTAGTTTAGCCTTCATGTACCCAATAGGGTCGGCCGCTTCAAGAGGGCTAACCTCTTCTACCGTCCGCATTTGGAAGACTTTGAAGTTCCATACGCAATGGAGTGACATCCAGCTCAACGTCCATTGGTTCATTAGTGGGAACATCACCGCCTTCATTGTCTGCTTCTTCATCCTCTTCATCATCGATCAAGTCCATTACTTCGATATTATCATGCTGATTACCATCAAGATCGATTCCGCCGAACCTTCTTGAGCATCTTCTCCTTCTTCATCCTCGCACCCTTCCTCACTTGAATCTTCACTCTTGGGAAGTATTGGTTTTTCTTCTTCAAGATGAGGTGCCTTTTCACTCTCGAGGAACTTTGAGAGGAGATTCGGGTGAGAAGTCTCCGAGGCACTTCGTAGTATCTTCAAGCATCGCTTCGCTGGTCTCCTTGAGAGGAGGCGAAGTGCCTTGATCATCCGGGTTGTTCGTAAGTTCCAGCTGAACCGCCATATTGACGAACCTTTATTCTCGCACAGATTGCTTGAATCTCCATGAGGAGAAGAATGGATCGGAGCAGTTGTTTGGGGGGGAGGATTCGAAGTAGTTGGGATCGGAGTCGAATCATCCTACACGAAAAAGAAAAGATTAGAAACTTATAACTAAGGTACGAATAATCATTGTCAAAAATTCAAGTGAATTCACCGTGGTTATCTCGCAGATATGTTGTCGTTTATGCCCAACATTACGTTGGAGGTCAAGGTGGATTTTTGGATTTTTGTGAGGGAGCAACATCCCTGGAATCAAGTCCAGAGACGTTAGTGTCTTTTGGAGCATCTTTCTTATGTTTCTTTCGTAAAACCGATGGTGAACTTTCCCCAGCCTTGAGAGTCTTTTCACTAGCACTGGGTTTTCTTTTCTTTGGAGTAGTTGGTGGGAGTTTGCTAGGCTGAAATAATGTGAACGTAAGTTAGATTTCAGTTATAGACTTGAACTTATTTCGAAATGCCAAAGTAAAACTGTTTACCTTTGGGGTTGGAACAGTTGTTGGAATCGGAGCATTGGTGTTTGTTGTTGTTGTAGGTGCAGGAGTAATGGTTGGAGTTGCCTTGGGTACATTGTCATCAATTTCGTTAGTTGTTTGGGAACTACTTCCTTCCTTGGTCTTTGATGCAACAGTTTTTATTCTGATAGCTGAAAAGTGAAACACATAAGACAAATGTTAAAATAAAGTAACTAAGACTTATTTGGGATTTCCAAGCATTCGTGACTGCGCCTTCATTCGAAAGAATCGACATGGCAGAAAGGTCATAGCGAAGATGTCCTGGGAAATTATGGAGCCAATGTCGAGCCCATGTCACAGTCTTAGATGGCTTTAGTTTCCTTTGAGATTTGTACTTGAACATCTCTTTGCAAGTAAGCCACCAAGGGTATGGGGAAACCAAGCCGAGCCGCTCGAGGTAGGTAGTTTGGGAAACTTAGGTGGATGCATTTCGAAAGCCAACCTATACCTATTCTCGTGTGATACCCAAGGAAGTCCGAACTTAGAGACTTTTTCTCGTGAATTTTTCCTTCAAGGTTTGGGACGCCGATATACCGTGGACTCCAAGCGTGTAGAATCATAAGTTGTTTCGAAGTGAGTTTGAAAGGCTTTAATTTCTTGAGCGTGAGTGAACATACCTTTCTTCTTGTGTACCTGCACATCGAACGCGGCAGTCAGTTTATTCTGGATAGTGAGAGTATCAAACATACAAGATTGGTAGAATTTACTCCACCAATCCAGAAAACCTTTGGATGGAAAATAAGATGGTTCAAAAGAGATTAGTTCGAATTGAGCAAATCCTTGATATCGTTCTTCAGATTTTGGCTTCTAGCCTTGAAAGTTCGACCAGAGGTAATAGAACTGTGAGTCTGAAAGAGTGGTTCGGGAATCAGTTGGCATAGACCAAATTGTCTCGAGACAAAGTTGGGTTGATAGGCAAAAAGGAGAATCTGATTTTTAGTGGGAGTGATCCTTGAAGAGATTAGCCTTGGGAGCAAAAAGGCTTTCCAGATATCTTGAATTTCTTTGACCTTAGCAGCCTCCGAAAGGGGCATAGTGAACCATGATGGTCCATGAGTCCTCGAAGCAAAAGGCGCCATAGTCTCTTCGAACTTCTGCTTCTTAGAAAAGAGCATAATGTATTGAGAAAATAAAATCTGGAAATTAGCCTTGTCATCACTCGGAGTCAGCCTTCTTAATCTTGTGCCTTCAACATTTCGATCTGTTATTTCTGGATCATGGTCAACAATAGTATCCGCAGAGAAAGTGAGGATTCGAACATGGCTAAGCCATAGCGGAGCAGCCGAAAGGACCAAATAGTAGGATATTCTTGGGAGTGTGGGATTTTAAGTTCAAACAATGACCTCAAACTTTCATAAAGGTCAACTAGTAGGAGTTCACTTAAATTAATCCTCCTATTTTCATGTAAACCTTTGCTAAGGGAATGAACCCGCTAGCCACTTGAAGTGATCTACTACAAAGACATATCTTGATAGCCGAGGGTGAGGAAAGCAATGTGTTCAACATCGAAACACTATCACCTTCAAGGTGATAATGACCGATAAATTTGGAGAAGCTAGCTAACTTAATATCAAGTCAATTATGCTCGAGTCCTCCTAATCGTGAATGTATGTTTCTCCTAGTGGTGATAATCCAGCTTATAGCAGCTATATCAAAGAATGTGGTGTGATCATCCCTCCGTGAAGGTGAAAGGTATTGTAAGTACTATCCCAAAAGTGTGGATGCAAAAGTAGGATGGCTATAGGTAAAGCCCGGTTTGATAACTTGAGAAGATTGTAAATACCTAGTTCCTCCCATCGATGGGATTTCTTAACCTCTATTTTAGCAAACCAATCGTATGCTACATCGCAGTAGACAAGATTGAAATGGTTTGAAATTACTTTTAACATAGTCCAAAATGAAAGGATCCTTTGAGGGAATATCAGGGTTCCGTGGTTTTAGAAGCAGGGTCGCTCACATTATCGCTTCTACTCTAGGGATTTCCATTTGTTAAATAACGGTTTAAAATCATAGCAAACAGGAATATGGTTCTAACGTCCTTCAAAATCTCAAAATCGTGAGAGGGCCCATTAGGGCAAACCTCTTCCGTGAGGCGTTAGTTGGGATTAATACCGTGAAGAATACAGAGTTCTTGTTCCTTTGAGATGCCTCGAGGAATGAGCACCGATTGGCCGTGGTGAGTTTCAACCTTGCTTTCCGTGATCGCTCCAGTGTTCTTGGTCTTCTTCTTAGAAATCTTTTTCCGAGATGTTGTTGTTGAAGACATTGTTGGAAGTCATAAGGTTTTAGGGTTTTTCAAAGAAAGAGAGAAGAAAAGGTTCAGAGTGTGGAAAAGAGTAAAAAGACCGAGTCTGTTGGTTTTATAGTAAGGAATTTGAAACAATCATCAACTAAGGCCAAGGTAAGTGGAGAATGGGTTGGACACGGAGTAAGGTGGCGAAAGTAAGCATTGAAGTAAGCATGATTAAAGACAATCATTATCTTTAATAACCGCACCATACCGTGGTAATCTGTTGCGCTCGAAACCAGAGCCGCCGTGGATCGACGAATGGAAGTCATGCATGTCATAATTGCTCAAGGTCACATCAAAATTCAGGATATATTTAAAATAAGTATTTCATAGAGATTCAAATACATATTTTAAAGGGCATTTTGTTGGTCAAGATTTTGATATATATGGTTCGAAAGGAGCATTGAATTCAAACGAAACAATAATGTTCACTAGAATGAAGGAATCACTTCGAATAAGATATTGAAACTTGGGGCTTCAAGTAGCAATTGTGAAGGAGCTTCAAATGGTGGAAGCGTGGTTAGGTAGCTGCTCGAATCGAAAGGCGCTTTAGATGTTTGAAATTCAAAATATGAGCGGATGAATGGACGCTCAATACGCTACCGGAAAACGGTTCGAGACGGAGGCTAGAGAGGCATAGTATTCTCATGTCCGAAACGTGGCAAGCTCTCATGTCGCACTGCTATGGTCGAATAGTATAAATAGAAGTCTTAGTGTTAGGATTTCGTGTGTCATATCTATTGTACTAAATTCAAGAATATTCAAAATACCACATGGATAGGGAAACGAATGCACGAATGATGTACGTATGATTGCACCACTTTTATCTTTTAACAACGTATCTTTATCTTTCCAATTTACCTTTATCTTGCATAAATGTCATTTAAATCATTTATATTCAAAGTCATTTAATTTTCCATGCATCTAAACGCTTTTCCTTTCGCTTCAAGCCTTTACTTTCCGTAAACCTTTACATTCATGTTATTATTTTCCGTAAAACTTTTACATACTTGCTTTTACATTCCTGCCTTTTACACTTCATGTTTTACTTTGAAAATCTTTTACATTCACAAGTCATTGAACATTCCCGCACTTACATACTTTCAGAATTCAAGTCTTTATGCCTTATATGTTCAAATCATCTTTATATTGCTTTTCTTGATTACGTTATTAATTTATTGAATATCATAATCGAAATACACTTGAGACATATATAAAACATCTAAAAATAAGCCCGAACGTTAACCAATAGCTTTAAGTTTATGCAAACGATTAATAACCCCATAGGATCAATCTAGTCGATCCCGCAAGTTACCAAAGGGATTAAACAACAATCATAACGCTTGTTTGATAGTTTGAGGACTAGCGGTTGTTTCACCGTAAATCACCGTGGAACATGTTCTCAAGACCCGCTCCTATCTTGATCTCTTTTCGCCTTTGTCAACTGATTCACAACCTCAACTCGCTCTTTATGTGGTCAGATAACTCGCTCTTTTCATCAGAGCATGGACAAGTTCTCCGCACTTGCAATCTTCCTCACTTTCGCCTTCGCTTGGTAGATCGGATTATCGGCCATATTTAGCAATAGCATAGTCGTATCAACGAGATTCGGAGTGATTCAGAGTGTATCACGTGGTGTGTAAGAAACACATAGCTTTTGGGTGTTAAAGTAAAAGAAAGAAAACAACAATTGATTGCAAAAGTCCAACAATTTTATTGAATGAAAATATGCAAATGATGATAATAACCTCACAACGAGCCATGATGCCCCGGCAAGGCACTAGGCTTTAGAGTTTATTGTTCAAAACATAGAAAATACGAAAAGCAAAACAAAACAAGAGCAATTACTCCTGCCTAAAGGAGATTGGTATGACGCCTTCGCCTTCCAATTGCCGAGTCCACCGTCAGAATTGGGAAGATCCACTTGCCGATGTCAAGTCGTTGTCGCCGCCTTCTATAGCATGGATTCCACCGCCGATGCGAAAGGAAGTTGGCCGGCACGCTCGCGCGATCATATTCTCGTCCTCGATGGTGAAGCCTAAACTAGTCATGTCGATTTGAAAGGAAGATCGTGAGCCGACCCCAAATAGTACTACCTCATTCTTCAACAAAGCTTGAGCATCTTTCAATGAGGCCATCCTAGGCGGAACTTGTGAACTTCAGAGTGACGGAGAGTCAACAGCATGACCGGGATTGTTTCAAAAGCATGGAGTCTCAAGAATTCACCCTCCACCTCGAGGTATCGGAATGACCGAGATGACCGACCATATATTCTTCTTCACCGATATCGTGAACAACCTTCCTTTCACCGGTATTTCACTGATGCGGTGGTAGAGGTAATACCGCCCCATGTATCCAAGGGCGTCCGTAGTAAGAGTAAATCGGACGGATGTCCATGACAAAGAAAGTGGAGTCAAAAGTCCGGGAACCGACTTTAACAAGGTAATGAGCTCAAGTATTCGCTTAGAACCATCAAAAGCTCTCACAATTATATCACTGGGTTTCAAAACCAACCCCTCAACATCAAGTCGATCGAAAGCAGTCTTTGGAAGGATATTCAAAGCAGAGCCGGTATCGACCAAAACATGAGACAATGTAATGCCCTTGCATTCAACAGAGACGTGCAAGGCTTTGTTGTGTTTCCTTCCTAGAGTCAAATCAAGATCGAGAAGCCTAGGTCGTTGTTGGCAGCCAGGCTAGCAATACAAACTTCAAACTGGTCAGTAGTAGTGTCTTGCGGTATGTGAGCATTCTTCAGAAACTTCACCAAGGCGTTAGCATGAGCCTCAGAGCACAAGAGCAGAGCGAGCATGGAGATCTTGGGCGGAGTTTGTCCTAACTGTTCCTTAACATTGTAGTCACTCTTCTTGATGATCTTCAATCTCCTCCATTTCTTGTTTGAGGTGTCTTCGAACTTCCTTTGGTACTTCCGTTGAGCGTGATGAGTCACCGGTTCTTTCCTCTAGCTTGGGAATGGATTGAATAGCCGAACGCGAGTGGTGTCGAGTTTCTTTTGGAGGAGATATCTGAGAGAATACCCTTCCGGCTCGTCACTTTACTTGATCCGTGATGTTGTCAATGTCGAATGGTAGCTTCAACTGTAAGATCTTCAATGGTCGTAGGGTCTTGCTTGACGCCATGATAGTAAACATCACCCATAGTTCCAAGGGATAGCCTTGTCGAGGAATATGGAACTGCTTGGAGAAGTAATGATGAGAGGTGCCACTCTAGGCACAGGATCAGCAGAGGAAATCCTTATTGTGTTAACATCAAGATAGTCTTCGGGAAATCGCCACCCCATCCGTTACCTTAACATCTTCAATGGGAATCTTGTAGCTCGTGAACAGTACTTCACCATGTAGTCATACTTTCCACTTGGCTGCCCCAAGGTATCCCATGCAGACGGTACAACTTCATTCACATCTTCGATCTTCGCTTAGACATGTCTTCACACGACTCTCCATGTGTGGTTTCGTGAATAGTATTTCACGCTATCCATCATGCATCGAACACGCCTTCTCAACCAAGAACAACCATCGTGCAGATGGGCACCAACAATGTTCTCTCGGGCATCCCGGATTGACACCTTGCAGCAAATTCTTCTTAATACCATCGAGGAATGGTCAAGTCATCTATGTTGAAAACGTAAGTATCTTCCCCAACAAAGATTGGAACTCTTGTCATGGTTAGGCATAGGCGTTGATCACATTCGAGTCTCAACAGAGGATCAAACTCAATCTTAGCTTCAATCATATCTTGAATCTTGTTCTTCGAGCCCAACAGTTGTCGGTGTCGTGCCTGGGCTATTGGAGTAGTAAGCACACTTAGCATTAGGATTGTATCTGGAGAGGAAGTGTTGACACTCGAGGAGGATCCTTCAAAGTAATCACCGCTTTCAACATGTGTTGCAAGGCTTACGACAATGGCATGTTGATCTTCAGAACCGCCTTCGTGGCTCGCCACGCTTGTCTCACCGAGGTCAGGCCGACGAGGATTGAGATCACAACTTCCCCACAGATTGAGCACGGTCGGTCTTGGCTCGGCTTTTCCGACCATACACAAGATTAGCTTCTTTCTTACCACCAAAAGATCTCTTCGCAAGATTTGAAGATGACTCTACATGAATCTTTCCACTCTTGATACCACTTCAACACGCCTCTCATCAATATCACCGGTGAATCCTCAAGAGTTTCCAATCGATGATTGAAGAATGGGCCCGCTGTTCCCATAAACATATCAACCAACTCCCTATTGGACAAGGGTGGTTGAACTCACCGCTAGATCTCTCCATTTTGAGCATATTCTTTGAACTTCTCATCACGACCCATAGACATGCTTTGTAGTTGCATGCGAGTGGTGTCAATTCAAAGATTGTACTCATACCGTCAGAAAGCATCCGCTAAGTCACCCAAGTACGGATACGGTCATTCTCTAGTCGATAATACCACTCCAATTGAGTTCGACAAACTCTCTTGAAAATAATGCATCCACAACTTCACCACCAAGGGATTGATCTTCCGAACATAGGACTTCAAGTGTAGCTTCGGACAAGACATGCCTTCATACTTGGCAAAAGTGGGAACTTTGAACTTGGGAGGAATCACCACACCAGGAACGAGACTCAGATCATCAAAATTCAGCCCGGACATCTTCAGATTTTCCACAGCATTCAAACGGTCTTCAAGTTGCTTGTACTTGTCATCCTCATTAGAGTACTGGTCATTATCATAGCGATCTTCTCTCTCTTTCTCAGACTCACGCTGGCTGCCTTCTTCATTGCCCTTGACACTCCCCTCATTCTTGACACTTCCTTCTGAGAGCTCTATACGGCTGACCACTTTAGGACCACCTTTGTAGCGTCTGCCCATGTTGAGAACACCAACGACCTTCTTCTTTCTGTTGATGAGCTTCTTCAGATCTTCTTGGCCTTGAACCAAGCTAGTGAACATCTCCTGGAACTGAGCATTCTGAGCCTGGAGATCTTTAACAGTCTGTTCAAGAGCCATTTCTGCTAAAATAAATAACGAGAGAATGAGAAAACCAATCTTCAATGTACCTGTTATGAGATGTTATGCCATGATATACGATGTTTATGCAGATGCAATGCAATGTTTTCAAGGACATTAGAGATTTAAATTTGTTAAACAAACACGAACAAACATTTATTAGTTCTCTTTTTATTATTCTTTTTCTTTCTCATGGGCGCTTCCTCTTGGCGCCGAGGTAGGCGTTGATGTTCCGCTCCTCGTGAAGTAGCTTGGTCAACTCTAGCACCTTCTTCTCGCTTGCATAGCACTGAGCTTCGAATGTATCCCTTTCTTCTTTAAACTGAATCTACGATCTCTTCAAGTCTTCAAAATCAGGAGGCATGTCGGATGGAGAACAAGATAGGTACGCCACCTATAGCAACAGTTCCATAATTACCGGTAGAACAGCGTGAATGGCATCATGAGGTTTTGAGCTCGAGCTCGCACCCATTTGAGGTAAGGTTCCCAAGGAATGGAGTTCGTGCCCCAAAGTCTTGGTATCGCCTTCTTTACCATGCCCCAAGCGTATGAACCTTCGCTTGTAATCGAGATCGTGGTTGTAATCGAACACAATATCTTGGAGAAGTATATCATGTGGACCATCTCTTCGAGCAAACCCAAACTGACGTAAAGCTAAAGAAGGATTGTAAGTAATACCTCCCCTTATACCAAGGAGTGGTACATTAGGGAATTCTCCACAACGATCAATGAAGGTGAAGTCCTTTTGAGAGAAAAGACTCCAACGGATGTCTGAATGAGAGAGTGACATTAACCTTTGAGACCACTTCAATCTCTGTTCATTCTTCAAAACTGATAGAGGAAGGTGCGAAATAAACCACCTGGATAGTAACGGTATGCAACACATGAGAGTTCCTTGTCTCTTGATGGTACGAGTGTGGAGAGAATGTAGGATGTCTCCAAGTAAAGTAGGCACAGGATTACGGGTGAGGAATAACTTGATGGCGTTGATATCTATGAATTGATCCGAGTTAGGAAATAGAACCAAACCATAGACTAGCAAAGCCACAATATCTTTAAATGCATGGAAACTCATAACTTTGAGGAATTCTCGCTTTCTTAATTAGAAACTTAGCAAGTAAACCCTTAACTCCGCTTCTTGTTTCCCAATTAGCTTCAATGTCTGAGCGCTTTAGGTGTAATGCTGATGCAATGTCTTCATACTTAGGAACCTTTTCTAAACCGGTGAATGGCATTTGGTCAAGAATAGGTATCCCAAGTAGCTTAGAGAACTCTTCCAAGGTAGGAACTAACTGATAATCTGGGAATGTAAAGCAATGGTGTTTCAGATCAAAGAACTGGAATAAGACATGCATCATATCTTCTTCAAAACCGGAGGTAACCAAGTCAAGCAGATAACCATGTCTTTTGATGAACTGAGCATGATCGGGAATTTCTGAAACCAATTCTTTGAGCTGAGAAGGTATACCCATGAAGTTTATTCGGATAGTCTTTCTAGAAGCCATAATTCCCTACAAAACAGAGCAAAGATAAATCCTAGGTCCTTGAAATGGTTAGAAATGATATGCAATGCAATGATGCCATGATGTCATGTTTAGCACACACAAACAAATCACACAATGAGTCTAGGTTTAAGGCTTGCATGAGGTATAGGTGATTATCCCACCAAAAGTTTGAGTTGGTTCATCCTGTCCTATAAGAGTAACCGGGTTCTAGGAATCTCATATCATTGATCTTTCTCGTAGGCGTTTATTTCAATACGACTACCAAGTGGTCGACCGAAAATATCCCAAAAGTCTGATCTTAATGAGCGTAGCATCTGAGTAAGGGAGAAGGTTATGAAAAGGGAAGGTATTAGCACCCATTTCCATCCGTAGTTATCTACGGGCTCTTAGTTGCTCTTAGATCACTTTAAAATACTGCTTTCTGTGTGTTTGACAAAAAAAAGTTTTAAAAAGGCATTTCGCTTTGACTTTGTAATGATTCATGTAGGAATGTATACAAAGTGTTCGGAAATGTTTCGTTTTGAAAAGAGTTTTGAACTTTGAAAAAAAGTGTGAGGTGTGGAAAGTATTTTGATAGAGCAAGCAACTAAAAGTCTTATTACCTACTCAAAATTGGTCATTTTCGTGTTATTTTACTTTCCTTTAGAATAGCGCTATCCATACCATTAGTTGGTAGGTAACTCCGTTCTTTGGATGTAAGCGGGACATTCGAAGGGACATCGGATGGTCATAGAAAGCAACTTGTAGGAAGTATCCTAGCACATTCGAAGGGACTATCATCATTTTTCGTAGGTGACAATCGAGGGTCAAGATCATGTATTCGTAGGCGACATCGTGGGTCTATGATCTTTGTATCGAAGAAGGGACTATGATGATTTATTTTGAAGGCAACGGTGCTAGGATACCTCTACGTTCGAGGGACATGACCATTTGAATTCGTAAGGCAACGAGAGAGAATTACCCTAAAGGGTGCATGTGTAAAGAGAGTGTGTTGATTTCAGGTATTTTATCTTGGAGCATTGAGTGATCTATGTCCAATTTTATCTTGCCATACACGCCTAATTACTAGCAATTTATAGGGTGCAGAAAGTAAATTGCGGAAATGTAAAGTGCGGAAAGATAAATCCTACACTATTACATGGCTTTGGGGCAGATACATAATTGAAAGTGCGGAAAGTAAAAGTCCTAATTAAACTATTACATCCCATAGGCAGTTACATAATTGGAAAAGAAAAGCGATAAAAAAACGTCCGAAACGGTATAACCTGTGAACAGATGAGAAATCGGAAAACGGAAGAAAATTGCATAAGAGGAAAATGTTAGTAAAAATAAGCATTTTTGAATGAGAAAAAGTTTTTATGCAAATAATGACATTAATATAATAAAATAATTTTTTGGGAATTTTTGGAGTTAATTTGATAATTTAAAAACAATTAAAAGCAATTTAAATGATAAATTAGCAATTAAATTAAGTATGCATGCAAAAATAATGATTTTAATTTTAAAAATTAAATAAACATTTTTCTGATGAGTGTGCAAAAAATAAATATTTTTGGTGTTTTTTAAATGCATGATAAAAATTATTAAAGATAAATTAAATTTGAAATTCCTGGCAGCAGATACATGATGTCACAAAGAATGTTATGACACACTATCTGACACTCTGTTAACAATTCACACAATAAATTTAAACAACAGTAAAGAACACAATAAATTGTTTACCCATCAAAGGTCTAACTACACCTACATCCGGGGCTACCAAGCCAAGGAGGAAATTCACTATTAGTAGAATTAATTCGTGAATAAACCAACTTTATCTCCTTCACTTAAAACCTACCCAATGCAACTTCAATCTAAGTCCTACTTAGACCTGAGTTCCTACTCACTCCCCCTCAATCACAGCAGTGATATCAACCTATTGAATAATTGAATTGTGAAGACACACTTCAATAAACTATCTTGATCTTGCTTCAAAGCTTTAATCAAGAGACAAACACTCGTGCTTCAAAGCTTTGAGTGATAAACTACCCTTACAAACAAATCCTAGTCCAAGGCACTTATCAATTGATAGTTTCTTGGCTCACAAGAGAAACTAGAATTACACAAATAACAACCTGCTAAATCTTCAATAAATTCCAGAGCACGAAGAGTGTAAGGTTCTATTCCTTCTATAGAAGCAACCCGAAACTTCATTGGGCTTCCATAAAGATAGCTAGGGTTCACTTAATTAATCCTAAAAACTTGGTCTTTTCAACAACCAATTTAGGTCTAACTAAGATTAACCTAACAGCCACGTGAGCATACATTTTAATAACAGAAAAACATAATACAGCAGCTCAACATACTTCCTGAAAAGTCTCAGGAAAAAGATTTTGCGTATCAGAAACATGATCGAATGTCATAACATCCTTATGACATCGACTATTTTCTGAATTCCAAGACAACTTTTATCTTCCAGCCTGAATGTCCTTTAAACATCCTTGTCAAGTAGGATTTATCTTCAATCTCTGAATGTCATGACATTTATCAAGACATTGCCATAGCCTAGTTTTACCAAAAAGTAATGCCAACTTAAAACACTAACAAACTCACCCTTTGGCACATTTTTGGCTAAAACTACTTAAGTCATCAAAGTACCTATGCAGCAGAAGAAAAACTAGTTCTAAGCTATCCTAAGCTTAAAGAAACTAGAACCTAGAGATAAGATAAATTCTACCCATACAAATTCCCACAATTGCCCACATACAAATTTAAATTTCCATACAGTTTCCCAATTTCCCAATACAGTTTCCCACAATAGTTCTTCTCCCCCTTTTTAGCCACAAAGGGGCCAAAGAAAACAGTACAAGTGCCCCAATCATTCAATCATATATGAAGAAAAGTACCAAGACAATGTTTACGCTATATCTCACCAAAGGATTACAATTCACAACAAAATTACACCATCCAAAACAAAACTGGAAATGCGAACAAGAACAGATTTAAACAAGAAGACAATAGACAATAGGGATGTGCTTCCATCTTAAGTGCTCTCTTCGCTAGAAGGAACACTATGAAAGGAAGCATCTTCTGAACTCCCTTCAGCTCCAGCCATCTGAACATCCTCATTTTCAGCATCACCAACAACATCATCAACAACTATCTCTTCATTCTCAACCTCTGTGTCCTGCTCTAGTTGAGAGATTAGCTCTTCAAGGCTTTGCTTCCTTGCTTCAAGCTCTTTGCAGGTAGCTTTTAGCACAGCTAGGACTATTGCCTTTTGAGAAGTTGCCTTGACATTGGATGTCTCACCAGATGTCATGACAATGTCTAGGACATGTCTGCCTTGAAAGAGTTTGTAGTGGAATCCAAGAGCAGGGGCTCTTTTGCAGACTGCATCTCTTTCAGCTAGAATATCAGGAAATTGGTCAGTGATAATTCCATATAGCAGGGAGGGAAAGGCTATTGATCACACTTGGAGAAAACCTGACCTTCCTCCCCCTCACATATACAGTCTTGTAGTCAGCAGACCTCCCATCCCCACAGCCACTTAACAGATTGACTATAAACTCTTTCACCAAAACTTCATAACAGTTTGAGAAACTCACAACTGTTTTCATCAGACCAGCCTCCTTAATCAAATCAACAATTTCCTTGCACTCAAGTGCACTTTTATTCAACTCTCTTCCGAGCCACCCTCTTTAAACATACTTCCATCTTCCAAAGATTCTCGGGATGATGGAATGAAATGTTATCAATGGCCACTTCGTGCACCTTGCGCTTCCCAAGAGTTTGCTTTTTTCTTGGATGAATGTCGTGACATTCTCCTCAACATCAAAATCGTAGTCTTGATCCGACTCAAGGTTGTGTTCCTTCCTCTTTTCATAATTGGTGTTCTTTGGTCTAGAGCCACCACCAACAGCTTTTACTCTACATCTCTTTGTAGAGGGTCCAAATTGAATACTTCTCACTTTACACACATCTTCAACACCCTTTTCTTTAGCAGGCTCGTGAGACACTGCTTTCCTTCCTTTTCATCATCCTCTTTACAATGCTTGGATTGACACTGGCAATGAGGTCATTGTCTGAGAACACTTCATCCAAATCAATGACAGGAGGTTCAGAATCTTGAAATGGAGACTTTTCAAGATTATCACCACTGGGTTTTTCTGGAGTTTCTTCTAAGATACTATCAGAAATATAGTCACAGGAGTTTTATCGAAGCACACTTTGTCAGATTCTTCAAGAATACCATCAGAGATCACATCTTCATTAGCAGCAGGGTTTCATTACAAGCATCATCAATACTCACTTCAGAATCTTTAACTGAAGGATCAACAGCATCCTTGACAGGGAATCAACATGATCACTAGATGTCGTGACATTCTCAAAGGACATTTGGATCAATCGCTAAACTAGGGCTAGCAGACTTATGGTTTAGAGGTACTGAAATCCCAGGTACATATTGTTCTTCGTTTAGGATCCTCGTTACTAATCTAGCAATGGCTATATGCACGACCAGACCCTCTCTGCTCACTATTTTGGGGAATCAAGATGGTGCGTAAGTCTTACTGTAAGGTGATGCTTGTGACCTTCTTGCATTCCTTGCGCAATTTCTTGACTTTTCTAGGTCACCGCCATTGCCCGCAATGAGTAACCCTCAGAGCTTCAACATGCATGGCTTCAGCATTTGCCCTAACTTCAGCCATTGAAGGAGATGAAGAGCCAGATTCTTGAGAAGGTGAAGATGATGAAGACATATTTTGCTGATGACTTCTGAGAAAATGGGAGCGAGAATGACAGAGGGTTTGAAAGTTTCTTTTGGATGAAGAAAATGTGATACTTTCAAATAAAGAAACTATTATATGTGGGAGTCTCTTCCTATTCTTGGACCTTTTAAAAATAAGATGAAAATAATTAAATGACCCACTTATAAATAATTGAAGTAAAAGATCCCTTCCATTCCTTGTTGTAGGCACAGTTAATTGCTACAACTCCTCATATTGACAAATACCTAATTTGCCCCTTAAAGTCTTAAACTGACTAGCCTCAAGAACTTCAGTAAAAATGTCACAGTACAATGTCATGACATCCTGTATGACATTGTACTCAGTCAGCATCTGCTTCATCCAGTTTATCTTAGAGCAATTGCTACCGCTATGTATTCATTTCAACATTGTATAGAACACACAGCTTTGCTTCTTGAACTAAGAACCAAGATTGTTTCTCAAGAAGAAACATCCATCAAAAGAGCTTTTACACAAGCTTTGATCAACACTTTCTCCACTTGTTTTATTGGACAACTTCAAATGTGTAGGATCAGGAGTCCTATTATGGAAGCCATTCTTCATTCCAAATTTCTTGACAAAATTCCTTGCAAACTTGCTCTGTGGAAGGAGTGTTGAGTCTTCCATCTGTGAGACTTGCAGTCCAAGAAAATAAATCAACTCTCCCATGAGGCTTACCTCGATTCACTTGCATTTGGTTGCCAAATGTCTCACCATTGTCTCGACATTCCTCCAAATCGTGTCATTAACATAAATGTGAGTCACCATGATCTTTTCTCCTTCATTCTTGACAAAGGGGTTTTAATCCAAGGCTCCTCTCCTATATCCTTTGACAGTAAGGAGCTTGGTTAGCCTTTCATACCAGATCCTAGTAACTTGCTTCGGTCCTTTAGAAGTGATCAGATGTTTAGACATTGAGTGTGACATTCTGGTTTTCTGTCCAGCCTTATATTTACCAAGAATTCTTCCTTTATCAATGTGAAATCATGGTATCCTTCTGACTCCCTCTATGGGACTGATCCTTCTCATTCCTCTGAGGTGTAAATGACCAAGTTCTTGGTGCCACAATTTTACTTCCTCTTCATCTTTGTCTGTAGAACACACAGAAGACAGAGTGGTGTTCTCAAATTCCCACATGTAGCAGTTGTCCTTTGATCTGACTCCTCTCATAATCACTTCTTGTTCATCATTGATTACAAGACATTCAGACTTAGTGAAGTTGACTGTGAATCCCATATCACATAGCTGACTTATGCTGATGAGATTGGCAGTCAAACCTTCTACCAGCAACACCCCATTTAGGTTTGGAACTCCATACCAGTTTGAGTTTCCAACACCTTTGATTTCTCCTTTAGCTCCATCTCCAAAAGTAACAAAACTGGTAGAATGAGGTTTAACATCATTAAGAAGATTTGTCTCCATATATGCTTAGAACACCCACCAAAGTACCAATCTTCCTTGGCGTACACTCTAAGAGAAGTGCTACGAGCTACGCCTTCTTCTTCCACTATTGAGTGTATGATACCCTGTTGGTCTTAGGCTTCACATAGGAGCCTTGGTTAGGGTATCCATGTAGCCTAAAGCAAAAAGATTTTATGTGACCAAACCTTCCACAATAATGACATCTCCATCTTTGAAACCTTTTGTTCATGTTTCTTTGATCTTGATGTTGAACCCAATGTTGTGACATCTGTTTTGACATTGGTTTATTAGGTCTGTTCTTCTTTTTGTTGTCAACAAATTTCTTAGTCTCCACATATCCCGAGATGCACCTATTTTACATCTTGTGGTGTGACATCTTCTTTGCCATTGACTTGCCAGGCTTGTTCTTCTCCTTGTTATTAGCAAATCTCTTTGCAGCCACATACCCTGAGCCAGACACATTTCCTATTTTATGTTGTGACAGCTGTTTTGACATTGGTTTCCCATGTCTCTTCTTCTTCATGTCACCAACATGTTTCTTTTCAGCCACATATCCTAGACCATGCTTATTTCCTGCATTTTGTCCAAGCTGAAGGATTTCTTCCAACTTATCGATCAGATGTCAACATTTTGATGATTTAGATCATCTGATCAAGTTTGGAGTTCAACATTATAATATCATTGTTGAGGTGATTTATAGTGGCTGTGTTTTCCTTTTTCTCATCCTCCAATTTCACATTCTCAGCTTCCAACTTCTCAATTAGCTTTTTCTATTTCTCATTTTGCTGACATACTTCACCACTTCTTACACACAGCTTCTTGTAGGTCTCAGCAAGCTCTTCAAATGTCACTTCCTCATCACCGAATCCATATCGAATTGCACACCCCGAGAGAAGCAGACAAGTTTTCTGCTTCTTCCTCGATTCACTTCGAATCACCATCGGACAAGTGACACCATCCCTTTCCTTTGCTTCTTTAGAAAGGTGGGACATTCACTAATATGCCCATATCCTTCACAACCATGACACGGATTTCTCCTTTGACTTCCTTTTTCTTCCGACTTAGATCTTCTAATGGAGTCATAAGATCTGCCAATGTCAGATGAAATGTCCTTGACATTGGACCTTGACTTTGGATCAACCCTCTTGATGAGTCTGTTGAACTGCCTTCCAAGCATAGCTATAGCTTTAGATATCTTCTCTTCATCATCCACCTTGCATCCCTCTTCAGTATTGGACACAAGTGCTATGCTCTTGTTCTTCCTGTCAACAGTTTCACTTATTCCCATCTCAAAAGTCATAAGAGATCCAATAAGTTCTTCAACCTTTAAGGTGCTGATGTCCTGAGCCTCCTCTATTGTAGTCACTTTCATTGCAAATATTTTAGGCAAGGATCTGAGAATCTTTCTCACCAGCTTTTCTTCTAACATCTTTTCACCAAGTGCTCCTGAGGTGTTGGCAATTTTCAAGATATTCATGTGAAACTCATGAATAGTCTCATCTTCTTTCATCTTCAAATTCTCAAATTTGGTAGTGAGCATCTGAAGTCTTGACATCTTCACCTTGGATGTCCCCTCATGAGTAGTTTTGAGAGTGTCCCAAACATCCTTGGCCAGCTCACATTGGTGAACTAGTCTGAAGATATTTCTGTCAATACCATTAAATAAGGCATTCAATGCTTTAGAGTTCCCCAGTGCCAGCTCCTCTTCCTCTTTGCACCATTCCTCCTCAGGTTTCAAGACAGTAGTCCCATCTTTCTCAAGCTTGGTGGGATGTTTCCATCCTTTGTCAGCAGCTCTCCAAGCTTTAATATCCACTGATCTTAAAAAGGCCACCATACGAGGTTTCCAGTAATTATAATTAGACCCATCCAGTATAGGTGGTCTACCTCCAAATCCTCCTTCCTTATCCATTACGCCAGAAACTATTATCCCTAGATCTCACCTAGAAATAACAGGCAGGGTGCCTGCTCTGATGCCAATTGAAATTCCTGGTAGCAGATACGTGATGTCACAGAGAATGTTATGACACACTATCTGACACTCTGTTAACAATTCACACAATAAATTTAAACAGCAGTAAAGAACACAATAAATTTTTACCCAGCTGGTCTAACTACACCTACATCCGGGGCTACCAAGCCAAGGAGAAAATTCACTATTAGTAGAATTAATTCGTGAATAAACCAACCGTTTATCTCCTTCACTTAAAACCTACCTAATGCAACTTCAATCTAAGTCCTACTTAGATCTGAGTTCCTACTACTCCCCTCAATCACAGCAGTTGATATCAACCTATTGAATAATTGAATTGTGAAGACACACTTCAATAAACTATTTTGATCTTGCTTCAAAGCTTTAATCAAGAGACAAACACTGTGCTTCAAAGCTTTGAGTGATAAACTACGCAAATAAATCCTAGTCCAAGGCACTTATCAATTGATAGTTGCTTGGCTCACAAGAGAAACTAGAATTACACAAATAACAACCTGCTAAATCTTCAATAAATTCCAGAGGCACGAAGTGTAAGGTTCTATTCCTTTATAGAAGCAATCCAAACTTCGCTTGGCTTCCATAAAGATAGCTAGGTTCACTTAATTAATCCTAAAACTTGGTCTTTTCAACAACCAATTTAGGTCTAACTAAGATTAACCTAACAGCCACGTGAGCATACATTTTAATAATGTAAAACATAATACAACAACTCAACAAACTTCGAAAAGTCTCAGAAAAGATTCGCAGAATGTCACCGAATGTCATAACATCTATTATGACATCAGACTATTTTCTGCAGAATTCTAGCACAGCTTTTATCTTCCAGTTCTGAGTTGTCCTTTAAACATCCTTGTCAAGTAGGATTTATCTTCAATCTCTGAATGTCATGACATTTATCAAGACATTGCCATAGCCTAGTTTTACCAAAAAGTAATGCCAACTTAAAACACTAACAAAATTGAATGAAAATATTAAAGAAAATAAGAAAATATGAAAATATTTAAGTTTGCAAAAAGGAAAAAGAATTGGTCTTGCCAGGGATTGAACCTGTGACCTTTGAGGGAATCTCTTCTTGCCAGCGCCTTAACTACTGGGCCATCCTGTACTTCGTGTTTGTGAAGCTGGAATTAATGGAAGATAAAGGATAACGTGTCAAGAGATATGATTCAAACCAAGTCAGCACACGTGGGCCCGGATCGGAATGAATGGACGAATCATAACGCGCCATTGTGCCACGCTTGTATCCACCGGAGTCAACCGGTCAGCGACGCCGGAGCCCTAGCTCTGATCGTATTCTCCGGCGACCAAAAACTCCAAACCTGCAAAATATCAAGAATCGAAACTCAAGATTAAGGCTACCCCCCCCCCCTAAATCAGGGTCTGCGAATCCATTGGTGGTATCGCTTTTCCCAATCGTCCACAGAGATTCGAAGCTACCAGTTCTAAAAACCCTAAGTATGGCAACTCGTGTTTTTTACGTACAAGTTCTCAAACGATTGCCCAGATCCATCCCTTAGCATCTCATGAACACATTAGAATGGTTAGAATCGATTAAAACAAGCAGATAATAAAAATGCAATTTCAAGAAAATTTTGAATATGTATGAACATGTATGCATCGATTCAGGCTGTTTCAATCATTGGTAATGATGTGTACTTACTCAAACATACCCTAGGAACACAATGGAATGATTTTGGATGGCTGAAAGTGGCTGGAACTTCAAACACGATTTTTGACAATTTGAGAAAAAATTTGGCAAAATAAGGGTTGTGTATGGAGCTAGGGTTCCGTGTCTTGTCTTGTGCAGCTTGCTTGGTATTTATAGAGTGAATTGAGAGGGCAAAAAGAAGGAAAAAAAGATTGGATATTGAATGTGCACTTAATTCCTTTCAAATAAAATCAAATTTTGGAGAAAATTTGATTTTCTCTTCCATGTGAGAACTAGCACGAATTTGGTATGTTTCATGGGCTATCTTGGACCTCAAGCTTGATAAAAATCCACTCTTCTTGAAAATATATCTTATTTTCATATTTTATTTAATTTAAATTTGAATTAAATGGTTTTAAATTCAAAAAATAAATCAATAAAATAAAATATGGTCATGGAAAGGCATCAATAGGTCACAAATAATATTATGATCAAGTTTGGATCATAAAATTATTGGCCCATTTGCAAAAAATTGGATTTTGACAAATATCTCCTTTTGTGCAATTGTTCAAAAATGCCCAACTTCTGAATGGTGTATTTTGCTTAATTTTCCACATTTTTGAGTGTTCTTGGACTTTTTAGAAAGCTCTAAGTGTTCACTAACCAACCTCTTTGGTTTCATATCAATTGGAGTTTCCATGCTCAATAAATCTTCAAAACAAAATGTTGACTTTTTGGTGACTTTGAAAAGGACCTGTAATGTTTTGATCCATACCTTCCAAATGAAGCATTTTTGAACATTCTTGTGAGACATGAAGTTGTAGAGAATTGAATTTCCTTCAAAATGAGAGGTGGTGGAAATTTTTTTGAGAAAGTATGAAGAAGTTATGCTCAGTCAAAGTTCAGTTGACTTTTCACTAAAAAACCCTAATTTGGAAAGTTTGACTTTTGATCAAATCTTCGCTTTTTGATGAATCATGATCAACCCTTGATCAAATGATGAATTTAACTTCAAAATGAGGATGTTGACCAAAAATCATGAAGTTTGATCAGATGTTGACCATGATTGACTTTTGTCCAATACAACCGATTTTTAACCATCCGAGCAATTGTCGAGGAAACTTGACTTGTGAGGCTTGAAACTTGACATGGAGAATCTTTGAAGCATATGAGGAGGCATGATGACCATTGGAGATGTTGGAAGTCCATCTCAATCTGAGGATAGCCAAACCCTAGTTTGGGTTGATTGCCTAGGAGAGGGTTTATCTGATCAACCCTTGAGGAATCCTTGAGTATAGATGTATGAAATGCCTTGAGGAATAGGAGGGCAAATTTTGGGGCATGACAGCTACTAAGATGTATCATGACTTGAAAAAGTTACTCTGGTGGCCTGGAATGAAAAAGGAAATTATTGAGTTTGTTTATGCTTGTTTGGTTTGTCGGAAGTCAAAAATTGAACATCAGAAACCGTCAGGATTGATGGAACCGTTGTTTGTTCCGGATTGGTAATGGGATGTCATTTCTATGGATTTTGTGTCTAGTTTGCCGAGGACATCGAAGAATTATGATTCTATTTGGGTTATTGTTGATCGGTTGACGAAGTCTGCTCACTTTATTCTGATAAGAATGGATTACCCTATGGAAAGGTTGGCAGAGTTGTATGTTGAGAAGATCGTGAGCTTGCACGGTATTCCTTCTAGTATTGTGTCAGATAGACATTTGAGGTTTACGTCAAAGTTCTGGACAGGATTGCAAGAAGCTTTGGGTACTAAGTTGCAATTGAGTTCTGCTTATCATCCGCAGACAAATGGTCAGACGGAAAGGACGATCCAGTCGTTAGAGGATTTGTTGAGAGCTTGTGTATTAGAGAAAGGTGGAGCATGGGATAGTTATCTACCATTGATTGAGTTTACCTACAACAATAGTTTTCGTTCGAGTATCGGTATGGCTCCATTTGAGGCATTGTATGGTAGGAGGTGTCGGACACCATTGTGTTGGTACGAATCTGGAGAAAGTGATGTGATTGGGCCGGAGATTGTCCAACAAATTTCAGAAAAGATCAAGATGATTCAGGAGAAAATGAGAGCTTCTTAGAGTTGTCAGAAGAGTTATCATGATAAGAGAATGAAGGATCTCGAGTTTAGTGAAGGAGATCATGTGTTTATGCGAGTTACTCTGATGACTGGTATTGGTCGAGCCTTGAAGTAGAAGAAGTTGATTCCGCGCTTTATTGGTCCGTATCAGATTACCAAGAAGGTTGGAAGAGTTTCTTATTGTCATACCCCAAAATTTGCCCTCCATCTTCTCAAAGATATTTCATACATCCATACTCAAGGATTCCTCAAGGGTTGATCAGACAAACCCTCTCCTAGACAATCAACCTAAACTAGGGTTTGGCAATTCTCAGATCAAGATGGACTTCCAACATTTCCAATGGTCATCATGCCTCCTCATATGCTTCAAAGATTCTCCATGTCAAGTTTCAAGCCTCAGAAGTCAAGTTTCCTCAGACAATTGCTCAGATGGTTGAAAATCAGTTGTATTGGACAAAAAGTCAACTGTGGTCAACATACAGTCAAACTTCATGATTTTTGGTCAACATCCTCATTTTGAAGTTACATTCATCATTTGATCAAGGGTTGATCATGATTCATCAAGAAAACTCAAGATTTGCTCAAAAGTCAAACTTTCTAAATTAGGGTTTCTCAGTGAAAAGTCAACCAAACTTTGACTGAGCATAACTTCTTCATACTTTCTCAAAAAAATTTCCACCACCTTTTGTTTTGAAGTAAATTCAATTCTCTACAACTTCATGTCTCACAAGAATGTTCAAAAAATGCTTCATTTGGAAGGTATGGATCAAAACATTACAGGTCCTTTTCAAAGTCAACAAAAAGTCAACTTTTTGTTTTGAAGACATATTGAGCATGGAAACTCCAATTGAGATGAAACCAAAGAGGTTGGTTAGAGGACTCTTAGAGCTTTCCAAAAAGTCCAAGAACACTCAAAAATATGGAAAATTAAGCAAAATAAACCTTATGCAAGTTGGGCAATTTTGAAGAAGTGCACAAAGAGAGATACTTGTAAAAATCAAATTTTTTGCAAATGGGCCTAGTTTTTCTTCATTCAAACTTGTTCCTTATATAATTAGGAACATCCAAGCCCAATGCCACGAATTTAACTTTATTTTTCTATTTAATTTGGATTTTATTCATTTAAATACAAATTAAATTCAAAAATAAAGTATAAAATCAAAATTAATTGCAAATTGATTTTTTCTCTCTTCCTTGAGGTCCAAGCAACTCCTAGAATCTGTCAAATTTCGAAATTGGTCTTGATATGGCAAGAATTTGATTGAAATTGATCAAAAAAGATAAGATTTGATTTTGTACAAAATCAAATAATCTTTGCATTGATTGATGATTATTTCTTCCTCAAATCAGCTCAATTTCCATCCATTATAAATATACAATGCATATCACATGAATTAGAACAGAAAAATTGCTTGGAGGAACCCTAACCTAACTCAAAAAAACCGTGCACTACAAGTCACTAGCAGCCCTTGTTCCAGCTTGTTTCAATTGGTTTTGAGGATCCAAACACGTTCCTTGACATCCCTTGAAGCATTCCAGACCCTTACATTGTCCAAAAGCATCAAGAATCACGAAATCCAAATTTGGTTTGTTCATGTTTTTCTCAAAATCGATTTCCATTATTCATGCATTTTTAACATGTTTGGTTGTTGTTTTTGTGTTTAGAACGAAGCTTGGAAGCTTTCTGGGCAATTTGATTGAATTTCCATAGCCTAAAACACGATCTGCCATTGCTAGGGTTTTTGGTTTCGAATTAGGGTTTCCTTAAAACGGAAAAATTGGACCAAAAGACCACCACCATCATGTTCAGAACGATGTTTCCAATCGATCCATGCCCTTGAATGTTATTTATATTGCCTGTGTTTGATTTTAGAAAATGCAGGGACTATAGTGTCGCACTGAGGCCGACACAATCTTTTCAAAAATTCAAAACGAAGAAGATGAAGCTTGGCGCGTGATTCTGGGCAATCAGGAGATGACACTCGTTTACAAACTATTCGCTCAGTTTCCATGACACGCGTGCACTCTGGTTCGGTTGGTAAAGGCGTGGGGTTGTGAAGGCAAGGTCCTAAGTTCGAATCCCAGCCATGGCAAAGCATTTTTCACAAGTTTGCAAGTTTTTCTATTTTTCATATTTTATTTTAATATTTTCATACTATTTAATTTATCTTTCATAATTTTTTTCATGCATTTAAAAATACCAAAAAATATTTAGTTTTTGCATACATGTCAGAAAAATGTTTATTTAATTTTTAAAATTAAAAATATTATTTTTGCATGCATATTTAATTTAATTTCAATTTTATCATTTAAATCACTTTTAATTGATTTTTAATTATTAAATTAACTCCAAAAAATCCCAAAAAATTATTTTAGCATATTAATGTTATTTCCAGCATGAAAATATTTTTCTCATTTAAAAATTATTATTTTTACTAACATTTTCCTCTTATTCGATTTCCTCGTATTTCCCGATTTCTCATCTTTTCACAGGTTATCTCGTTTCGGACAATTTTTTATCGTTTTCTTTTCATATTATGTAATTGCCTATGGGATGTAATAGTTTAATTAGGACTTTTATTTTCCGCGCTTTCAATTATGTATCTGCCCCAAAGCCTTGTAATAGCGTAGGATTTATCTATCCGCACTTTATACTTCCGCAATTTAATTTCCGCGCCCTATAAACTGCTAGTAATTAGGCATGTATGGCAAGACTAAAATTGAACATAGCTCACTCTAATTCCAAGATAAAATACCTGAAACCAACACACTCTTTTCACACATGCACCCCCTTAGGGTAATTTTTCTGTTGCCTTACGATTACAAATGGTCATGTCCCTCGAGCGTAGGTATTCTAGCACTGTTGCCTTCAAAACAAATCATCATAGCCCCTTCGATACAAAGATCATAAGACCCACGATGTCGCCTCCGAATACATGATCTTGACCCCCGATTGTTGCCTACGAAAAATGATGATAGTCCCTTCGAATGTGCTAGGATACTTCCTACAAGTTGCCTTCTATGACCATCTGATGTCCCTTCGAATGTCCCGCTTACATCCAACGAATAGAGTTGCCTACCAACTAATGGTATGGATAGCTCTATTCTAAAGGAACGTAAAATAATACGAAAACGACCAACTCTGAGTAGGTAATAAGACTTTTAGTTGCTTGCTCAAATCAAATACTTTTTGTCACCTCACACTCATTAAAGTTCAAACTCATTTCAAAACGTAAACATTTCCTAAATTTTGGATAAATTTCACATGAATCATTACAGTCAAAGCGAAACGCCTTTTATAACATTTTGTCAAACACATGTAGTTACATTATTTAAATGACATGATGATATCTCATCCGTGAGGATGATAGATACTTGATTAGATTACAGAAAAGTAGCTGGGGAGGACCAGTGGAAATGTTACTGGGAGCTAGAGCCGATGAAAGACTCGTATCCCGAACTTTTCGTCTAAGGTATGTTTTCGAGGACGAAAACTCTTTTAGTAGGGGAGAGTTGTGACACCCCAAATAATTCAACTATTAAATAATTAGAATTTTAATTATTAATTTAATTAAAGGTTTAATTATTGGTATTTTTGAATTAATGGATTTAATTAATTAATTAAATAAATGGGAGTGTGGGGGTGTGAAGTTGTATTGGAGGGTGTATGGAGTAAATGGCTCTAATTATTCTAATTATGTTATTTTTATTATTGGGAATAATAAAAGGAATAAATAAAGGAAAAAGGGAAAAAGTGAGAAGGAAGGTTGGAGGTTTCATTCTACGTACTTTTGAGAAGAGAGGAGAAAAAGAGGAAAAGTCAAGGCGTCGGAAGTTCGAAGAATCATCGTGAGGTAATGGGTGATTTGGTGTGATTAATATGCCTTATGGGTTTTGATAATAAATAGGATGATTTGATACGTTAGGAATCTCGAATTAGGAATTCTAGGTTGTGCCCTAATGTTATGATCCGACGTAATAACTTCAATTGGAATTGATAAGAATGATTAATTTGTGTAGGATGATTGTAGACTAATTAGAAAGTGTAATTCTGTGGTTAATTGGATGTGAAAATGCATGATTAATTATTGTTCTGTTGTAATACGGAGGTTGGTGATGAATGGGATTAATTGGAATGGGAAAACAATGGAAACAAACTAGTTTTTGGTGAAAAAACGCAGTATGGGTCGACACAAGAGGCTATGAGTCGATACAAGTGACAAAACTTTTGAAAACCAAAGGCGCAGGAAAAACTTGTATCGATGCATAGAGGCTTGCATCGACTCATGTGGCGAAAATTGAAGCTATGCATCGACACATACGTGTTATGCATCGGTGCATACTGAAGAATAATGGAAAAATATAATATTTGAGAATGTATGCATCGACGCATACGATACTTGCATCAATGCAAGATGGTTATGCATTGATGCATGAGCTTATGCATCGATGCATATTGTACAGAAATAGAATATAACTTTCTGAAAATTGTTTTGGTCATATCTTTGCGACCGTAACTCCGATTTAGGCATAGTTGGTATCGTTGGAAAGCTTAGAGCACATACTATCTATTGAAAACATTTTTATAACCCAGTACCTGAACTTTAAGGGATTGGTATGGTTTTCCGTAGGAAGAATTCATTGTAATTCGTGATTGTTCGTCGTTGACGTGGTGTATACTTGCTGGATGTTAATTCCATGTGTTGTAATTGACGTTATATGTTCATGATTATGCTGTTATCATGTGTTGTTGGTGGTGTTGGCTATGTATGGAATTATGTGGTGTTCATATTCTGTTAATTTAATGTGGAATGCTTTTGGATGTGCATGCATATGCATTCTGGTGGAGTTAATTCCCATTGTGTGGAATTTGGCTCGTATTGCCAATAACCGTTCCCGGGTGATGATGGATGGTGAGGCTGGATTCGTGTCTGGGTGATTGTGGACAAATCGATGTTGGTGACTTAGTTCATGTTTTGGTACCACATCCATTGAGTCTGCATTGCATATGGAATTATAACATGTTAGGATGGCTTCCAGTGTTATAATTTCATTGATTGTTGTTATGTGCATATTGATCTGTGTGATTTGTATTTGTGAATTGGAATCTGAATATACTAGTGAGGGTGGAATAATGTATTGATTGTTTTGTTGTTTTAAAGAAACGTATAATGCATTTTAATTGTTGATGAAATCTCACCCTTACTTTGATGATTTCATATTGAAGTGATTAGCTGCTTAGGAGCTAGTGAAGATAGCCTTGAGCTGTGCTATTTAGATTGTCCGCGTGTCAGTGTCATGCTCTGGTAGTTGTAACACTGGGGAACGATTGTTTTGGAATCATCGAATGTACTTGTTTCTTTAGATTTATGTTTGGAATAATTATGAATTGAATTTATTCCGGATTTAATGTCATTTCCATTGTGTAAAACATAATCATTGGTTTTGGATCGTTTAATAAAGTTCTTCAGTAAAAGCAGGACTACTGTTGTGGTGTTTTATTATTCGAATTTTTGAATTGTGACGCCCTTTCGTTATGTTAAACTCTGATTAAATATATCATTCGCGGGGTAATTAGAAGGGGTGTTACAACATGAATGTCTCTATATAAAGGCTTGCAGACTTGAAGAAACGATGTGAAGGGACGAAGAACACTCTACGCTAAAATGTTATTATTTCATTGTAAAAAGTTGTTTATTTTGTCAAGTCACTTGTGCTAAAAATCTGTTTACATATTAGCTTGTATAGAAGCATATTTACTTGTAAATAAACTTGTTATCAAACTCTTGTTTGATTGTTCCTTGAGATACCAGTTGGGTATGTATTCTCGAGAAGTCTAGGACAGTTAGTCTTAGAGGTTGACGGGGAATTGTATAAAAAAAGGGGAATTGTTATGCTAGGTATGTATAAAAAAGAAAAACAAGTTAAAAACGAGAATTACTTTTAATGAAAAGTTTTCAAAGGATAAAACTTAATTCAAACGCCCATTTCTTGTGTTTTTCGCACCTTCATTGTGATATCACTCAGGTACCGGAGATAACGGTGTTTATTGCAAGGATTAGTTGGAGGAGATTAGTCTCTTGTTTTATCCACTTATTTAGGTAGATGTCATACTTTGGTCATGTAACACATGGAACTTTTGGATTTATGTTCTATTTGTTATATCCATGTATTTGAGAGGTGTTCTGTTGTACTCTCCGGATGTTTATGTTGTATTTGAGATTTGGTGATGTTTGGCCTTTAATGCCTAATATTTTATGACATGATTGTTAGTATGGGATTTCAATCATTAATGTTATCACGAAAGAGATTTAATCCACTGTGAGATGCGTATATGTTGTTATATGAAATATGATTTTAATCGTATGATATAAACATGATCAGTGTATTATGTGTTTGGTTTTTGAAATACATGTGACACCCTCTTTTGATATACATATTGGTTTACTCTGATTATACTATATATATTACGTGAGGAGTTTAGAGGGTGTTACAGAATCAATCACAAGTTTAAGATGATAGTAGAGTTAGTTTCAAAAATTGTTAGATCACATACTATTATATTTTTGCTATCGGATCACCCACCATTTATATCCACACCTAAACATAATAGTGTTAGGTGTGAGAGGGTTCAGGAAACTAGGAAAATCATAAATAATGAAGTCGCCATCGAATGTTATTTATTCCAAAGAAGTGAACTGATAACATCGAGTGAACCTAAGAAAGGAAATCATCAAGGTCTCGCGACCAAGAGAAAAGGTACATGAGTTGATTACGCAAAGGGAAGGTATTAGCACCTCTCACGTCTGTGGTACTCCATGGAATCCACTCTTGTTGTTCTAATCAAAGGGTGTGTTTGTGTAAAGCTTACTTGCTAAGGGAATACATGAGAAAATTGTTAAAAAAAAAAAACTTTTAATTTAGGGTGCTCGCCTCGGTCGTGAAACTATGTGCCTACGTGTCGTGAAGAAATCAGAGCGCCGTAGTTCGGCTCATATTTTTTGGTTTTTTTTTTATGGGTAACAACCCTTTCTAAAACATTTTCATAAGAAAAGACCAGGCGGCAAAAGAGTGTTTGATTGGTTGAGTATTTTTGTTCGAAAAATACTTCAAGATGGTGCTACAAGGTTGGAGGTATCCGAGTACTTCCCCTTTACTTCATGAAAGTGTCTGAGATACATATAATACTAAAGTCTATGACATGAGAGACTTTTAGATGTTCGAGCTAGGCTCCTCGTACCCAAAGTACTCCGCATGTGCTTAAGACTCGGGTCGCATTTGCACGCATCATATTTATTAGTTTTTTTAGATTTGCTTAAGAAATGGTTTTAGTTTAATGCAAACATGCAATGGAATAACTAAACCAAAGCTAAAGGTATCTAAATCCTACTTGTTGTCATGCAAGTGTAGACCTAAAGTCAGGATACATGGAGTCCTACCTAATTCTTATCATGTTTTGTTTACAAACCTAGGGTCTACTCAATTCGTCCTAACCAAGACCGAATCGAAAAATCCTATGGGAGCATGGCATCTCACAAACAAAAGGGATGTACAATCAATACCAAGGATGCCTAATAATCAATAGGCAAGCAATGAGGAAAAATCATGACATGCTACAAGATAAGCTCAAGAGAGGGTACCTAAACCTGAATTAGGTATCACTTAATTCTAAACTAACAATAGAATGTACATGTTATCATGACAAATATGTAAGAGAAGTAAGATATCCTATAAATGTAATAAGATGAGAATGCTATCAGGACAAACATATAAAGCATCAACCAAATATCTAAACAAGTAATAGATGCATTTGTTATCATGACAAACATGAAAGAAAAGTAAGATATCCTAAACATACAATAGGATGAGAATGCTATCCGGACAAGCATACGTGATATGTAAAATATCCTAAACATGTAATAGGATGAGAATGCTATCATGGCAAGCATACTATAGAAATAAATTATCCCAATCATGCCATATAATGAAGTGAGTCAACACATCACAACAAAGATTACCTAAACATGAATTAGGCTAAGGTGAATCTAAATCTAAACCCTTTGACTCCTCCATCTCTCAACATTTGTACCACCCCAATATTGATGATATCCTAGACTACACTTACACTCATACCCCGTTCCACCCACATTGATAATAAAACTGACCTAACCATTCCAAACACTACAAGTGAACCTAACCTTTCCATTCCAACCACAACTAATGACTCAATTGCCACCCCTCATCATCCCCTTCCTACAGAAACTTATCATACTCCCACCAATCAACCTCCCAACCGTACAAACATTATAAAATCATCGAGAACTTCTAAAATCCCCTCCTACCTTCATGATTACCATTTTCCCCTCATTTCAGTAACTCCAGCCCTTCTTCCATGAATAATAAAGGTACAAATCCTTATCCTATTTCCCATTTCATATTTCATAGAATTTTTAATTTAAATATACCATATATTAAGGAACCTTCATCTTACTCCTCTTCCATAATTGATAAAAAATTGGCAATAAGCCATCTCTAATGAACTTAAATCCCTCGATGACACCAAAATGTGGGATTTCACAACTCATCCTCCAAATAAAAAAACTATGAGATGCAAATGGATTTTCAAGTAAAAATTCCTTCCAAATGGAACCATCGAGAGGTTGAGCTTGTTGCTAAAGACTTCAACCAAACAGAAGGATTAGATTATTTAGAAACCTTTAGTCATGTCCTCTAAATGACAAATATTAGAGTTTTGCTTTCCAATGCTTGCTCACTAAATTGGCATGTTCACCAACTTAATATTAACACAACCTTCAATCACGTGGACCTTGAGGAAGAAGTATACATGAAGTTCCCTTCTGGTCTCAATATACCAAAATATATGGTTTACAAACTAAAAAAGTCTATTTATAGGATTAAGCAATCGAACCGACAATAAAATTAGAAATTGACTAATACTTTACTTGACATTGGATTCACAGAATCAAAGTCAGATTATTCCATGTTTACTTACAAAACTCACATTGATTTTACTGTTGTGTTTATGTACGTAGACGACTTAATTATTGTAGGAATTAACACGAATCATATCACCGATATAAAGAGAATCCTTGATAAAAAAATCAACATTAAAGACTTAGGTTACCTCCATTATTTCCTAGGTTGTGAGTCATAGACTTAAATCCAGTAACCATCTCTATTTATATAGATTGGATTGTAAAATTAATTTTAAATATAAATAAGAATTGAATCTTTTCATTAAGTGTTTTCCATTTGTCTGTTGTAAAGTGACAACAAAAATGATCTTATATATTATATGGAGTAATTAATAATTAAAAGGAAATGCTAATCAGTATTTTTAGGACACTCTTTTAAATTTTAATTTTTTTTTAAATCTGTGTATTTAATATCTTGAAAATTGAAATGGTTAAACTTTTTATAAAATAGTATTTTTTAATGCTTAAAAATTGTTCAGAGGGCAACCGTTAAAAAACCCTTAGTTAAAACATGTAGGAAACCACTGCCCTAATATGTATGTCGAAATCTCACAATCATTGACCAACAATAGAGGACACATACCCTATCAATTATTGAAAGTTTATTCATGGACCAAACCATTGTCACACACAATTACACTATACATGTTCCACCAAGCCTTTCTCCATCAAGTGCAAATCAAATTAAAGCAAATAAATACTATATTTTTTTTAATATAGCTTTGAAATGATTAATTCTACTAATCTAGATCAGTAACACATTACAATAGAAACAAAAGTACCTTCAGAAAACGATGTACAAAATAATATAACATATATAAAACCATTAGAAAATGACACTCATTTCAAATCTGAAAGAAATGGCAAACTGCATGATTTTGATAGTAAAGTAACTTGCTAGTTAATAGAAAAATAATTAATTAATTACATAGATCTTAGAGTTGTCTATACTTTCTGAGGCATTAACCCTCATTGCTTCAATTAATTTTTTTTATATACAAGGGATATGCTAGAAATCAATGAATCAAATCTAGCACTAAAAGCAAAAGAAGACACTTTAATTTTAATATTGGAACTTTTCCAATTCTCAACTAAAATTCGACAACAAGGGTAGGACATATGCCATGTTTAACCAATTAATCATAGTCTTGGTGTTATTCAAATTCCAATTCACTATATATATATATATATATATATATATATATATATATATATATATATATATATATATATATATATATATATATATATATATATATATATATATATATATATATATAAAGATTAGGGATAGTGCTACAATTAAAAATATGAAGAAAAAAACATTCATAAACAAATTTTCTTTATCTAAAGAGACTAATGGAAGCACAACTTTCAATTTTCTACTTGGTGGGAAATAAATAAAAAAGTATTATTGAAGAAAAAATATGAGTTGTTTGGTTTAAATATGTGAGTGATTTATTTTGCATCAATTATAAATTAATAATATTAACTATATAAAAGAAGTTATTCATATATGTCTTCAAAATTCTCAGTAAAAATTATGATCTTGAAGCACAATTCTTTATTGCATCAAAACTTTGTTAATAGAAGAATTTGAGTGAGATATTAATATTAACAAAATATTTAGTATATAGAAAAGCGAAGGAGGGAATCAAGTCCCAAACAAAACCTATAAATTAATATGTAAATATGATTCATATATATCTTTAACGTAAAGAGTTTTTATATTGTTGATCAATTACAATCGTTCGATTATTAAATATATTTAATTTTGTTCATAATTATTGTTAAAATCACGATCATTAATAATGTGATTTGTTACAATGTTAAATTTTTTATAATGATCATAATTAAATTCATAAAACTCTATTTAACGGCCAAATTATATTATATAATAGTAATATATAATTTATTCAGATATTAATTTGTGAAATATTATGAACCACTACTAATTAGTAGAAAAGTGTTAAGAAGACTTTTTTAGTACTTTGTATAATAATCACTTTTTTATTAAGTGAAATTCATCCGTGTTGCACTAATTTACGTGAAGGTAATTTTTAAAACAAGAGACTAATATATATATTTTATATTAAATGAAGGAGTGGGGGTTAGAGTGTTTCTAACAATCCTCTTAATTACTAATTATTAAAAAATAATCAAGAGAGAATGAGATTAGGAGAGAGAGAACAGAGGAAATAAGAGGAAAAAAAAGTTAATAGAGAGATCCAAAATAGTCATACTTGAGATTTGCTCTCCAAAACCCAATCACATTTAAAATCTCACTCAAGCAATCTTTCATGAACCTATCGTCTTCAACTAATAGTATATAAATTATTTTACGATCCTCTTAAATTTTCTAGATATTATTGTTGTCTATGTTTTTCAATAAGAAAGCACTATAAAGCATTCCTAGCTACCTCTTCCCTTTGAGAGAATGGATAACATTTTCAATATTGTCACCATCAAATCCCTTTATAAATTACCAATCTATCATGCTCACCTTTGTCTTTAGTAGTAAAATTAAATATGGGGGAACATAGAAAATTAACCAACACGTTCATAAAGTAGTTCGGATCTAGAATACTTTCGCAAATTCTTCTTTATTTGTTTTCCCCTTTAGTGGTTATCCTTTTCACTATTGAAGTCTAACTTTCTAAAAGGATTAATAAATAGTATATAAGTGTGGCCTCCATCAAATATGATTGTGAAGTGCGGGGTTCCATGAAAAATGCCAGTGTTAACTTTTAGCCCTAGAAAACAAGACCACTAAGGCAATTATTTAAGCTTCCAAAATTATATTTTTAATAGAAAGGTTAAATTATGTATCATTAACAAATTATTGTACTAAAATAAATACAATTCTAAAGATGATACAGTAGTAAGACAACAATACCACCCAAATCACAACCACCTTCGCATTATTTGAATCAAATATTAAAATACATAAATTGTCTTTTATTATTTTTATTATAATATAAAATAATATTTTTTTAAAGTAAATATTCAAAATACCTCTATTTAAAAAAATCCAATAATATATTTAAAATTGTTCTGGGTTGTTCAAACACCCTAATAAAATCTGTCTAATATTAGATGTACAACTTAGAACTGCTTAAAAAAAGAGTAGTGAATACGTGAACATTCAGAGGAAGATCAAATATTAGATCTAAGCTACTTGCTCATTATCAGCTGCCATATCCAATTCAATGGTCTCTAACACTCTACAATGTTTCAACTAGAAGTAGTTTCAACCGTCAAACATATATAAACTTATATACGCACCATAACATATACATTTTTTATTTATTCGCGCAAAGTTACTCTTATATTACCTATAATTGACTTAGGCATTGAAGTGTTACCTTACAAGCACACATACACTCCACAATACCAAAGACCAGTGTCACCACATCGCAGAGCTTTGCATCACTCGTCATCAATCTCCTGATCCACACTAGAACAATAGAATAATAGAGCCAAGAATTATGTTATCATTCTCACAAATTTACACATTGAATTTATCTAATCCTTTTCATTGCATCGCTGCAACCGTTATGTCAATCGATCAGATTGCAAATATTTTCTTTTAATCAAACGATCTATCGTCTGAGTAAAATTCATGCGACTGTGGTTGCTGCTTCTATTTCAACCTCCTTCGAATTGAAAACTCTTATTTCTCCTCAATTACCACATGGTTACCTTACTAGAAAGAGCTAGTCAAAAGATATGATAAGTGTTTCGGGATCAAAGACGAATGATGTAAAGGAAGAACCAGAAGACAAAAGACCAATTCTAGAGTTCAGAGATAAATAAATTATGGTCGGTGTTCCAAATGAAGTGATTCTGTTGGCAATAACATTCAAAGTAATGAATCACGTGGTCCCAATAATTTTGATCGGCATGGAACGTTCATAGGAGATGCACGCCGATCTATTTGAGATATTAGGATTTGATAAAGGAAGATTATGACTTTATAGAAGCATAGATCTATAGGAATTTAATGATTCCATTACTCATCTTTGGGGAAGTGTAAACTTAATAGTCTATTTGGGGAAGGAATGTACACAAGGGTAATATACATGAAATTCTTGGAAGTCTCATACAAATGTTTTAAAATTTCAATCTAGGGAGAAATTTCTTTTTAGTACACGACATCATCACTTCGATCGCCCACCTAAAGATGAAGTACCATAACATCTACCAACCACGAATAAAAATATAATGAAATTGAATGATATGATTAAATTTCTAAGTAGATTCAATTCGAGATCAACCCACCATGCATTGTTGTTCTACAGGTTGCTAAGGAATGAGGTACAATTCGTTGTTAACGAAGCTATCTCTAGTCCATCCGCCAAGATGATTTTGATTTCTTACAAGGACTTAATCCAGTATAACAAAACTTATTACAACCAAAAATACTTTATTATCAATGTCTTTTTGAAAAATTCTGACAATACCCTAGTCTTCAAAGGAATAAACTACTCAAAAGTTGAGATACAAAGTTGCTTTTATGAAAGAAGATTACACAAAATGAATTATGAATATTTACACAAGTGTTTTATATGTAAGCTTTTATTTTCTCACAATATTGCAAATGTTCACGTTCAAATTTCTTCTTTTTCCAATCTTCCAAAACTCATTGATATAGGCAATGAAAACATTCGTTGGAGGAGGAAAATGGAATTCAATAAATATATAGTTGTATCCTAGCATAATGGTTTGTGAAAATGGGAGACAAAATGGTACAATAGTACTATCCTTTTTCCACTAAATAAGTGTAGTGGAGGAATATTTGATCTTTTATTGTCTACTTATTTCTCTTGTAAAACCTTTTAGTCTTATCTTCTAATATTTAAAAAAGGCTTCAAAAATAAAGTTGATGAAGCATGCATAGAAGAAACAAAATTAGTACGAGAGTCTTCAGAGTCATTCAAGAATATTATACCATTGTTCATTAGAGCTTGTTGAGAGTAGGACTTCAAATCTTGGTAACATCAGAAGTTTCTTTGTCAGAGTTGTAAATCTAAGCATTCTAGACGAGCGTTGTTAAGAATCGTTGAGAGCATAATCCAGGGCTTGATTTTCTTTGTCAAAAAATAACTTATAATCTCCATGAATCAGAGTGCATTAGCTTCAGAGTCTGGTGACTTCACACGTCACTTTCTCAGAGTCAGAACTTGTTGCTTACAATTGCACACTTAACAAACAATATTAAGGTACGAAATTTTTCTTAATGAAACTATGTATTCTTATCATCAAAACTAAACGTCTGATGCATAACCAAATATTGTTCTTACAATCTCTCCCTTTTTGATAATGAAAAAACCATGTATTTTGATGGATAATTTTGAGTTGGTTAATCACATAAAACATATAAGAGTAAACCAAAAAGCTCGTAAGCCTCCATGATATTTATACTATCAAATTTTTCTCAGCTTATTCATAGAGAAGCTTGTAGACTCCCCCTGAGTTTAAGACTTATGAAATGTTTTTTATACATAAAACACTTTAATCAACATGAAATAAACATGACACTTTCGTATCTCATATCCTAGTTTTAATCAGAACTTGATGAAGCACAAGAGTTTGGTAAAACCTACCAGATTCTAGTTTGTACTTAAAAGCATGAGTTATCTCATGTTTTATGATTCCTAGATCATAAACATATGAATAAACTGATTAAGGAAATAGTGAAGTTTCTCTAAGTTCCTTGATAATAAGAATAACATCAAAGTCATATGTTTCAGATTAGAAAGGAAAATTCTTTGAAATAATAAAATGAAACTTCATTGATTGAAAATGATAAAGATACAAAACACAAAAAATAACCCAGATAGATTGGTCAAAACGGAAAAAAATAGCCTTGACATAATCACTTGAAGCAGTCCTTCAATCTTGGTGTTGGTATGAGCTTGTTCCTTTAATATTTGATCTTGCTTATCTAGACGAGTTATAACCACTTTATTCTCTTGCTTGATCTCGTCCAGAGTCTTCAACATATCTAGAGGCATATAATCACATTTATAAGGCTCCATTGATCTTGAAGTAGTTCCCAACAAGGATTCAGAAGGTTTCTTAGATTAAGAAATGACTTGTTGTTCAAATTGAGGAGTATCTTCATGATGAGTCTCTTGTTTAGTCTAAATCCTCTTGTTCAGAAACAACCAAGGCTAAATCAACCTCTGGTGTTGGAAGACATTTTGGTTTGAACATCTTCAGAAGTGGCTTCATGATACCGGAGATTTTTCATGGTACTTGTTATGAGCATTTTCAAACTACTTTTCTCTAAGTTTCCAGGAATGAGAAATGATCCATATTCTAAAATTAAAATGGGTTCATATGAGGAATCAGAGAGAGGGAGTGGTTTAAGTTATGGTTCATGTCTTAGAAGCTTTCATCATCCTTCTGATAAAGGGTTAAGTAGAAACATCTTGAGTGTTGTCTTGAGAAACAACTACATGTGTAAGATATGAAGCTATGCATTGAACAATATATGCTTGCAAGCTTTCTGGAGGATCCATCTGGTTAAAAATGGATAGTCATCAAGAGATATCCTTTTGGAGGATATATCATTGCAATCCAACAACTCTATAGGATCAACGAATTTAAAAATTAGACTTATTCTTCAAATTTCTTCCATTGAAGATCATTCCAACATTTGTGACTAACTCCTTAGTCATTTTCAGATTCTATAATGTTTCCATAAGTTTGACTTCCACGAGAACATAAAAAATTAGTCTTTCTATAGGAACCCAGTTTCTAAGTTTAACACCACCATCTCTGGTCTCCTTGACTAACTCCTTCATATACTTCAAAGGATAAAAGGATGATTTATCATGATCCCATAAGAGATATATAATAACATTTACTTGTGATCAATGTTGATGAAGTCAGAAAAGTTGCTTAATGGTCTATGATGCAATCCCTAAAGAATCATGAACCACTCACTAAGGCAATTGTGAAGATTCTTTACATTTGTGGAATTCTTTCCATCTTGAAACATCAAAACAACTATTTCTCCAGATTTTCCTTTTTGAAAGGCATATAAAAGCATCTTTTACAAGTTCCATCATTATTGAGAAGTTTTGTTAATGATTTCTCAATAATGCATAACTTCTCCCCAAAACACATGAAGATATTTGAAGCTTTGATTTAGTAGGGTGAATCCAACATTTCTTAATCAATTCAGAATAAATTGGACTTTATTTATGGTTGAAAAACTCTTCCCATCTCTGAGTTTGGACATCTCCTAGGTGGTCATAACCGTTGGCTTTGATATTTTCAAAATCAACAATCATCTCACATAAAACTTCCAAATCATTGATAAGAGTAGATAGATGAATCTCTTGAAAACCTTATTTTCTAATTTTATTGTTGTTGTCGATGAGAACGTTGAGCTTATTCTCGAGTTTTGTCAACCATGGGGAAGGAAATGGGTTTTGGTTGTAGATAAATTATTTGGTTTGAAAGAGAGAAAGTGTGTGATAGCATGTAGCGAAGTGTAACACCCGAAAATTTAATTAATTATTTAATTAAATTATAGCCAAACTAACTAAGTGGATTATCGGAAGTGGAATTAATTTAGTGATGAATTAATTTTGTTGTAGAATATTATTGGAAATAATATTAGAAATAAGTATAGATTAATGATTATTTTATTTGGGTCTATTGGGTGTTAGAAGTAGTAGAAAAGGAGATGTAGAATTAAGCCCATTAAGACAAAGATTTAATTTGGTTATTATTATAGTTATAAAAAGGAAATAGCAGCACGAGAATTAGGTTACATAGCAAACAAACATAAGAGGCACAAGAGTTTGGAAGAGAGGATACGACCAGTGCAAGCCAGAGCCGGAAAGTTAGGAATTCAATCGTAGTTAGAGTGACCGTTAAATTCAGGTAAGGGTGGGTTCGAATTATATAATCGGGAATATGATGATTTTTATGTGGGATTTAGGGTTGTATAAATTCACTGTAAATTCTATGTTTTGTGATGAAATTGATCGATCAGTAATGAAAATATTGTTGTTTGTTATTGTTGTTACTGGTACTGTGTTGGTGTGATTATGTGTGTAGATAGAAGTTGTATTTCTGGAAAAAAAATTAAGTTTCTGGGTTGAGTATTGAGGAACAGGTAGTATTATGGTGAAACGATGAAGAAGATGAAGGGTTAAGGAGACGATCGCCCCAAAATTGTGAGGAAGAACTGTGTGGGCGCCTCACACCAATCTTTCCTTTTTTTTCTTTGTAGTCACGTGGTGATAAAGGCAAGACATGGTTTTTGACAATTGTTTATGTGATTAGAAATATCTTAGGATAATGAACAGATATCGCTAATGTCTAATTAGAATTGATGTGGTGAAATATAATAATTATATTAGTTGATCTATCCATGTAGCAGTGTAGAAAAACAAATAGCCATAGCAGAATAAAGTAGCAGAACGAGTAATATTAGTAGCAGACTAGTTTTGTTGAGAGTAATTCATATCCAGAAGTTCTGATGGTTAGAAGCAGAAGCTCTGATGGTCAGAAGCAGAAGTTCTAATGGTCAGAAGCAGAAACTTATGATATTGCCTCTAGAAGGAATTGAACTTCTGGAGGATAACTTAGTATTTTCTATGTTAGAGTTAACTTAGCTGTGAAGTTATCTTAGCGGTGTTGCTATTTTGTTTGTGAATTCTCAGTGAAGTGTATTATTACTGTATGTTGTTGTTGATTTATGCGAGGTTGCAGGATGTTTCAGTGACGATGTTTACCTCTATTTATTGGTAAATAATTGTGATATAGGCTTATGCCTGGTGTTGGCTGAAGATTTTGATATTTATGATTCGAATAGGAATCATTGAGCTCGAAGCGAAACAATATCAGTATTCATTGGAACAAAGGGAATGTCATGATTTGGAATGAAGGAATTGGTTCTTCGAATAAATATACTGAAACTTGGAGCTTCAAGTAGCAATTATGATGATACATGTAGAAGGAGCTTCGAAGTGGTAGTAGCGTGGTGTTTAAGAAGCGAGTTCGAAACGAAAGGCAGTTCAGATATTTGAAATTCAAACGTGAGCGGGATAAAAGGAAGTTCGAATATGCGTGCTGAAACGGTTCGAAGACGTGGAAGCTAGAGAAGCATAGTATTCTGCATGTCTGAAACGTGGCAAGATCTCATAAGTCAGACCGTTATGGTCGAAATAGTATAAATAGAAGTCTTAGTGTTAGGATTTCGTGTGTCATATCTATTGTACTAAAATTCAGTAACATTCAAAATACCACATGGTTAGGGAAACGAATGCACGAATGATGTACGTATGATTGCACCAAACTCTTTATTATTCAATAATGCATCTTTATCTTGCATCAATGTCTTTTAAATCTTTTACATTCAAAGTCATTTAACTTTCTGTGCATTTAAACGCTTTTCTTTCATTTCGAAATCCTTTACTTTTCTGAAACTTTTACATTCATGCTCTTACTTTCCAGAAAGCTTTTACATATTTGTTTTTACATTCTTGTCTTTTACATTTGAAAGTCATTTAAGCATTCCTGCATTTATGCATTTTCTGCAAACTCCAAGTCTTTACGTTTCTACTTGTTCAAATTAGTTTTATATTGCTTTACTTGATTACGTTATTAGTTTCTTGAAAATCATAATCGAAATACACTTAAAACATATATAAAACATTCAAAACAAGCCTTGAACATGAACCAAAGATTTTAAGTTTATGCAAACGACAAATACCCCATAGGATCAATCTAGTCGATCCCGCAAGTTACCAAAGGGATTAAACAACAATCATAACACTTGTTTGATAGTTTGAGGACTAGCGGTTGTTTCACCGTAAATCACGGAACAAATTGGCACGCCCAAGGGGACAGATTGGTTGCTAATTAAAACTAACGCTTATAAGACATAATTATTGTTAAAAGGTTCTTTTGAGTAAACAAAGTTCATTAGTATATGAACCTTAGGAGTGGTAGAATAACTAAAGAACCAACCCTACCCGTAAGAAATCGAAATAATAGGATGTCGATCCAAACAATCCACAAGGGAACAAACGCCCACATGCAACAGCACTAATGCATCCGCTTTACGGGACGCCCAACATGATCCCTTCAATGCACTGCATCTTCTACTAATAGTATGGCCGAACGGAACAAGCGGCATGTCAACAAACAATTCGATCCTAGGCAATACAGGAACCACTGGGTATCCTGGGGGATTTGTCCCACCATCAGGGGCACAAACCCATTTCGCTACCCCACCACCAACTAGACCATTTAGTTTCGATAGTAATAGGCCCAGAAATTCCCAGTATGGAATGCCAACATCTTTTATGGCAGGTTTGCAGACTTCGACGTCGAATGCGACCACACTTAGGGTCAGGATCTGGGGCTAATCAATTTATGACAAATAACCAAGGGTCAGTGGGTTATAGTGCATTGCCTATCCTAACCACAGAAAATCAAATAGCTTTTAGGCAATTAATGGATGATAGTAACCATAATATGATAGGAGTATTAGCACAAACCATGCAAGAAATCTTCGCCCCAATAGTTCAAAATGTGACTGTGACAAACAGAGAGAATGCAGATAATATGAGTCGAATAGCGGATTTCTTCGCTCCGCCAGAGAGAGGCGTAGACAGAACCAGGCATTGGTTCGAGCGAACATACCTATCATCGAACAAGTGGCAGATGACCCACCCTATAGGCCACCCAGAGAGGGAGTTAACTTGGGGGCAAGAGCACAAAGGGTAGACGCCCCGGTGCTTCGGGAAGAACCACAAAGGGGATTGATAGAACCACTAGCAAGAGCACAAAGGGTAGATGCCCCAGTGATTCGAGAAGAACCACAAAGGGGAATTATTGAACCAGGGGCAAGGGTCGAAAGACTAGGAGTCCCAGCGTTTCGAGAAGAACAACCTAGAGGGGTTGTCATGGTAGGTCGAAACCAAGATGCTGATGCAGTGGTCCATAGAGTTCGAAATGACAATATCTTGGCAGAAAATAACCTAACCACCATGATAGAGAGGATCATGGCCCAAAACGGTATTAATACAGGGATTATAAGGCCAAATTATGCCTCTCCCATAGCAGAGTATGTAATGCATACTGATTTACCAAGGGGATACAAGATCCCTAAGTTTACAAAGTTCGCTGGAGATACCAATGAATCAACAGTCGAACACATAGCCAGGTATCTGACTGAAGCAGGGGACATAGCGAATAATGAGAACCTTAGGATTAAATATTTCCCTAGTTCCCTCACTAAAAACGCTTTCTCACATGGTTTACCACTTTGCCTCCTGGATCAATAGACACCTGGACCCTCTTGGAAAGGTTATTCCATGAACAATTCTATATGGGGCAATCCAAGATAAGTCTAAAGGAAGTAGCAAGTGTGAAGAGGAAGTATACTGAACCTATAGATGAGTACTTAAATAGGTTCAGACTCTTGAAATCTAGATGTTTCAATGTAGTCCCTGAACATGAGTTAGTCGAAATGGCCGCTGGTGGCCTGGACTATTCTATTCGAAAGAAATTAGATACACAATACTTGAGGGACATGGCTTAGTTAGCAGATAGGGTTCGACAAGTCGAAAGGCTAAAGGCCGAGAAGGCCAGGGCTTTTAAGAGTAATAAGAAGGAAAGAATTTCCTATGTCGAAACGGAGGAAGGTGAAGACTATCCTGAATTCGAAGAGGTTGAAATAGATCTCGCTGAATTAAAACAGGCTCCACCTTACTCTTGTAAACTTTTAGTCCCCACGAAAGGGAAGGAAATTGTTGAAAATGAGAAAAATGACAAGTTTCCAAAGAAGGTGGTATACCTTCGATGTAACAAAGTGCGATGAGATCTTCGATTTACTTGTCAAAGATGGCCAATTAATAGTGCCACCAAATGTCAAAATACCTCCCTTAGATCAAAGAAAGAAAAGAGGATTTTGTAAATATCATAGTTTCTAGGCCACAAAACCTCACGGTTTTCTTTTCAAGGACTTGATTCAAAACGCAATTAAGGATGGCGATTAAAGTTTGCCGATAAACCAAAATGAAAGTGGATGAAGACCCTCCGATATTGCAGACACCAACTACTCCGAGCCTTCGAGCATTGGAGAAATCAATATGGTGGAAGGCACTGGGGCCACTACATTGAAAGAGGAAAGCATCGAGAATGAGAGTCGGTCGGTCGAAGTCAACGATGGAGTCATCAAGACATCCACAAACAACTAGAGACTTCGATCGAATCAACGCCACCGTTGTTTCAAAAGAAATCCAAAGCTATCGAGGGTCAGAAAACCGAACAGAATTGACACAAAGCATCAAGGCCCGAGGCTCAAACCGAGAAGGTTCAGACACAAAACAAGCCTCCCTCAAAAAGAGATATGGGATACCTTGGTGAACCTAGTGGAAGTTCGACTATCCGTAAAATATTCGCCCGAGAGTTCAAAATCCGGATCAAGACGCTAAGCCCAGGATGGGAGATGATGATGCAATAGGGGAAGATAGAGATGGTGGCATTCCTAAGAAGAAAGTCTGGGACACCTTAGGGGAACCCAGTGGAAAATTTGATTATCCGTGAAATACTCGCCCGAGAGTTCAAAGATCTGGATCGAAGACGTCAAACCATCAGGATGGGCAGATGATGTGGAAAAAGGTGAAGATGTGGATGTCAATATGGTGGATCTGGAGAGACCCTGTTCTGAGATGCAGGAAGTGGAAAGATACCTTGACAAGGAAAAATACAAAATGGAGGATGGCTATGTTGCAGCCTCCAGCCTCAAAGAATATCTCATGCTATGCCACAAGGGAAATACTGAAATGATGCTTTGTCCAAGATGTAGCATCATATGTAACGAGAGGATTGCTGCAGAGTTCGAAAGAAAACAAAGGGCTCGAACTGGAGTAAATTGGCGCCAAGACAACCAATTATTCAGATGTTACCCTAGGGCTGGGGAGAGTTTGTTGGAGTTCTTAGTTCGCTGTCATAAAGGGGCAACAAAATGCCTGATTTGCCCAAGATGTTCAAAGAAGATATGACCGTAACATGGCGAGCATTCAAACGATTCCTTCGCCTATGCCGAATCATAAGGAAGTTGGCCAGATGAGTCAGCGCTTCGATGGTAATCAACGAAAGCCTGATAGCCCTTATTCAAAGGGTACCCAAAGGGTGACATTCAAAATCCCTGCAGAAGTACCAACAGACAAATGGCTGCAAGTCAAAACCAATAAGGGGAAGGATAAATGGGGAGGTAATGAGCGAAATGCGCGACATGCCATGGTATACCGGAGACAATTCAACACTACAAAGAGGGAGGAACTGAGGCTGGGAAATTATAAAGGTAAGAATCCCATGTCAAGATCCCAATGGCGAAAGAACGAATTCGAAGGTCGAGAGGAAGCTTTGGCGCATAAAGGAGCACCGACCAACAACAAAGAAGGGTCAAGCACCAACAAACCAACAACAAGCAAGCAACTCAAAACAAACCTCCGCTAGTAGGAGGCTTTTCTCCGAAACAAAACCGATGAGTCGAAAGAGTACACCTAAGTCCACAAGAAGACGAGGATATGCTTACGATAACTTCAATCAAGGAGAATCCTCACTTAACCTAAACTGCAATGTGGTATCTCAGATACTATCCGAATTTGGCCAAGAGACCAAATCAAGAGCAGGAGGAAGAAGATACCATTGATTTGATGAAACACATACCAGTCTGTTACTATGTAATGGATAATGGCGCGGTCGAAGAGCAGAACGCATTCTTCGAACACCCAGATCCAACAATGAAGAATCATTTGCCACTGCTCATTCTAGCAAAGGCCGGAGCCTACGGGTGAACAAGGTCTTAGTGGATGGAGGCGCTGCAGTTAATCTTATGCCTAAATTCATGCTGAAAAAGTTAGGCATTCAAGAGGGTGATGTTAAACCTCAGAACATGGTCCTATCCAACTATGAAGGGAAGGTAGGACAAACGCTGGGAGTGGTGCAAGTGGAGTTAACCGTCGGATCAAGTCGCAGCCCACCATGTTCATGGTGATCGGCCAAGGCCAATTATAACTTGCTATTGGGAAGAGAATGGATTCATGGCGAGGGGCGCTCCTTCACCGATGCACCAAAGGTTAGTCCTCCGTGAGAAGATGGTATAGTGGAAAATATCGAAGGCACTGAGTTACTTCATGACAACAAATAACCGTTAGCAAAAGGAATTATGACAAGTATCCGCAAGAATAGCTCCTCGACAAGTGAAGGCACTGAAAGACGGCCACCAGCCGGAGTTCAAGATCCCGCCATGATCGAGTCCTCTTTCTTCGAAAGGATTTCGGCCTATATGGCTGAGAATAAATGGAAAGCGGCTTCAGAGGCTGCAATAGAAAAGACAATTGAAATAAACAAACTCGAAGGGAATGGTTCGAAAGACCCACCCTGCGAAGAAAGCGAAATAGATCAAAGGCTTGATGCCATATATGATACAGAACCCTTGGGCTTCGAGAAGGATCCTACAAAATCAGGCGCTAAGATGGTAGCACAAGATCCACTCGAAGAGGTGAATTTGGGGGATGACAGCACAAAAAGAATAACTTATATAAGCGCCAAACTCAGCCCAAGTCTTAAGCAAGAGGTGATCGAAGTCCTCAAGAAACACAAAGATTGCTTCGCGTGGGACTATGACAAAATGCCTGGTTTGAAAAGAGAGTTAGTAGAGCACAGACTTCCGATTAAAGATGGCAAGAATCCCATCAAACAAACTCCCAGGAGGTTCGCGCCAGCAGTACTCACAAAGATCAAAGCGGAGGTCGAAGGTTGTGCTGCAAATTCATCGTAACCACAAGGTATGTCGAATGGTTAGCAAATATAGTACCGTTATTAAGAAAATGGTTCATTGAGAATATGCATAGACTTTAGGGATTTAAATATCGCAACCCCAAAGATCAATACTCTGCGCCCGTAGCGTAAATGTTAATAGACTCGCAGGATTCAATACCTAAGTATGCTAGATGGATACTCCGTTATAACCGATTTTTATTGTCAAGAAGATGTTGCTAAGACAAGATTTCGCTGCCCAGAGCTTTAGGCACCTATGAATGGGTAGTGATGCCTTTGGTTTAAAAATGTCAAACTTACCAAAGAGCAATGAACTCCATCTTTCATGATTTTATTGAGACATTTATGCAGTGTATATTGATGATATAGTCATCAAGTCTATATCCGCAAACCCATCTCCATCATTTGAGCCAATCATTCAAAGAATGAGAAAACATGGCTTAAAAATGAACCTTAAATGTGCATTTTTGTGCAGTGAGATTTCCTTGGCTTTGTGGTTCATAAAAAGGAATCAAATCAACCGTAATAAGACCAAAGCCATCATGGAGACTAAAGCCCCACATCGAAAAAGGAGTTGCGCCCACTGGGAAGATTAATTTTCTCGTGAGATTCATTTCGAATCTAAGTGGAAAACACAAGCTTTCTCTCTACTGCTTAAAACAAGGCCAAGCCTTCGAGTGGAATGAAGCACATCGTGAGGCCTTCGTGATTAAAAGATATCTCTCTCCCTATCTTGTTCCACCTTCATGGGGAAAACCCATGAGATTGTACATATCCGCTCAATTTACTATAGGTAGTATGTTAGTACAAGAAGATAGTAACGACATCGAAAGAGCCATATATTATTTAAGTAGGTGTTGAATGATGCGTAAACTAGATATAGTAATATAGAAAAGTTGTGTCTTTGTTTATACTTTTCTTGTATGAAACTCAAGTATTATATAAAACCGTTGACGCTTATGTCTCATCTCACTCGATGTTATCAAACACATGCTTTCCAAACCAATAATGCATAGCGTAATTGGTAAATGGCTTTAGCCTTGATGAATATGCTTTGACTTTCATGCCTTTAAGAGCCGTGAAAGGCCAAGTAATTCGATTTCATTGTGACCATTCATTGGTCAAAGCCCGTCATGGGTTATGTCGAAATCCAACCTTGAAGCTATACTTTGATGGTTCGACCCACGAGAGGGCAAGGTGGGAGTCCTCCTAATTTCTCTGAAGAAATTCCAACAAAATTCAAATATAAGTTAGATGGTCCTCGTTGCTCGAACAACGAAGCCGAATACGAAGCACTCATTGTTAGACTTGAAGCTTTGTTGGAATTGGGGGCAACTAGAGTCGAAATCAAAGGTGATTCAGAGCTAGTGGTCAAGCAGATAAAGAAGGAATATAAATGCATAAAGGAAAATCGATGACATACTTTGTCATAGTTAATAGGCTACTCAAAAAATTCGAATACATGGATATTCAGCACATACCAAGAATAGAAAATCAAGAAGCAAATGACCTAGCACAATTGGCTTCAGGATATAAAGTTTCTGCCAAAAACTTTGAGGACTTGATCGAAATAAGAGGAAGAGTCATGGCAACTAGACTTACACCATCAGATCTAGAAAATATTAAATTAAGTTATGGTGATAAAGATAGGTTCGAAGTATTAGCCATAAACACTTTAGCAGATACAGATTGGCGAAATACATTAATAAGGTGTTTAGAAGATCCAACATTAAATGTGGACAGAAAAATAAAATATAGAGCATTATCATATGTCCTTATGGGAAATGAACTGTTCAAGAAGACCCAAGAAGGCGTATTACTCAAATGTTTGGGAGAAAGTGAAGCATATCTAGCATTATCAAGTCCACAATGGGCATGTGGGGCACATCAAGGTGCCATAAAATGAAGTGGTTGCTATTTCGATATGGTATGTCGCCCAAGATGCTCAAAGATTGTATAGATTTTGCCAAAGGATGTGAAGAATTCCAGAAACATGCAGGGATCCAACATGCTCCTGCAAGTGAGTTGCATTCGATCATTAAGCCATGGCCCTTTAGAGGATGGGCCTTAGATTTAATAGGAGAAATCAATCCTGCGTCATCTAAAGGTCAGAAATATATCTTAGTAGGAATAGACTATTTTACCAAGTGGGTCGAAGCAATACCATTAGTAGCTGCAGATCAAGAGGCTATCATCGAATTCATACAGAAACAAGTTATCTATAGGTTTGGATTGCCAGAGAGCATAACCACAGATCAAGGATCTGTGTTTACTGGTAAAAGGATGCAAGAATTTACCCAAGAAATGGGGTTTAAGTTGCTAACATCAACACCATATTATGCTCAAGCAAATGGTCAGGTCGAAGCAGCCAACAAGGTAATAATAGGTTTGATTAAAAAACATGTTGGTAAAAAACCAAGAAATTGGCATAAGACTTTGGATCAAATATTATGGGCCTGTAGAACATCCCCTAAAGAAGCTACTAATACCACACCTTTCCAACTAACATTTGGTCATGATGCGCCTTACCAAGAGAAATTCATCTACGAATTCAAAGACAAACGAAATCCCATCTTCATTATATTGGGAAATGATGATGAGTGAGTTAGTTGAGTTGGATGAAGTTAGGTTGCATGCATTAGAAATCCTGATGAGGCAAAAGGAAAGAGTGGCCAGGGCATATAACAAAAGGGTGAAAGGTAAAACATTTAGTGCTAATGACTTAGTGTGGAAAGTTATATTGCCCATGGACAAGAAAAATAAAGCATTAGGTAAATGGTCACCTCATTGGGAAGGACCTTTTCGAATAGTAAAGACATTTTCAAACAATGCGTATAAAATCGAAGAGTTGGCAGATGAAAAACGAATCCTAAAGGTTAATGGGAAGTATTTAAAGAAATATAAACCACGCCTGCATGAGATTCGAATAATAGCAACGTAATCATAAAGATATAACTAGATGCCAAAATGGTGAAATTAATTGCCAACATGGCATTGTTTGAATGTTACAAACAAACATTCAATTGAAATACAAGATCTATTAAATAAACAAGTTTCAGAAGTGGGTATTGTTCCTTAGTCGATCGAAGATATTCCTAAAAGACTCAAGCTTGTGCTGAGTAGAACGCTTGGCTCCTTCCAGGAGAGCAACTTCGCCCTTTAGCTGCTCAGCCGCTTCCGTCTCTGCAAGTCCTTTATTCAAGAGCTCTTCGAAACGATTACCAAAAGTGTTGGTCTAATATGCTATCTGTTGTTGTTGGGCCTCTTTGATTTTACTTTGAAGTTCTAGAATGCTTCTCCCGAGAAGAATGGATCGAGCTCAAGCTCATAATCGCCTTTAGCTTGCTTGATGTGGGCATGCTCTTCAACTTCTTTAGAAAGCTTCAAGCATGCTCATAAGCGATCCATTGCAATACGCTTCTCTCGACCTTGTTTGTAGCGATTCATCTTGGAGGAAACACCAGCTATATTATCTATCAAGGATTGAAGTTCGAACAGATGGTGCTAACTTCCAAAGAACAATTGGTAAGGTCGACTTGGTTGAGAAGTCCCTTCATGATAAAGCAGGATGTACTGTCCTTCTTGAGTACTTCAAATAAATCCACGTCTAGGATTGTTTTCCTAATCTTATGGAGAAGTACAACCCTATCATCAGAAGGCGTTGAATTAGTAGTCGAACCAATACCAGCCTTGGGAAGAGGAGTATTTCTCTGAGCTAGCTTAGCCTTCATATACCCAATAGGGTCAGTTCGTTTTAAGAGGGCTAACTCCTCTTCAGCTGTTTGACGTTGAGGGGATTTGGGAAGTTCCATACGCAACACAATGGAGTAGGTTCCGTTTCAAATTCCATTGGCTCGTTGGCAGGGATGCCATCACCTTCATTAAGTTCCTCACCATCATCTTCATCATCACCAACAAGATCCACTATCTCAATATCCTCATCTTCATTATTAGGAGCATCAGACTCTGTTCCTTCACTCGAACCATCTTGAGCCTCTTCTCCTCCTTCGTCCCGATCCTTCACACCGAATCTTCGCCTCTTGAGAAGCATTGGTTTGTTCCTCTTCAGCCTGAGGTACCTTTTCACTCTCTTGAGGGATTTCGAGAGGGGACTTTTGTTGAGAAGTTTCTGGAGGCACCTCCTTAGCAACTTCAGGTGTTGGTTCAGTTGTTTCCTTAATGGGAGGCGAAGTGCCTTGGTCATCTGGCTGTTCAGAAACCCCAGTTGGAACCGCCATATTCGAGGAGCCTTGTTCTGCACCAGATTGCTAGAATCTCCACGAGGAGAAGAATGGATCGGAGCGGATGTTTGTGGGGGAGGGGTCGAAGTAGTTGGAAATGGAGTTGAATCATCCTACACAAATAGAGAAATTTTAGAAACTAACAACTAAGGTACGAATAGTTATCTTTTGTTAAAAAATTCGAATTCAATTCACCTTTGGATTATCTGAGGAAATATTGTTGTCTATGTGTTCCAACATTACGTTGGAGGTCGAAGGTGGTTTTTTGGATTTTTGTAAGGGAGCGACATCCCTGGAATCGAGTCCAGAGACGTTAGTGTCTTTTGGAATGTCTTTCTTTGCTTCTTTTCAAAGTCACAGAACTTTCCCGCCTGAGAGTCTTCCCACCGTACTAGGTTTTCTTCTTGGAGTGGTTGGTGGAGTTTACTAGTCCGAAATGGTACAAACATAAGTTAGACTCCAATCATAAACCAAGCCTATTTCAAATACCGTAATAAACTGCTTACCTTTGGGTCGGAGCATTGGGATTAGAGCGTGTGGAGTCCGAGTAGTTGTTGAGTCGGAGCAATGGTGTTTGTTGTTGTTGTTGTAGGAGTAATTGTTGAGTTGGTGGGCACATTGTCATCGCTTTGATAGTTGTTTGGGAACTACTTCCTTCCTTGGTCTTCGATGCAATGCCTTTATTCGATGGTCGAAAAGTGAAACACATAAGACAAAATGTTAAAATAAAGAAAGTAAGACTTATTTGGGATTTCCCAAGCATTCGACTGCGCCTTCATTCGAAAGAATCGACATGGCAGAAAGGTCATAGCGAAGATGCCCGAAATTATGAAGCCAATGTCGAGCCCATGTCACGCCTCGTATGGCTTTAGTTTCCTTTGAGATTTGTATTTGAACATCTCTTTGCAAGTTAACCACCAAGGGTATGGAAGAAACCAAGCGAGCCGCCGAGGTAGGTAGTTTGGGAAACTTAGGTGGATGCATTTCGAGTGCCAACCTATACCTATCCTCGTGTGACAACCTCAAGGAAGTCCGAACTTAGAGACTTTTTCTTTAAATTTTTCCTTCAAGGTTTGGGACGCCGATATATCAGACTCCAAGTGTGGGATCATGTTGTTTCAAGTAAGTCCGAAAAGCTTTAATTTCTTGAGCGTGAGTGAACATACCTTTCTTTTGTGTACCGCACATCGAACGCAGCAGCTTTATTTTGGATGGTGAGAGTATCAACATGCAAGATTGGTAGAATTTAATCCACCAATCCAAAAACCTTTGATGAAAAATAAGTTGGTTCGAAAGAATTAATTCAATCGAGCAAATTCTTGATATTGTTCTTGTTGTAATTTGGCTTCTCCGGCCTTGAAAGTTCGATCGAGGTAATGGAGCTCGAGTCCGAAAGAGGGGTTCGGGATTAGTTGGCATAGACCGAATTGTCTTGAAACGAAATTTGGTTGGTAGGCAAATGTATGATTTGATTCTTGGTTGGAGTGATTCCGAGGAGATTAATCTTGGGAGCAAGAAGGCTTTCCAGATGTCTTGGACTTCTTTAGTCTTGGCAGCTCTCGAAGGGACATGGTGAACCATGATGGTCCGTGGGTCCTCAAGGGCGCCATAGTCTCTTCGAACTTATGCCTCTTGAAAAGAGCATAATGTATTGTGAAAATAGAATGGAAGTCACCTTGTCATCACTCGAGTCGGCCTCCTTAACCTTGTGCCTTCAACATTTCGATCCGCTATTTCGGATCTTGCTCAACAATAGTATCCGCAGAGAGAGTGAAGATTCGAACATGGCATTAAGCCACAATCGAGTAACCGTAAAGGACCATAGCAAGATATTTTTAGGAGTGTGAGATTTTGTCAAACAGTTGACCTCAAACTTTCATAAAGGTCAACCAAGAAGAGCTCACTTAAATTAATCCTCCTATTTTCGTAAATCCTTGCTAGAGGGATAAACCTCATACATGGCGACCTACCGAAAACATATCTTGATAACCGTAGGGTGAGAAAGGCAATATGTTCGACATCGTAAACACTATCACCTTTAGTGTGATAATGACCGATAAACTTGGAGAAGCTAGCCAACTTGATATCAAGTCAATTATGCCGGAATGTTCCTCGTAATCGTGAATATATGTTTCTCCCATCGTGATAGGCCGATAGCAGCTATATCAAAAAGGTAGGTGTGATCATCCCTCCGTGAAGGTGAAAGGTATTATAAGTACTATCCCAAAAGCATGTGGATGCAAATAGCAAAGGGTGTAGGTGAATCCGGTTTAGATAATTTGAGGAGATTGTAAATACCTAGTTCCTCCCACTGATGGGATTTCTTAATCTCTACTTTAGCAAACCAGTTTTGGTAAGCTACATCAGCAGTAGGGCAGGATCGAAATGGCTTAAAATTACTTTTAACATAGTCCAAAAGAAAAGGATCCTTTGGGGGAACCACAGGGGTTTCTACGTATTTCGAAGCTGAGGGTTTATTCACATTATCAATTTCTAACCTAGGGGTTTCCATTTGGTTGAACAAAGGTTTAAAATCATAGCAAACAGGGAATATTGTCCTAGTATCCTTCAGAATCTCAAAAACTGTGAGAGGGCCCATTAGGGCAAACCTCTTTCCAGAGGCATTGGTTGGGATTAATACCTGGGAAGCGTACAGGAGTTCTTGTTCTTTGGAAATGCCTTGAGGTATAAGCACGGATTGGCCTTGGTGAATACCAACCTTGCTTTCCAGGATCGTTCCAGCATTCTTGGTCTTCTTCTTGGAAATCTTTTTCATCTGAGATGTTGTTGAAGACATTGTTGGAAGTTGTTAAGGTTTTAGGGTTTTTTAGCAAAGAGAGAAGAAGAAAAAGTTCAGAGTGTGTAAAAAGAGTAAAAAGACTAAGTTTGTTTAGTTTTATAATAAGGAAGTTGAAACACTCATCAACTAAGGCCAAGGTACGTGGAGAACGTGGGTTGGATACAAGGTGAGGTGGCGTAAATTAAGCATTGGTAATAAGCATGATTAAAGGTAATCATTGTCTTTAATAACCGCACCATACCGTGGCAACTGTTTTGAAGCGGTTCGGAAACCCAAGAGCCGTCGTGTCTGACGTAATGGAAATCATACACAGTGTCATAATTACTTAGAGTCACATCAAAATCTTGAGGATATATTTAAAATAAGTATTTCTAAAGAGATTCAAATACATATTTTAAAGGGGCATTTTGTTGGCTGAAGATTTTGATATTTATGATTCGAATAGGAATCATTGAGCTCGAAGCGAAACAATATCAGTATTCATTGGAACAAAGGGAATGTCATGATTTGGAATGAAGGAATTGGCTCTTCGAATAAATATACTGAAACTTGGAGTTTCGAGTAGCAATTATGATGATACATGTAGAAGGAGCTTCAAGTGGTAGTAGCGTGGTGTTTAAGAAGAGTTCAAACGAAAGGCGCTCAGATATTTGAAATTCAAACGTGAGCGGATAAAAGGAAGTTCGAATATGCTACTGAAACGGTTCAAGACGTGGAAGCTAGAGAAGCATAGTATTCGTATGTCCAAACGTGGCAAGATCTCATAAGTCGAACCGCTATGGTCTAAATAGTATAAATAGAAGTCTTAGTGTTAGGATTTCGTGTGTCATATCTATTGTACTAAAATTCAGTAGCATTCAAAATACCACATGGTTAGGGAAACGAATGCACGAATGATGTACGTATGATTGCACCAAACTCTTTATTATTCAATAATGCATCTTTATCTTGCATCAATGTCTTTTAAATCTTTTACATTCAAAGTCATTTAACTTTCTGTGCATTTAAACGCTTTTCTTTCATTTCGAAATCCTTTACTTTTCTGAAACTTTTACATTCATGCTCTTACTTTCCAGAAAGCTTTTACATATTTGTTTTTACATTCTTGTCTTTTACATTTGAAAGTCATTTAAGCATTCCTGCATTTATGCATTTTCTGCAAACTCTAAGTCTTTACGTTTCTACTTGTTCAAATTAGTTTTATATTGCTTTACTTGATTACGTTATTAGTTTCTTGAAAATCATAATCGAAATACACTTAAAACATATATAAAACATTCAAAAACAAGCCTTGAACATGAACCAGCATTTTAAGTTTATGCAAACGACCAATACCCCATAGGATCAATCTAGTCGATCCTGCAAGTTACCAAAGGGATTAAACAACAATCATAACGCTTGTTTGATAGTTTGGAGGACTAGCGGTTGTTTCACCAGAAATCACTGTGAACACCTGGCGACATGGTTTTGTTGTTTATGTTGTGTGTCGTGCATTATCGAGTTGCATTACATTGCATATTTTAGCGACGGCCTGGATTGGCAAAATTTAGTGACGAAGGCTTATGCCTTGTTTGATGCCTCTATTATTTCGTACGATTTAATCCTAGCATATTATTTATCCTAGCATATTATTTATCATAGCATATTATTTATCATACACTTTTTTATATTATTGGATATCTCACCCCTTTATTTGTTTCTTTGTTACCTTTATACTGGTAACGTGCAGGTAACGAGGAGTAGATTTTATGTTGTTTTCAGTTGAATCCAAATTGTTATTTTAAGAAGTTGTTTCCTTTGAATTAAGTTGTTTAAATGATGCTATATTTCTTTGAAGTTTTGAAAGCTATGAATCCGCTGTGTAGTTATTAAATAAAGTTGAAGTATTTTTGAAGACTAATAAATTGTTATAATTGTTATGTATCTGTTATGTTAAGATATTACATTGTTGATTTTCAAGTTGATTATGTAATGCCTCATGTTGTGGAAATTTTATAACTCTGATTTTATTGAGTGAGGTGAGGTTATAAATAGGTTTAGTAATGACTAAAAACTCATGAAAAGTGAAAATAATATGACCAGGGGAAGATGTAAAGATTTAACCTATTTCCAAGAAATATTTTCTCCCAATGTGTCACTCAATTGTTTAAGGCGTTTCAGTATAAGACAATTGTCTTATTCTGAACCATAAATTCACGTTTGTTTGACAACTGTTGATATTAAAAACTTTTCAGAATCCAAATGGCAGAACTTTTTAGAAAGCTTTTGACTAGATACTTCTGACACATGAAACCTTCTCACATCAGAAGACTCACTATTCAGAAACAATAAATCCCAAAGTCTCATTTTATCGTTATGAGAATTAACAATTTTGAGATATTCGTCTTTTTCATTATGGACATAAGTCCATTTTCAAATGTTTTAGAATGAAAATAAATATATCCTTAGAAAGGGGTTTTGTGAATATATCAACCCATTGATGGTATTTATCAATAAATTTAGATAAAATACTCATTTTGATCCATTAACTATAGGTCATGGTTCGCTTTAGTCCCATTTTTTTTTCCGTGTCAAATTGATCTGCTAATTTTCAAAATCATACAAGCATGTCCCTTTTGTCTCCTCTGACTCATTTGGAGATTTATCCCCAACCAAATCAACACACGAACAAGTATCACATCTAAGAAGCCATTGACCATGGTAGATACTCCGAAACACAACCTAACTCTTCTTCCCCCTTTCATTTTAATCTTCAATTTTTGCAGTCCCAACTCGCGATCCATCTTACTCTTTTCCTAATATTATGTAGTTATTGATGGTTATAATGACATTCTTCATTCAGGTAATTCTTAGTTGTCTATAATTTTTGAATTTCACAAGTAATTCTTATTTTTCTTTTATTTTCTATTTTAATTGTTTATAGTTTCTCTTGTATCTTAGCGCAAACGTAAGAAGATGTCTCATGATTTTCACAAACAATCTAAAATTGCCCAGAAGGTTTCATTGACCCAAAACTACCTTTATGTCCCTCTATTAGTATTAAGTGTTTTATTTCAAATTACTTTTATTAAAATAGTTATGTTTTTGTATATTGTCACAAATATATACACGTTTTTGTTTGATTTGTTTGGACCAGTTTCTGGGTATTAACCACATAATGGATGCAAAGAAAAATTATGTGAAATATGCAGTAATTTCTTATGTCGAACATCTAACTATTCCATTAACATTCATGATTGGTTAGTGTTTGTACTGTTACGAAATTTGTTAGTGAGGAAAAATTATGTGTTGATTTAGTTGGGGCTAGATCTAGAAATGAGTCATCAAAAATTAAAATGAAAAACAAAAATCGGATCAATTTGACTGACTTTGACTGACAGAGTAGACAGAAGGGACTTGTTTGCATCGCTTTGAAAATTAAGGGACCAATTTGGCACAAAAAAAGATAAGAGACCAAAGTGAACCATTTCCTATAGTTAAGAGACCAAAATAAGTATTTTGCCATAAATATCAAATTTAAATTTTCCTTCTGAACATAGTCTCGTATAAAGTTATCTTCAATCTCAATATGTTTATCTCTAGAATGTAAAATAAGATTCTTAGATAAACGTATAGTAGAAGTATTATCAGAAAAAATAGGAATGTTACTCTCATATATCTTAAAGTCTTCTAGATGGCATTTCATCCAGAGGATCTGATCGTTGCATCTAGATGTTGCAATGTACTCAACTTTAATTGTTGACATTGCAATTGTTGATTTTCTCTAGCTGGACCATGAGATCAGATTGTCTTCCAAAAACTAACAGCGTCCAAAAGTTTTTTTTTTCATTCTAGTCTATCCCTAACATAGTCAACATCATAATAAACAACTAGCTTGTATTCTTTTGATTTTCTATAACACAAGCCAAGGTTAGTAGTACCTTTCAGATACCTGAAGACCCTCTTAATTGCTTTTAAGTGGAATTCTCTAGGATTTGATTGGAAGCAATCATATAAACAAACACTAAATATAATGTCAGGTCTAGAAGTAGTTAAGTATAATAAAGAACCTATCATACCTCTATATACTTTCTAATTTACCTTATTGCTTACCTCATCCTTCTCCATAATACAAGTAAGATGCATTTGAATCTTAGCTAGCTTACATTTTGACATGTAAAACTTCTTCAGAGGTTCTTTGGTATATTTTCTATGATGGATATATGTTCCTTCTGAACTTTGGTTAATCTAGATTCCCAAAAATAACTTGAGTTCTCCCATCAGACTCATCTTAAATTCAACCTGTATAAACTTAGCTACCTCTTTGCACAAGGAAGCATTAATAAAATTAAATATTATGTCATCCACAAAAATTTGAATAGATATGATGTCAATTTTGAATGTCTTATAAAATAAAGTGGTATCAACATTTCCTCTGGTGAAAAAATTTTCTAAAATGAAATTGCTTAGATTTTCATACCTTGCTCTAGGAGCTTGTTTTATACCATACAATATTTTTTATGTTTGAACACAAAATCTGGATTTTTATGATTTTCAAAACTATGAGGTTGATGTACATACACTTCTTTATTTATGTAACCATTCAAAAATGAACTCTTATCATCCATCTAATATAAGATGATGTTATGATTAACAATAAAAAATTAATAGACAAACAGACTCTAACCTGGAAACTAGTGAAAAGGTCTCAGTATAGTCAATACCCTCTTGTTGACTATAACCTTGTGCAACTAGTCTGGCCTTGTTCCTTACCACTTCTCCTTTATCATTAATCTTATTTCTGAAAACCCGTTTTGTCCATATGACATGAGTACCTTTAGTTCTAAGCACAAGATCCAATACATCATTTATGGAGAATTGATTTAATTCTTCTTGGATTTCTAGAGTCCACTTAGTGTCTAAAAGGGGTTCATCAACAGATACAGGTTATATGAGGGACACCAAACCTAGGAGTGTCTCTTCAGATGGATTGAATGAGGATCTTGTTCTTACTGGTTCAATTTTGTGACTCAGAATCAGTTCTTTTGAGTGTCGAGATCTTTGTATGTGCTTTTTGAAAGAACTCTGAGCTTTAAGAGCTTATGGTTGAAAAACTTTAGGGTATTTTTCCTCTTATGCTTTTTCTTTAGATTCTTTACTTTCTGGGTATGAATAGGTAATTTCCAAATATGAAAACTTCTCAACTAGCTTTGACTTTTCAGGGTCAAGCTTGTCATAAAATACAACACAAAATAATTCCTCAACAATTCATTTTTCAGTGTTGTATACTCTATAGTCTTTTGAGAGTTCTTAGTATCCTAACATTATACATTTCTGCGCCTTAAAATCAAACTTGTTCATATTGTCTTTAGTGTTCAAAATATAACAATTACATCGAAAAGGATGGAAATATGAAATGTTACATTTTCTATTCTTCCACAATTCATTAGGAGTATTACTCAGAATAGGTATTATAGATATCTTTTTTTGAATATAACACATTGTGTTATTTGCCACAACTGATAAGGTCTTAGCCATGTTTGTCTCATTGATCATGGTTCTGGCCTTTCTTGCAAAGTCTTGTTCTTCCTCTCTACAAATCCCTTTGGCTTTTGGGTTCTAAGATAAAAAACATGGGAAATGCCATTTTCATCCAAAAAATTTCAAAATGTTTATTTTAAAATTCACCACCATGATCACTTCTGACTTTAACAACTTTAAAATCCTTCTCGTTTTGCACTTGTGAGCATAAGGTAGAAAACACAAAATGTGAATGTAACGCCCCCAAATTCTAGATTAATTATTTAATTAATTAGTTTCGCATGGATATATGAGTCTTTGTGAAATGATTGATACACTTGATGATTTGGTGTTTTATATGAGTAATTGTGATGTTCTTTGATGTTTTGAAGAGTATGAGATATACCATGTTGTTGAGATGAATATGATGGTTATTGTGATGATTATGTGATGTTCATGTGTGTCATGCAGATTATTAGGAATTAAGAGGATTTTGTTAGAATAGAATAATTAATTGGGATTATTTTAATTAGTAAAATACAGTAATATTAGTATTAAGAGATGATAAGGGCAAAATAGTCATTTGGAAAGAATAAGTGAGGACAATAGTGGAAGATAATATTAGGTTTCTAAGGGGAAGTTTTATATAAGGAAGGTTGGAGGGTTTTGAACGATCATTATGTGTAATCGTTAGATTTGGAAGAACACTATGAAGAGGAAAAACTAGGGTACACAGAGGCAAGAAGATTTGTGATAGAACACCAAGAAAAATAGATTTCATGCTATAGTTTAAGGTAACAAGTGTTTATCATTGTCATTATAATTGATCTAAGGTTTATATAATCGTAGAATTTTTTTAGGTTTTGGTTAATGATGATTATGTGGTGTTTGACGATGAATTGCTAAAATTGTGATGTTTAACCACAAATAATTGATGCATAAGAAGTATGATATTCCCAAAGCATGTGCGTGGGAAGAAAGAGATCGAGTTTCTGAAATTGAAACAAGGGAATTTGACTGTGACTAAGTATGCTTCGAGGTACATGGAACTAGAGAAGTATTACCCAAATTATAGTGAAGCGACTATTGAGTTTTCAAGGTGTATCAAGTTTGAGAATGGTTTGCGTCCTAAAATTAAAGAGGCAATTGGATATCAGCAGATCCAGGTGTTTCCAGAGTTTGTGAACAATAGTACAATCCACGAAGAAGACAATAAAGCTCATTTCGCTCACTACAAGAGTCTGCACGAGAAAAAGGGAAAATTGTATCACGACCATAAGAAGCCTTATGACACCCCAGCTGACAAAGGGAAACATAAGGCTTATGATGGGAAGAGAACAAGTGGGTGATGAGCTCCCACTCATGTCAAGTGTTATAGGTATGGTGAACAAGGTCACCTTTCCAATAAATTCGAGAATAAGGTGTTGAGATGTTACAAATATGGTAAGATAGATCATCATGCTCCTGAGTGCAAGAACGATGGTCCGACTTGTTTCAATTGTGGAGAGTAGGGTCATATCATTCCCTAGTGTTTGAAGTCGGAAAAAGATGTTACTACCCATATCAATGGTAGGGTGTTCTCTTTGAGAGGATCAGAGGATTCCAAGAAGGATAACTTGATTTGAGATACTTGCTTTATTAACAATGTTTAATTCGTTTCTATTATTTATATGGATTCTACTCATTCGTTTATTTTGCTTGAATATGCTACTAAGTTGGAATTGAAATTGTCTGATATGAATGGTAGTATGAAGATAGATACTTGTGCCAATGGTTCTATTACTACTACTACTTATATTTGTTTGAAATGTCCCTTGACTATATATGGCAAGAGTTTTGTGATGGATTTTGTGTGTTTACCCTTACACCAAATCGGTGTTATCCTTGGGATGAACTGGTTGGAGTTCAACTATGTTCAAATTAATTTTTATAATAAGACTTTGAGGTTTCCTAAGTTTGGTGATAATGGAGAAATGATTTTTTTGTCTTCTAAGAAAGTGAATGAATTTTTAGAAGACGAAGCAGTGATGTTTAAAATGTTTGTGTCGTTACAAGTGGATGATCAGGAGGCGAATATGGAATTATCGGTTGTCTGTGAATTTCCAGAGGTGTTTCTAGATGACATCAATAATTGAACTCTTGAACGTGAATTGGAGTTTTTATTGATTTGGTGCCAGGCTCAAGTCCGGTATCAATGGCTCCTTACAGGATGTCAGCTTCAGAGTTGAGTGAGTTGAAGAAACAATAGGAAGAGATTCTTGAGAAGATGTTTTTCGACCGAGTGTTTCAATGTGGGATGCTCCTATGTTTTTAGTCAAGAAGAAAAACTGATGTATCAGACTATGTGTAGATTACAAACATTTTAATAAAGTGACGATTAAGAATAAGTATCCACTTCTGAGGATTAACGATTTGATGGACCAGTAAGTGGACTTGTATGTTTTCAGCAAGATTGATTTGAGGTCGGGTTATCATCAGCTTCGAGTTAAACTAGATGATATTCTGAAGACGGCTTTTCGAACGAGGTGTGGTCATTATGAATACACTATGATTTTGTTTGGTGTATCTAATGCGCTAGGTGTTTTCATAAAGTATATAAATAAAACTTTTCATTCCTACTTGGATAAGTTTGTAGTAGTCTTTATTGACGACATTCTGATCTATTCTAAGTCATAAGAGGAACATTCTGAGTATTTGCAAATGGTGTTGCACGTGTTGTAGGAAAAGAATTTATATGCAAAGTTGTCAAAGTGTGAATTTTGACTAAAAGAAGTTAGTTTCATTAGACGTGTGATTTCTAGTGGTGGGGTTATTGTAGATCCTTCTAAAGTTGATGCATTATTGCAATGGGAAGCTCTGAAGTCTTCAATTGAAATTCAAAGTTTTCTTGGTTTGGAAGCTTACTATCGAAGGTTCATTGAAGGATTTTCTAAGTTGGCATTACCATTGACTCAATTAACTCAAAAGGCTCAAGCTTATATGTGGGATGTTTCATGTGAAGAAAGCTTTGTAAAATTAAAGAAGAGGTTGACGACCGCTCCAATATTGATTTTGCCTAATCCAAGTGAGTCTTTTATAGTGTATTGTGATGCGTCTAAGATGAGTCTTGGTTGTGTGCTAATGTAGAGTGGACAAGTTGTTGCTTATGCTTCGAGACAACTCAGAGTTCATGAAAGGAATTATCCTACTTATGACTTAGAGTTAGTAGCGATGGTGTTTGTGTTGAAGATTTGGGACATTGTTCTAAATTCGAAGTGCTTAGTGATCACAAAAGTTTAAAGTATTTATTTGACCAGAAAGAATTAAATATGAGACAGAGAAGATGGGTTGAATTGTTGAAAGACTATGACTTTGATTTGAGTTACCATCCTTGTAAAGCAAATGTAGTAATTGGTACATTGAGTAGGAAGTCCCTACATATACCGATACTTATGGTTTGGGAGTTAGAGATGATCAAACAATTCAGAGATATGAGCTTGGTGTGTGTAGAAACTCATGATAGTGTAGAGTTAGGAATGTTGAAGTTTACTAGTGGTATAATAAAAGAAATTCGAGAAGGTCAAAAGTTTGATTTGAAGTTAGTTGATCAATTGACTTTGATTAACCAAGGTAAAGGAGATAATTTTATAATTGATGAGAATGGTGTGATGAAGTTTGGTGATAGAGTTTGCATTCCAGATGTTTCAGACTTAAGAAGAGTATTCTTGAGGAATGACATAGATGCGGGTTGAGTATTCATCTCGGTGCTACAAAGATGTATCAAGACTTGAAGAAATTGTTTTGGTTTCCTGGTATGAAAAAGGAAGTTACCAAATTTTTTTATGCTTGCTTGACTTGTCATAAGTCAAAGGTTAAACATTAGAAGCTGATTGGTCTTATGCAACCGTTGAGTATCCCATAATGGATGTGGGATATGTTGATTAAGTCAGCTCATTTCTTGCCAATGAATATCGAGAATTCAATGGAAAAGCTAGCTGAGATATACGTTGAGGAAATTGTGAGATTGCATGGGATACCTTTGAGCATTGTGTGAGATAGAGATATGAGGTTTATGTCAAAGTTTTGGACATATTTACATATTACTTTTGGCACTAAGTTAACATTGAGTTCTCCATGTCATCCAAAGACTGATGGTCAGACAGAGAGGACTATCTAGTCTTTGGAGGATTTGATGAGGACTTGTGTGTTGGAACAAAGAGATTGATAACACGAAAACATATCGATTATTTAGATAGATTTATATGATTTTTTATCCGCATTTTAATTAATTATATTATTCTTTATTCGTATTATACTGGTATTTTCTGTGTTTTCGGGTTTCTCCCAATTATAAGGCATGTGCGAAGAAAGTCGAGAAAAGAAGGATAAATCATACTCAAAGTTCACAAAATAGAACTATTTATTGAAGCATGTGGGTGTATGACAAGAAATAGGGGTCTAAAATAAGCAAAGCTGAAAAAATGAAACAAAGAAGCAGGCCCAACCCACTTCCAATGCGCGCAGCAAAGCAAGCCCACTACGCATGCAAGGGTGTAACGACCGTTACACGTAAGCCCTAAGACTGTAGCAACCGTTACGGAGCATGGAGTGAAGCTTCCTCACTAAGGCAAGTTGTGGCGATCGTTACTTAACCGTAACAGCTCCGTAGAAATCGCTACGGAGGAGAATCCGGAGGAGAAAATTTTGCAACCAACCCAGCTACCCAGTGTGCCGCTACCTCTATAAATAGCTACTCGATTTCAGTTTCAAAGACACCTTTTTTCTCTGCAATTTTGTACCGTTACTCTACTAGTTTTATTTCCGATTTCAATTTTATTTTGAGTTTCAATTTATTAGTTATCTGCTTTCTTTTCTCGTAGCAATTTCCACATTGGGGATTGCTGCGAACCTTTGCCAATTCTAACCTTACGTTAGAGTTGCGTTTTTTTATTTCCATCATCGCTTTTGAATTTTCGGACAACGAAGGGCAGATCTCCCCGACTTGTGGGAGACTCCTGGAGCTTACCAAATACTCTGCCTTTCATTTTCAGGTTTATTTTAATTAAATTATTTATTGGTTTATTTAATTGTTCATTTATTTATTTATTGGCTAAATTAATTGTTTATCTATTATATGTCTGATTTATTTGTAATGCATGTTTTATCTGAATTGTATGTTTACCACTGTTGCGCTATAACTGAATCGTTTAACATGCTAGGCTAAATTTAGTTATCGGTATGTAGGGTCACATAACCAACGTCATTCAATTTATTCTGTTTTAAAAAGATTAATTTTTTGGTTTCAATTATTAGTTCTTAATGAAACTGTTTTGTTACCAGAGTAAAATACAGATTAGAAGTTATGAGCAATAAAGCGAGAGTTTGAGATTTTAACTGGACATTAGTAATTGAGCATCAACTTAAAATACAGCGAGAGCGCTTTTAAGTTGATTAGGTTTTATTTATTTTCAAAAACTATTTTTAAACTCTAATTGAAACAACGAGAGCACTCACTATGATTTGATTATAGGATCTGAATCAATAAATACGAGAGTGTGAGAAGAGGATTTTTAAACAAGTATTTCCTACTGAAACACGTTTTGAAAATACAACTTAAGTCAATGAGTTGCGAAATCCCTAAGCCCGACTATTACATCACGATACTTTCATTCTGAATCTAAACTAGATCTTAATAAGTTAAGTTCCCTAAAACCAAACATTATTTATATTATTAGCCTTAGATTTACGTAGTAACCTAAGATAACGGTAGATCAACATTTAGTCCCTTGGGATTCGATAATCTTTAAAACTACACGCGGTAGGACTGTATACTTACGGTCTAGATTCTATAAGACGTATAAAGTCGTGATCAAGTTTTTGGCGCCGTTGCCGGGGACTAGCAAGTTGATATCGTAACTCTTAAAGTTACGCTGTAGAGACTAAGGCACCATTACCGATTGTATGCCAAGTACTCTCTCTAGAAGCAAAGACTTAGTGCTATGAATTCTCGAACCCGAGCGCTCTATCAAAAGAAGATGCCACATATGAGTACCTTGTACCAATCAACTTTCTTCTCAATCTGATATTTCTACCAAACCAGTTGGAGAACCAAACATGAGTGATCAACCACGTCCGCTCAAATCTTATGTTATTCCTTCGCAGGAAGAACCACACAATAGCATTGTTGCTCCAGCCATAGAGGCTAACAACTTCGAACTCAAACCATCTTCCCTGTCCGTTGTACAAAAGAACCAGTTTTTTGGTGGATCAATGGACGACACTAATCTACATCTATCCATGTTTCTGCAATACGCAGATATAGTTAAAGCAAATGGGGTCAGTCAAGAGGCGATAAGACTTCGTCTTTTCCCTTTTTCATTAAGAGATAGAGCCCGAGCTTGGCTCAAATCTCTACCAGCTAACTCAGTTACCTCCTGGAATAAGTTGAAGAAGGTCTTCCTTGCACGATATTTCCCACCAAGTAAGACAGTTGTGCTGAGAGCCCAAATAAGCGATTTTCGACAAGAAGACAACGAGTCTCTTTTCGACGCTTGGGAAAGATATAAAGACATGTTGAGGCTTTATCCACATCATGGGTTAGAAGAATGGTTAATTATCCATAACTTCTACAATGGTCTCCTGTATAACACGAGATTAACGATAAACGCTGCCGCAGGTAGCGCGCTTATGGATAAATCCTATGCCGCAGCTTATGCACTCTAGAGAGTATGGCCTAGAACCACTACCAGTGGGGAAGTGAAAGAAGTCAAGTAAAGAAAGCTCCTAGAGAGAAATCACCGACGAAGGGTGGTATGTACGTGATCAGTAGTCTTGATAGCGTCCATGCCAAAGTAGATGCTCTCTCCTAGAAGATAGAAACCCTAACCACAATAACTCCAGCCACCGTGGCTGTCATAACTCCTAACTGCGAGATACGCAGAGTAGCTGGACATGTTGTTTTTGAATGTCAACTCTTAGCAGGAACTCCCACTAACCAAGTGAATTAAGCTCAAGGAAATCCTTACTCAAACACATACAACCCTGGATGGAAGAATCATTCAAATTTCTCATATAAGAACACCAATGCGTTGTATGTGCCTGGACAAGCACCAGTTGTACCACCTGGATATCAAAAAGCACTTGCAGCCGCTCCTAACATGCCTAGGAAATCTAACCTCGAGTTGATGATGGAAAATTTTATAGCTACTCAAGCTCAAACCAACATGAAGTTCCTAAACCAAAATATTCACACCAGCGGGCAAATGAAATAGTTAGTGAATAAGGTAGATGCTTTAGCCACACATAATAACATGTTAGAAACCCAGATTTCACAAGTGGCCTAACAATAAGCTCCCACCGTTGCACTTGCCAGGTGTAATACGGTGAACTGACTTTGAGATTTTTGTATCGCAAATGTGCGAATAGCAAGAGTCGCCACCGACTTTTCTTTTATCCAATTAAGGGAAGGTGAAAAGAACAGGAAAAGACCTTCGTTAGATTTTGAGTAAGGGAGAAGGTTATGAAAAGGGAAGGTATTAGCACCCCTTTCCATCCGTAGTTATCTACGGGCTCTTAGTTGCTCTTAGATCATTTTAAAAAGTGCTTTCTGTGTTTGACAAAATGTTTTGAAAAGGCATTTCGCTTTGACTTTGTAATGATTCATGTAGGAATGTATACAAAGTGTTCGGAAATGTTTTGTTTTGAAAAGAGTTTGAACTTTGACAAAAGTGTGTGGTGAGAAAAGTATTTTGATTTGAGCAAGCAACTAAAAGTCTTATTACCTACTCGTAATGGTCGTTGTTGTTGTTTTCGCTTCCTTTAGAATAGCGCTATCCGTATCATTAGTTGATAGGTAACCCTATTCGCTGGATGTAAGTGACATTCAAGGGACATCGGATGGTCATAGAAGGCAACTTGTAGGAAGTATCCTAGCACATTCAAGGACTATCATCATTTTCGTAGGCGACAATCGAGGGTCAAGATCATGTATTCGTGAGGCTACATCGTCTATGATCTTTGTATCGGGACTATGATGATTTGTTTGTAGGCAATGGTGCTAGAATACCTCTACGCTCGAGGGACATGACCATTTGTATTCGTAAAGGCAACGAGAGAATTACTCTAAGGGGTGCATGTGTGAAAAGAGTGTGTCGATTCAGATATTTTATCTTGAAATTATGAGTGATCTATGTCCAATTTTATCTTGTCATACACGCCTAATTACTAGCAGTTTATAGGGTGCAGAAAGTAAATTGCAGAAATGTAAAATGCGGAAAGAAAAAGTCCTACGCTATTACATGGCTTTGGGGCAGTTACATAATAAGAGTGTGGAAAATAAAAGTCCTAATTAAACTATTACATCCCATAGACAGTTACATAATTGAAAAAAGAAAAGCAAGAAAAATCGTCCGAAACGCTACAACCTGTGGACAGATACATAATCGGAAATAGAGAAAATTGCATAAGAGGAAAAAATGTTAGTAAAAACATGATTTTTTGAATGAGGAAAAAGGTTTTTGATTAGTGATGACATTAATATGATAAGATAAATTTTTGGTAATTTTCTGGATCGTTTTGGTAATTTAAAAACAATTAAAAGTCAAATTAATGATTAATTAGTAATTAAATAAAATATGCATGCAAAAATATTAATTTTAATGCTAAAAGTTAAATAAGTATTTTTCTGATAATAATGCAAAAAAGAAATATTTTTGGAGTTTTTTAGATTCATGATAAAAAATATTAAAGATAAATTAAATTAGATGGAAAATATTAAAGAAAATAGAAATTAGTTTTGCAAACTTGTAAAAAATAAGTGGTCCTGCCCAGGATCGAACCGGTGTCCCTTGCTTCACACACGCGCTGCCATGACCAACTGAGCTGGAGCGTCAACGTGTTTAAGAATTGAAACGAATTGTTTTTAAACGTTGTTGCCTTCTGATTAACCAGAACACGCGCGAAGATCTTCATCTTCTTCGTTTGAATTTTCAAACACTTAGCGTCGGTCTTGCTCGACGCTAAGGCCCCTGCAAAAATAAAAAATCCAATACAGGCAATATAAATGAAATTTAAAGCCATGGTTCGATTCGTTTTTGTCCACTGATCATCCTGGTAACCTTGGTTTAGTCCAATTTTACGTATTTTAGGATGCCCTAAATCGGTTCAGAAAACCCTAGCCATGGTGATTTTCGATTCAGGCCACGAAAACGCAATCAAACTATGCAAAAAGTTTCCAAACTTCGTTCTAAACACAAAACAAACATCAAAACATGTTAAAAACGCATGAGAATTAAAAATCGATTTTGGGTAAAGTTTGACAAACCGAAATCGGGATTGCTCGATTCTTGATGTTTTTGTGACTTGTAAAGGTCTGGATCGACTCCAGGGACTCCAAGGAATGCAATGGAATGCTCAAAACCAATTGAAACGGGCTGGAACTATGGCTGCAAGTTGCTTCAAGAACACGATTTTTTGACTTAGGTTAGGGTTCCTCCAAGCAATCTTTCTGTTCTTTTTCATGTTGTATGCATTGTATATTTATAATGGATGGATTTTGGACTGAATTGAAGAACAAATATTGATCAATCAATGCAAAAATTATTTGATTTTGTACAAAATCAAATCTTCCTTTTTTGATCCAATTTCAATCAATTTCTTGCCAAATCAATGCAAAATTCGAAATTTTCCAGCTTGTATGAGTTGCTTGGATCTCAAGAATGAGAGAAAAATCAACTTTGCATTTAATTTTGATTTTATACCTTATTTTTTAATTTAATTTGTTTTTAAATGAATAAAATCCAAATTAAATAGAAAAATAAAGACAAAATTCGTGGCATTGGGCTTGAAGGTTCCAAATAAGATAAGGAACAAGTTTAAACCAAGAAAAACTAGGCCCATTTGCAAAATTTTGGATTTTGACAAGTATTTCTCTTTGTGCACCTCTTCAAAAATGCCCAACTTGTGCAAGGTGTATTTTGCTCAATTTTCCACATTTTTGAGTGTTCTTGGACTTTTTATAAAGCTCTAGGTGTCCTCCAAGCAACCTCTTTGGTTTCATCTCAATTGGAGTTTCCATGCTCAATAAAACTTCATTACAAAAAGTTGACTTTTTGTTGACTTTGAAAAGGACCTGTAATGTTTTGATCCATATCTTCAAAATGAAGCATTTTTTGAACATTCTTGTGAGACATGAAGTTGTAGAGAATTGAATTCTCTTCAAAATGAGAGGTGGTGGAAAAATTTCTGAGAAAGCATGAAGAAGTTATGCTCAGTCAAAGTTCAATTGACTTTTCACTAGAAAACCCTAATTTGGAAAGTTTGACTTTTGAGCAAATCTTGAGTTTTCTTGATGAATCATGATCAAACCTTGATCAAATGATGAATGTGACTTCAAAATGAGGATGTTGACCAAAAATCATGAAGTTTGACTGTATGTTGACCACAGTTGACGTTTTGTCAAATACAACTGATTTTCAACCATCTGAGGAAACTTGACTTGTGAGGCTTGAAACTTGACATGGAGAATCTTTGAAGCATATGAGGAGGCATGATGACCATTGGAGATGTTGGAAGTCCATCTTGATCTGAGAATCACCAAACCCTAGTTTTGGTTGACTGTCTAGGAGAGGGTTTGTCTGATCAACCCTTGAGGAATCCTTGAGTATAGATGTATGAAATGTTTTGAGAAGTAGGAGGGAAAATTTTGGGGTATGACACCAGGTCAACCTCAACCAAATCTGAAAATACATGCTTATGCTATTATACTGCAAAGAGAAAATGAATACGACGGACCAAAGGATCCTAGAACTAAGAATCCATCCATGTCCCAAAGCTCTGGAAAAACAACTGAGAAAGAAAGCGAACCAAAAGAGAAAGAGAAGATAGGTGATGGAGAGACGGTAGAAAAGGAAAAACCGTATGTCCCTCCTCCATCTTACAAACCACCAATCCCATATCCTCAAAGACTCACTTAATCTAAAAGCGTAGGGCAATTCAAGAAATTTGTGGAACTTCTGAAACAGCTAAATATCACAATACCTTTCACATAAGCTATCACTCAAATGCCCTCATACGCTAAATTTCTTAAAGAAATCTTATCTAACAAGAATAAGATAGAGGATAATGAGACAACTACACTCACCGCTGAGTGTAGCGCCATCATTCAGAATAAAATGTCGTAAAAGCTGAAGGATCCCGGAAGCTTCTCTATTCCCTATAACATAGGTAAGTTTGTCATAGACAAGGCTCTATGCGACTTAGGCGCTAGTATTAGTGTGATGCCTATGCCAATATCTAAGAAGCTTGACATGGGAGAATTAAGACCGACTGTGATGTCAGTACAACTAGCAGATCGTTCAGTCAAATACCCCGTAGGAATCCTTGAAAATGTTCTAGTACGAATAGGTCAATTCTACATCCCTACGAATTTCATCATTATGGACATTAGAGAAGATAGGGTTACCCTATAATATGGTGGGAGAACTGACTTGTTTATTTTGCGTTTTATCGCAAATATTGCGGATAGCAAGAGACGCCATCGACTTTTCTTTTATCCAATAAAGGGAAGGCGAAAAGAACAGGAAAAGACCTTCGTTAGATTTTGAGTACGGGCGGAAGTTATGAAAAGGGAAGGTATTAACACCCTTTCCATCCGTAGTTATCTACAGGCTATTAATTTCTTAGCTCACTTTATAAATTTCTTTTTGGGTGTGTGTTTGAAAAGATATTTGAAAAGGCATTTCACTTTGACTTCGTAATGATTCTCGCTGGAATGTATACGAAGTGTTTGGAAATTTTTTGTTTTGGAAAAGACTTTGTAATGATTCATGCTGGAATGTATACAAAGTGTTTTGAAAAGATTTTGAAAAAATAGTGTGAGGTGTAAAAAGCATTTTGATTGAGCAAGCAAAAGAGACTTATTACCTACTTAGAACGCTCGTTTCCGTGTTATTTTGCTTTCCTTTAGAATAAAGCTATCCATACCATTAGTTGGTAGGTAACCCTATTCATTGGAAAATTTCTAATAAAGTATGTGAAAGTTATGCCTGTTCAAAGTTCTGTTGACTTTTGTCTAAAAAACCCTAATTTAGAAACTTTGACTTTTTTTATCAAATCTTGACTTTTCTTAAGGAATCATGATCAACCCTTGATCAAATGATGAATATTCCTTCAAAATATTGATGTTGACCAAAAATTGTGAAGTTTGACTGTATGTTGACCACAGTTGACTTTTTGTCCAATATAGTTGATTTTCAACCATCTAAGCAATTGGATGAGCAAATTTGACTTATAAGGCTTGAAACTTGACATGGTGATCCCTTGTAGGATATGATGAGGTATGATGACCACTTAGAGCACTGGAAATCCATCTTGACTTGAGAGGAGCAAAACCCTAGTTTGGATTGATTGCTTAGGAGAGGGTTTGTCTGATCAACCCTTGTGAAATCCATAAGTATGGAGATGTGAATTGTCTTGAGAAGTAGGGGGGAAGATTTTGGGGTATAACATACCCCTATCATTTTGGGAAGACCATTTTTAGCCACTTCCTGAGCCATAATAGATGTTAAGAAAGGAAAACTAACCTTTGAAGTTGGAGAAGAAAAAGTCTAATTCATCTTGACACAATTCCTACAAGCCCCAGCTATCGATGATACGTACTATCTTTTAGACATCATAGACGAATGTGTCAAAGAGATGAAGTCAGTAAAGGAACCTGATTCTAAAACTATGAATATTCAAATGCCCCTGATTTTCGAGGATGATAATTGGTGTCTCGAATATCGTGATGACAGTTTAAGTATATGTCTAGCACTAACACCAAATCATATGCCCTGTCCAAAGAAACTCGACTTGGAACTTAAAGTTTTACCCAAAACTCTAAGATACGAATTCCTGGATTCTAAACTCAGAAAACCAATGAGGTCCTGACGGTATCTTCCGTCGATGCGTTCCAGAGAGTGAAATAGAGAATGTAATTACTCACTGTCATGAAGCCCCTTATGGTGGACATGCTAGTACATCAAAGACCTGTGCAAAAATTCTACAAGTCGGCCTTTACAGGCCCAGTCTATGGAAAGATGTCTATGCTGCTATCATAAAATGTCACCAGTGTTAACGCACTAGTAACATATCAAGACGCGACGAGATGCCTCAAAAGGGTATCCTGGAAGTAGAAGTCTTTGACGTATGAGGAATTGACTTTATGGGACCTTTCCCATCTTCCTTTGGCAACAATTACATATTAGTTGATGTAGAATACGTATCTAAATGGATAGAGGTTGTAGCCTCTCCAGCAAACGATGCATAAGTAGTGATTAGATTGTTCAAAAACATAATTTTTCCGAGATTAGGTGTACCGAGACTAGTCATCAGTGATGGTGGCTCTCACTTCATTTCCAGAATTTTTGATAAACTCTTAGCAAAGTATGGAGTCCAACACCATGTAGCAACACCTTACCACCCGCAAACAAGCGGGCAAGTGGAAGTCTCTAACAGGGAGATTAAGTGAATACTTGAGAAAACTGTTGCTACGACCAGAAAAGATTGGTCATCTAAGCTACATAAGGCATTGTGGGCTTATAGAATAGCATATAAGACACTCATCGGAACCGCACCTTTCAAGTTAATCTATGGCAAGTCATGACATTTACCTATGGAACTAGAACATAAAACCTATTGGGCTATTAAAACCCTGAATCTGAATTACAAAGCAGCTGAAGAAAAGAGAATTCTAGACATCCATGAATTGGAAGAGCTTAGACTAGATGCTTACGAAAATGCCAGGATTTATAAGGAAAGAACTAAGAAATGGCATGACCAACGCATCTCTAGAAAAGAATTCAATGAGGGTGATGTAGTACTCTTATTCAACTCCAAACTTAAATTATTCCAAGGAAAACTTCGTTCCCAATGGTTAGGACCATTCGAAGTTATAAAAGTACTCCCAAGTGGCGTTGTTGAAATCAAAGGAAAAGATAGTGAACCGTTTATTGTAAACGGGCAGCATTTGAAGCACTACCATTGTATCGAAAATAGAGATTACTCAACTAGTCTGAGACTTATAGAGATGTCGGCTGAGTCACCAAAATAGTTTTTCGATTTTCAAAATTAGGTCGAGCTTCCGACGTTAAACAAAGCGCTTTGTGGGAGGCAACCCACCATTTTTTATAAAAACTTTGATTTATTAAAAAGTTTTTCATTTATTTTCATTTAATGTATTTCTTAAAATTTTTACAAATATTCTTTCTTCTTTTCTACTTTTAGGCATTAGGCCGATGCTGATTTAAAACTATTTTTGATTACTTACAGGATTCTTATTTCTTCATTGTTTTTTGCTATGGATTATTCTGACACTATGCCTGTCACCTTCTTGAGTGAGGCCCAGCAGAGACGTTACGAGACACTTGCTCAAAGAGAGATGAATTCCACTATTTATGCACACTATCCCATATTGTCCGCTTTAGGCATCATGGAGAATGTCCGATTCATGTTCAACCAGATTGGTTAGGACTATTTCATTCATAACCAGCATCCCATTCACCGCAACCTGACACTGGAGTTTCTTTATTCTTTACATTATAATCATGATGTTGGTTTAGGGTTGGCTAGAGGAGTGGTTTCTTTCAGATTAGTTGGTTTTACCCACAAATACACCACCCGTGAGCTTGCTTATCTATTGGATTTCCCAGTTAGTGTTGATGTTGTCATTGAGATTCCAGATGATGAGTATTTGGATAGCTAACTTGACTATTTTTGGGGAGAGATATCTCCTCTGAGGCATGACAACTCCATCCCTAGACACTCGTCAGAGATTCATAACCCAACGATTAGGTACTTTCACATGATTATGTCGTTTACCTTATTTGGGAAACCTCAGAATGATACCTTGGTGTCTAAGGATGGGTTATTTATTATGTTTTGTGTGTTTCGATCTAGACCAATGGTAGGTACTTCATTTATGCTTGCTCGTCTTTTGAGTATTGCCCAAGATCCTCATGGACCGATATGTGTTGGAGGCTTAGTGACTATGATCGCTAATGCCTTATTTCAAAGATAGCGATTGTCCCGTCTGACCCCTACTGCTGAGCATACCCCACTGGATTTGTCTTTTTGTTTTAATGTTAGGATGATTAGATATTTAGAGCCAAATCAGTACCAGTTGCTGATTCATCATGAGCCGATCTACCACTTTACACTTCCTAACATTGCACGATCCAGTGTGCATGACAAGAAGAATTATACTTATGAGCTAGAGGGTGTAGCAGAGAACAACATGGAAGAAGAATAATTTGATCCTTTGACACCGCCCCATTATTATGACCCTCCAACAACTTTGGAAGAGTCCGACCCAGAGATGGTCGAGTTGATAGAGATGATTGAGGCTGATCTTGTTACCCCGCCTCTACTTGACTGCATTCCAGCTTAGGATCCACCAATAGCTCCTGCTGCTTCCGCCGCCCATATTCCATAGCCTGACTATGCTGCTTCCATTTATGAACTTACGAGGGAGCATGCTGCCATCCGCTCTGATCTTACCTCGCTCTGTACTGATTTTTTTGGTTTCATGGATCTTGTTACGGCAAATCTAGATCACCTATATCAGCAGTTGAATTCTAGAGGTGGCTGGTTTTTGTTTTTAGAACATTGAGGCATTGTTCACTCTTAGTGTAGGGAGGAGTGTTTACTTAGGATTTCTAGTTTTCATCAGCATGATTTTTCGTTTTTTTAGTTAGACGTATTTATTTATTTCAGTTATTTATTTTGAGGATTTATTATTTGTTTCAGTTAATTTATTTATTTCATCATTTCGCATTCTATTCATATCTTTCATTATGCTCTAATATTATTATATAATGATGTAGTGTTATTATTGTATTCTTCTTAAATTAAAATGCATGACTATCAACCTACTAGTCCTAGTATGCATTTATCATTGAATAACACACCTAATATGTCATTCATTGTCTCCCATGCTCAATTTTTTTAATCCTTTAAGACATTGAAATGACACAATCGGCCATGCCACGGTCAACAAGAGAATCTCACGCATGCATGCCTTGTCCCGTCCGTTGCAGGCACGTGAGATTCCAAGGCCTACAACTTGTAACGACCATTACAAGGGCAGCAAGCTAGGCTTGCAAAGATAAGCCATGTGTAACAACCGTTACACACCCCTTGACCATGCAAACTTTATAAACCGACCATCACCATTCATTCCCATTCATTTCAAAATATTCCCATCCGTTTCAATTTTATTCAACAATAATAAACAACACTCTAAATACCACTCAATACCTCCATTCATCTTCTCTTCACCATTAAAACCTTTTTTCTATATAAACCTTTGAAGAGAACCTCCCTATTTCATCAACTTTCTTCAACAACTCTTCTACCATTTAAACAATTTCATTTTTAAAACCTTTCACAAAAATGGCTAGAAGAGCTCAAGAAGATAGAGAGTAAACAGACCTCACAGATATGGTGTTCAGAGATGGAGAAGCTGGAGTCCAACAAGAAGAAATTTACAGGAGATTTCACTAGAGAGGTATACTTCCCACAAAGTATATTGATGAAGACTGTCTTTACTGGAGATTTCACCAGATAGTGTGCAATTCATGCTTCATGAATATGGTCTACACCACATTGCCACTAGGAATCTGGTCTACACCACACACCGCCTACTCCCGAAGCCGGTCAATACTTGATCGGCGCAATAACCTTCAAATTATTCAACACAGAGTACACCATGAACCAAGAGACTCTGAGTCAAATACTTAATTTTCACCATGGAGAAGGTGTGGAATATCGAATTCCGCATGATGAACATTGGACGGCAAGGTCGTTCGAAATGTGAGAACGTTTAATCGGCACTCGAGTTGATGATTGGGCGGAGCTTTTGTCTATGCATATCCATAACCCATGCCTTCGCAATTTCCACCGAGTCATAGCCAATGCATTGTTCGGGCGAGAAAACAATAACAAAGTAAATGCTAGGGAGATGTATTTTCTACACTGCACTTTTAATCCTGATCTGAGGATAAATGCCGCTTCGTTCCTTCTACAACACGTCCAATCGTTGTTGTCAATAAATGAAAACGTATCACCTTTCTGTATAGGAGGGATAGTCACTGCTATTGCCCAATATTTGAGTTTGCATGACAGGTTGGATGAATTACCATTCTGGCAAGCCGAATTCTTAGATATTGATTGCTGCCAGTCTAGTCGAATTGACAAAGCAAGAAGGGATGGAAGGTAACACTTTATGGTGCACAACACAGTCGTTCCAGGCATTATTCTTCCAAATTTGAATATCACAAGAGTTTATATTGCTGCAAATTGGGTTTACGATGTTCAAGCACTAGCACCTAGCGCGAACACGCAGAATAATAAGCCAGAAGTGAATCAACAACCTCCACAACCATATGTCCCACCAAAATATCAACCAAGAAATAATCCTTAGCCAGCCGCACTCGACGCGATATATGCATCACTTTTACATTAGCATCAACAGGAACTGTTGCAGTTGATGCAAGAGATGCAGCGCGATCAACACAATGCCGCTTATTAGAACCATTGCGACATTTGTGAACTGACTGATGAAATGCGCTACCTATCATTCCGCATTGAAGGTCTGCATGCCCATGTTTACAATAGTGGTGAGGAGCCTCCTAGACCCAGAGGAGGCGGAGTGAGGACACATGGCGGAACAAGAGCACGAGGTGAAGTATCAACCAGTAGAGATATCAGAGACAACAATGAAGACTGATTTATTTTCCTATTTTCTTGTATTTATTTATTTTTCCTTAAGTTTCTTTATTAATTTTCTTCTTCTCACTTTAGTTGTCGCATTGAGGACAATGCTCAGTCTAAGTGTAGGGGAGGAAAACATTGTCTTCAATTTCCAGTAAGTTTTGAATTTCAGTTATTTCCCTTTCCATTCAATAAAAAGAATTTTCAGATCGATATTCATTTCCGTAAGTTATTCTTACTTCCACACGTTTCTTGAGCCATAACAAAAAAATTTATTTCAACGCATTAGCTCGGTACTTTCAGAAAGTATATAGGTTGCTCAAAGAGGCTTCGTTAGAATTTTTGAATAAGATTTGGCAAAGATAATACCATCTTGACACCTAAATCTTTCATATCATGCAGATCAGTTTGAGTAACTATGATACCAAGACCTTAAGTCTTAAGTTTTACATCAACCCCGAGTAGTTTATACAAGCAGTCGACACCATCTTATCCATAAACTACGTAGGGAGCCGATGAATATAAGTGACTGGTCATTATTAGAAAAAGCTTTAAATATCAAGTTATAACAGGGAATGCGCTAATTAAGTTAGGTGACCCTCACCAGGTCATTTAATCCAACAGTTGCGGCACCTACAAAAACTAATGTGAAAACCAATTGTAAGCTTGTTCAGTGGTATCTGGTGATGAACTTGGTAGGGAGAACCACGGTTCGATCTCCCAAGACTTATGATTTGGAAGATAAAAAGGGTTATCAACAATCATCTTATCAGTAATCGGCTACTCTACTATATGTGTGCGAGAGATAAAGGGATTAATGTGATTTCGCGAGAATGAAAACGGTTGATTTCGAACGAGAAGAATTAGGTTGAGCTATGATAGCATGATTCAGACTGGTTTGCATTGGAAGGAATGTTTGGACCATATCTGTGGTTTCGTGTCATTTCTGTATCATCAGTGTCGAAACCCAGTTCCATATTTCTTAACACAACGCCTATCAACCACGTACAATTCGAGTTGCATCGTGTGATTGTGTCAGGAACTCTGCGCTAAACAATTTTTATTCTATCATTTGCTTGAGGACAAGCAAAGGTTCAAGTGCAGGGGAGTTTGATAATACGAAAACGTATCAATTATTTAGATCGATTTATATGATTTTTTATCCGCATTTTAATTAATTATATTATTCTTTATTCGTATTATGCCGTTATTTTCTATGTTTTCAGGTTTCTCCCAATTATAAGGCATGTGCAAAAAAAGTCGAGAAAATACGAATAAATCAAACTCAAAGTTCACAAAATAGAAGTATTTATTGAAGCATGTGGGTGTATGACAAGAAGTGGGGGGTGTAAAAGAAGCGAAGCTGAAAAAATGAAACAAAGAAGCAGGCCCAACCCACTTCCAATTGCGTGCAGCAAAGCAAGCCCACTACGCATGCAAGGGTGTAATGACCGTTACACGTAAGCCCTAAGGCTGTAGAGACCGTTACAGACCAAGGAGTGAAGCTTCCTCACTAAGGCAAGTTGTGGTGACCGTTACTCAACCCTAACAGCTCCGTAGCGATTGCTACGGAGGAGAATCCGAAGGCGAAAAGTTTGCAACCAACCCTGTAACACCCCTTCTAATTTCCCCGCGATTTATATAATTAATCAGAGTTTTAACATAACGAAAAGGGCGTCACAATTTAAAATTCCAACTAACCAAATAAGAAACCAGTAGTCATGCATTTACTGAAGAACTTCATTAATTAATCCACCCAACAATTATGTTTTACACAACAGAAATAATATGAAGTCCGAAATAACCACAATTCATAATTATTCCAAACATAAACTCAAAAGAAACAAGTTTAATCCTTAAAATTCCAAAACGGTCGTTCCCCAGTGTTACAACTACCAGAGCATGACACTGACACGTGGACTATCTAAATAGCACAGCTCTATAAGCCATCATCACCAATTCCTGAGCAGCTAATCACTTCAATCTGAAATCATCAAAGTAAGAGTGAGATTTCATCAACAATTAAAATGCATAATACGTTTCTTTAAAACAATAAAACAATCAATTCATTATTCCACCCTCATTAGTATATTATTCCGCTCACCAATACAGATCACATGCACATAATAACAATCAATGCAATTATAACACTGGAAACCATCCTAACATGTTATAATTACATATGCAATGCAGATTCAATGCATGTGGTACCAAACATGAACCAAGTTCACACCCTGTTCCGTTTACACCTCGGAAAATAGCGTCAATCATCAATTCGCCCATACATCACTGGGTCAAGAATCTAGCCTCACCACCACTATCCATTGGGTACGGGTATTGGAAAAACAAGTCAAATTCCACACAATGGGAATTAACTCCACCAGAATGCATATGCATGCACATCAAAAGCATGCAACATTCAACACAGATTATGCCCACACCAGACATCATAAACCATCATCAACCACAACATGATATCAGCCCCTATCATGAAATAAATCATCCCAAAGCATAAATATACCAAACGCTTACCCTTCAATTTAGTAAGGTTATCACCGGTATATACAACAAAAACAACTCATGATATCAACAAGCATCATGAATATACAACATCAGCAACAACATATAATAGCAATACAATCATGAGTATATGACGTTAATTACAACACATAGAATTAACACCCAGCCAGTATACACAAAGTTAATGACACAATCACGAATTACAACAGATCCTTCCTACGGAAGCCAAAATAATCCTTCAAGATCTCAATTACTAGTTTTGAAAATGTTTTTAACAGATAGTACTCGTTTTAAGCTTTCAACGATACCAACTATGCTTAAAAAATCGGAGTTACAGTCGCAAAGATATGACCGAAACCGTTTTCAGAAAATGTTTTCAAACTGTATGAGTCGATCCAAAACTCCATGTGTCGACTCATACATGGCTCGTGTCAACCCAAAATGCGTATGTGTCGACTCATACGTACATAATTTTTCCATTTTTAAAAGTTTCTTCAGTATGAGTCAATCCATAACCATCTTGTGTCGATACAAGACTCCCTTGTGTCGATACATAACATCTTTGTGTCGATGCAAAGCTTCCAAAATTGCCCTATGGGTTGATACAAATGGTTTTGTGTCGATACAGGCTTTGTTCCAGCTTCTAGTTTTCAAACGTTTTGCTACATGTATCGATACATAACAGTATGTGTCGATCCATACTGCGTTTTTTTCACTAAAAATCAGTTTTGTCCTCACTGTTTGCAATTCCCACTGATTCACTCACCACCAACAGCCATGGCACAACAGAAACAATAATTCTTATGTATTTTCACACCTAATTAACATCAGAATTATACTTTCTAATTATCCTACAACCATCCTACGCAATTAATCATTATTATCATTCCCAATTGAACTATTACGTCGGATCATAACGTTAGGGCACAACCTAAAATTCCTAATTCGAGATTCCTAAAGGATCAATTCATTCTATTGATCATCAAAACCTATAAGGCATAATAACCTGATCAAATCACCCCTTACCTCCGATGAATCTTCGAATTCTGACGATTTGGCTTTTTCTCCTCTTTCTCTTCTCTTCTCCAAAGTACGTAGAATGAAATTCTAATTTCTCTTCTCACTTTCCTTTATTTATTCCTTTTATTATTCCCAATAATAAAAATAACAAAATTAGAATAATTAGAGCCTTTTACTCTACACACCTCCCAATTCCACCTTACACCCTTAATACATCCATTTATTTAATTAATTAATTAAATCCATTATTTTAAAAATACCAATAATTAAACCTTTAATTAAATTAATAATTAAAATTCTAATTATTTAATAATTAAATTAATTTGGGGTGTCACAAACCCAGCTACCTAGCGTGCCACTACCTCTATAAATAGCTACTCGATTTCAGTTTCAAAGACACTTTTTTTCTCTACATTTTTGTACTGTTACTATGCCAGTTTTATTTCCGATTTTAATTTTATTTCCAGTTTCGATTTATTAGTTATCTGCTTTCTTTTCTCGTAGAAATTTCCACATTGGGGATTGCTGCGAACCTTTGCCAATTTAACCTTAAGTTAGAGTTGCGGTTTTTTTATTTCCTTCAGCGCTTTTGAATTTTCGGACAACGAAGGGGAGATCTCACCGACTTGTGAGAGACTCCTGGAGCTTGCCAAATATTCTACCTTTTATTTTCAGGTTCATTTTAATTAAATTATTTATTGGTTTATTTAATGGTTCGTTTATTTATTTATTGGATAAATTAATTGTTTATATATTATATGCTGATTTATCCGCAATGCATGTTTTATCTGAATTGTCTATTTATCACTGTTGTGCTATAACTGAATCGTTTAACATGCTAGGCTAAATTTAGTTATCGGTATGTAGGGTCACATAGCCAACGAGGTTTAGCAACGCCGTTTGATTTATTCCGTTTTAAAAAAGATTAATTTTTTGGTTTCAATTATTAGTTCTTAATGCAAATGTTTTGTTACAAGAGTAAAGTACAAATTAGAAGTTAGGATTAATAAAGCGAGAGTTTGAGATTTTAACTAGATATTAGTAATTGAACATCAACTTAAAATACATCGAGAGTGCTTTTTTGTTGATTAGGTTTTAGTTATTTTCAAAAACTATTTTTAAATTCTAATGGAAACAGCGAGAGCACTCACTTAGGTTTGATTAATAGGATCTGAATCAATAAACACGACAGTGTGAGAAGAGAATTTTTAAACAATTATTTCCTACTGAAACATATTTTGACAATACAACTTAAGTCAATGAGTTGCTAAATCCCTAAGCCCGACTATTACATACCGATACTTTCATTTTGAATCTAAACTAGACCTTAATCAGTTAGGTTCCCTAAAACCAAACATTATTTATATTATTATCCTTAACTTTACGTAGTAACCTAAGATAATGGTAGATCAACATTTAGTCTCTTGAGATTCGATAATCTTTAAAACTACACGCGATATGACTGTATACTTACGGTCTAGATTCTATAGACGTATAAAGTCACAATCAGAGGTGCTTGGAATATCCATTTTCCATTAATTGAGTTTACATTCAATAATAGTTTCCATTCTAGTATTGAAATGGAATCGTACAAAGCATTGTATGGTAGTAGATGTAGGACTCTATTTTGTTGGTATGAGTTAGGAGAGAGTGTTTTGCTCGAACCTAAGGTTGTACAAGAGACAAACACAAAGATAAAGATAATCCAAGAGAAGATTAAAGCTTCTAAGAGCCGTCAGAAGAGTAATCATGATAAGAGAATGAAGGATGTCAAATTTCAAAAAGATGATCATGTATTTTTTTGGGTTACATCAGAGACTGGTGTTGGTAGAGCTTTAAAGTCGAGGAAGCTTACGTCGTGTTCGTTTGCTTGTATCAAATATCAAAGAGGATAGTGAGGTGGATTATCGGGTTTCTTTGCCACCATCACTCGCGAATCTACATGACGTGTTTCATGTGTCTCAGTTGAGAAAGTATATTCTAGATCCTTCACATGTGATTCAAATGGATGATGTACATATGAGAGATAACTTGACTGTTGAAGCATTGCCATTACGAATAGAAGATTGAAAAGTGAAGCAATTGTGAGGCAAAGAGATCGCCTTAGTGAAGGTATTTTGGGATGGACCAGCCAATGAGAGTTGGACTTGGGAACAAGAGGATTAAATGAAAGAGTCTTATCTGATGTTGTTTTTGTCAGGTAATTATCGAGAGCAAAAATTCTTTTAAGTGGGGAAAATTGTAACACCAAAATTCAAGATTAACTATTTAATTAATTAATTTGGCGTGCATATATGAGTCTTGTGAAATATTTGATACATTTGATGTTCTTTGATGTTTTGAAGAGTATGAAATATACCATGATGTTGAAATGAATATGATGGTTATTATGATGATTATGTTATGTTCATGTGTGTCATGGAGATTATTGGGAATTTTAAAACCAAATTGTTCCGAGTGTCGAACAATTTTAGAGCTCCATCTTTCATGACAATTGAAAAAACTTTTACGACCAGTTATCCAACACTTAACAAGTTTCACTTTTTTCCAAGTACATAGAGTACATCTTTTATCATAACTTTCCCTCCATTACTCATTTTAAAAACTGTGTTCTCATACCTTCTGCTTGCAACAAATTATTATCATCAAATTTTACCTTGCTCTTCTTTGACTCGTCGAAATCTGCAAATCACACATTTTGACCAATCATGTGATTCGAGCATCTTGAGTCAAGGAACCAATTCTTACATTCGACATGGTTATCTGCAAATCCATCTATAACCACCATACCTTGTTAACCATCTAAATATTGATGTGCAAGGTTCGCTCCTTCGACCTTGCCTTTTATTGATCCATTGTATTTCTTGTACCAACAATTCTTGGCCTAATGACCTCACTTTTCACAGTTGTAGCACTACACACATTTTTTCTCTTCTTTGTCTTTCTAATAGAAATTTCCTTCTCCTTTTTTTGAGGAATCATAAGCGCTAACATCGACCTTATTCTTGTAGCGATTCAACCAAGACTTCTTTCCCCGAGTCTTGTCTAATTTTCCTTTGAATTTGTTAGAACCGCGATAATTTTTCCATGGCAGAGCTGGTAGTGCTTGCATCGAGTCTTGAACTTATTTCCTTTTGACAATCCTAATCTCACACGCTTACATCGAACCAACAAAATCTTCTAGTTGTAGGATTTCAAGTTGGTTGAATTTTGAATAGCTATGATAACATGATTATAGTGAGAGGTCAACATACACATTACCTTCTCAACAATCATCTTATCAGTTAGAGTTTCAACATAATCCTTCATGATATGAATAAGTTTGTGCACCTTTGGCACATAGTCTGCAATTTTTTCGTCTTGTCTCATCGACAATAATTCATATGTCGATGCATGGTATATAACTTGAAAACAATTCAAAGTACTTGACAATAATATTCCATGCCTCCTTTGCCAATTCATCATGAGAGATCCTTCAGAAGTTCGCCAAATCAACCTCCATTTGAATGGAATACGCAACCTTGTAATCCTTCTTCTTGGATTCGTTATAGGTGGTTTTCTATGCTTCAGTTGCTTTTATAGCTAGCACAGAAATGCCACTGGTAACCACTTCAAGGGTTTCATGAAATCCAGACAGAGATTGCATTTGTTTTCTCCATCGAATCCAGTTCTTACCATCAAGATTTTGAAAAGAATTCAAAATACCGTTAGTATCATTCATCTTCACAGTGATTGATTAACAACTATCCATTATCCCGAAAACACGATCTTTGACGTGTGATTCTTGAAAACACAATCAAGAATCTATCTGGTGCTATATATACCAATTTGTTAGTGCACAAGGCACTTTAAATGATGAGAGATGGAGAGAGAATAATGAGGAAATAAAGATTCTATTATTCAATGAATTGTAATTGTACAAACTGAGTTAGAAATTATCTCTATTTATATACAACTATCTTATACACTAAGTAGGCTAACAAACCCTAATTGGACTTAAGCTTGAATTATCAACTTGAATTATATCTAATATTTCAACAACTATTAGTGTAATTTGTGTTATATAATTTTTAAGGAATGTTTTTCTTTTGGAAAAACATTCTTTTTGTCCTGTATGTTAATCTCAAGATTTATTTTGGTCACTTAACTTAAAAAAGGGTTTATATACCGACGAATTTAGTGACTGATTTCTAACTTTGTTCGTCGTTAATTAGACAAAAGGGACTAAAATGAAACGTTTTGAAAGTTAAGGGACCTATATGAATCTTTTTGAAGTTAAGAGACAAAAAAGAACCTTGGGGTTAACATACAGAACCAAAATGATAGGACCTTAAGATCTTTTGTTGTTATTTTTTCTGTGTATTGAGAAATTTTCTAGGTGCAAGTGTTATTTTAAAATTTTATCTGATGCAAGAATAATTCATCCAAGACATCAAGTTCATTTGATATATGCCAAGCATCTGTACCTTTTTGGTTTATCCGATACAAAGCGTGCACTTGAGGCACTTTTACTCAACTGATACTTATTACTTCTCTGCGTGGCTTTAATTCAAAGGAATGAGATGCATTATTTGACTTGTGTTAAGATGATTGCTCTTATTTGTTTGAGATATAATTCTCCCGTGTCTATAACCGTAATTGATATGATGTTGAATCTTTTCCACTTGAAAGGGTTAGTGGCATACATGTTGAGTTATCCAAGTTGGAACTCTCCTTTCACTTATGATGCAAATGTCCATTATTCTTTTGTTTATGGATATTTTGTTGAGTATCCTCCCTAAGATGACAAAATTTCTCTTCATTTAAAATTAATCAACAAACAATTTTTGTTCTTTTTTTAGAAGAACTACGTGGTTTTGATTTTATCATTGCACTTTGGTGGTATGTAGGCACGAGGCTCTCGACGTCTGCCGAATCAAAATAATAAAAACCATTTATTTTCTCATCTCTATAAACTTTTTGCAAACAAATCTTTTTAACCAAATACACAGATTTTCAAAGAGGTTTTCGCGGAGCACCATAGATGTTTAGGGTCCTAACACATTTCTTTTGTATAACTAACTCTCTTACCTAGATCTCAGTTTTATTAATTTTTGTTTTAAAAACTTTTGTAGATTTTATTCGTTCTTTTTCCATTCTTTTAGAAATAATAAAGTGAGATAGTGACTTTTACTTAAGAGTTAAGATAATCAGTAATTTAATTTCAAATCTTCACTACTACAAATCCTTCGGAAGCTACTCGCCCTTTATTATAGTTTTGAAAAGTTTGAAAATGTGTTTTATTTTTATTATGATGATTCGTTGCATTGGAAAAAAATATTTTTTCCCATTTAAATTGCTAAATTGTTCTCACATGTAATCTCTCATGTTTTGTGCTTGAATATTGAAATTGAATCATACATGATTTTGGTTGATTTTATTAAGGATGGTTTGAATTGGTTTGGTTTTTCCGTTTGCTTTGATTTGTTTTGGATAGTCTGTTTTGTTTGGTTATTCTCTATAATGATCCCTCTCTTTGTCTTTTACTTCTCTTACTATTGGTTTTTAAATATTTTCTTTCACTCATTTCTAAGATTTTCACAAACATATTAAAAGACATCCACCAATAAAATAGAAACAGATCAGTGCAATAGATATAGTTAGTGAAAAGATTGATTTAGTTGAGCCTCGTTAAATAAACAATTATTGTTGTAAAGTGATAGAGCATCTCATGATTTTTCATCACACCTCTCTATTCGCCATCTAAAAGAAAAGAACACAACTTTGAAACACTAATAATGATATTAAGTAACTTTAGAAATATCGGTTTCCGACGCATGACACTTCTTAAAAAGTTTATTTCTTTCAATTATCAATAACACTTGAACCGTATAAGAACAATATGTATGTGTGTAAATAAAATATAGAAAAAATATTTAATTTGTTTAAGGTTTATTTATTTTTAAATTAATATCATGGGATAGGTTAATTATGAAAAGGGAGAATATTAAATTTTTAATTTTTAATTAATTAAAAAAATATAATTGATTATAATATTATATTTGTGTGTACTTAAGTTATTTCGGTTGTTTTAACACCAAGAATGGGTCAATGGTAGCTGATATAACTGTAGCTTTGGAGCTTAGTAATTAGAAATAAGTAAGAATGGACCAATGGTAGCTTATTTAACATCTGCTTCTATAAATTAGAAATTGTGGTCCTTAACAACAAATATTCTTTACTTTAGGGTGTAAAAGATCTTTGAAATTATCCACAAAATTTATAACAACTTTGTAATTTAATACTATTAGTTTATAGATTGCGTGTAAGATAAACAAATATATAACATTTTAACTCTTTTGAGAGCATACTTATTTTTAGAGAAAAGAAGCTTAGCTCCCTGCATACTTTTTAAAAGTTGAAGTGATGGTTATAAATGGATGAAATGATGATATGAGATTATTATTGTGGTGGTCGATATTAAGAGAATATATGATATTAATATAGTTTATCAATGAAGTCAATATTTATATTAAATCGGTTTTGCATGAATTAAGCTTAATCATAATTTTAACATGATATTGGAGTTAGGTTTAAGATTTGTTGAACTACTTACTTTCTTGTTAGATTTCTGCCCACTATTTATACCCTCAATCTAAACTCAATAGTATTAAAGTCTCTTATCGAGTAATATTGAAACATAACTTTAGTGTGGACAATTTTCGTTTTATAAACCGATTTTATAGATATATGTAACGATGCTTTAATTAATGTTAGAATTTTTTAAATATTTTGAAAATTTAATAGATCAATATTAAAACTTAGTTTAAAATATTACAAATTTTCAAAAAACAATTATTTATTTTTTCTACAACAATACAAACAACACTATAGAAAAGAATTTAACAATGGTTGAGAAAGATATATAGTCACACGGGATCAGACATTGTTTTGTAGCGTGTGGTTGTCTATGCATTATTTACAATCACGGTACAAGATTGTCGTTGTAAATTGGAAAGTTTGCGTCTTATAACAACAGTTATTCCTATTAACCGTTGTGATATTGTATATGAATAAATGTCAAATTTTCATACCAGAATCAACACTAAGCCAATTTTGAATTCATATTAAAAAGTGTTATGTATCTTATCTATTTGTGTTGTTAATGTTGAAATGTGGCATCCCATGTTTTGTTGAAAATTTTAATTACTCTGATTTTCGATATATTTTCCGGGTAGAATTTGGGGTGTTACAGTTGGCGCCGCGAACTGTGTTTATTTCAAAGAAGTCAAGATTCACTCGCCCTGTTCTTGTTTGCGCCATGAATGGCAATACCAAATTGCTTTTGCATAATTAGATTTGTTTTGGGGACAGCTTTTGGGGTAGCGTGTGAGGCACCTTTTAGGCTACTTTTTGGGTATTTTAAAGTGTATGGTTGCATGTAAAAGAGATAATCAATACACTTTTAGAAAATAAAAAAAAATTAGAGAGAGGTTTTTGGAGATTATTATTGTTCATTGTTGAAAAACAACATTGGTGTGTTGAAGAAACTCTCTTTATCTCTTATGCTGTCAACAATGGAAATGAGGAACTAAACCCCACTTTGGCAAGATTGGAGGTAGTATCTATTCCTAATTTATCATGTATTTCCGTTAAATCCTTGTATGTGAACAATTTGGTTATGAATATAGATTGAAGCTTTTGTGTATGTTGAATATTTTGAGTTGGATTATTATTGAGAAATATGATTCAAATTCTGACCTAAGGTATTCTCTCAAGTAATGTATAAGTTGTAGAAATAGATTTACATGTTACTTTTCTTTTGTATCAAACATTAAGGATTGATTTAGGTGGAGAAATCTTCTAAAGATTAATATAATGAATATCACAGTCTCATTTAGAAATAAATGTCATTGAGAGGATACTAGAAGATGTTCAATAATATTGAGTTCACATATTTGTTTTAAGGAAATATATGAAGTTGGAATAGTGAACACCAATCTTGCCAAACCTATTTTATTTGATAAAAATCATATTTTTATTGTCTTAGTCTTACTTTAAAAATTGAAAGATAACTATTCAAACAAAAAAACTTTGTTACTTTATAAACTTGAAACGATATTAACTATAGAACAACGGTAATATCACCTAATCTCTGTGGATACGATACAAAATTATTTGCCAGAATAATACTTTTCAACAAATTGGCGCCGTTGTCAGGGATTGGCGTTTGATATTGCAAGAATTGCAATAGTTCACTGTTTTAAGTTTGTTACTTTATTATTATTTCTCTTGTATTTCACTTGGTTTGCTAGTTTTCTAGATTCTTGTATATGAGTGAAAAGGCTACCGAAGAAAAATTTTCATTCAATCCTGAAATTGAAAGGATGATTCGGAAGATTAATAGCAAAACACAAAGAAGAAGGAAATTAGCCGAAGAGAGGAGACTAAGAGAAGAGGCATCTACTTCTTCATTAACTCGAATTGAAGAAGTGGGTGTAGAAACTCTTGAAGGAAACATGACAGGTGAAGTTCGTACCGAAATGTCCGCTAATAGTCCAAGGCGCACCGCTCAATTTGCTCGTAATGCCCAAGGTGGGAGGAACACGGAGATGAAGACCGGAATCCTCCAACTTCTTTATGCAAGTCCATTCACTGAAATGGATCATGAAGACCCTTTCACACATCTCACCAAATTCTATGAGATCGCGGGTGCAACGTGAGTAGATGAAGCGGGTGAAGAGGTGCTATTCAAGAGATTGTTTTCGCATTCTTTAATTGGAAAATCAAAAGAGTGGTACCTTGATCAATTACCAAGAGTGATGACAGATTGGAATTTATTAGAAGAAAAGTTTCTAGAAAGGTATTTTCCTCAATCCCAATTCATGGAAGCCAAAACGGCGATTGTGGTATTTACTCAAGGAGGAAATGAGTCTCTAAATGAGGCTTGTGAAAGATTCAAGTCTATGCTAAGGAAGTGCAAAGGTCATGGTTTTGATGAACTCACTCAAACCCACATATTCTGAAATGGACTCCAACCGGTGCACAAAACACTTTTAGATGCTACCGCGAGTGGTTCTTTAATGTCAAAAAGTGAGGAGGATGCTATAGTTATTATTGACCGGATGGAACTCAATGATCTTCAAAGTCAATATGATCATGGTTCTTCACAAAGAAAGCCAAGTGTTCTTGAATTAAACACTAATGATTCCATTATTTCTCAAAATAATCTACTTTCACATCAAGTGGAGTTACTCACTCAACAAATGTCCAAACTCCCACAACAAATGAAAGAGATACAAGGAGCTCAAGTTAAGCATCAAGTGGCATGTTGTGAGCTTTGTCAAGGTGATCATCCTATCCGTTATTGCCCACCTCCCGAAGAAGAAGAAGTAAATTATGTGAACAACCAAAGTCAAGGCTATCAAAGGCAACCTCCACATCACAACAACTCATATAAAAGGAACAACCAAGGCTATCAACCATAAAGATTCAACAATCAACATTATCAACATCAAAGTCCATATCAAAGTTCAAATCCTCAAAGTCAACAATCTCAAGCTGGAAGCTTGAAATTGGAAGACACTCTCAACCAATTCATGCATGTTTCCATGGAGAACCAAAAGAGCAATGTGGCTTCCATCAAGAACTTAGAAAATCAAGTGGGTAGCTTGCAAAGCAATTGTCAGAACAACAACTAGGACATTCTTTTTCCGCCAACACTCATACCAACCCGAAGGAGCATTGTAAAGCAATTGTTAATTGAAGTGGTAAAGAGGTGATCAAGGGGTTAAATAATGAAGTTGTAATTGAAAATAAGGAAAATGAAGTGGTGGTGGAAGATGATGATAAATAGGAGGTAGAATAAAAAATAGAGGATGACTTAGTTGTAAAAGAGAAAGAAGATGGTGAGAGAATTAAAAAGAAAGATAAAAATACAAAGAAGAGTAAAAGGGGAGATAAAGGAGTGAGCACAATTCCCATCCAACATCTACCATATCCACATGCACCATCAAATAAGGAAAATGCAAGGAACTATGCTCGGTTTATGGATATATTTAAGCAACTTCAAATAAATATTACATTCGTCGAAGCATTGGAGCAAAAGCCAAAATATGACAAATTCATGAAGGATATCCTCACCAAGAAAAAGAGATACACAGATAATGAGACAATCTTGCATAATGCCCATTGTAGTTCCATAATCTAAAAAACTTTCCCAAGATAGAAAGCCGATCCGGGCTGAGTCATCCTACCGGTAACTATTGGAGATACTTACATTGGAAATGATTTAATTGATTTGGGATCTAGAATCAATTTGATTCCTTTATCTATTGTTAAAATATTGTGGAATATTGAGATGAAGTCTACTAGGATAAATTTGCAACTAGCCGATAAGTCTACTACTTCACCCTATGGAGTTGCTCAAGACATGCTAGTGAAAATAGATAAATTCTTGTTTTTAGTGGATTTCGTGGTGGTTGACATGGAGGAAGATAGGGATGTACCATTAATTCTTGGAAGACCATTCATGAAGACCGCCCGGATGATGATTGGCATTGATGATGGGCTTATGAAGGTGAGAGTGCAAGATGAAGAGGTAACTTTTAATCTTTTCAAAGCCATGAAGCATCCTAAAGACAAGCATGATATTTTCTGAATCGATGCTATCTAAGAAGAAATCATGGAAGTTGCAAATCATGTCCACCTTTATAATCCATTAGAGAGGTCTCTCATTGGAGCTCACAACATTAGTTTGAAATTGAAGAAAAAGAAATTGATGAAATTTTGGATGAATTGGAAGCTTGTGGAGAAATTGATCATCGTGAACAGAAAATTGAAGAGTTGGATGTGGAAAAGAAGGTGGAAGAGGCTAAGTTAGAATTGAAGGTGCTTCCCCCACATTTGAAATATGTCTTTCTTGGTGATAATTTCACTAAATCGGTGATCATTAGCAATACCTTATCTCCAAAGGATGAACACAAATTGATTCAAGTGCTGAAAAAGAATGAAGATGCACTGGGTTGGGTGTTGTCCGATTTAAAGGGTATTAGTCCGGCCTATTGCATGCACACGATAATGATGGAAGATGATTTCAAACTCGTAGCACAACCTCAAAGGCGATTAAATCCATTAATGAAGGAGGTAGTAAGAAAAGAAGTGGTGAAACTATTGGAGGCCGGGATGATTTATCATATCTCCGATAGTGAATGGGTGAGTCTGGTGCAAGTAGTTCCGAAAAAGGTGGTATGACGGTTGTCCGTAATGATAAGAATGAATTAATCCCAACTAGGACGGTAACCGGGTGGAGGATGTGCATTGACTATATGAGGTTGAATCAAGCTACAAGGAAAAACCGTTTTCCTCTACCTTTCATGGGCCAAATGTTGGAAAGGTTAGCCGGTAAAAATTTCTATTATTTCTTGGATGGCTATTAGGGATATAATCAAATTTCGGTGAATCTGGTGGATCATGAGAAGATGACTTTTACATGTCCTTTTGGCATTTTTTCTTATCGGTGGATGCCATTTGGATTATGTAATGCACCAACAACATTTCAACGATGTATGCATGCAATATTTTCAGATTTGATCGAAGAATGCATCAAGGTGTTTATGGATGATTTTTCTGTTTATGGTGCATCTTTTGACTTGTGCTTGAAAAATATTGATGTTGTGTTAGAGATATGTGTGAAGACAAACCTTGTGCTCAATTGGGAAAAGTCTAATTTTATGGTCACCGAAGGTGTAGTTCGTGGTCACAAAATCTCATAAAAGGGGCTTGAAGTGGATAAAGCTAAAGTCAAAGTTATTGAAAAGCTGCCACCTCCAATCAACATCAAAGGAGTGAGAAGTATTCTTGGACATGCGGGATTTTATAGAAGATTCATCAAGGATTTTTCAAAGATAGCAAAGCCCTTGAGTAATTTACTCAACAAAGGTACGCAATTTAATTTTGATGAGTCTTGTCTAAGAGCATTCCATGAGCTGAAATAAAAGTTAATCACCACACCCGTAATCGTTGCACCTAATTCGAAACTTAATTTTGAACTCATTTGTGATGCAAGCGATTATGCGGTTGGTGCGATTTTGGGTCAAAGAAGATCTAAAATTTCTCATGTTATCCATTATGCTAGTAAAGTCTTAAATAAGGCACAAGTCAATTATGCAACAACCGAAAAAGAATTACTAGCTATAGTGTATGCATTGGAAAAGTTTAGAGCTTATTTGATCAGCTCGAAAGTTGTAGTTTACACTGACCATTCGGCTATCAAGTATTTGTTAACTAAGATGGATTCCAAACAAAGATTAATCTGTTGGATCCTATTGTTACAAGAATCTGATTGGGAAATCTGGGATAAAAACGGTTCCAAAAATTTGGTAGCGGATCACTTGTCCCGATTGGTCAATGTAGACATTACAAAGAAAGAAGAGGAGGTAAGAGAAGAATTTCCAGATGAGAAACTTTATGCGATTAAAGTGAGGCCTTGGTTTGCCGACTTTGCTAATTATAAGGCAACCGGTTTGATACCGAAAGACCTCACTAGTAATCAAAAGAAGAAATTATTATCGGATGCCAAGCAAGATGTGTGGGATGACCCATACTTGTGCAAGGTAGGTGTGGACATCTTCGAAGGTGTGTGTCGAGTGAAGAATCCAAGGACATTCTTTGGTATTGTCACAACTCTCCATATGGAGGGTACTATAGCGGTTTACGAACAGCCAACAATGTCCTACAATCGGGATTTTATTGGCCGTCATTATTCAATTATGCCCATGAGCATGCAAAAAGCTGTGAAAAATTTCAAATAAGTGGAGGAATAAGCAAACAAGATGAAATGCCTCTAACCAACATGTTAGAAGTAGAAGTTTTTTATTGCGGGGGAATTGATTTTGTTGGCCCATTTCCCTCTTCTTTTTCTAATGAATATATTCTTGTGGCCGTTGACTATGTGTCAAAGTGTGTGGAGGCAATTGATTCACCCAAAGCCGACTCCAAAACCGTGATAAATGTTTTGAAGAAAAACCTATTTTCACGTTTTGGTGTGCCGAGGGTGTTGGTAAGCGATGGTGGTTCACACTTTTGAAATGCACCTTTAGAAAAAGTTTTAGAACATTATGGTGTAAAGCATTAGGTAACAACCCCTTATCATCTGCAAGCCAACGGTCAAAAAAAAGTGTCCAATAGAGAAAGAAAGAGGATTCTTGAAAAAACCGTATCTAGTGCAAGAAAAGAATGGTCATCAAAATTAGATGAAGCTTTGTGGGCGTATTGTACCACCTACAAAGCTCCTATTGGACTAACACCTTTTCAAATGGTTTATGGTAATACGTGTCACTTTCCGATTGATTTGGAACATAGAGCACTTTGGGCTCTCAAACTCTTGAACTTTGATTCTAATTTAGCCGGTGAAAAGAGGAAAGACCAACTTCATGAAATGGATGAGTTGAGGAATAATGCTTATCATTCTAATAAGCTCTACAAGGAGAAAATAAAATCTTAGTATGATGGTAGAGTTCGTCCAAAGGAATTTCAAGTGGCACAAATGGTGCTTCTCTTAAACTCAAGACTCAAAACTATTTCCGGGTAAGTTAAAGTCAAAGTGGTCGGGACCGTTTATGGTAAAAGAGGTTGGAAGTTATGGAGCCATTATGGTAGAGGATCCTAAAACAAAGGAAAGATAGACTGTGAATGGGCATAGGTTAAAAATATTTCATGGTGGTGAATTCAACCGAGATGTGTGCATCATTTCACTTATTGAGCCTTGAAGCACCGTCGAACCGTCGGGCTCGAACAAAGTTAAACAAAGTGTTTGTTGGGAGGAAACCAAACGTAGTTAGTATTTATTTCATAATTAGAGTAATTGTAAGTTTTTGAGAGGCAATCCCTCTACTATTCGGTTCTGAGTTAAAAATTGTAAATCATGCAGCATTACATTTTTAAAAAGTTTGATTCAATTTGTGTTGCGAAGGTTGGTTGCGTCGCGTGCTTAGCAGGAAAGCTAAGTTCGCGTCGCGTAACTATGTTTCCGCCGCGAAGTGAGCAAGAAGAAACTTTAATTTCAAAAAATTTGCTTCCATATGCTTCGTGTACAGGGGTTCATGTAACACCCCAATATTACCCAAGGTTTTATATGCAAAAATCAGAGTAATTTAAAATTTCATAAATTAAATACTGAGGCATCACACCTTCAAAACCAAATCACTTTAAACAGTTTGCTTTAAAGTATAAATCTCGGATACATAGCATCGTCGGAAAACATAAATTGATTCATAAAGATCAAAACATCTTCTTTAATAAACTTCCTCAAATCCACTAAAACGAAATCCGATTCAATTTAACCGTAATTAAGCCTATTTCGGGTCGTTCCGTAAAAACTCGTAATTTCGAAAAACTAACCTCACCACTACGTTCTACACGTCGAACTTAGCTAGCACATCAATTTTCGTTGAATTCGGAGCAACTTGATCCGTCGTCGAATTTACTGAAATCGGAAAATCGGAACATAATCGGGTTCTAAATTTAATCGGCTAACTTATGTCCTAGTTATATTTTATTAATACCAACTAGTAGTGTATGGATTTGGAAAGAAAGACAGAAGCAGAAACTAAATAGCAAGAATTATGCAGGAACTTGTTCTGCAGAAACAAAAGAGAAAACAAAGTTTACAAAATAGAAAATGGAAATTTGCGCAAGACCACCTAGGCACTTGGGGACGGACGCCCTAGGGGTGCATAGAGGGGGAGGCGGGCGCCATACATGCTGCGACGGTCGCCCAGTAGCTGAGGTGGGCGCCTCCCAGCTTCCTCATCCTCTTTCCCATTTTCCATTTCCTGCGCAGTATTTTCCAGGTTTACAGTTTCTTCATTTTTCTGGTTTTTCTTCTTGTTTTACTGTTAGTTTTTCTTTTCCATTTCAATACTCCTAATTTCTACAAGCTAGCATCTAATACACCCAAAATCCATACTCCTAATTCAACTCCTCTAATCTATTTCAATCAAACAATCCACCAAAACCCTATAAATCAACTTATCAATTTTTCCCCCAAAACCAAAATATATCTATCAAAACCTAGAAATATGAAGTGGAGAATCAAACCCCTTACCTCTAGTGCTTGGATGATTCTTGATGATTCAACATCTCCACCATCAAGCTCCCTCTTATTCCTCTTCTTCTTCTTCTTCCCAAAACCCTCTCTTTCTCTCAAGCTTCTAAGTTTCTATTTGGCTTTGTGTTCACAATGGAAAGAAAAGGAGGAAAATGGCTTTTATATGTTGTTTTCCTAGGAAATTGCTCCTCACACCCCTATCCAATTCTTATAAATTAACATACTAATAATATCCAATAATATTATTAATTCGATTAATTAAAATAATTCTGGGGAATTAAATATCGGATCCGAATAATATTTTACCGAACCGAACGGAATAAAAACCGGACCGAACAAAACGTCGCCAGATAAATTAATAGATATATTAATTAACACAAATATTCTCGTCGCAACATAAATATCGATCGGTAACTCGAAAATATTAATATAATATAATATTAATTAAAACGGGCGTTACAGTTCGCACCGCGAAATGAGCAGGCAGAAACTTCTCCAAAATTTAAATTGTTTCAGTGCGCGCCGCGAACAACCCTTAGCGCCACGAACCATGCGGATTACAGTTTTCTTTTTGGTTTTATTTTATTCATTATTCCATTCACTTTCACTTTATTCTCATTCTTTTTAAAACTCTTGACTCAAACACTCTCACTCACCCTAATCAAAACCTAAGCATCCTTATATCCTTAATCTCTAACCTAATTCAATTCAAACACTCTCAATCAAGGTATGCCTTTTCTCTCTTTTCTTTTCCCTATGTTCTTCAATTAGGATAAATTAGGGTTGGTAAGGTTATTCTTTTTAAATGCATCTGTTGGGAATTAAGGATTAGGCATTGTTGGAGTGTTTAGGGATTTGATTTGGAAAATATCTGAAAAAGGGATTTCTGAACAGGTTGCTCAAATTTCCTGGGATTCGCACGGATCGCGCCGCGTTCAGCAATTCGCGCTTCGAACCTAGAAAATTTCAGCAATTCATCTTTACTTGTTTGTGCTAACATGTTTGTGTTGTTTGTGTTGTTGTGTGTTACTTGCTTACAGATGTCTAAGCGGCAAAAGTCTATAGGTGTTGGTCCCATGAGAGGCGTAAGAAGATTCTCAAACGATGAATGTGAGGAGCGTTATGAAGCGCTTGTGAAAAGGACTATTCAGGCGGAGATACTTGTCAACTTTGCTCCCAATGGAAAATATAGCAAGATTATGAAAATTATCGAGGATTGGAAGCGGACAAAGGTGTGTGAACCATAGAGAGAGATTAATTATGATATTGTGCATGAATTCTATGCCAATTCTATTCAGGTGGAGGAAGGAAAACGTATCATTACAGGATGCAAGTGAGGGGAAAGGTTTTAGTTTTCAACAGGGATACTCTGAATAATTTCTTGGGAAACCCACTTACATTGCAAGAAGGAGAGCGATGTGAGTATCGTGCGAAAAAGGCGGCACGGGATTGGGATTACGATGGTGTGAATGGTTACTTATGCCTTGAGGGGAGGATTTATCATCTTAATGATCAAGGGATGCCTAAATATTGAAAGAGAGAGGACCTAACTTTAGAGGCACGGGCTGTCTTGGTCCCTCTCTTAAACAAGATTCGGCCGCGTATCCGTACCACTATTATCCCGCTTAATGTCAGTTGTTTGTTATCATATATCCTGTGTGGAAAATCTGTGGATGTTGCTTCCATCATTGCGGGTGAAATGAGAAAAGTTGGCACAAGTGGAACAAAGCATGGTGGGAAGGACGGTGTGCTCATGTATCCGGGGTTAATAATGGGGTTGTGCAAGAAAGAAAATATGCTCATTCCAAATGAAGTACATTATACCATTACTAGTGTTATTAATAATTATTTTATAAACATATTTTGTCAGGAACCGATCGATAAAGCTGAAGGAGCAGGCACTTCATCTTCTAGGCTTAGACCCCGCCGTACTCCCGCCATTGACCAAATGGCGTTTGCAAGCTGCTGTTGTGATAACTTTGAGGCTTCGAGGAGGTCTCAAACATTTTTATTTGATGTTATGCAACAGCAGTTCCGGAACACCTTCTTGGCACCTAAAGACCACACTTTTCCAACTCGGGCAGAGTATTTTACTCATGCTAATTGGCCCAGCATTCATGAGGGGTGTGGGCAGCAGTGGGCAAGCTAGAGGTGTAGGTGTTGACGAGGACATGGAATAAGCCATTGGACCCGTGGGTGGTGGTGATGATGAAGAGAATTGAAGATCAATTTGGTAGTATTAGATTTATTTTAGTCTTTTAATTCTAGATTTATTGTTTATGGCATTTTTTTTAGTTGTACTCTTGGTGGCTCTCGTTCACCGTTTATTTTTATGTTGTACTCTTAGTAGCTCTAGTTCACCATTAAAACTTCTCAGTTAATTGCATGTTTATGTTTGATTGTGTTGAGTAAAATCAATGGTTTTTATGGAATTTGATGTACCCCATATTTTCAAAAACAATTTTTGTTTAATTGTTCTTGTTCATTAAGTTAGGCTTCAAGGTACCAAGTGGCGGTTACAAGAGAGAAATTTAGAACACTTTAGATGGTGATGATAAGACTGGTACTTGGCACTTCAAGGTATACTTTACTGATTTATAAACTTAACATGAATAGATTGATGGTTTGTGCAAATTTCATATCAATTTTTTTTGAAATACATGTCAACTTTGAATCAAAATAGAACTTATCCATTTGTGAGGTAACCTTCCATTGTGCACTAAATGTGGGATACCGAATTTTATTTCAACTCGTTCTTATCATGCTAAATCATGCATTGGCATATTTTTGTGAAAATTGTGAAAGTGATGGAGGCATTGTTTGTTATTGAGAAAAAACACTTAGCCAAAAAGTTTTGAATCAATGAACCTTGTGAGGAGTGATCCTTAGTCAACCCTTTTGAGCTTGTATTAGGATTCATTCAATTGATATTTGCAAATGTAATTGAAAATATTGTGAGTGAATGAATCTTAATTTTTTTGTTTCATTTAAACCTTCAACCAAATAGGTTGCATTTTTTACTTTGTCTTATAGGGAGCATTATTGCATCATTATTGGTTTGAACACTAAAGTTGGGGAGAATAATAAGAGTTGATTAAAAAGAAAATTTGTGGTACTTTAAAAAAAAGTGAATATTATGGAAAATAAGAACAATAGATCACCTTTGAAATCATGGAAAAATTAAAAAGAAAAATAAATCTTCTTGTTAATTATCAAGTAAGAAAAGAGCTCTCGGTTGTGTGTTTTTGAAAAACAAGAAAAGAAAAATTGGATTAAAAAGAAAAGTATTATTGAGTTTGTATTGATGGGAATGCTCCCTTAGGATACGTATTATTGTTTGATTTCCTTTGGTATTACCCTTTCTTTGTAACCCAAGCCACATTACAACCTATGAAAGACCTTTTGATTCTCACTTTTCACATGATTAGTATTTGTTTTAATGACCGCATGATTCGAGTTGTTGTTGATTTAATTTTTCGGATAAGTGAAAGAAAACCCTCATGATAATCATCATTATTATGATATGTGCGTAGGTTTGATTAAAGTTTGACATATATTGCTTTGAATTCCTTGGAATGTACTTTACAACCAACCATTATCTTGTTCATGTTTTATCTTAGTATTGAGGTAAGTGGATTTAGAAGGGGCATATACTTTTTAACCAATCGAGTGTCTTTAAATTATTCATGTTCCTTCTCTTGTTGTGTTAATTTGGTTACTTGGGCGAAAGACTTTTGTTTAGGGACAAACAAAATGGTAAGTTGCGGAGAGTTGTTAGGGACCAAATAGTATTAATTTTCATACATTGTTATTGGTCCCTTTGACCAAGTTTTATTGAATTTCCATAATTTTATTCACACAAATTAGTAAATATGCAATTACTTTTGTTTTAATTATGTTTTGAGTAAGTATTTCACTTTGTTTGTTAGTTGTGTAGAAACTGTGGACAAGAGGTTTTAGATGCATGAGAAAGTTAGGAAAAAGCAAGAAAGAAGTTGAAGATTGAGAAAACTTACAAGGCAAACCAAGGCAAAGGGAAAAAGGAGTGCAATTTAACTCAGTTTGCGCCGCGTCCACTTGTTGGCGCCGCGAATTGTGTTTGTCTCAATGAAGTCAAGATTCACCCAGTTCGCGCCGCGTCCCTTGTTTGTGCCGCGAACTGTGTATAGTTGGCCAACCTGTTTTGCATAATTAGATCTGTTTTGGGTACATCTTTTGGGGTAGCGTGTGAGACACCTTTTAGGCTACTTTTTGGGTATTTGAAAGTGTATGGTTGCATGTAAAAGAGATAATCATTACACTTTTAGAAAATTAAAAAAAAAACTTAGAGAGAGGTTTTTGGAGATTATTATTGTTCATTGTTGAAAAACAACATTGGTGTGTTGAAGAAACTCTCTCTATCTCTTATGTTATCAACAATGGAAATGAGAAACTAAACCCCACTTTGGCAAGATTGGAGGTAGTATCTATTCCTAATTTATCATGTATTTTCTTTAAATCCTTATATGTGAAAAATTTGGTTATGAATATAGACTAAAGCTTTTGTGTATGTTGAATATTTTGAGTTGGATTATTATTGAGAAATATGATTCAAATTCTGACCTAAGGTATTCTCTCAAGTAATGTTAAGATATAGAAATAGATTGACACATTACTTTTCTTTTGTATCAAACATTAAGGATTGTTAGATTAATATTTAGATGGAGAAATCGTCTAAAGATTAATATAATGAATATCACAATCTCATTTAGAAATAAATGTCATTGAGAGGGTACTAGAAGATTTTAAATAATATTGAGTTCACGTATTTGTTTTAAGGAAATATATGAAGTTGGAATGGTGAATCCCAATCTTGGCAAACCTATTTTATTTGATAAAAATCATATTTTTATATTCTTAGTCTTACTTTAAAAATTGAAAGATAACTATTCAAACAAAACAACTTTGTTACTTTGTAAACTTGAAACGATAATAACTATAGAACGACGGTAATATCACCCAATCTCTGTGGATACGATACAAAAATATTTACTAGAAAAATACTTTTCAACACTGACCCAACTGGTCTCTCAAGGAACAATCAAACAACGGTTTGATAACATGTTTATTTACAAGTAAATATGCTTGTACAAAAAATGATTATGTAAACAGATTTTGAGTACAAAATGACTTGAATGAATTTACAGCTTTTTATGCAGAGAGAGTTTCCTCGTGAATTAGCAATTGTTTCTACAAGTCTTTAAGCTCTTATATAGTGCCATGCATGATGTAACCGTTGGAGGGTACATTTGTAATATGATATTTATGGAGGCTTGAAAGAATGTGGGGGACAAGATCGTACGCAGCGTCCGTCCTTCATGGTATTGGAATGAAATGTTTTGTTTGTACCATGTACTGTTGTACCACGTTAATGTTATCTTCTTTCCTTCTGCACTTCAGAGACTTCTGTGAGCATGAGTTTAGAAGTGGAGAATCTAACTTGTGGTTGATCAAAACTTCAAGTCCTCAGAATCTAACCTGGTTTTGAAGAACCTTGTATTTAAACCAAAGTTTGAAAGAACTTCATGTCTTGGAATCTTCAGAATCATATTCTTAGAGTCTTCAAAACTTGGTCTTGTAATTTTATATCATAACCTAAGTTAAGAAGAACTCCAATCCTTGGAATCTTAAGAATCAAATTCTTCAGAGTTTTCAGCACTTGGTCTTTAGAACCTTTTGTGTCGTAACCTAAGTTCAGAAGAACTTCAAGTTTTTCTAATCTTCAGAGCCACGTCTTCAGAGTCTTTAAGCACTTGGTCTTCAGAACCTTTTATCTTATGAAACTTGAGTCTTCAGCATCTTGACATGAGTCACACTTCTGTCTTTAGACCGTCTGACTGGTTTCTTCAGACGAACGTATCAGAGTAACTTTAGAGCCTTCTGAAGCTTTTCCTTGCTACTCGTTTAGAAAAATCTTTGTAGCTTAGAAGCAGAACATATTCTCTTCTAATGTCTTGGCCACACCATTCATCAAAATCAAAACCTGTTTGTTTATCTTAAAAATACAACAAACATTAGAGTAACAAAAATTGTTCACTCTAACATACTATTTACTATCATCAAAGCTTAGAGACATAATTGCATAACCAAATCTTCTTCTAACAATCTCCCCATTTTTGATGATGACAAAACCATGTATTTAGATGACACAATTTTGCATAATATCAGAAGAAAGTTAAACAAGAGAAAGGTAAGGACTACTTAACCTTTACATGAAAACTCCCCCTAAATCTTGTGACAAAGGACCATCTGAGCAACAGCTCCCCCTGGTTCCAACAAATCAGATGAAAGATCTTGAGAGTGTTGATCTTTAAAGACACAACTTCTAATTCGAACTAACTCTTTTAGAGTTTAGTGTAAGGAGTCAGATGCACATAATTTCTTCTGATTCTTGAAAAATCCTGAAAAAGAAAAGCAACACAATTCTACTAAGAAACAATAGTTTATATTTAGTTAGAAATGTAAGCAACATTTTTCAGAGAAGTCCTAGCTTGTTCAGTTGAAATATTCTTCTCAGACATACATGTCCCAGACGTCTATGCCAAACTCACTGCTCTTCGTTCATAGACATGAGGCATTTTCCATTCTGGTTTTTCAACTGAGATAAAAAAATTGTATAGATATTGCTTTTCCTCTTTCCATTTAACAAGATAGATCCATCTTTCTGACTAACAGCTTTACAAGATGTTTGATTAAATATGACATCATAACCGTTATCACTAAGTTGACTGACTGATAACAAGTTATGCATCAAACCCTCAACTAGTAACACATTATTGATAGAAGGAAGTGTACCATTACCAATTGTCCCAGAGCTAATGATCTTTCCCTTCTGGTCTCCTCCAAAACCAACAACACCCCCAGAATTAAATTCCAATTTCTAGAACATGTGCCTATCACATGTCATGTGTCTATAGCATCCACTATCTAGATACCAGGATTGATGTTTCATTGAGGCGTTCAATGATATATGCACATAAATAAATTGACTCTTAGCTACCCATACTTGTGTCCTTTTTGTTAGACTTTCCAGAGGTTCTGACACCTATGGATCACTGTGTAGAGTATATATGTGTGAACTATGTGCAAGATTTTATATTTAGAAATTTTCTTGATGTGTCTGTGATAATGATATAGCAGAATCATAAAAAGGAAAGAAATATTTTTCTGTCATCATCAGAGTCAGAGTTGTGATAACATTCATTGAGTTTGATCTTTTCCATAAGAGCTATGTTGGCATGTTCTTCATCAGAATCTTCTACCTCTGAATCTGAATCATCCCATGTTGTTTTGAGTCCTTTTTTTCTTTGAAGATCTTCTTAGATTTCCTCTCTCTTCTAAGCTTAGGACAATCATTTCTGTAATGTCTAGGTTCTTCACATTATAGAAAATAACTCCCCTTTCATAATGTTTTCCTCGATCAGATGTAGATTCTTGTTTTCCTTTGAATCTTCTTAATCCTCTGAACTTGTAGTGTTTGTGTTTCTAGAGTTTATTTATCCTTCTAGAAATCAGAGATAGTACATCTTCATCTGAGTCTTATCCAGACTCTTCTAACTCCTTCATTGCATGATACACTTTTGTTTTTTTAAACTCACACTTGAGAGCGATGGATTTACCTCCCTTTTGAGGTTCATCTTGTTGAAGCTGAATCTCATGAATTCTTATAGAACTAATGATTTCTTCAAGACTGATATTGTTTAGATCCTTTGCCAATTTTAAAGCAGTTACCATGGGTCTCCATTTCACAGGCAGACTTTTGATAATATTTTTGACGTGATCAATAGTAGTATATCCTTTGTCTAGAACTCTGAGTCCTGTAACTAGCATATGGAATCTTGAAAACATTGTTTCCACATACTCATCTTCCTCCATTCTTATGGCTTCATATTTCTGAATTAAGGCCAATGCCTTAGTTTCCTTGACTTGAGCATTTCCTTCGTGAGTCATCTGAAGAGAATCAAAGATAGACTTAGCAGTCTCTTTATCTGTGATCTTTTTGTACTCTGTATAAGATATTGCACTGAGAAGGATTGTTCTTACTTTATGGTGATTCTTGTACATCTTCTTCTGAGCATCTGTTAAGGCACTTTTGGGAACTTCTCTTCCTTCTTCATCTATTGGGTATGTGTAGCCATCAACTACGATATCCCATAGATCTAGGTCGAAACCAAGTGTACGTTTGGATTCAATTATTTCCACCGTGATTACAGTTCCCAATGTTGGTTGCCATGATTTTTAAGAAGCTGGAAATCCAAGCTTCTGGTAAAGTGCTTTTTCTTTTTACTGCAACGTGACTCCAAACATAGCAATAGTCACATCATCTAACTAAACATTGATTGACGTTCAACTTAATAGTACTTTTTGTTGTTCAATTATGACTCATTTGTTGTCGTTCAACTCGTATTCCCCTACCATTGTTCAATTAAATATATCATAACATTTATTTTTGGTGATTCTATCATATTACATTTAGGCATTCTTAATTTTTAGAATTTTATTTTAAGTATCGTATTTTATTGTGATTTGAATTGATTTAACTTAATTTTATTGTAATTCTTTAATTTGTTTAAATTTTTTTTAAATGAAAGTTGAAATTAAATGTACAATTAAGTTTTGTTATTGTGTGTGTCATCGATCTTGGTGTATTATATTTATATTGGATTTTTGAAAATTTTATTTTATAAAATTGTGAATGTAAAATTATGTATGACATATCTATGAAATTTAATTTTATATTATTAATTAATTTAATAAACAGTTTGACCATAAGTTTAACCAATTAAACATTAAACTATGAGTTTCACCGATTCAATCTTTAGATTGATTAAAACATTATTTTAACTTTTAAGCAAAGATGAAACTTTTAATAATTCTTTTTAGTTTTTATTTTTTTGTAATGGTTCAGGTTTTGTGTAAGACTTTCAAACTTATACATGGTGTCAACTGATCTTAACTCAATATGAGTCATGATTCGTTTACACTAAGTGTGAGTCTAAAGTTTTACACAAAATATTAACTGTTAATAGGAATGAATCGAATGGGAATTTATTTTTCCTAACAAATAGACAACTTTTTAAGGAAAAAAATAATATATGGATCATCGCCTAGCAAAAGCAGCCTTCCTCCTCTGCTAGATATGATGCACCTACAAGTAATCGTGGAGGCTCTACAGCAGCAAAATGAGTATCTAATTGACAGTGTCCATATTCTCCTAGCTCAGAGCCATTCGAACGATGATGCAGAAGAAGAGCTGTTAGACCCCTAACGTCTGGCAGAAGCAATATGGGACGACTTGGTCCCAGAGAAATTCAAACCACCACCCATGGCGTCTTTTGATGGAAAGAGTGATCAGGAGGAGCACATAATTCCAATTAACGACCAAATTGAAATCATTGGCTCATTTGACTCCTTGACGTGCAAAGTCATGGAAGGAATGTTCAAGGATGTGACCTTGAGTTATTACATGAGCTTGCTAAGATTCTTAATTATTGGACGACCTCGATCCCCGAAGGACCTAAAAGTTGATTGTCTAACGCCTATTTGAGAATTGAAAAAGATACATATCAAGGTTGAAGAGCTCTAGACCATGCATATAGGTCCAGGGTTGTCTAAAAAAGAAGGGGAAGACATCATCAAATTATTGAGAGACAACGTAAACCTCTTTGCATGGAATCCTTCTGAAATATTGGGAATAACCCGAATGTTGTATGCTATCAACTTTCCATTGATACAACACTAAATGTTGTGGCCCATAGGAAGACTAAAGACAAGGAGGAGAAAAGGCAGGTAATTTTAGAGGAGGTCAAGAAACTTTTGAAGACTGGGTTTATCCGGGAAATAAATTAGCTTGCTTGGCTATCGAATGTCGTCATGGTGAAAAATAAAAAGGGAAGTGACACTTGTACATATATTTTAATGATAAAAAAAACATGCCCAAAGGATCCTTATTCAGTGCCTCACATCGATAGTTTCATAGATGGGTTATCAGGGTTCTAATTCCTTAGCTTTGTGGATGCCTACTCAGGCAATAATCAAGTAAGAATTAACCTATTAGACTCCCCCCCAAAATTGTGTTCATGACCAACAAGAGAAACTATTACTCTGAGGTGATTACATTCAGCCATAAAAATGTCGGAGATACGTATCAAAGGCTAATGCACATGGTATTCTCATCACAAATATGAAGAAACTTAGAGGTATCTGTGGACAATATGGTGATAAAAACTCTGGAGGAGAGGGATCACGTGAAAGATCCAAAAGAAACATTTGAATTAATAAGAAAGTTTGATATGAGGCTTAATCCAGATAAATGCACCTTCAAAGTATAGGCTGACAACTTTATGGGTTTCATGGTGACACATCGAAGAATAGAGGATAACCCAAAAAAATGCTGGAAAATCATCAACATGAGGAACTCGACATCAGTAAAAGAAGTTCAACTACTGATTGAGAGGTTGGATACTCTATCCTGATTCCTATCTTGCACTAGCGATAAATCTATACATTTATTCACAGCCATGGTTGTCAAACTCGCGGGTATACTCGTAAACTCGTATGAGTTTACGAGTCTAGGAAGCAAAAACGAGTTGACTCAAACATAGAATTTTTAAAATTTCCTTTTCCAAAACAAACCTAAAAAGGCCCAAATTCCGAAAAGAAAATATTTTTTAAAAAAAAGAAAAACCCTTATTTCATTGCTTGTATGAGAATCCTAAACATCTATCTCCTAGTCTCTCCTTACGAAAAACTTTCTTCTTCCTTTAATCAACGGTGTGGTCACATTTATCCATCTCTTATTGTTGCCATATATTAATCATTCGTTGTATAAGTGTTCTCTTATATGTTTCCCTTGGAAGATTTTATTTTATGTTCTCTTGTATGTTCTTTTATGTTATGTTCTCATGACAATCTCCATGTATTAATTTGCACATGACAAAAATGGTTTAGAATATTTATGATTTACGGAAGAACACATTTTTGTTTGTCTTGTAATAATATTTAAGAAGAAATTGTTTTTGTCTTGCACATGAATTATTATTTTTTTTAATTTTTACTAATTAGTTAATTATTAATATTAATTATAAAAAACCTGCGTGTACAAATATTATAAGGATATTTGAAGTCATTAGCATATATGTTTTTTTCCTTCTATATGTAGTATCTAATTAAGAAGGAATTAATACTTTAAGTCTTTGTCTACATAATTTGCTATTTTATTTGTTATATTATTGATTTTTTTGTTAAGAAGTTTGTATGGAGTGTGAATTTTTTTTATGTTAATTGGTATTCTATTATATATATTTGTTTCATGTATGAGATATTTCCAAGTTTATAAATATATGTGTGTGTCATATATCTCACTTACAAGTTTTTGGGAGTCATTTTTAATTTTCCAAGGACTCGTATGAGTTTACGAGTCAAGTTTACGAGTCAAGTTTACGAGTCGAGTCTACGAACCCTTTACGAGTCTGACAACCTTGTTCGTAGCTATCAAGAAGTCGACAAAGTTTGAGTGGACGAAATAATGTGAGAAGGCGTTTATGCAGTTAAAGCTTTTTCTATCCGCCCCGTCAGTCTTGGTCCAAGCAATAGAAAATTTACCCCTTATTTTATACTTGGCGGTCTCCGACAAAGCTATCAATTCCTAGTAAACAACCACTAGTCTTCCAAGACAAAATTATTGTTTGGTTACTTACAAGATTGACTAGATTTATCCTAGGACATGTGCTAAGTTTTAATCTTTGTGATGTTCTTAGATGTTCATTCTTTGTCGAAAAGATAACTATAATAAAACTAAAGTGAAACGAAGGCTTTGAAATAAAGATAAAGAACTTTAAAATAAAAAACTAGAATGTAAATGTGTTTCAACTCAAATGTAAAGGAAACGTAAAGATTTCATTGCAAATATAAATCACTTTGAATGAAAAAATGGGTGTTTCATACGTACATTCTCAATGACTCTTTTCTCTAACACTTGGTACTTCAAGTTTATTTGAGTGACTTGTACAATAGTGAACACACTAAAACATAATTCAACGGTCCTAATTTATAAAACTTTAACCATAACGATCTTTTTATACAAGAGTGACACGTTCGATGCTTGCATGCTCCTCAAATCCTCAGGCTTCCACCCGTCCTTTTGGATAAGATCAAATCACTTAAAATTCGAAACATTCCTTTGCTAAGAGTGCCAAACAACGACATGACTCATAAAAAACATTCAAATTTGATATTTTGAAATGTCTTAAGTCCTTTTTATTCCACAATAATAAGACTTTGGTCATTATTTAACCATATTCGACTATCAACTAGTCAGTCAATTGAAAACCTTATTATATATTTTCATATTTCTTAATAATTATTTTCATATTCGACTATCAACTAGTCAGTCAATTGAAAACCCCAAATATTTCAATTATTAGATAATTCGAATTTTTAATTAATTATTTAATTCAAAATTTAATTATTGTATTTTGGGATTTTTGGAATTAATTAAAATGGAAGTGTCGGGGTGTGAGGTGTGAGGTGTGACGTGGGGGTGTGAGGAGTAAAACACTCTACTTATACTAATTATTTCATTATTATTATTTTGGAATAATAAAATGAATAAAATAAAGGAAAAGAAGAAAAGGGAAGTATTGCAGGTTTTCATTCCACGTAGAATTGAGAAGAGGAGAAAGAAGGAGGAAAAGACAAAGCGTCAGAATCCGAAGAATTATCACGAGGTAAGGGGTGATTTCATTCAGTTATGATGCCTTATGGGTTTTGGGATTCAATTGAACGATTGAATATGTTAGGAAACTTGAATTAGAAAATCTAGGTTTGTAGGATTAACCCTAAATGTGTCGAATTGTGAGAATTTGAATCGTTAGTTTGCCATGGGATCATTGGAGAATGAATGAATTCTGTTATATAACTTTATGTTGGTGTGTTTTGGATGATTTTGGGTGTTTTGATGCATTGGTTCGTAATGGGATTGGAAAGGAATGAGTTAGAATACATGCCACTATCAGAACGCAGATTTTTGGTTCTGCAGGTCACAGGAACCGCTTCCCATGTGGGAGGAACTGTTCTGTATAAAACCAGGAGAAAGAAATTGAAGTGGGAACCTTACTCCGGGAGGGACCGGTTCTCGCTAAAATTTACAAAGGAAAATGCATTTTTTGTGGGAACCGGTTCCCAGTATGGAGGAACCGAGTTCCCCATAGTAAAACCAGGGGGCGTGTTATTTTAAACTTGTGGGAACCGGGTTCTCCCTGGGAGGAAAAACACTGTGTAATTTTCAAAAATCTTCAAACTTCAAAAACTTGTATTTTCTAAACCGTAACTCCGATTCGAGTGCCGTTTTGGGCAGCGTTCTCTATATTAAACGTACTATTTTATAAAATTGAGAAATTACTATTTCATGGATTTTATTTTAAAGAGTGTTGATTTTTCAAATTTTGTGAACTAAAGCAATTTTAGAAATGGTGACGAGTCGGTTAAAGTTGTTCAGACTAATTGGATGGAAGACTACATACTTAAGTGTTGTTCTGTTGTTTATGCATGATTATGATGTTATCATGTGTTTTTTGTTGGTGTTGGCTATGTATGGAATGTTGTGTGATATCATATTCCGTTATTTGAATGTTGCATGCTTTTGATGTGCATGCATATGCATTATGGTGTGGTTAATTCCCAGTGTATGGAATTGGACCTGCAGAGCCAATACCCGTACACAATGGTTTATTGGTGGTGAGGCTAGATTCGTGTCCCATTGGTGTATGGGTGAATCATTGATTAACGCTGTTTCCGAGGTGTAAACGGAACAGGGTGTGAATTTAGTTCACGATTGGTACCACATGCATAGAGTCTGCATTGCATATGGAATTATAACATGTTAGGATGGTTTCCAGTGTTATAATCTCATTGTTGTTGTTATGTGTATAATGAGTTGCGTGAATTGTATTTGTAAACTGAATCTGATTATGCTAATGAGGGTGAAATAATGTATTGAATTATTCTGTTGTTTTTATAAACGTATAATGCATTTTATATTGCAAAGAAATCTCACCCTTACTTTGATGATTTCAGATTAAAGTTAGCAACTCAGGAGTTGGTGAGGATGGCTTATAGAGTTGTGCTATTTAGTTATCTGTGTGTCAGTGTCATGCTCTGGTAGTTGTAACACCAGGGAATGATTGTTTTGGGATTATAGTTTTGAACTCTATTTCTTTTGGTTTATGTTGGAAGGATTTATGAACTGAATTTTATTCCGGTTTTGATGTTATTTTTTCGCTGTGTATAACATGACATTGGTTTTGATTATTTTAATTAAAGTTCTTCAGTGAAGCATGACTACTGTACTGTTATGATTATTTTATATTTTAATTGAATTATAATGCCCTTTATTTTATGTTAACTCTGATTTAATTATTATATTCGTGGGGTATTTTAGAAGGGGTGTTACAATAGTGGTATTAGAGCATAGTCGATCATTGTGACCAGTGTCTTAGTGTCATTATCCCTTTTGTATGTGACTAGTACAAGGTAACACTGTCGATACTTGTGTTCTAATGAAGTTGTTTTGGAATGTTACAGAACAATGGCCGGAAGAGGTAACGGAAGAGACGATGCTACTATTGCTGAGGCTTTGGGAATACTAGCTGGTGTGCTTGGAGGGAATCAGCTGAGGGCTGGTATTGGTGGTGACAGACAATTGGGGAACTTTCAGAGGAACAATCCTCCATTATTCAAAGGCACGCATGATTCCGAAGGTGCTCAGAGATGGTTGAAGGAGATTGAGAGGATCTTCAGAGTGATTGATTGTGCGGAAGAGCTGAAAGTGAGGTATGGTACTCATATGCTGGTAGAGGAACCTGATGACTGGTGGGTTGCTACCAGCAAAGAGATGGAACAAGATGGTGTTGCACTAAATTGGGCTGTGTTTAGGAGAGTTTTTTTGAGGAGGTATTTTCCTGAAGATATTCGGGGAAAGAAAGAGATTTAGTTTTTGGAGCTCAAGCAGGGAAATAAGACCGTGAGTGAGTATGCTTCCAAATTCACTGAGTTGGAGAAGTACTATGCTCACTACAACAACGATGCAGATAGAGAATTTTCCAAATGTATCAAGTTTGAGAATGGTCTTCGTGATGAGATCAAACAGGGTATCAGGTATCAGCGTATCCGCAGGTTTTCTAATCTGGTGAATTGTAGTAGGATTCTAGAAGAGGATCTTGCTAATACTCGAACTAATGCTCCAGGGTATCTTGATTAGAAGGGAACGCAACAAATGGATCGTGGGAAATGTAACACCCAAAATCTATCCATCGAATATTATTTAAATCAGAATGCATAAAAGATAATCATACAAGGGATGTCACAATTTCTTCGCAAAACAACATGCATTTATTCACAACTATACAGATACATAACACTTAGATCAAGGATGAACTTATAACAATACTTTTCAATTAAATCAACTAATCAACTAACCACAGAATCATAATTCTTCATTAGAAACAACAATACATCTTTTATTCAACCTCAAAACATTTCACAATATTATTAATATTATTTAACTTCACTTAGCATAATTATTCAACTAAATCAACTTTAATAATCAACATGATCAAGTATTCACATTATTCATAAACTTCAACAATTTAAGCAACTACAACAAATTAAACAACGTTCATCCCCCCCGAGTGTTACGTATCAGAGCAATGACACCAATTCGAACTAACGGCAACTAACGACTTCATAAATGCTACTTCAAACTTCCACGGCTATCCTTGAGTACCTGCCCATTTTCCATGGTAGGGGAAATATCAACAGAAGGGGTGAGATATCAACAACTATAAACAAGTGTATGATAAACAGTATATTAGATCGAATCATACAAATATCACCACTTTCAAACAACAACTAAGATGACAACCAGTGATAGCAGTTATAACAACAACTTCAGAAACAATTAGTAACAACAACAATAACAATGGTATAATAACTACTTCACAACAACAACAACAAAACATAATAATAACAACAACTTAATAACATCAACAACTTATAATAATAACAACTTATAACAACAACTTATAATAATAACATCTTATAATAACAACAATTCACAACAATAACAAGTTATAATAATATCTTATAACAACAACAATTCACAACAATAACAACTTATAGCAACAACAACTTATAACAACGACAACTTATAACAACAACTTATAACAACAACTTATAATAATAACATCTTATAACAACAACAATTCACAACAATAATAACTTATAGCAACAACAACTTATGACAACAACTTATAATAATAACATCTTATAGCAACAACACAACGACAATCAACAAACAACAAATAATAATAACAACAACAACAACTTTAACACATGATAATATGCGACACAACTATGCAAATGCATGTGGATCCATCGGAGTAAAACTCCCAACTTAAAAATCATGCCAGGTTATCGAGGCATATAACAAGGCATAAGCCTTCAACTTTCAACTTGTGTCAATCCAGGCCAACGTGGTGAGCATAGCTCCAACATAAAAATTGTCAATCCAGGCCAACTTAATAATGCAATGTATGCCATGAGACCTCAACTTAAACATCAAATACACAACAATGCGACGACAACAACATCATACAACAACAACTTAAAATATGCATCAATGGCATCAACTTAGATTAACACTGGTCATTCGACCTACAACTCAAACATGTCCATAAATTGGGACGATTCAACTTAATCAGCATTGGCCATAGGCCTACAACTTCATCAACATATCAACAACAATTTATTAACAACGATAATTCAAGCAAACAACTACGAATTTCATCACGACCTGCAACGTCGCAATTATTAACCCCATCATCACAAGCAACCAACTACCACAATTACTACACAAATTAACGGTTACGACTCTATACCTAGAACAATTAATTTACTACTACTAATAATAATAATTATTAAGCATTACCTACTAAGTCAATTAATAATAAAACAACTCTAAAGAGTTAAATACCTTTATCTTTAATTCTAGTGCTCACCCAAAACAATTAAACTGTGACTCTTAATAATTTCAAACAACTCTGACACTTTATTGACAACTCTAACAACGATATTGACAACCCTATCGGAATTCAAATTTATTTAAATTAATTCGTTGATCTAATTATTTATCTCTAATTCCAAAACTCCTAAAATATTATTATTAATAATATTATATTATTATTAGTATTATATAATTATTATTATGAATTATATATAAGAGAAATTGGAAACGTGGATTCTAGTGGCAAATATAATTTCTGCTACAGTAACATACTAATTATCATATGTATCATTAATTATCTATCAAAACATGGAATGCTACAGTATGAACATGGTGAAAGTGACGCTACACCTTATCAATTTATAGCATCGTTACAGTACATAGAACTTATTATACAGGGGCATATAATTTATCATATTATTATACCTATCACAAAATGTGCAGCTACGATATTAAATCAAATTGCATCCCAATTTCACTCATAGTAGTGACGTCACAGTACTACTTATATATCTATCATGACGAAGCACCATAATCAATACAACACAGAAAAACAACAATCAATTCATGGCAAATTCATACAACCCAAATCCCACATACAATTTATCATATACCCGATTATAGAGATTGAACCCCACCCTTACCTTGGATTGACGGTCTCTCCATAATTTTCCGGTCGAATTCCAGTTTAGTTTTCCCATTTACAATTCCTATTCCGGCGGCAGTTTCCTCCAAACCCTTGTTCCTTTTTTTCTTTCTCCCACATACAACTTTTTCTCAAAAGTATTCACTAAACCCTTATAATTCTCCTTTTATATCTCTTATAATTAAATCCAACTTATGATAATCATAATAATAATAATAATAATAATAATAATAATAATAATATACTGGATCTATTATTCACACCTCCACTAAATCCAACTTAATTAAATAATGATCTCATATAATAATATTATTTCTAGTATTATTTTCTACATTTTCTCATCCATCGATTAAATAACACCAACTTGCAAATAATATTCTAATAGTAATTCTCTGATTAAACCAACTAATCAACTAATACCCATAATTTGGCTCTTCTCCAAATAATTCCAATTAAATCAATAATATCATCCTTAATGTTATTCTTTCGATTTATCTGACTAAAATCCGACTTAATAATTAAATATGCCTCTTAAATAATAATACCGACAAATCCAATTACTCCGATTAATTTTCCAACTTCGACAATTCCAATAGATAATTCCTTATATAATTTAATTAAATAATTAATTAAATTCGGGGTGTTACAACTCTCCCCCACTTAGGATATTTTCGTCCTCGAAAATTTATCCGACTCAACCATCCTTAACACAACATTCGCATCTAATCTATCAATTAATCAACAACTAAATCACGACTTGAATCCAATACCTATACTTCCATCTTCCAATGTTCCCGCTTCGTAATCCTTACCAACTTGCCAACCATTAAGATAACAAAACAATTTTATATCATCCAATATGATTTCGTCCACTATCAACAAGAGATTAAGGGTGATCAGTTTCTCAATTTGTCAATAGATAGTCGACAACCATAATGGAGTACAAATCATTGTTACTAAATTATACTAGTGTTACTTTATACTTGCATTCAAGTCACCAAAAGCATCAAAATTCAATGACTTCCAAAACCAACATGCTAACATCAACATCTTACAGCGACATACTAACACACATCTAACGATAACATCAACCATAATTTCTTTACACCATTTCTGACACTTCTTATTATTGAAATCATACTTTTCGCATTTCCAACTATGACTCGCGGTTCAAAGATTCCAACAAATCCAACAACTTCTACAACTTCTCATCACTCATCAATAATTCCACAGCAAGGCCTACAAAAATCTGTTACTTAATCGTCGTTCTCACGTCAACATCTTATGCGATGCTACTTAAACAACAACTCCACAGTTCACCAACAACGCTGAACATAGCAACTTGCTAAATTCCATCTCATAACAACTATATTGAACAGTTACCTTTAGAAACATCGGTAGTTTGCACCATACTTGCAAATCAACAACTGCTACACTGCTCCTCATTCTTCGAGAAGTAAACATCAACAATTCCTAATCATTCTCTTCTTACAGACGCTCCAACTTGTTTAACAACCAAAACCTTAAATCTATGTCAATAAGCTCCAACAATACTTGCACTGTCTCTATTAAACAGTACATCGCACCAACAACTTACAATCGAAACGTAACCAAGAAGCACAGCTTCTCCCTCACTTAGCTTCAACTTAATTCCTGTAAACAGTCAACCAAAGAAGCAACAAGTTTGTGGTAGTCTTTATTGATGGCATTCTGATCTATTCGAAGAGTGAGGAAGAGCATGCATAACATCTTAGAGTTATGTTGGAATTGTTGAAAGAAATGAAGCTTTATGCGAAGTTGTCCAAGTGTGAATTCTGGTTGAGTGAAGTAAGCTTTCTTGGCCATGTGATTTCAAAGAATGGCATTGTTGTTGATCCTACGAAGGTAGAAGCGGTATCTCAGTGGGAAGCGCCGAAGAATGCTTTTGAAATCCGTAGTTTTCTTGGTCTTGCAGGTTACTACAGAAAGTTCATTGAAGGATTTTTGAAGTTAGCTTTGCCGTTGACTAAGTTGACAAGAAAGGGTCAAGTGTTTGTTTGGGATTCTGAATGTGACAAAGGTTTCCAAGATTTGAAGAGGAGGTTGACTAGTGCTTCGATTTTAATTTTTCTGAATCCGGCGGAATCTTTTGTTGTGTACTATGATGCTTCATTGATGGTATTAGGTGGTGTTTTGATGCAGGATAAACAGGTAGTGGCTTATGCTTCGAGACAATTGAAGTTTCATGAAAGGAATTATTCGACTCATGATTTGGAGTTGGCAGCTGTGGTATTTGTTTTAAAATTGTGGAGGCATTATTTGTATGGATCTCGATTCGAGGTATTCAGCGATCATAAGAGCCTGAAGTATCTCTTCGATCAGAAAGAGCTAAACATGAGGCAGAGAAGGTGGTTAGAATTGCTGAAAGATTATGATTTCGGTTTGAATTACCATCTTGGTAAGGCAAACATGGTTGCAGATGCATTGAGTAGGAAGTCCTTGCATATGTCTATGTTGATGGTGCGTGAATTGGATTTAGTGGAGAAATTCAGAGACTTGAGTTTGGTATGTGAGACTACTTCTGATAGTGTTAAGTTGGGTATGTTGAAATTGACTAGTGGTATTCTGGAGGAGATTCGAACTGGACAGATATCTGATGTCGGTTTAGTTGATAAATTGACATTGATCAACCAAGGTCACGGAGGTGAATTCCGAATTGACGAGAATGGTGTTATGAGGTTTGGTGATAGAGTGTGTGTTCCGGATATTGTAGAACTCAGGAAGAGTATTTTGGAAGAAGGACATCATAGTGAATTGAGTATTCATCCCAGTACTACTAAGACGTACCATGACTTGAAAAAGTTGTTTTGGTGGCCTGTAATGAAAAAGGAAATTGTTGAGTTTGTGTATGCTTGTCTGATTTGTCAAAAGTCGAAGATTGAACATCAAAAACCGTCGGGATTAATGGAACCGTTGTTTGTACCGGATTGGAAATGGGATGGAATTTCTATGGATTTTGTGACTGGTCTACCGAGGACAGCAAAGAACTGTGATTCTATTTGGGTCATTGTTGATCGGTTGACGAAGTCTGCTCACTTTATTCCGATAAGAATGGATTACCCAATGGAGAGGTTGGAAGAGTTGTATGTTGAGAAGATCGTAAGTTTGCACGATATTCCATCTAGTATTGTGTCGGATAGAGATATGAGGTTTACATCAAAGTTCTGGACGGGGTTGCAAGAAGCTTTGGGTACTAAGTTGAGGTTAAGTTCTGCTTATCATCCGCAGGCAGATGGTCAGACGGAGAGAACGATTCAGTCGTTAGAGGATTTGTTGCGAGCTTGTGTGTTGGAGAAAGGTGGAGCTTGGGATAGTTACTTGCCATTGACCGAGTTTACCTACAACAATAGCTTTCATTCAAGTATTGGTATGGCTCCGTTTGAGGCATTGTATGGTAGGAGGTGTCGTACGCTGTTGTGTTGGTACGAATCTAGAGAGAGGTGCTGTGATTGGACCGGAGATTGTCCAACAGAATTCAGAAAAGATTAAGATGACTCAGGAGAAGATGAGAGCTTCTCAGAGTCGTCATAAGAGTTATCATGATAAGAGGAGGAAGAATCTTGAGTTTAGTGAAGGAGATCACGTGTTTATGCGAGTTACTCCGATGACTGGTATTGGTCGAGCTTTGAAGTCAAAGAAGTTAACTTCGCCCTTTATTGGTCCATTTCAGATTACAAAGAAAGTTGGAAAAGTTGCTTATCAGATTGCTTTACCGCCGTCACTTGCGAATTTGCATGATGTATTCCATGTATCTTAGTTGAGGAAGTACATTGTTGATCCGTCTCATGAGATTCGGGTAGATGATATACAAGTGCGAGATAATTTAACTGTTAAAACATTGCCTGCGAGAATTGAGGATCGAAGTTGAAGAAATTGCGAGGTAAATAAATAGCTCTGGTGAAAGTAGCTTGGGGAGGACCAGCAGGTGGAAATGTTACTTGGGAGCTGGAGAGCCAGATGAAGGACTCTTATCCCGAACTTTTCGTCTAAGGTATGTTTTTGAGGACGAAAACTCTTTTAGTGGGGGAGAGTTGTGACACCCCAAATATTTCAATTATTAGATAATTCGAATTTTTAATTAATTATTTAATTAGAAATTTAATTATTGTATTTTGGGATTTTTGGAATTAATTAAAATGGAAGTGTCGGGGTGTGAGGTGTGAAGTGGGGGGTGTGAGGAGTAAAACACTCTACTTACACTAATTATTTCATTATTATTATTTTGGAATAATAAAAGGAATAAAATAAAGAAAAAGAAGAAAAGAGAAGTATTGAAGGTTTTCATTTCACGTACAATTGAGAAGAGGAGAAAGAAGGAGGAAAAGCCAAAGCATCAGAATCCGAAGAATTATCACGAGGTAAGGGGTGATTTCATTTAGTTATGATGCCTTATGGGTTTTGGGATTCAATTGAACGGTTGAATATGTTAGGAAACTCGAATTAGAAAATCTAAGTTTGTAGGATTATCCCTAAATGTGTCGAATTGTGTGAATTTGAACCGTTAGTTTGCCATGGGATCATTGGGGAATGAATGAATTTTGTTATATAACATTATGTTTGTGTGTTTTGGATGATTTTGGGTGTTTTGATGCATTGGTTCGTAATGGGATTGGAAAAGAATGATTTAGAATACCATGTAGGAGGAACCGGGTTCCTGGTATAAAAACCAAGGAGAAAGAAATTCTAGAAAAGTGGGAACCGGTTACTCCTGGGGAGGAACCGGGTTCCCAGTTAAAAATTTACAAAGGAAAATGCATTTTCCAGTATGGAGGAACCGGGTTCCCTATAGTAAAACCAGCGGGCGTGTTATTTTAAACTTGTGGGAACCGGGTTCTCCCTGGGAGGAACCGGTTACCACTGTGTAATTTTTAAAAATCTTCAAACTTCAAAACCTTGTGTTTTCTAAACCGTAACTCTGATTCGAGTGCTGTTTTGGGTAGCGTTCTCTATATTAAACGTATTATTTTATAAAATTGAGAAATTACTATTTCATGGATTCTATTTTAAAGAGTCTCGATTTTTCCGATTTTGTGAACTAAAACAATTTTAGAAATGGTGAAGAGCCGGTTAGAGTTGTTCTAGCTGATTGGATGGAGGACTACATACTTATATGTTGTTCTGTTGTTTATGCATGATTATGCTGTTATTATGTGTTGTTTGTTGGTGTTGGCTATGTATGTAATGTTCTGTGATATCATATTCCTTTATTTGAATGTTGCATGATTTTGATGTGCATGCATATGCATTCTGGTGTGGTTAATTCCTATTGTGTGGAATTGGATCTGCAGAGCTCGTACCCAGTGGTTTAGTGGTGGTGAGGCTAGATTCATGTCCCAGTGGTGTATGGGCGAATCGTTGATTAACGTTGTTTCCGAGGTGTAAATGGAACAAGGTGTGAATTTAGTTCACGATTGGTACCACATGCATAGAGTCTGCATTGCATATGGAATTATAACATGTTAGGATGGTTTCCAGTGTTATAATCTCATTGTTGTTGTTATGTGTATAATGAGTTGCGTGAATTGTATTTGTAAACTGAATCTGATTATGCTAATGAGGGTGAAATAATGTATTGAATTATTCTGTTGTTTTTATAAACGTATAATGCATTTTATATTGCAAAGAAATCTCACCCTTACTTTGATGATTTCAGATTAAAGTTAGCAACTCAGGAGTTGGTGAGGATGGCTTATAGAGTTGTGCTATTTAGTTATCTGTGTGTCAGTGTCATGCTCTGGTAGTTGTAACACCAGGGAATGATTGTTTTGGGATTATAGTTTTGAACTCTATTTCTTTTGGTTTATGTTGGAAGGATTTATGAACTGAATTTTATTCCAGTTTTGATGCTATTTTTCCGCTGTGTATAACATGACATTGGTTTTGATTATTTTAATTAAAGTTCTTCAGTGAAGCATGACTACTATACTATTATAATTATTTTATATTTTAATTGAATTGTAATGCCCTTTATTTTATGTTAACTCTGATTTAATTATTATATTCGCGGGGTATTTTAGAAGGGGTGTTACAAGTTCCCCCAAAATCTTAGATGCAAATGTTGACAAAAACCCTAAGGAATAAAGTTTCGAAATTTTTCAAGAAGAATCCCCTTTAGGATCTGCAAATGTAGAAAAAACTCCCCATTTAAATTATATGATCTATGATTTTAAGCCTTTTAGGTCATGCCCAACGAAATATAGTAAACAATATCTTGATTGGATAGCTAGAGTCGAACAAAAGAAATTCCAAGTCTCAAAAGTTGGACCCAGTTATTGCCAACACATGTTGATGGCTTCTTTATATTTATGGGATGAGACTTAGAATACCTTTCACATTCCCTATATAATGGTTACCCCCGACATTATTTGATGTGGATTCCATTACCGAACTTGGACTCAAATGTAAAGGAAACATAAAGACTTTATTTGAAAGATAAATAACTTTGAATGAAAAAAACAGGTGTTTCATACGTACATTCTCAATGACTATTTTCTCTAACACTTGGTAATTTGATTTTATCTGAGTGACTTGTACATTAGTGAACACACGTTTCCATGTGTCCTTTTGGATAAGTTCAAATCACTTGAAATTCTAAATTATCCTTCGTAAGAGCCCCAAACAATGACATGAATCATTGAAAACATTCAAATTCAAAAATTTAAAATGTCTTAAGTCACTTTTATTCCACAATAATAAGACTTTGGTCATTATTTGACCATATTCGACTATTAACTAGTCAGTTAGTCGAAAAGCTTATAAAATATTTTCATATTTCTTTTAATAGAAACTTTGTCTCCAACTTCCTTCAACACCTCTGGTTGTTGAAATTATAGGCGAACACATTGCATTGAATTTTGTTGATGAATCATGACATGGAGATACTTGAGAGTTGTTATGTGATTATATGTGAGTTGTTTATGTTGAATGAAGCTGTGAGTATATGGTGTATTGTCGGTGTTACATTGTAGATTATATTGTTGCAGTTTAATTTTCTCTTATACTTTTTATAATTGATTATGATTACACACTCCTTCTGTTTAATGTTTCCTCCACGTGGGTAACGTGAATATTCTCAAGAGTAGCGTTGCTGAAGTAAGTAGAAGGATAGCTCTTGAACTGACTTTCATTTAGTGTCGTTTAATTGTAGTAGAGTCTTGCTCTGATCATGTAACATCGAGATTTGGAACCATTTTTGTGTTGTTTTACATTTGTTGATTGTTTGTTGAACCTATATGTTATGATGTTGAAAGTATAATATTATGACTCTCTTTTATTTATTTTGATTGAAGTTCAAAAAGGTATTATGAGACCAATGATGTGTTTTGATTATCAGTTTTCAAATGTATTGCGCTGCGATGTTGTTCAGATGTGTTTGGATGTCATGTAACATCCTAGATAAGTTATCAGATGTGTTTAGATGTCGTGTAACATCCCAGGTAAGAAAATGTATGCTTAAATCTTCTTTTTTTGGTAATTAGTGTTACAGAGCAGGATTGAATTTATGATGTTTTTATGATGAGTGACACCCTTATGTGGTGATTTTACATAAAATTAATTCGTGGAATTTAGAAGGATGTTACAATCCACGTCTCCCTAGAAAATATTGATTCAACAATTCACCGTTGACTAAATGAACAATAGTCCTTCTTAAGGAAACCGTAGGTCCGAAGGCCTCTATTAATATTTCTCCCCTAACGAGAGAAAGGACATATCATAACGTACATACTTAATTTAAGCACCACATGTAACGCCCTGTTTTAATTAATATTATATCATATTAATATTTTCGAATTACCGATCGATATTTATTTTGCGACGAGTATATATATATATATTTGGCGATATTTCGTTCGGTCCGATTTATTCCGTTCGGTTCGGTAAAATATTATTCGGATCCGATATTTAATTCCCCGGACTTATTTTAATTAATTGGATTAATAATATGATTAGATATTATTAGTGTGTTATTTATAAAAATAATTTAGGGGTGTGGGGAGTAATTGATGAGAATTGGGTTTGCACCCTTAAGCTTGCTA